>CANSZD010001291.1:0-737152 GCA_947648045.1 Beta corolliflora
ATTAGTTTTTCATCGTGCTACAAAATTTTGATTCGAACGGGGTACATTTATAATTATTTTTAATTTTTAACATGTTTTTTCTTAAATTAATGTTTCATTAGTTTTTTTGGCTTATTTGTTCACCATTATTCAAATATACTATTGTGGTAAGGAAATATAAAACGGAAGAAAGTTTGTGCTCGGAAATAAAGTGGAAGAATTTGTGTATAAGACGTTCAATCGCTTGAATATTAATAAAGTGAAAGAGTTTGATTTATATAATAGAGATTATCGAATAATAATCAACATTTAGGTTATAAAATATTCTCGGCATAATTATTAATATGAAATTCAAGGTTTTTATTTTTCTCCTGATCAGTGTCATTTCAAGTTATATTATTGATTTAATTTTTGATCGGGACATATATGCAAGGAGAGAAATCATTCTCCATAATTTAATATTTAATTGAAATTTCAAGAGTCAATTCCATTATTAACTTGCTTCAATATATATGACAAATAGGAAGCAAGAAAAGATTATTTAATATATATGACAATTTAAATTCGATTAAGAGTATATCGGACATTTTATTAAGGGGCCCCGTCTTCCTACCCCCCCCTTATATAATGGATATTAATCTGTCCATACAAATATATTAAGGCGTTCTCTAACAGGGCGTACCACGTGCGCTATCCACCATAGAATGCTTCCTCAGGTAAACACACGTGCGATAAAAAAATTAGAAGATGCATGTTATAAGACTCCGATCTCATGACTTTAAGGCTTATATACTAAAGTCTTAACTAATAAACCAAGAATAAGTTCTGGTGTTATAATTTTGAAGTGAAAATATCAATAAAATGAAAGTTTTAATTCTCAAGCATGGCCAGGCCTAAAAACTTAGTTAATATATTAAAAAGAGTTCCTACGAAAGTATATGTGCCCACGTGGCACCTCCTCTAAGGTGCTAATGCAAATGCCATGTCAAAGCTCTCAAACCAAAAAGTAACATTGTGTAGTTATTGGTTATCGAACTCATGCCCCTTGAAATGAAAAGTGGAGAGTTTAACCATAAATCCAACATTACATCATTGCTTAGTATTTCAAAATAAAATACAATCATATCTTATAAGTACACGGGTTTATTAAAAGACTTCTACAAGTAGTTAAATCCCTAACACTTTAATGGCAATATCAAGAGACCATTGTCGACATAAACTCTTGAGTTCGGCCAATTTTTTGTAGAAAGTCAAGTTATTGCTTTCATCTCAAAACTTTTAAGAGTTTGTTTTTCAAAAATACTATGCATAATATATCATGTCATGAGTGTCAATTGTTCCTCACTAGATTAAAAATTACTGAAATGCTATAACCCGGGCATCGCCCAGATACTCATTAGTTACAAAATGAAACATGGTACATCTTACAATAATTTGATAGCTTTTTAATTTTTCTTTCAAATTTGAATAGGTGTTTATTGTTGATTGAGTTTGAATGTCCGTTGCTATAATTTTTTAAAAATTCTTATATGATTAAGCGATATGGTCTCACCTGACATCACCTGGATCCGGTTAAGTTATTTAACGTATTGAAACGCCAACATGTTAAATGGTATGGTTTGGGTACAAATCGAATCGGTAAACATTTAACAATCCCGGTTCTAAATCGGATCAACTAACTTTCACTAACGACTCAGCTTCCGCATCCCGCTCCATCATTTTCGGATCGGTAGGTCCCATATTATTTGGCCCGGGATCGGTTGGCCTTTTTCCACTAGTGAAGGCGTCTAACCTAGTAGCATCCCAAAGTTGACCTAATCATGTCATGTGACATGAGTACACCCATGACATGTTAGTCGGATTAGGCGAGCATTATGGTAAATTTGAATCCTCGTAGGTAGTCATGTGTTGTTTGTATAGGACAACATAAGAGAGGTTTGAATTATAGTGTGAGACATAGCTGTAAATTTCGTGGAATAAAGAGAGCTATCAAAGAAACACCCCAAGGGAACACAAGAGATTTTAACGAGAAAACTCCTTATATCAATATAAGGAGAAAAACATCGGAACAATTGGAATTTTAACTCTCTCTACTTATAATAGGTAACACCTATGTTACACCCTATTATTAGGGATGGCAATTGGGCGGAGTGGGTGCGGAGGATGGTACCTCCATACCCGCACCTACGTAAAATTCTCATCCCCATCCCCGTCCCCCCACCATATGCGGGGAAAATTCCGGGCCCATCCCCGCCCCATCGCCGCATGGGCACCCGCACCCACTTCGTACCCACTTCATCCTCACCCCACAACCCACATGGTTATCCGCACCCGCCACGTTACCCGCTTTATACCCACATATTTATATTTTGCAAGATAAAATTATTAATAATATAAGTATATAGCACTAGTGGAAAAAAAAACCGAGAGCGGTTTGGGCATGGGCTGTATTTTTTGAAAAACCCGGCCCTTAATAGTGAAGGGATGCGGTTAGCTCAAAACCGCAGCCCTTCGTATATGAAGGGCTGTGGTCAATGCAAAAACCGTGCCCCTTTTAGTGAAGAGGGCTGCGGTTAGCCGAAACCGTAGCCACATAAGTAACAAGGGTTGCGGTTTTGGGCTAACACCGCAACCCTTGAAGGCAGCTTCAACAATGAAATAAACCTCGCTTCAATTCCCATTTTAACGCGGCGGCCCTAATTGCTCAACCCCATTTCTCTTTCCTCCTCCCTTCAATTGCAAGCTAGTTAGCGCATCTCTGCTCCTCTCATCCTTCTTGCGGGCGAGTTCGTGCATGAGGGCTTTCTTCTTTGCGATGAATATCTTTGAGACGGATTATCATTCGGCGCTGCTCTCTCCTTGCAAGACGACTTTCTCTACTCTGCCCAACAACTCTCAAGTCGCGTATTGGTTAATAAGGTGAGGAATTTCTCTCTTCCCGATCCACCTTAACTCACCCTTCGTCGGCGTTCGCCCGCGGTCGAATTTCTCTCTCTCTGTGTTGTTGCTTCTCTCTCTCCCCCTAATCTCGCGTCTTGCGTTCCGTGTTGCTGCGTCGTCGGCTGCGCGCCATCGTCGCTGCTGTTGCCTTGGCCGTCTTCGGTGTTGTCGACGTCCTCATATTCCTTCGCCGGTGACACGGCTGCTATTGTGGTGTTGTGTTGTTAGTCGTTCACCTGGCTGGCACTGTGCTTGTCTCCCTTGCTTCGTGTTTCTCTCTCCTCTCACTATCCTTGTTGCTGCCACAGTGGTTGTGTTCCTCCCTCCTCTCTCTTGTTGGTAATACTACCGGCTTCCCAATCTCTCTCCCAATTCTATTCTATTTTTGTTTTAAGTTTGGATCATGATTAGTGAAGTGATTATTGATTATGGGTTTAGTTGAGAGGAGTTATGTTATTGTTGAATTGTTGTGTTAATTGATTGAATAAGTGAGGTGTTGTTGAATTGGTTTGTTGAGATTTAGTTCGGAACCATTGTTTTGGGAGTTAGTTTGAGTTTAGCACATATATGAACGCTATTTCTAAGTTGCAATTAGTGCGGGATTGAAATTCGATTCTTGTTGTGTTGTTATTGTTGTGTCGTTGTTGTTGTGAATGTTGTTGTTGTTGTTGTTCAAATGTGTATAATATGTTGAACTTCTTCTAACTAGAGTTAAGTAGCTATGTGTAATCTAGGTTCTTTGTAATTGGAAAAGCAAGTATATGGAGGATTATATATTAGTTGCCGAATAAATGAAACACATTTAATAAGATAGCATCATTTTTCCTATCAACTAGACCTCTAATTGTGGATGATTGGATCATATTGTTCTTCCTCCTTAACATTGCACTTGGTAGGTTGTTATTCGGATCAAATACTTACCAATGGCATTGTGCTAGAGAATAATTCGGATCTTTGTGAAGACATCCCCGGTGTAGCAGGGAACAATGGTGTAGCGTGTATTTGTTGGAGCTCGACTCTGCCAGTGGGGATACTACGCTGATAAAAAAAGAGGTATTCGGCTTCCAACTTTTTATCGGGAGTATCAATCTTCACATCTAACTTTTGTGGGTGAAATTTTTTAATGCATGTGTCACTTTATTTTCCCATCTAAGAACTTAGAGGCTCACAAAATGCTTCATTCAATAATTATTATGTTCAAAATACTCCCTCCTTTCTATAACATGCTTTTCATGGTCAAACTTGGGACTTATTTTTTCTCAATATGTTCTAATCTAAATCATGAAAACTATATTGATGCATTATATGTATGAAATAGTTCTTTCATATTATGATGTTTTTATAATTGTCACATAATTGGATGGAGTGTGTTTAGTGGAGAGAATGAGCACATAATACTTTTTCGAGCATATGGTTAACAATTTAACATTATTTTGGAACATTAAAGTATAAACTTTTGACAAACCTTTTATTTAGGAGAATGTGTTGTGAATTTTGAGGATTTTACTTGTTGATCTATGTTCTAATAATGTGTTCTATTATGTCTCTTTACGGCTTGATGCATTGGTGGGTTCCTTAAATCCAAAAGGGGAGAGAGAGAGGGCACTCAAAAGGCTGCGAAAAGTATTATCCTAGAGTTCACTAGATGAAGTTGCTTGTAGAACTTGATACATAATGTGTAACTTTCTCTATATACGTATTTAAAACATAATTTGCAATGAAAATTGATACTTATATATATATATAAGTATATATATATATAATTGTTTGGGGATCATTTAGGACTAAAAAATAAAAATAAATTTTTTTTTTTTTTGGGGTCACAAGGGTTGCGGTTTTGCTTAAAACCAGCAGCCCTAGTTTGTAAAAAGGGCTGCGGTTTGAGCCCGAAAACCGCAGCCCTTCCAATATGGAAGGGGCTGCGGTTTTAAACCTAAACCGTAGCCCTTCATTTTTTGAAGGGCTGCTACGGCAAGGGTTCGTTGGCAAAAAACGCAGCCCTTAGGGTTGTTTTGACCCGCAACCCTTGCGTTTTTTTCCACTAGTGTAAATAGAATTTTAATAATAAATATGCGGGCGAGCGAGGGTGGGGGGGGGGCGGGCGGGGATGGGGCGGGTATAACATAAAATTCACACCACTCCACCACCCATTGCGGGTACGATTTTTAATCCCCACGTCTCCGCGAAACCTGGACCCATCGCCGCCCGCATGGGCGGGGATGGTGCGGATCTCCTACTTAACCCGCCCCCTTGCCATCCCTACCTATTATGCTCCTATAAAATTCTCTTCTCAAGTTCCACTAAGAACTCGAGTTCCCAACAATAGTTTCCTGACTATTGTTCTCTCTCTACGACTTAACTATAAGTCTTCTCTTGCTTATCTCAATCTCACAATACAAGGATTTCACTCAAAACCCTTAACCCCAAAAGAAATGCAATTTTCGGATAACTTGGAAGAATAAAAACAAAGAAAATAAGTATGAACTCCTTAGAGATTTAACAAAGAAATAAGCCGGCTCGCACTTAGGATATTTTTGCTTTTTGTCGGGACCACGCTTAAAAAATGAAACACGTCGATATATTTATAGTTAACCAAGTACTAAATACTCCTTCAAGAACTTCTTAAATTTAGATGACTACTCCATGTTTCTTCAACTTGGGAACCAAGGGACCATTAACTCCACTAACTAATTAAACATGATAGTTGGACATGTTTTTAGAACTTGGGAAATAAGCAAATGTGATTAATAACAAACGTGTAGATTTTGTTTTAATTTAAAACCTGATTAAAGTTCTTAATAAAAGAATCATAGGTTAAGGAAAAAACTACTTTCCTATAATAACTCTAAAAAGTTTTTAAAAACAAAATCTTTTATTTACTTATTAAAACTAATTATGATTTAAAATCTATATATTATAAACATTCAAGACTAAGTAAACTTTATTTTATGACTCTTAATTAAATTTACCGACTTAATAACATATCTACAGTACACGTTGTATTTATCTAACACTTAAGTTCCTTAATTCATGTTTTTAACTACTAGGACTTAGTGAGTTCTAAGTTTCGTCCTTAGACCAAGTGCCATGGGAACAACTCCCGGTTCCTTTAGAAACGTTCACTTAAATACTATGATACATTTATTCATCCATTATATAAAGAATATATATACACCCTAATGCATATTAATCTTCATTCTCTTGCTTGATTCATCACTAAGGGAACATATTCACTTTAAACTTTATTAAGTCTCTTCACATTAATCTTGACTTGAGTATTCTCTTTATTCTCTTCAATAATCAACCTTGCAATAGATAAGCTTAAACATAACAACTAGTATATCTTTTATTAATTTAGTCATGTCAAAACAAAGGGTCAACATCATGTTGTGTCATATATATTACAATCTTGTCACCCCTTATTTCCCCGACTAGTGTGCGCGCCAGCTACGGCCGTGCATACATGCATTCACGATTCATTCCTCGTTAAAGTTGTTTATTATTTTAGGTATAATATTACAAAATAATTTACCACTAACCCTCGACGTTTTTTTTATTTATCATATACTCTCAATGTTATCAAAATTTACCATATGCCCCTTAGTTTTTTCAAATACACATAATGCCCTTAAACTGACGACCTTGACTCCTTTAGTCATTAACCCCCAATTCCGTTACTAACCCTCTTTGACCCATTTAACACATTTTCTCTCTCTTCTGCATAACTTCCCCATTATACCTTTCTCCAATATCCGGTCCCTGCCTCTCCACCTCTGGACCTCAGGCCACCCCTCTCCCCTCTTTGACCCACTTTCGCTCCCCACTAGCTTAGTCTTCAACTTTGTTCACCATGTTTTCCTCTAATCCGAGATCGGAAAAAACCCATCATCACTTGTTCATTCAACCCATGAGCTACAATTCATCTAGAGAAACTCTTCTTCCCCAATTCATCCACCCTGACTTGTCATCCTCTCAAAAAACATCAATTACCTGAAAACGGATTCCTCATTTGATTTAGCTTGAACCTAGAAAAACCTTATAACCCCCCTAACAAAGCTAACCCATAGCAATTCGAACCGAAATATGAAGAAAGCAGTGTAAAGGCCGGGCGACCATTTACGAAAAGGCAATACACAATATACGAACGATGAGTCAAGGTCGTTGCTTAAAATTAAAGGCGATTTTTGAGGGTTAAAGGTTGAAATTGTAGAAAATGGCTAAAGCGTGTGTTTAAAGGGTAGTGTCAAACATGGTGTGTAATCCCCACAATTTTATGAATTTTATAAATATATTTTAATGTATATTTATATATACTTTAGTATTTAAATAATTTAATTTCTTAAAGTGTTGACTATTTTAAAGTCAAAGGGATTATTTAATGTTTTTAAATAATCAAATATTTTATTTTGTCATACTTTGAAATTTATTTAATAGTTTAATTATTTTTTGAGTTGTAGTATATAAGATTTTAATATTGGGTTAGAGGAGCCCAAACCTTATAATTTTTCCTTATGACCATATTTCATTAAAGTAACCCATCAAGCCCAAGTATCTTTTGGACCCTAATGGGAACCTGTAAATAGTTCTGATCTCATAAATTATGCCTCATTAAACAAAGCCCTAATTTTCTATTCTCTCTCTCTCTCTCACAGTTCTCTCTTTCCTCTCTCCCCTCCACGATTTTTCTTCCTCCTTCGTTCTGGCTTCACGGTTGCGCCGCTTTACTACCCGGACGTCGGCCGCCGTAACATTAGCAACCCATGCCGTAGGTGTTTCGCTCCTTAGGCGTAGTTTTTCTTCCTCTCTTCTTGGTTATTTTCTCTTCCACTATATTATTTTAATGTAGGTTTTATGTTTTAAGTATTGTTTTGATGTTTTAATAATTAAAGTTTGTACTTTGATGATTTAAATATAATTTCGGATTATATGATTTGTATAGTAAAGTAATTAAATTTCGGATTTATTAATTATGTTTAAGTTAGGGTTTTAAGCATCAAAGCATGGATTTTTAAGGTTTTATGAGTTGGAAATTATAGTACTATATTATAGTTATGAAAATTCAGTACTCTAATGTTTATGATTATGTTAAAGTATGTTTTAAAGGGGGTTTAAACATATTATAAGTTGCTGGAATTTTTATTAGTATGCTTATGATGGAGTTTTAAATGTCAAAGTATGGTTTTGAGAGTTTTTAATCACTAGTATGGTAGTACTATACTAGGAGAAATTAATAGTTGGAGTTTTAATGATTAAAAAGGATTTTAAGCACTTTTAAAGAGGGTTTAAAATATTCTAATGTTGCTGGAAATTTGTTTGAGTATTGATTATTGGTTGTGTTGGTATTTGGTAGGGGGAGAATTCTCTTTGAAGCGATTTCTAAGGTTGATAAAGTGGTCTTCTCATATTGTTTACACAAAGTGCGTACATACCTTTATGTGTTAGTAGACTAGTATCATGTCCTTAGATTAGGATTGATGTAGTATCATGCATATGGAACTTTTTATAGTTCTTATGTGATTTACATTCAAGTGGAATTACATGTTTTATCCTGGTTTTGTGAAGCATGTTGCCTATGTTGGTTATATTATGTTTGTATGGATGATTGATGCAAACATATGAGATTGGGAACTTTATTTTATTAATTCACATGAGGGATTAATAATTATGTTGTTATTGGATCATGATTTGGATCTTGTTGTTCCCTTTGGATTATTTTATTTACTTTATGAGGATCGAGGGCCTTATTTGGTAAGTTGGTTATTCACCTATGGAAGGTTGGTTGATTGTTGACTTAGATCAACAAATAAATAATGGTTAGTTATTAAACTAATAATGGAAATATTCTTGGATTATTTGAGTTGTTGATCACTTTATCTAATCCTAAGATAAAAATGGAAGTTTCATGTATTCCTTGATATTTATGTTGGTTGTCTTACTTTGTGAGTCACAACAAATAATAATTATTAATTATTTAAAGAGGAAAGTGAATAGCAATAAATTTTAGACTTGTGCGCGTCGAAGTCTTTGGACTAGTATGAGTTGGAATACATGGTGGTAGCCCTTGACTTTTCTTGGGACCGGATTGATAACGTGTTCTATTTTATTTAAATTAGTACCTCGATATCGTTGGTCATGGGAGTACGGAGTCGCGCCGACGTATTTCGTCTTCTAAATTGAAGCGCGGTTTGGTTTGGACAACATTGCCTATTCAATTTAATTATAATTAATCTATTGATTTTGGAGTCTAGTTCAGTATATTCAATTCGTTATTTTATTATTATTATTTATCTTTGAGTTAATATTTATTAGTATCTATGTTAGGATTTATATTTTATTTAGTATGTAGTCTTCATCTTTCTGATTACGTGTTTTTTTGTATGTCGATCATGGTTGTGCCTTATTGATCCCGTGATGACCCATTTGGTTTGAGTCTCTCATGATCAATAGAGCATCGACCATTCCAGTCCGAAGATGATGCATCATGGGTTTGGGTTTTCGTGGAGAGCTTGTGTTTGGTTCATTAATACTTTTATCATTTTTTTTAGTTGTGGTTTGAATAGTTGACTTTTGGTTTGGTTTGGAGTTGACCTTATGGTTGACTAAGTTTTTATATTTTCAAAGTTATTTATTATTTCTTTTGTAAAATTTGAGTAAGCCGATACGTTATCACGCGGCGATAATACTTTGATAATTCTCTAAGTTTTTTATAATAAAAAGGTATTTTTGGAAAATAGAGAATTGTCAGGGTGTTACATGGTGGAGAAGGCGGGGGAAAAGGGGGCGGAGATTTTATAGAGAGAATGGAAGAGGAGAGAAGTTGTGGAAAAGAGAAAATGATGAATGAAGATTGATGACAAGCAATTAGGTGGCACAAGAAATATATAGTGGTGGTGGTGGTGGCGGCGGCGGTGCTCGGGGAGAAGTGGTTGAAGAAAGTAATGACATGTGTGGTGGTTTTGGTGGAGGAGGGGGGTAAGTGGAGAAATAAAATATAGGAAAAGAGGTACGGATGAAGAAAGAGAAGATGATCTAGTGGAGGGGAGGAGGGGTAGGTGGAGAAAGAAATAATAGGGAAAGAGGTAGGAGGAAAGAGAGAAGATGGATCAATTAGGATTAGTGACTAACTTGAGTTGACCATCGTTAGTTATTAAGAAGAGAACTTGCCCTCAAGTTCAACCAAGATATCATCCATATCCTTTCGTAATGGCATTTTGTGGATTTTGAAGAAAGCGAGGGTATATGTTAAATTTGAAAACATTAAAGGTATATGGTGAATAACATAATTTGTCGTGGGTGTATGGTGAAAAATTTGTTAATACTAATACATTTTAGAACCCTCTCTGTTTTTACAAATTTTTATATGAAACTTATCACTTTCATTTAGAGCACTTTGACTCTTTATATGTGTCCAATAATGAAATTCATTGTCCAACTATTAATTATCTTTCCTCTCTTCTCTATATTTTTACCAATGCTTACTTTAATTAAATTGTTTGTTGATTTTATCATATGTGAGTAGTTCATTAATCTAGTGTTATTTCACTATTATTGATGCATGAACTCTCCCCTACATCCCTAATCAAATTAGATCTTATACTTTTACTTATTATCAAATCGTGCTTGATTATCATAGCTAGGTTAAACAATAATTAAGTATTGAGTCGAACCTAATACCCATTTCACGAACGAGACCTATATCTAAACGATCATGACAAATTCAATACGAACATTATCTTCCCTATAAGAATAATCAAATACTATTGGTAGAACTTGTAGGATGACGTGTCTAAAGTCTTGTATTTACGCAATTCCATGAGAATATGTTTAATTGCACAATACTCCATTTCCTTTTATTTTTGCACAATACTTGCTACATTATTTTGCACAATTTTCAAGATATTTTTAAACCTTAATATCTCTTATTCATTGTAAGTAAGACCACACATTATTATACTTTCGCTTATAAAAAATTCCAAAAAATCAAACAAAGTTGATAGCTTAATTTCTCAAAATAGAAACGTAGCAAGTAAAAAAAAGCAAGCGAATATTACAAAAGTAAATAATACTAAAGATAGGTTATTATTAAATCAAGGACACACATCTTTCCTATCTAAAATTATTTTTTAATAAAATGGAATAAATAATTGAATTTTTGTCCAAACTACCTTTAACTATCTATTTTTTGCGGAAGCTACCTTTATAAAAAATTTGTTGTCCCAAACTACTTTACTTTTACCATTTTGTTGTTGACAAGAACTTAGCTTGGTTTCAGACATTGACTTTTAGTAGTATCAAACATTAATTAAGCTTATCCCCCCCCACCCACACCCAACAAAAAAACGCCATCTCAAAAAAAAAAAACAAATACCCCAAAACCCCCCAAAAGTATTTAAACAAATAAGTAAAAAAAATCTGAATATGACATTTAAGTTTTTCGCGGCAACGGCCCCCTCTTCACTCTCTCTCTCTCCTCTTTTTGAGTCTTCGTCCTCTTCTTCCTCTCTCTCTCTTCCGCCGTCTTCTCTCTCCTCCTTCACTCTTACGCTTTCTCCAGATATCTCAAAACCCCATTTTTTTTACCTTCAAAATTAAAGGTAATGTAACTTCTTTCTCTTCTTTTCCACTGATCTCCCCAATTTTTTGTTAGGGTTTTATAATGCTCATGTAATTCCATTCCATTCCTTTTTCTTTTTCAAAATTCCGCTTGTTTTTATTCAAAAAAATAAAATTTAGTTTCGCGAGCTTAAATTTGGGTGTGAATTTTCTTGTCTTCATTTGGGTTTTTTGAAGATTTTTTTTTGCTTTGTTTTACTCCCAAAATTATGGTGTTTTGGTGTGTGTTTCTTTCTTCTTACCCTATTTTTATAAAAACAGGTTTTTTTTGAGTGAAGTTATAGATTTTTTTTTTTGGGATTAGTTGAAATTTGTTCTCGAAATTGGATCTTGATGATTTTAAAATCTGGGGTTGTTTTTTGCAAGTTTTATTTTTATTGATTTTTTTTAATAATAGAGTTGAATTATGTCTTTAGATTATATAAACCCTTGATCTTTTAAATATTGAGTCATCCGAGAGGAGAAATGGGTAAATTTATTAATGTTGAAATATATAAAACCCTTGATTTTATATTGTGAAGTTATTTATATATATGTTGCTCTTATAGAAAATGGCGCCTGCAAAAAAATCGAAAAGTGTAAATAAAGGATTTACTTCTGCCAGTGATTCATCTCCAAGCAAAGATGAGAAATCCAAGCAAAAGGTTGGGTTTGATTTTATCATGCTTTAAGTTTGTAATATGACATAAAATCGACGGCGAATTTGTTTTTGTTAGCTACTGCAATTTGAATTCATACTTTCCTTGCTTATGCTGTTTATTTCTCTGTTGCTGTTATTTGCTTCTTTCTGTTGCTTAAAGGGTATGTTTTGAATCTATGAAGAATAGAGGTGGTTTTCATATTTTTTATTTCTTTGATTGCGACTGTGGCGAAAATTGATGCAGGATTTCCAATAGTTATCTTTATTAAAGTTTTGGTTGTTTGTTGATCATCAGTCATTTGCATTGTAACAAGTGTTGCTACTTGCGTCCTATTATAATTTTTTGGTACATGATGCATTTTTTATGAGATTTATATTCATATATTTAGGTAGCGGGAAATATTTTTGCTCTATCTATGAAAAAGTTATGCAAAAAAAACTTGGGGTAGATTTGCATTATCACGAGATCTTCTTTTATCTGGGTCGGTTGCCTCCTAAAGAGTTACAGAGGTGTGCGAAGGTAGGCTCAAGGGTCTGTTCAGCTCGTTACAAAGTTACGAACAAATTTCTTATTGTTTCCCCCCTCAATAGAAAAAGAAAACTAAAGTATGGGTCAGTTGCAATGTGAAGAAGTGTTGGTGTCTTGGCTACATAATTGGCATGGAAATTGAGGCATTAACAGCTGGTCCTCAATGATATGCTGGTTCTGTCAGTCTGTCCTACTGAATTGTACTATAGGTGTAGTGTGCTCAAAACTTCATAGCCTCAACTCATGCTAGGAAAACAGAGGCAGCACATTGGCTTTTTCTCTCAATTTTACCTTAAATATGTATCGATATATGATTGCCCATCAACAAAAGGTGGGTAGCCGTTAAAAAGTTTGAGAAATGTATAGATGTATTATTGGTTTATGTTATGAAGGCCCCATCGTTCCCCTTTATATTTGTAAACCCATAGCGTTACTGCACATCTTGTGTAGGAATTACCTGCAGATCTCATAATTTATTTTTCTTACCAAAGTTGCATTATTAGATTTGTCCATGTCAGTTGGTATGATTTTAAAAGGGATATTGTTTATAGTTTTGACATGGTGATTTGATATCTTTGTGATTAGAAGCGGAAGTTATCTGACATGCTCGGACCTCAATGGAGTAAACATGAGATTGAACGCTTTTATGAAGCTTATAGGAAGCATGGCCAAGAGTGGAAGAAGGTATGCGTGTTATTGCAAATAATATATGAATTATATGTTCAAATTATTATTGTGGTACCTTATGGACTTTGTTGGGATGCATCCATAACCAGCACCGTGCATGCATGGTTTGCCTCGTTTAGGTTTATAAACTTACTATCATTAATATATACGAAAAAGAAAAAGAAGCCACAAGGACTCAGGGATCTAGAAACCTAGGAAAATGAATAAGTTGTATATGTGGCAACAATAGTGGACTTATTTACCCCTCAAAAAAATTCATTTTGGATGATTATTGGTTATTGTTTGCTCCCTTCTTAGAGTTATGGTATTGGATGATTTGTTTCTCCCCGCAGTTTATTCAGTTCATTTCTCTGGAAATGTTAAGAGGAAGCATTATTACTGCTTTTAGTGTCTTCCTGTTTGTGCTACATGTTCCTTTTTCTGATTTCTTCCTTTGCTTCCATAAATTTCAGGTTGCTGGTGTTGTGCGTTCTAGATCTATAGAAATGGTTGAAGCACTTTACAATATGAACCGAGTAAGTATGGTTCTTAATTCTATGAATGGTGAACCTAGTGTCAGTGAGGGAATAAGTTCATTGCGTCAACACGCATTTTTTGTTTTGTTTTTGCCCTTTAAAATTGGAAAATGTAGTCAAATAATATATGCACCTTCCGTGAAGAATGGAAAATATGGTGGTTAGTCTGTAATGCTGTCCCCTCAACCTCTAATAGACTGTCAAGAGTTGGGATGGTTGGTCTCTTTGAAGATGGAGCGGCTCCAGTTCCACTATTTGTTTATAAGATCTTTTACATCCTAGATAATACGAGTGCAAGAGTGAATTTGGAACGTCACAGTCAAAAAAGGAAACATATCTTGGTCCATTATTATCAGTCCTGGTCTCATTTCATTTTTAAATTTTTAGAATTTGAAAAAATTGAAAATGTATTTCCATCTTTGCTGAGAAGGATAATAGATGAAGAGAGTGTGTCTTATTCATACGGATTTAGTGAAGCGCAAAATCAGTACTTATGAGTTATCACATGAATTTATGGCGTTCATAATTCATATTATGTGATAGTCGGAAGGGAGAAAGTTACACGCCTTGGTTGTTTTCTGGTATGAGAGTATTGATACGGGCCTTTTGCTTGCCTTAAATTCTGGATAACGCTCATCTCTATCCCATTCTTAGAGAATAGAATTCCACCACTAATCATAGACCTTCGGTTAAAGTGGATTTGGAATTGAGTCAAAGCATCAACTGTAAAGCTATGGTAGTATGTGTAGGTGGGAGAGGTTTGCATTTTGAGAACTTGCACATAGCAAGACAGCAAGGAGTTGTTTTCGCCCTTGTCTCGTTGATGGCTGATGTTTAGGTGTTATTGATTTATTGTACACAGGGAGCTGCTCAAGTTTTCTCAATACGACTAAAAATGTCTTAGTCAACTACTATGTTTATAAGGTCATTTTTGAGAGTTTAGTTTTTTGTTTGTGAACATTGTAAAGCAATTTTCTTACCTCTGAAAAGTCGATAATGTACAATTTGAAGATAAGAATATGATTTAAGTCATTTAACCCTCGCATTCCTTGGAAGTTATGCTACATGGACTTGGTTAGACGTATATTATATTCTCCATGCCCAAGTGTTGAGTATCAATCCTGGGTACTTGATATAAAGTGTCCATTTAACATAGCTGGCAAAATTTATTGCTTTAAAGAGCAGAACTTGTTGAATGTTCATGAGTAGACAATTATGTAAATGTGGTGTTGATGCAGTGGAAATTGTTTTTTTTTATGACCATTACATCAGTGAAATGAAAAAATTTACCAGCAGGAAAGAGTTATAGGATGAGATACCTACTGAGCTGTTACTCTTGGCTCTTGCTATGATTTGATGATTTTTTTGTGCCTTTTGTGCTCTCATACTTGAGATCCATGATGTGTAGACATTTGTTTATTGCTGAAAGTTTAATATGCTCTTGTTTTCTAGGCGTATCTATCTTTACCAGAGGGGATTGCTTCTGTAGCTGGACTCATAGCAATGATGACTGATCACTATAATGTCCTGGTAAGATCTTAGCTGATTTCTGATGGATCTTTTCAATGCTCCATAAATTTCTTCTTGTGCTGCTTTAAATGTTTCCTTTTCTGAGGTCACCGAGTATTAATAAAAGTCCCTTTTTTTCCCGATTGATTTATTAGTATATGAGTAATGAACAGCCTCGAGCGGTTGACAGGAGTGACGTCCATACCTTATGGACAAAGAACCAGCATTGGCTGTAAATTTAACTTACATTTTGCATGGAGAAATTACTGTAGAGGATGCCTATATCTCTTGTTTTCTGTCCGATCAGTCAAGTGATGTGCCTACCTTTGTGGCTATATCTGTCTGTCTTTAGATTTGATAAATCCCTTCCAATCTCATTGCGATAATATTGTCTGCTTTAATCTGTTGCTTATGTTGTCGATTTCTTGTAATCCTGATATGATTTTGTGGATATATATAACATTTTTTGTTGCTTAGTGATACACATTCTTTCTGGGGTGATGTATTATCAATTTTTTTCATATTGGCAGGCAGGAAGTGGCAGCGAAAAAGACAGTGAAGAGCCTGAGATAATGGCTAGAAAAATTCAGAAAAAACTCAAAGCAAAAGCTCTGCTCGACTCTTCCAGAGACGAATCCAGACGTCAGTCTACAGGCTCAAGTGATGGATGCTTATCCTTATTAAAAAATTGTGGCAATGGTAATTTGTCTCTTGCTTATAACTTCATTTCCATGATATAACTTTGGAAGATTTTGATATGGTTTTTAGAGGTTCTTATTGCCTAATTGTAGCCAATTAGCGCTGAGCAGCATTGATGATCTCATGAAATCCTCTAGGTATCCGGCCACATTTTCCTGTAAGAAAAAGGACACCTCGCATACCTGTATCATGTTTAGATGTTCATCCCAATAAGAAGTCTCGGGTATCAGCGTTGAAAGCAAATGATGATGGAGTTTCCCATGGGGATCTATTGTTCAAAGAAGCACAGCAGTACCCAAACTCACCACATGGTTCGCAAACAACATCTAGAAGAACTGAAAATATAAGATGTTCACATGTCTCAGCTAGAGATGAGATAGTAAGTTGCTGGCCACTGACTTTAAAGGTTTTTAAAGATAATGTGTGCTGATGGTTTTTATTTTCTTTTATTTCCATGTTTGCATTCTAGATTGCACGATTCCCAGTGCTAAAGACCAGGACTGGTGGATTTGGAGGAGATGAGGAATCTAAGGAAGGCAGTTTGGGCCACAATGAGGACAAAATTGGAAATCTGGCCAGGGATTCAGCGGATTCCGGTAGATATGCTTTGGGTGAGTATAAGAAATGGAAGAAAGGAAAGAAAGCGGAAGTTCATCACTCTGAAGCTACATTATTTGATGATATTCGGGAAGCATATAAGTATGCTGACAAAGGACCAAGAAGAAATGGTTCTGATGGTAAAGGTGCCAAAATTTGCAAGTCGACTTCTGAGGGCGAAAGGAAGAGAAGCAAGAAACTGACATTTGAAGGTAGATATACTCTTTTATATCATGGTTTGTATGTCTCTCTCTGTCTTCTTTTTGGTTTGGGATATAGAGGGGAAAATTGCCAGGGATAGGGAATTTTTCTATTGAAGAATAAAGAATTAATGGAGAGGAAAGACCAATAGTTCTCCAGTGATTTAAAAAGGAATAGCAACTTTACTTTGTACTAAGGAGAGCCTGTTGACCATAAAACATGAGCCCAAACAGACACTAAGATCATTACTTTTGTGCCAGAAAAAAATGTGGCTTGACAGGCATTGTGAACTGTCCTGTTATTTCTCTCCAGTCAAGTCATTTCTGTTATACAAATGCTGCCCATCACAGTAACTGACATTCCTTATGAGCAATATTGTTGATCACTTCCATAATGAGCACTGTTTTACCCACTCCCCCCCAAAGTAGTCCAATATTTCCTCCACGGTGATAATTGTAAGACTCAAATAAGATACCTGCAGTTGTTTCAATATGGTGGCAAGAAACCCTTAATGACCCAACAGACCTCAGTCACGCTCAAAACCTGGTTCTGTAAAACGGAGGCTAACTTATGATGCGAACAACTGGCAACCTGTCTCACCCTAGCATTTGCAGAACACACCAAGCAACCTGCTCTTTTTTATGGAGCAGGATGTTTTATGTGTGTGGAGAGGGACGAGGGTTTATAAGAATCACAAAGACATATTAGACGACAGTGCCTAATTTGGTCATGCGAGCCTGATATGGTGTATGTGTGAATATCAACTTTTGGTCTGTTCTTTTGCGTTATTATGTAACCATTATTATGGTGGACTTCTTTTGTATGTTAGAGAATTCAATGATGAGCAGGTTAGGGTGGTTTTCTCTAAAACTCCCTCCGTTTCTTAATAAGTGCAACACTTGTCTTTTTCACAATTTTCGATGCACATCTTTGACCATTAATAACTTTCATTATGTATTAGTAAAAAGTATGAAAAGTTGATGTTTTGTAAATATATATCGAAAGGTATCTAACAAGATTATACATGATTTTTTTTTTCATATGTTAGTAAAAAGGCACAGTCAGAGTTTGTGAAGTTGATCACCAAATAAAAAATGTTGCACTTATGAGAAAAGGGAAGGCGTCATTAATTAGCAATTTAGCATAACTGGATACATTTAGAGATAATCCAGTTAAATTTGCTTTTTACTTGGTTATTAGGTAGAGTAATATTGAGTCTGTTCTAGGATTTAAAGTATGATGGCCTGTATGAGAGCTTTTTCTTAGATAGCCATCTCTTTCTCCTTCCTCTGCCTTGTTGGTGGAGGCTGTAAGGATATGGATTGTGGACCCACCTTCCTAATTCTTTTGACCCCTTAGGTCAAAGTGGCTTATGCTTTGCTTTAAAACCTGCACCTCAGGTGTGCCCAGACAATAGGCACACCTCTCATCGAGGCACAAGGCCTCTGTGCTTCAATGCACCAAGGCAACCCTTGACTTTGATAACCAATATTCAATTATTTAGTTCCTCTATTTTTTCTTTGTCTTAACAAATATTAACTCATTGACTGAAGTAAAGAAATTTTAGTAGCAATTGTGTTTCACTGCAGCAAATAGGTTGTGGAATGTTTAGGCACTTTTGTGAGACTTTGTGCTATGAGTCTGTAATGCGTGCGTCTCTGCCTCACTCCTTTTGCTTTCATTTTGATTTTTGAGAACGTTTTGTGCCTGTGGCCTGCACCTTCTCTGCTAAGGGCATACGATGCCTAAAGTGTACTATTTTATGTTCCAACTTCCAGTTAGCTGCCTATTGTTTGCATGGCTTGAAATCATAGTTCAAGGCATTCTCCCTCTGTTTGCTTCTCGTGTTGGAGCAGATAATTCAGCTGATTTCAGATTTTCAGAAGCCTTTCTGCTTTCTGTACCTGTTTATTGACTTGAAACCATGGTTTTAAATCTTGGATGCGGTCGGCCAATCGCGGAACCACTTTGCAGGCAATGCAGATGGTTTGTTGCGGCCTAAAATCATGGTCGTGGTAAGATCAATTTACCTTTACAACACGGTGGTGATGCAGCTGAGATTCAATATCATGATTAAGATATAGACTTTTCTTCAATTCTTTGCAAAAAAATAAGAACTAATTGTAGTTGGATCAGATGGATGTGTAATGTCTTAAAACTCTGATTTTGTTGTCCAAATATAACCTTCACATTGGCAAAATTAACACGCTTGAAACTGTGATTCTGTGTGAGTTTACTTATGTGAAAATTAATTATTATAGATTTTGTGGTGAACCTGGTGGTTTGTCTCTGTAAGTCAGCTACAAATTTTTAGATTGCATATTTGGGTTATAGTATTTTTGTTTGCCTTATTTCGTTCCTGTGGTTTGACAGATGAACTTGCAGCTTGTGACGCATTGAAGACCTTGGCTGAATTGTCCTCAATGATGCCTTATCTTGCTGCAGAGCCTGGTATAAGTAATTCTTTTCCTGCTCGAATGTATCTTGGTTTTATAATTCTGTACTCAGATGTGGCACAAAATTCATAACTTCTAGAATTTACATCTTTCAATCTTTCTCTCTCTTTTCCCCTCTGTCATCTTGCCTTTTATGTGCTCTTACCAATCCACAAGAAATGGTTTGGCCCTTGCATTGATGTATTCTTTTTTTCTTTTAGTTTAGATCATAGTAATTGGTAAATGAGTGCTTCTTTGTCAATATTGGTGATATGTAGCATTTACAAGTTATATAAAAGACGAATCTTCCTGTGAATAGAGCGTAGGAGTTTTCTGTTTGACAATTTGTCAATATTGTAATCGAATCTACCTGTAAGCCTGTTTATGGGGCTAAATTGTTAAGCAGTTTTACATTTAACAGCCTCTGCAGTTGAGGATGCTGGAGAGTCTATGAGTGGACGGGACGCCATAGTGAATGAGGTTTCTCGTTCCGATGTTGCATTAAGTGATGAGAAGGCCAGTGGGAAGTTTAAGAAGAAACGCATATCCCAAGTTTCAAAGGTAATAATCCACTTGCATTTATTCCTTCAGTTCTTCTATTGGGTTTATTACCTTATTGAACTTGGATGATCTGCAGGTTTGGAAGGCTGAAAGTCCTATTGATTTTTCTGTAAAACAAGAAGAAAAATTGGTAAGATTCACTAAAAGTCTAGAGCTCTTTATGCCATAATAGCCCAACTTTTATCTTTGGGCAGTTTTTTCTGTGAATGTTTTTCGATGCTACTGTGATGTTAGAGAAATGTGGTAGGTTTCTCAGCTAGTTGGTTTACATTGGCTTGTTATTTTTTGGTTTGTGTGCCATTATATTCTAGATTTGGTGCTAGTTGGTTTACCTTGGCTTGAAGCAACGAATGACTTGAGTCACAGTAGGCAAAGTAGCATTTGGTATTGACTCTGTATTTGTTTTCCAATTCAAAGGTGTGTTCTATTCAACCTAATTTGACTTATGTTAACTTATTTGAACTTATGAGTACTCATCAGAATTTCTTAGAGCTCTAATGCAACTTTTACTGAAGAAATAATATTAGTGATGATAATTAATTTATTATTTAATTAATAATCATTTAAATATATCATAATTATTAATTTTATTTGTGATTATTAGTTATGCTTTGAATTGATTTTAAGTAAGTTTATCTATTACTAGCATTCTTTTATTGTCATTATCTTTTGAACTTACATTGATTGGAGTAAAACCAACTTCATCTCAATCATCAACAATGAAGGTAGTACATAGTAATATCAATTTATATTTTACATATTCATTATCATCAATGGAGATAGCACATAGTGACATCATTTTTTTATCATCATCTAAGTCTGTTCCTTCATCCTCCATATCAACGTTTCTAAATTCCATGTCATTTTCTGAATGATTGCCAGATCTCGTTTGTTATTTTGTTTTGAACCTTGTTTATAGCCTCTATATCATGACTTCCGATGCATAGTGTAATATGTTCTTGGTTCCATTAGTTCAACCTCTTGCAAACTTGTTGGAACATATCTTAACATAATGGAACTTATTATAAACTTATTGGAGTTTATCAAAACTTATTAAAACTTGTATAAACTGAATTTTCTCAAATAAGTCAGAACAAGTTGAATACAATACTATCTAAGTCTCATGTTCTGAATGATTCTTGACCTAGTTTGGGTGGCTTGACTTTTCTCTGTTGGTATTGAATATTGGAACTTCATGAATAGGCACGACCATTAAGAATCCACCTATGTGGATGAGTAAGCTGTGAGGTTTTCAGTGGCCTGTGTTATTCTTTTTCTTGTAATTCATAGACCATAATTTTTGTAAGTGCATTTTTTTTGGTGGTTTTGTAGAGTGTGGCTGATAACAAGGTGAAGTCTGCAGATAGTGGTGAACAAGTCTCTGCTGTCTCCAAAAGATGTAAATCATCAGTTAGGTCTCCTGACGTGTCTTCTAGTAATGACCCACGTCTAGGGGAGACAGAAGTTGCAGTATCTAGTGAACAAATTGCGAGCCAGGTTGTAGACCTTACAAGAAGAAAAAATAGGCGCAAGAGAGACAGAGCATTGCTTCTGAAGGACAGTGATTATGCTCCAAGTGGTTGTTCGAGTGATGGTTTGGCTATAATCCAAGATGAAGTGCAAGATGTGAAGGTCAGTTCATTCATTTCCTACAAATCTACAGTTATCAGCTCAGGGTTCTTGTATCTCTTTGACTACATACAGTCTATGTTTCTTTCACTTATCTCCTTTACCCTGAACTAAATTGCAGAGAAAGCTTTCGAATTGTCTCTCCTTTCATGAAGTACGCAGATGGTGTGTGTATGAGTGGTTTTACAGTGCGATTGACTATCCTTGGTTTGCTAAGAGGGAGTTCACTGAGTACCTAATTCATGCTGGATTGGGACATATTCCAAGACTTACGCGTGCTGAATTGGGCTTCATTAGAAGGTACAATGCTCTCTGTATGTTAATTGTGAAAACTTCGTCTTTTTCAAAAGAACGGATTTTAGAGTTTGACTGCTACATATCTGTTTGCAGTACCCTTGGTAAACCTCGGAGGTTTTGTGACCATTTTCTACAGAAAGAAAGGGAAAAACTCAAGCAATATCGTGAATCTGTGAGGACTCACTATACTAACCTTCGGGCTGGCCTCGGGGAAGGACTCCCCGTCAGACTTAGCATGTCCACTACTTGTTGGACAACAAGTAGTTGCTATTCATCCAAAAACAAGAGAATGCCATAATGGCAGCGTCTTGACAGTTGATCATGACAATTGCCTGGTTCAGTTTCATCGTCCAGATCTAGGGGTTGAACTAGTCATGGTATGAATGTTTTCTTTCAATACTTCTTTTTTGTATGCTGATATGTTTTAGTGTTTCTAGCTCAAGTGGTTCATGACTTCATGTTCTGTCAAGATCATACTTCAGGAATCTTGTTTTGGGGGATCGACTTAAAGCAGGGTGAAAAGAAAATTTGAAGGCGTCACCTAAAACAATATTTAGCTTCTCAATTTATTAGTTTAATTTATACTATCCAGATTTCTTGCAATTTGCTGGAGTGGGATAAAAAGCGATACTTGTAATTTGTAAACTCATATTTATGCCTAAATGTCCAAGGAAAAAGAAAGGAACGATTGCAACGAGAGGAAAAAATTAATAATGGTGAGAAGAAGAATGAAACAAGAAAAAAAAAGAATAATAGAAAACTGTAGCCAACTAATGAAGCAGGAATATACTATCCAGATTTCTTGCAATTTGCTGGAGTGGGATAAAAGCGATACTTGTAATTTGTAAACTCATATTTATGCCTAAATGTCCAAGGAAAAAGAAAGGAACGATTGCAACGAGAGGAAAAAATTAATAATGGTGAGAAGAAGAATGAAACAAGAAAAAAAAAAGAATAATAGAAAACTGTAGCCAACTAATGAAGCAGGAATGTTATTCCAGGACACCTTGTATAGTAGAAGGAAAATCGTACTAGCTACATCGTATGAGCTTCATCCTTCTTCCTGTGATAAGTATTTGATTCTTGATATGCTCTGTGATGGGACCTCAGAACAAAAAAAAGGAAATAAAAAGGCTGCAGAAGTGATAGGCCCTCTCCACCCCCCCCTAGCCCCTGCCTGAACCGAGAAATCGTTCATTCAGAAGAAGGGATGATAAATGAATATTTTTGCTTGCTTTCATTTAGAGATTGTAATTTTAAGACTAGATTTGTTCACATTATTTTTGAAAGTATGTTTTCCTTGGTACAAATATCTCATGATATTAGGAAGAATCATATTCAAAGTTGTGTATTTTGCGATGGATGTGTGGGATCACAAGGTATAAATTATGAATGAGATATTTGGAAGAAAGCTGATATTGCGGATATTGACGATAAGATAAGACAGACCATGTTATATTTTTTTTTTATCATGTGAGTTGTGAAATGTTGATTGGACAATGGACCATAAAGATAATTAAAAGTTGGAATTATGGAGATTTTGGAAGCCAAGGGGGGCCAAATATGGATATGGATGGAGGGAGTTAAAAATGATATGAGGAAATTGGGTTTACAAAAGCATATAGCAATTGACAATATGGAATTGAGGTAGAGGATTTTTGTAGATGACCTTTGGAGACGATATCTTGGCTCCTACATCGGACACCATCCTATTGGGGATTAAGGATTTGACATTGTTGAAGTGTGGCTGTACAATTACCTCATGTTGTTTTGGTTGAAAGCTTGTGTCATTATATAATTACTATACATTTGTCTCATAATTAACTTCCTCTTGTTTTTCTTTGATATCTACTCGGCTCTTCTCCTACCTATATCAAGTAGAACATGCCAAACAAATCTTCTTTATGTAAAACCTATTTGATTTAGATTGGGAAAATTGCACGCTTTTGTGGAAGTGCACAGCCAAGTGAATTCATTGCTGTTCTGTTAATATGATGCCCCTACTCCTAATTTAGGCCATTTCAGAACTAATGAAGGCTAATTTTCCTGAACCTCCAAAAGGATATTACTAGTTCTATATAGGTCATTCTAAAAAGAATGTCAAATTACCTGTAACAATGATAATACATTTGTGAATATTCCATAGTACTCTTAACCCTTTTATTACTCAAGTGACCAACTTTTTACTTGCCAAACTACAAATTCTTTTCAGAGACTGAATTTATTAACTTTCACTTCAATATGTAAAGGACATTCTTTTCATCGTGAAGTAATTATTATCATGTCAAATGGAGGACTGTGGTTGATATACATGGAGTGAATAGTTTATCATCTCCTTCATACTTGGGCAGGATATTGACTGCATGCCTTTGAATCCACTGGAGAATATGCCAGAAGCATTGAGGAGGCAGAAGATGCTATCTGATTACTGGCATGTACAAGTTCCAAAAGTCAATGAAGCAATTATGCCAGTTTCAGAGGAGCATATGAAGATTGTCGATCACCCTTTGCATGTTCCTCCATTCAGCCCATCAATTGCAAATAATATGAAGGTTATTTTGCTGATCTTATGAGCTTTTAATAAATATTATCACCGAGTATTGTTGTCATGTGTTCATCTAAATGAGTTTCATTATGTTTGTATGGAGACACAATAATGGCTTTACGAAGAAATATTGGGGATTAGGAAAGAAATGCCGAGTTGTCTATTTTAGACAGTTGTTTTAGCTGAGCCAAGCTCGAGCTTATAGTGATTTGTCGGCTCACAACTCCAACCTGAGCTGCACACTTGTGCTTAGAGTGAAGCACGAGTGACAATCAAGATAATACTCAAAAAAGTTATATTATTCATGTTATTATTTTGTTTGCTAATGCTTTGATTGCACTTTTGGCAGACTCTCCTAAATGATAGTTATGGTATAAATCAATAGGTAAATTTGTGAAAAACGTCGCATCCCAATGGTAATACTTATCCATTCACATATACCTCCCTTTCTAAATAACTTTTCATTATCATCCATTACCATTTTAGAGGTGTCATTGAGTGATAATGAGAAGTTCCATTACCGTGAGAATTTACATGAGACTTTATTTACAATATAACATGAAAAATCATTATTATTACTACCATTTATTACCACCTACCAAATGGCCATAAGATTTTGTTCCACAAATAATTGGCCTAGATACTTACTAAATTGGTCAATCTACAAATAAATGTTTGGTTGCAAATACTTCCCAAAGCACCCGCTGAATCAATGTGATGTGGACCACTCCACTAACTATTTCTATACCCTCTATTCATATTCCATATGAATGTATGTTGTCCCCCTACTAACTTTCTTTCTTAATTGATTTGTTCTATTTTTACACTATCTACTAAAAAAGGCTACACTTCCAAACCTTTTTTTTGATCTTTCTAACCTGTTAAATGTCCATTTCTTATACATCAACTGTGATCTACATAATGCATCTTACATTACAATTCTTGCATAACTTGCAAAGCCCTTGCATGCATGGTGATCAAAACATGAAACATCCATAACTTTTAAATTTGAAATATACTTCTCTGTTATTATCTTGCTCACATTGCACAATATGCCTTGTAGTGCTCGTATCCATCTTCTAAATTTTAAAATAAACCTAGATATTTTTGGAATTTTTAGAATGATTGACGGCCTTTTGACCTTTCCCCCCATAAATTCCATTGAATAGAAAGGTGAGAATCTAACAGTTGTATGACTGGATCAAAAGATGTGGGGCATTCAATTGTGGGTTTCCCTATAATGGAGAGTTAACTTTATTTGGTCTTAGGTACCCAGAATGAAACACTTTTCAACCCTTTAGGGTACCCAAAACCTCGGGTACCCAAAATGAATTACTTTTCAACCCATAGGGTACCCAAGGTGAAAACCTGAAAATATTAGGCACACATAATATTATTTTGGCTTACGGCAGGCATCCAAAATGAAAATCTTCCTGTTTTCAGTTGGTAACTTGTGAATTTTCCCTTTTACTTCATCAACATCATTAAAACATAAGTGGTAAGAAAGAGCAGCATGTTGATCTGTGAGCCAACTGGAAATTTATGCAGATTCTTTCTCATTATTTAATCACCCATCCGAGGGACTCTTCTGTAAAACTGCATAATATCTATAAAGTTGGAAGGAAATCATAGATGCTTGTTATCTGATGATGGGTTGGTCAAATGCATGTGAGCTTTGTGGGATAGTAAGAATTACCATTGGTAATTTTTACAGCCTTAAGGTGCTGTTTGGAACTTCTTTCCTGAATCATTGGAATCATCCTTTCTTTTTGCAGGTTAAGCCAGCAGGCCTGAGTTCACTTGCGAAGGTCATAGGCAATGGAAGTTTCAAGACAGAAACCCAAAATCAATCTTGCAATATGGCTCATTTGCAGTTTCAGGAAGCTTATGTGAGACCTATTCCAGGTTTGACTATGGGTTCAGATAGAAAGGTATGCTTTCTGCTGTATTTATTTATGAATGACATTAGTGGATAGTACAATTAGTTAAGGAAATGTTAGAAGTTTACAAGAGGATATATGTAGTACAGGCTTTCAGGCTCCTAATTATGACAGGTTTTCCCTTTAGAGAATGGTATGCAGATAAATCATCAAAATCAAATTTTCCAATGGGATGTAGTATCATATTTGATTTTGAGCATTAGTGGTCGCTGGATCTTCAGAACCTGATACAGTTCAAATGTCTGTTAATTTTGGCTATGCACTGAGCCTGCTCTGGTGTACTGCTATTGCGTGCTTCTGGATTTTGTTGCTTAACTGTAGTAAATTTAATTTGAATAAATGTGTTCTTTCACAGGTCTTTGATCAGAGCGGTGCATGTCCAAAGAACCTGCCTCCTTGGCCTCTGCCTGTAACGGATTCAGTTCCTTTACATGAAACCATGCACTATTCAAATCATTCTGCATTCAGTTGTCAAGAAACTGCATCCAATGTGGCTGAAATTGTTGAAGGATCTAGAGATAAGGCACAAAATATGGTTGATACAGCTATTAAGGTACGGAAAGGGGCTGCAATTTCTGTTTCTCCAGTGTCATTTTACCTCCCTTAGTCCCTTTATGGCTAATTCTTTCCTTTTCTTACTACCAATTACCATAGATTAGAATAATTGATGAAGATGCTCTCTTGTTTGTTCTTTGGATACTCAGAGAAAGCATTCTGGTCGCTAGTTAGGGATTGAAACACTAAAATGGCTCTTCTCCGTAGTCCCATTCCAATGGTCACTTTTGCTTTCTGTTTGATCCTAATCTTTTGTGGTCTTGCGGCATCCTAATCTAAACAACTAAAAAAAGAGATTCGAAGATGTCCATTCTACATAAGTTAGAAGTCTACTGTTCAAGAATTATAGAAGCACGGTGCACGAGTAATTTTTTCTTTTGGTAAGGAGAAACCTTGACAAGTTGGGGGAGTAAAGGGGATTTCAACTTGCCAACGGTGATAATCGATCCCAAGACCTCTTGGAACCGGGAGAGATGCTCTAACCACTGAGCTATCCCTCACTCTCAGTGCACGAGTAATTTTATGCATATTATTACTCTTTGATTTCTCATATGCTGGAACTACAGTTGAAGTCAAGATGCTGCATCCTGACTCCAGATTGACCCTTCTGATTCTATGAAGAAAATTATACGTTGTTTTATTTCTATCCTAATTTAACTGTTTCTGCAATTTGCACTGATATCACACCATGTCTCTGGACATTTGAGAATTAGAGAGGTCAGGATTTGTACAATCTTACTCCTTGCTAACCAATTGACACCAGCTGTAAAACTTTTCGAGGAACCTGAATGAATTTATTTTTTATTACTTGCTCAAACAAGGAAACTAATTCTAGTTGAGCATTTGGTTCTTTTTTGTGGTAAGTTTTTTGTATGTAGTCCTGGTTGGATGAGTGAATACTGCCTTTAATCCACATAGAATGATTCTGAAAGGACTATCGTTGGCAGACTTCCTGAATTATCTGTTTTTTTTGTTGCTTGTGGTTCTTGTTTCTCTTGCGCCATATTATATGATCATTCCTCCGTTTCACAATACATGCACCATTTCTCATATGGGCACTATTCATCAACCAACTTTGACAATCTTTCTCTCAAAATTATGTAAGAAAAAACATAGTCAAGTGGGGTCTTGTTGAATTCGTCTCAATACGAGGATTTCAAATATCAACTTTTTATAATTTTTACCTATATACAATTAAAGATATTACTGTCGAAAGAAGAGCATTGGAATGCGTGAAAAAGTAAATGGTGCATGTATTGTGAAACGGAGGTAGTATATCAGAAGGCTTGTCATCAAATCTTGAGGCTATTTCACAAAGTCCATAAATTTTTTGTTTCCTTGTTTATTTTTAATGCAATGACTGGAGGACTTGAAGACCTTCACTTATCAGTGGCAACGAGACTTGCTAACTGGTTACAGATAGAAGTGCAATAGTGTTTTCTTATGGTTGAGTATCTATGGCATGTAGTAGATGTTATTTTAACACTCTTGTTTACTATTCTAGGCGATGTCTATTATGAAAGAAGGTGAAGATGCATTTGGAAGGATTAGTGAGGCTTTGGCTTGTAATGGTAAAGCAGAAAGTGCAGCTACTTTCAGGACGTCTATGATATCATCTTCAAACACATTTCGAGGTAGTTTGCCTCATCAGAATCCAGTTGCTTCCCGCACTTCACAGCCCAAACTGGAGTGTGATGCATCTAGTGTGCAACCAATTGGTGATTCTGCATCAAATGATCTTCGAGTGCCTTCTGACCTTATCACATCATGTGTTGCAACATTGCTTATGATACAGGTATTACTTTAGCAATCATGAAATGATGTTCTGTCTTGTTCTTGATTCTTCTAGAATTGCTGTCACATCCAGGTGTTCAAATGGATCATCTCTGATAGTTACATTTATCAGCATTATTTGTGATTAGGCTAACCACCTTCCAAAATTGTGCATGATTCTAGCTTTCAACTGTTTCCATGTCTTGTGTGGACTTCTACAATTCCTCTGTGGCTTATATATATCTTTTCTTTTCTCTGTCTCAGTTTTTGACATAGACATACACATATCTTCTTTTCTGACCAGTTGTTTGGCTTTTTTTACTACTTTGGTGTAACTTAGGCTTTCTAGATTTGTGGTCTCTATTATCTGTTGCCTGCTGCTATGGGATTGGTTGAGAATGACGTGCCAGTGCGACAATCATATACAGTTCTAAATTTCTGATTGTGCACTTTTGTTGCCTCATCTAGTGTCCTATTTCTTTAATTTCATCTTAATGATCTCAACTTTTTCTAGAATAAATTGTGACAAGTTGGAGATTGGGAACCTCCTCATAATGATGACAAGTTAATAGGGAGGATTTATGAACTTTCAATCCTGCACATACCCTTGATACAATTTTTTTTCTGGACAGCAGTTTTTTGGTGTTTATCTGTAGTCTTCATTCTTCTTGTCCAGTGGCCAAAATTCCACATGTCTGTATGATGTCTATGATGCAATTCTTTTTTGGTTATATTCACTGACCATCTTCTAACATCTTGCAGACTTGCACTGAGCGACAATATCCACCTGCAGAAGTTGCACAGATATTAGATAATGCTGCTACAAGCTTGCATCCGTGCTGCCCTCAGAACCTCTCGATATATAGGGAGATACAAATGTGCATGGGAAGAATTAAGACCCAGATATTAGCACTTGTACCAACATAGAGTATTGAGTCTGGTAACTTTCTTTAGGAGGGCTTGTACATAAGAACATGAGTTTTCCTCTATAATTTTTGTAGCATTAGGTAGATAACTTAGCTAGATAGCAAATTATTAACAAAGCCTACCACTAGGAACGATAACCTGAAGGAATCTTCCGCAGGACCATTTATTGTAATGTAAAATTATTTATGGCTCGGTTTCCTTCCTTAAATAAATTGTTAAGGTATATACATACTTGGATTTTGTCTTCGGTAATCAACATAATTATTGATGCTTTTGGGATGTCATGAGTATATTTCCTCCGATTTTTATTAGTTTACCCACTTTTTTGGACACAAAGTTTTAGGAGAAATAGGTATGTGGGTCATAGAAGGGAAGAAAAAATATTAATTTATTGCATATTGTGTTGAAGTTAATGTTATGAGCTTAGACAAGCAGCCTCTGCTTCGGTGACAACCACCACAACAATTGCTACTCTCTATCCTTTGACCAATGCACTCACATCCTCCCACACTCTCCTCCACACTCATGACCAAAGCCATCACATCTATCACACTTCAACATCTTGATGCACTTGGGCAACACCTTTGCAATCTTCAACCTCCATTTTCTCTCTGCTCTTCTAAGTTTTCGTTGAGAAATTATGGATACCACAGACGATGTAGCTGAAGAAATCTCAATTGCAGAATTCTTCGTAGCCTCTTCAATCACATTCTTCTTCGAGAAGTTTGCTTTGGTTTTGTGCTGGAAGTCGAACGCACGCGGATGAGTTTCGAAGTTTGTGGTGGTGGTGCAGGCTTGCGGCAGTAGTGGAGGAGCCGAGGAGGTTGATGGGAGGAAATAGAAAGTGGAAGTTGATGAGTGAATTGCACGAGAGAATGGAATGAGGTTTAAAGGACTTCAGGGTGGGCTGTTTGACCAAATGTTTGGGTCAGACGGTCTAACCCAATACTTTCACTAGATCAAATGATAATAGGTTCGCTTAAAAAGTAATAACTACATGATTATTCAATTTTTTTCTCATCTGAAAATATGTGCATGTGGCTAGATCTACAATTATAGTTTCATGTTTCTGTACACATGCTTTTTAGAACCTATTATGATCTAATCAATTATTACACTAAACTAAATGACTTGTGTAATCAACTATATGAACATGTTCATAATTAAAATTCTAGAACATTGTGGTATCTGATCTTCAAATCCATGTTCATATGTTTAAGTGAAGTTTTCACATTATTTTATTATCATTATCAATTTATAAAAGACTATTTCAACATAATCATTTGCACCTTAGCCATACAATGTCATAGAAATTTAGGACGCAAATACTACACCAAATCACCAACATTGAATCTCAATTCAATATTCTCCACGAATTAAACAAAATCAATAGTTACATCTAGGGGGTGATAATGAGTAACCCGTTTCGTGAACAATTTGAACTCAACTCGTTGACCGTTGAGACTCGGCTCGAGTTCGAGTACGGTTCGAGACCTTAACAAACCGAGCTGAGTTATGACAAGCTCGGTTCGAATGCTCGTGAACAAGCTCGATTACCTTTTTATATATGAAAATAATGTATTATTTATGTATACATAAATATACTTCCTCCATAACATAATAATTGCAACAAATGAATATTTTATACCTCACAAATAATATCCATTTGTTGTAGTTATTATGTTACGGAGGAAGTATTTACTATAGATATTACACAATAATAAGTCAATAGTTTTATTATCAAAGAATAAACTCAAAAACAAAAATATTCAAAAAAATATATAAAGAAGACGAGTAAACGAAAGATATAATAGGTTAAACTTGTTTATGAACCGTTCAATGACAGCTCAATCACACTTGGTCAAAGATCGGCTCGGTTCGTCAAGTTTCGAGCTCAACTCGAGTTCGAATAAAATTAAATGAACACGAGCCGAGCTAACAAGAGTTCAGGCTCGGCTCGAACGATATCCATTCCCATCGACTTGGATCCACGATATCCTTCTATTGTGATGGGGAACAGGGGAAGACAAGAAACCCTCTTTTCCATTTCATGAAAATATCTTCAGTTCCTCCCCGGCAAATCTCGAATACAGCTCGTCAATCCCTTCAAATACAACATGAAGCATTCAATGAGACTCGCATCATCATGCGGGGCCAGTCATTCTAACATACCTCTTTGGGAAATAAGCTTTTTGCAAGACTTGTAACAGTGGAATGAGAGGAGAAATCATGATTTATGAAGATGAGCCATGTCTCAACTTTTTGTAAAAAGTGGGCGACACCCATAATTCAGCTGATGCGTGTATTCAGTATTCTGGAGCATAACCAAGCAACGTACCAACTTAAAAGAGACGTAAGGGGTGTACCCCTTACCCTTAAATTGTCTCCGCGATGCTCTGCTCCCACTTCTCCCACATGCTGCAATAGATGAGGAATTTTCTTCCTCCTCATGTTGAAAGGACAGCCATTCCAGTCACGATCCCAACTCCATAATATCATAATTTCTCCAGATTCAGTCACACTACAAAAGCATCATTATTGCCAGCACTGAATCTCATCAATTTGATTTATCATGAAACCATATGATCTCCCATGTTCATGTCAAAATGCTGACGGAAACCCCGACACAGAGGTCTAGTTTAGTTCAGGTTCATCATCATCTTCGCTGCCTGAGGGGCCTATCATGATCTGACCAATTATTATCTGACTCATTAGATCTCCGTCCTCCATGACCTGCTCGTGATTGTTTGAACTCATTGAAGTTCTGCATACCTCTCTGTCTCATACTAGTGCTCTTTCGCCCATGTACATTGTCAGATGAACCCCTCTGACTACCACGAGAGCCTCCCCTCATGCTTTGTCGTCCACGTTCATTTTCAAATGAACCCCTCTGACTGCCACGCGAGCCGCCACTCATGCTTTGCTGTCCACGTAAATTGTCCGATGAACCTCTCTGACTACCACGAGAGCCTCCACTCATGCTTTGTCGTCCATGTACATTGTCAAATGAACCCCTCTGACTACCACGAGAGCCTCGAGAGGATCTACCAAAGTCATCATCAGAATCATTGCCCTTCACAAAATTGCCACTCCGTCGACCTCCAAACCCGTTGTGTTTTCTGCTTTGGTTCGACTTCTCACCATGTCCAAGACTCCTTTCATCCGAATCATAATAGCTCTCCCTACGGTGTCTAGAGGTGGAACCCTCTTCAACATCATCATCACTACCAAAAACAAGCCTATCATTTTCATCAGCGACAAAATCCATTCTTCTGGATGGGCCACGTGAAGCATTATTTTTACGACCAGAATCAGCAACATGACTAGATTTCCACTTAGGATGAACTGGAAGGTCCTCATCTGAATCAAAGTTCATATCATCATCCCCTGAACCAGACAAAGATCTTTTTTGATGAAAAGACCTGGATGCCTTGGGGTAAGAACTAGATCTTGTTTTACTATAACCTGGAGTATCATCGTCACTTTCAGCATCAGAATAGCTTTCACTTTCCACATCAGAAAAGCGAAGTGAAGAGGCTTCCTGTCTCTGGTTTCTGTTTTGATTGTCTACTTCATAGCTGTCAATGTCATCATCCTCATCTTCAAAATCATCAAAACCCATACTGTGCTTTGTTTGCACAGACCTTGGAGCTGGAGGTTCTTTCTCCTGAAGCCTTGAAGTTCTGCTGACCCCGTATAGGTTGTCCTGAGGCCTACTGAAGGTACCATTTTCTGGCGGACTATCCAGATTTTGATCTTCATTCATTGCACGAGCATCTGCATACTCAAAAGCTGCAACATCTGCCCCATCTGATTCATCATCATCAAAATCGAAGTTCCAGGCATTAGAAACTTGTTCCCTGTTAGGAGTCCTTTCGAGCCTTGTAATTGGTCTCTGCTGCCTGCCTTGCATCTGATTCTCCACATATTCATCAGGAGGTCGCTTATGCTCGCAGTTGAAACAAGTCATATTTCTTCTGTAGTTTAAAAAGTTGCATCTACCGACAGATAGTTGCAGTTTGAGCAACAATGTCAGATAACTAATAAAACATCATGCAAGGGATCAAAGGAGGAAGAAACATAGGTAGGAGCATAGGGTTCTGACTTTTATCTCTGAAGATCACAAAATTCAGATGCACACATGTACCATGGCATTGACAATCAAACTGTAATGTAATGTAGATATGTCTCTTAGCAAGTCATCTGTTATTCATAAAATATAGTTTTTTCCGAAGCATTTCCGTGGAGATCTACTTCGAGAGTTTTCCATAGATGTTTCTGTCAGATTTCAATGTGATTCAGCACTCTTTTTAAATTAATACATAAAGGACTCCTGGGTATGTATTTTTATTTTTGATTTATAATCTCTGCATAACTCCTGGACTTCAAATCAATTGGGGAAAGGAGGGAGGGAGGGGGGAAGCTGCCAGCTAGGGGAAACCTGGACGGATTCAGAACATGGAAATTGGAAAGTAGCATATCTAGTTAGCTTGATGATTTAAGGGTAAATCCACATTATGCTCAACAGGGGAAGAGAAAGATATTAAATCAGTTATTAAGCAATCACATTATCACTAGAAGTCTAGAAGACAGCAGATAATAAAGAGCAGGGACTCACTGGGGGCATTCCCATTCTCCTGGAAGCAACTGCCTTTTGGGACGTTTTGCATCACATTGCAGGCAAACAGAATTCTTGGCAAAATTCATGAAGTTGCACCTGCAGTCAGCGACAACCAGGATTAACAGATAACAAGAAAAAATGGAAGTTACACCAATAAAATACACTGTGGGTTACTAATTTCTCCTGTCTATATCATTCATCCTTCTATTTAGTCTATATCACCAAATTTTCAGATCCAACCCAGTATCTTTAGAATAGAATCATGGATTCAGAAAAAACCTAGTGGCACACTAATTAACTGATTGGCAGGACCAAATGGAGTTAGATTAGGATTCCACTTTACATACTTGGACATTCCATAATGAGAAAAGCAAACGTAATTTTGAAAGACACAACATTTGCAAATTGCCACCACATCATGCAGCCAATAACATAGCAGACAATTATTCACCATTTAACCCAAAAAAGCAAACCGCCCATTTTTACCCCAAGTCTCACAACCTTTTGAGCCCTATTTTTGCACACTTTGATCAAACTAACAAGCAAATCACTACATTAGTAATACTGTATAGGTAAACTTAAATCATAAAATAAGAGCAGATATAAGTTGGACACCAGGAAATATAATTGACAAAGAACAGTGCCCAAACAGCAAAAGGAAAATTTGATAAGAGCAGAGAGGCTACTTACCGAACTCGACATTCTGAGTAAAGTTAGCACCTCAAACAAACAGAACAAGAATAAAAGCAGAGACAGACTTCAAACTATAAGTGAAGAGACAGACATACTTGGGACATAACCAGTCACCCTTTTTCATCTCAATGTCATCACGTCCAACTCGTCTCTTGGGCGGAGGTGGTGGCTGCTTCACCTTTGGTGGACGCTTCTTGATCACTGGAGGAGGGAGATTGGGATCTATCGGCACCGCACTTAACCTGACAACCTCGTGAAGTAATTTACGGACTACCGATTTCACGGATTTGTGCTTCAACAAAGCCTTATTTTCAACTGATCCATTTATGGGATCAAAGCCATAAGTCATAAAGACACGCATTAAATCAATTGTCCTTCCCTCATCCTCCTTATTAGTAACCAAATATGCTCTTTCACAGTTATATCTTAAACTACAGGAGCTGCAAACCTGATTGCACATGAAACCCTTCATTAAAACTGCAGAATGGACTGAAAGCAATTCAAAAAAATTGCTTCTACTCAACAGGCTCGAGTTTGATGGTAAAGCAAATAACAAACTCCAGAAATGGAACCCTGTTACGACATAGGGTTTGGGAAGGGTAATATGGACACAATTTTATTCCTGCAAATATACAGCAATAAATGTACACATGTACTCAATCACAAATTGACTCAAAGATAAAGCCCTCAATCCCGCATACTAATTTTTACTTCAGGACCCAAATGTATATCAGTATATCTAGAGCTAACTGTGCACCTCTCACAGCAGGCAACACTCAGTTCTGTAAAGTATGGAGAACTATGACTTAGCCAGTAAGCAAGTGAGCAACACTTACATCTCCTTCATCAAGATGAGCATGTTTCCTCAAAAGTTTTGCAGAAAATACCACCTTCTTGTCTGCACTAGGACATCCATACCCAACAAGTGTTTGGATATCCTGTCTCGAAAGTGACCTGAAATCAAATTCCCACTTAAAACCAAAAAAATGAATATAGGGAGACGTCCATAATACTGCAAAATAAGGCAGCAACCAGGACTAATCTGACCACAAAATCAACAATCGCAGCATGAACAGGTAATGCAAGTTCCTTCTTTTCTTTGATACCATTTCTTCCTTTATCAGTCTTACCAATGATTAAGAAAATCAAACAAGCGGTACAACCTCCAATTCTCATTAGTTACAACACTTTGACTTTTACATTATTCATAATACACTTTTTGACCCGAAAAGTATCACTGTTATATAAAACAAATTTTAGTATGTAAGACATTATTATATTTACATCAATATCAACATACAAAATATAACTTTTTTCTATATTTCACTAATGCATAACTAGAGATACTAACATTCAAAGTTGTGCCTTGGCAAGGGTAATAATCAGAGAGTTGCAACTAATAAAAGACGGAGAAAGAAGCTTTAATCTTCATGGAGAGCAATGAACAATTACCTCAAAATATCGAACCGATCTTTCCCAAAATTAACAATAGCAGCATTAACAGTCTTCCAATCCCTAGTAAAATCAAACCCTTCTTCTTCAGCAAATCCAGACACATCAACCGAACCCAATGATTCAATCATCTGATCCTCATCTTTCCTTCTATGATCAAAATAATTCTGCTGCACCAATCTCTCCATCAATGCAACCCATTCCGGCCACGGATGCGCCAACTCAATCTCTCTCTTCATCAACCCTACCTTCTTCACCTCCTCCTCTCCTCCCACCACCACAACACTTCCCTCTGAATTCCTCACTTCTTCATTTCCAACACTAAACCCTAACCCTAATTTATCATTATTCACACTATTCTCATTAGCTTGATTGTTCTGCTTCTTTTTGGATTCCCGCCAAGCTCGAATTCGCTGAAGAGCGTCGTCTTTCTCGGCGCGCTCTTTTTCGATTTCGTCGATTTTATCGAATACGAAGCTCAAGCGAGAGGAGAGAGAGGAGGGTTTAGAAGGTTCTGAGGAAGTGGAGGTGGTGGATTGGTGTTTAGAAGAGAGAGAAAAGTGTCTGATTAGAGGAGAGAGAAAATAACGGTGGTGGTAATGGTGGCGAAGGAGGAGAGAGAAAGAAGAAGGTGCCATGAAAGAGAGGAGAGAGAAAAAGAGGGAAGAACAAGAAATGTGTTTTAAAGAAGGTGATTAAAACCCTCCATAAGCCCTTGAGTTTTGATTCTTTGGAAAAGAAAAACAGAGGAGAGAGAGTGGAGTAGACTAGAGGCCTAGAGACTAGAGTCTAGAGAGTAGAGGGAGATTGATGCTGGACTGTTGGTCCAGTTAGAAGATTGGTGTGTCATTACTTCTCTCTTCCAGCATGTTGCAACTAGCAAGTGTAGGTTAACCAATATCTTGGCCCGAGCAATGTCTCGAGGCAGTTACAGTAAATAAATATTTTATTATTCTTAAACTTCGTAATTCATTTTGTTGCTTTTCGTACTTTTTGTCCAGGAAGAAAATGAAAAATTGACGTCATGACGTACTAAGTAAAAAAATCTTAAAGGTTTGAGTTTGGAAAGAATAGCTTAAAAGGGATTATTGTAAAAGAATATAACATCAATAGTCTCTTGTTAGTACCGTAACGTAATAAGAGTGTTACCCATCTACAATAGGTGGATAGCTATTCAAAACCAAATTTGAATCATGCTCTTCTTAGAGATGTATATACTTGTTTAAGTCTTTTAGTTAAGTATAACTAGTATTTTTTGCACGCGATGCGTGCGCGAACATCGCGGTGATATTGTACATGTTTCTTTTAATTATTTTAAAAAATCAGGAAGTTACCTTCACTAAAAAAATGTGGTAGTTTTTTAGGGGGGAAATCTTGCAGTTACATTACAGTTTTTTTTAAAAAAGTTAAATGACCTTTTTGCCCTCATTAGTTATCTTGGAAGAATAAAAACATAAAGGGTATTTTAGGAAACTCAAGTGGACACCAAACTCCTCAAGAGTTCCCATATATAATAGAGATTATTATAAGATTTTGCCATATTTTATTTGAATTAGACAATAAAGTCATAGTGTATTGATGGTTAATATCTCACTTTTCCTTTCAACGATCACGTGTTCAATACCTAGCAGTTACACAATATTTATGTTTATTTCAATTGAGGAGTTCTCATGGATAAAGCATTTGAATTAGAAGGTTGAGTAGAATGTCACATGGCATATAGGCTTCCTTAGGAACGCCTTTTAATATATTTGTATAGATAGATGTTGGTTATTTAGTTGATTCTTTGTTTATATTTATCCTTATAATAATTTTGTTTTATATATTCTTTTTTATGAAAGATTCATTATGTGTTCCAATTATGAAAATAGTCTCCAAATGTTTTTCCTCCTTACCTTTTTAAAAACATAACACAAAATTGTAGTCTAAACATGGAGAAAATAGGAAGGATAGTCACCAATCTCTCATCAGCAACCAGGGGCGAGGCATAGTAGAGGCTTAATAGGGCCATGATCCCATGTTGAAGGCTTGGTTGTACTGATTATAACAGGCTAAGAAGATTAAGAAAGTGAAAATAAAAGTTTTAATAATAAACTTGCCCCCCTCCACAACCATGTTTAGAATTATTTGTTAAACTAGCCCCCCTCGACAACCAAGCCTGGCTTCTTCCTTGTCAGCAACTATAAAGTGAACATTCAATATACATCCGAGTGTACCAGGTACATTGTACACACAAGAATATTTTTTGCTTATTTAAAACTCTCCCAAATGTGTTAATGTCGTAGATTTTAGTGTACTACTGTACCATACTCATGATACACCCTAGTATATATTAAAAGTTGGGATACACCATCGTGTAAAAAATACATCACCTTTTTCTCAACAAGATTCTACTGTAATATTAGTGAATAAAGCACATGAGATGGTTATACAATCAGTGTATCCTCAAAATAGAAAAATCTGAAAAGAACAATCAACATGGAAGAGCAAAAAACTAAGGGCCTTTTATTTATCGTTTTTTATTTTCAGTTTTTTTGAAAACAAAAAAAGGAAACCAAAAAAAAGTGGTTTTTACTTTTTAGTTGTCAGTTTTCAAAATTATCATGTTTCTAATAAGTTTGACCAATTTTTTATTCATTATAGGACACATATCGTATGACTTTTAAATACAAAACCAAAAAACTGAAAACCACAGTGATACCGAACGATCCCTAAGCAACTGGAACCTATACTGCCATTAGAATAACACGGAAGAGCGAAAAACTAAGCTTCTAATGCTTACAGAAAACAAGCTCCCATTAATATTACATTAGAATATTAGATACATTTGACAACATTTTTTAATTATATCTATGCACCAGGGTGATGTGACTACATGCTACAATATCTGTACAAAAAAAAAAGACTCAAGGGTCAACAAACATTGAAATCCTGTATTATAATTAATTACACACATTCACAATCAGGGGAAAAGGGAAGGTGAAGACACTCCTACCTCTTGAATCTAGACATGGCAAGCATCTCTTATCCCACTCTATTACGACGGGGTATCCTTTCAGAATTTTTTTTTGAGCTGGTTTAAAACCACTCTGCCATACACCTAGGATAGAATCCTGCTTCAGTTGCAATATTAGAGAAAGCCAGCAATTCTTTCTGAACTTTTCGCCTCTCATAATATACCGAGCATGCCAATGATGTACACTTGACACCACTTTCCACCAGCCAATCTCCACCTCCGCAATGCCGACAAATCTGTAAGACGCAAAGCAAATAATTGATCCTACCATTGCAGAAAAATTTGTGGGTTTGAGCACAAATGTTTATCATAAGGCAGCAGGCAAAAATAATTCTAATGCTGCGCATGGGAGGTCAGGATCAGATGCCCATTTTAATAACGTGTACAAGAACCATCATATGGCATTAGAGGCTATGAAATTACTGACAAGGTTGATGAGTGATGAGCGCTATATGACTAAAATATAAGGGCACACAACAAACATATTGCATTGCTACCAAGAGGGACAGCTAAAATACTCACAGCAACAAGGTGTTGTATATCTCTCTCCAACTTTGCGGTTCTTCCCGTCATAGCTGCAGCAGTAATGTGGCCATTCTTATAACATTTGTCACAAAGATGGTTAGATGCTTGGACAAGTTCTCCACAGAGGACACAATGTTTTGAGGAATAGTAATAATCGATTCTAGTTCGGAGTGAATTTGCAGCCAAGTGTTTCTTTGTAGGAGGATCCCTAACTGGACGAGGTATCTCCTGGAACCACTGGCTTAAATCAGCACCGACAAGCCCAAATACCCGCTGTAAAGCTGGTATTATCTGTTTTGTGATGTAATACAAATCATTCAATCTGTATGGAGAATCAATGGACAGGAGGTCCTGTGGGTCAACAACCAAATCAAACAAACGAGCACCAGGCTCTCCATGCACCACAACATAAGGCACACGCTCAGCATATCGAGGTTCCGCCCTTGGATCCACTCTCATTGCTTTAGAAGCAACAATTGCTGCTGGAGGCAGTGATGATGAAGTCCGTGTGCTGTAGGTGCCCAACCTGACCTCTTTTGCAAAAACAAAATCTTGAATGGACACCCTTCCAGAGAGGATTCTGGACCATTGGCGTTGTAGATAAGCTCTAACCTGAAGAACAGCCAGAAGATACATAATACAGAGACATTCTATTTCGTTTTTGAAGTAATACAAAGACCTTCTATTATAACGGAAAATTGGCATAAATGCAGCGCCGGTATCATGTGAGAGTAAGTTAGCAAAGTCAATCATCAAAAGTAGAGGAAATTTCTATTTTCGAAAGATAAGAAAGAAAACTTCATAAAACTATAAGAGCATTCTTTGACTCCTTTTCTTCTGTGATAGGGCAGATTTAAAGTGGGACATGAGATATTTAGCAACCTTTCAAGGGAAAAAAAATCAATGAAGGAAATATATACATTTGAATGCCAAGTTCCATCAACACAGTTATGGAAGTTATATCACATACTGGACACATATATGAGCATAGTTACAGATGGTCAGAAGCAGTGATCCCAGGCTATGCTTCGTATCAGGAATACTGGATGCATGTTTATCTCACTTGCTAGCAACAATAAATCAACACATTCCCACGATCTGAACCCAATTTGTCCAATATGAGAAAAATGACTGAATAACCCAGCCTTTTACCTTGGAAATGTCCTGGTGTTCAAAAAAGGTTCTCAATGACTTCTCCAGGATCTTTGCAACAGCAGGACATGTGTCTCTGCGAACAGTTTCAATTCCCTTAGCATCAAATATAGGTTCCAGTTGATTGAGGCTCTCATAACTATATCCTACATATCGCTTTTTAGTAAGAAGAAAGCAGGACTGATAGACCTTCTCCATCTTCAATTTGACTGGATTTGGATTCATTGCTGTAATTGTTGAAGCTATCTCATTTCCAATCTGAAAAGCCTCTTTCAAGCTACGTCCTTTAAGAAGAACAAACATGCTGCAAAAAGAAGCAATCCACGCAGGACATACAGATATAATGAGGATGAGCGCACAGCTTTCAACTCAACAACAACAGAGAAGAAAGGCAAAAACTATATGGTTTATTGTAGCTGAACCACCAAACACTAAGCCAATTTGATTCATGTTAGTAAATAATTTCCAAACAAGGAAGATTCTTTCAAGCATTAAAGAGATAAATAAAGGCTTTTGCATGAACTTTCTCTATATATATATCTACTTGGAAAAGAATCATTACGAATTACACATATTTTGGATAAATAAAATTTAGCAGATGGAATGCCTAGCAATTGGAGTGCTGATGACAAATGACAGGCATGTTTAAGACTTTCACCTTAGGATCACTATTGGTGCTACAGCAATGACGATTATTTCAAACATATTGACCAAGCTTTCAAGCAATTGGGGATAATAAAGGACGAGCATATTGAGCATTGGCCAACAAAGAAACTTCAGGTTCATAAGTTTATGTGCAGAAGACGAGTTCTGTTTAGACATGAAGCCTTACTAAAAGAGAGAAAAATTTAAGAATGATCCCATTCAAGATAAGTGTGGGTGGAACTTGTATTAAGGATGAGAATCAGGAAAAAGGATTATAGCATTTACACACTTAAAGAAGAGGCGTGTGTGGCCAATGTATGGGGAGTAACAAGTTCTTATATTGTTAGATAAGAATACCTCAATTAGTAGAAAAGATAAATCACAAAAACAGGGACTAGAAATCCAACATCAACCAAAATGCGGGAGGAAAAAAAGAAAAGAAACTCTAAGCACAATAATGATGATATTATGGATTTTTAATGAAAACCAAGAGTTAAAGTACAATGCTTAAAAGCATATATCAACACCATCCTCACTATATTAATCAATGCATTCTGCAATAGACTTTAACCATATCAATTAGCACACTCTATAGTCTCGTAACAAAAATACAAGCCACAAAAAAGACTAAGACACAAATTGCCTAATGAAAACAAAGGAAATTACTTGTCTTAAACTATTCAAATGTATCACAAAAGTTATCCCGGAGCATCGCCCGGTCCCAAACAAGTTACATCTGAAAGGAGTACGCTGCACGCATGAGAAATCCAATGAGGGTGAGTGCAAAAGAAAGCTGAATATACGAATGTTGCTTGCCACAAATTTTTGTTCCTTCCTATGTCCTGCAAAATTCATTTCTTGACCTGATCCCAAATAGTGGGATAGCTACGACACTATTAAACCCTATGCTAGGGATGAAACGACCATACCACAAGGCAAAGTCATTTCTTGTGTCTCCACTAGCTCAATATACACATATGAAGAGGCAAAATCTCGTTGGCCTTTGTAAATGTAGATTTTTCACAAGTATTGAGAAACTCCGAACTAAAAACTATCACAATGCTTTACTTGCTTCGACACCGTTGTCTTCCATATAAATGTATAAGTGGAGTTGGCTAAGAGTTATTAATCTACTTATATGTGGCTAACAAAAGTGTGACAACTAAAGAAACTAAAAGTGTCATTGCATCACACCCATCCCACCAAGTTCTTACAGATCAAATTACCGAAACCCCGGCCGGTCATCTTTCCTCTCTTCCCCTACCCCACATCAAAGCAAGTCTCTCAAAATCCTCTCTAATCTCTTGTTAAATCCATTGTAAGCTTGATACGTAAATTGAGAAAAGAAGAGCAGGGGAAAATTTAGAAGGCAAGTCTGAATAAGCAATATAGTTCCTACAGAGAAACAAGTACTAGTCCGTCCACATAGCTTCCAAGAGACCTTCTCAACACCCAAGTCTCTTAAATATCAAAGATCTTATTAACATAGCAAGAAAAGAGGTAAGGCCCAAACAAACACTTATATCTACGCATTTGGACAGAGTGCAGTCGTCTCTCTACCTTGCGGGAATTCATTCTTTGGTTTCCTACATTGACTTGTTCTGTTATTTCAATAACTCCTCTACTATTAGTACTCTTGTAACATGCCTCCCTCACTACTAGGGATGGCAATCCAAACCCAATCCGACCCTACTCCGCTCCGATCCGGAAGGAATAACCGGAGCCGACCCCGACAAAAAATAACTCCGAATCGCGACTCGGTTTAAAAAAGCCGACGGCTCCCGAGTCGTGAGGGGGGTCGGAGTCGGACCTCCTCGGCAAAATAACCGAAGCGATCCGAATCCGTCCGACTCCGACTTTAAGTGAGATTAACTTCCTTTCTCCGTTTTATGTTAATGTATTATTTATGTATAACCTAACCTTCAACTCTTCCAATCGATCTGTATTATATAAGATTTTCCTTCCGATGGAAGGATTGGTTGTTAAAAATAATAGGAATATTTAGATTATTTGTACTTTTTACTATTTCCTATGATTATTATCCAAATTGTTACGAGGTTAGATTAGTGCATTATTAGATGATTTTTTTTATTAGAAGACTTTCTAATATTAGGAAGGGGTGGAAGACAAGCCGATCCTGATTTGGACTGCTTTGATTTTAGGTCGATGTGCGGATTTTAAGTCGGGTCGGATTCGGCGGCGTCGGTCGGCTTTTTTTTGGTGCCTGGAGTCGACTGTCGGACTCATCTGGATTTCGAATCCGGGACTCTTTGTAGGGGCGGGAGTCGGATTATGCATAATCCGATCCCGGTCCGAGTCCGAGGCTTCCATCCCTACTCACTACTGTTTTTCCTTTCATTAATTTCCCATTTATTATTCCTCTTACAAAAACATTTCAGGCCTTTCTACTACTTTTGATTCATAAGGTAATACTGCAGATTGGACCTTCCCAAACCCCTGCTGAGTTAATTTCAGAACTTTCCATGACGTGAAAAATTAGAGTAAGAGATGCTAGTTAAGAGAGCGAGGGATCCTGAATGTAATTTTAAGCATCTTGATCCAAATTTACAAGTTGACTTGTACAAAAGACAAGTTGAACAAATCTGGACGTCCTATCCTATGGGTTCATAATGGGCTCATAAATCGCCAGCAACATCTGCAAGCATTTGTGTGTTTAACAGCCAGTTCATTCCCTTTTGAGCTTCCATGGCAAAGATACTTTCAGCATAGTATAGTAAGACCAAATTATAATCGATAACCTCATCACTTACCTATCAGTATCACCATAGATAACTCTACCATTCCATTGATCATGTGTGTTGACAAACGAGATAGCATGTTCAAGAGTTCTACGACCGCACTGAACTATGCTGTCTGCTAGCTCTGCGCAAGGCATGCGACCACTAAATCCAGCAGTTGTGTATCCATAGGTTACATTTGCTATCAGCTTTAGAGCAAGCTGTCTAGCATTAAAAATCTGTAATGAAGAATGAAAAAGATCAGGATAATTTTATATTCTTACAAAAAACATGTACAAAAAATAAACAATTACAGCATTACTCACTCCCATCTTTAAAAAGTAACATAAAAGAAAAGGCCGGTAAGCTTTGTAGCACAACGCATTGGTTTTTGGGATATGATTCTTGGGGTATGGGAACAGCCTTTTAGTATCCTTGTTCCCTCTCTCCCTATAGATAGTTTATTGCAGATCATCCCCTACTTTTTTTCATTTGGGTGAGAGATAAAGATAATTTCTCTGGGACTCTTCATATTAAAGAGGCACCCTTATGATTGGGGTTGATGGAGCTTCTTAACTTGTTGAGAATCCTTGAATTCTCGTTTGGAAGGATAACCTGTCGTTCCTTTTACAAACACCTTCGGAAATCGCAAATATCTCGTTCCTTTCCTCATACTACTTTTATTTGAAAGGCTCAGGTTCAGAGCAGGTGGAAGCTATTCTTTGGGTTGCTAGCAAGGGGAAACTCAACACTCGCTCCATTTTCAATATAAGGCATGTAACCAATTTTTACACATCAAGAATTTAGTTAACTTTAGCTAAATTTGCATTTGGTAATAAGAATTGACATTAAAAATGGAATTGATGATACAAAATAACCTATAAAGGCTATAATCTTATCTGATACTGTAGAAAAGGCATTAAATATTGCATTGGCATTGTAGAATGCCTTATATTTCGAAATAACCTTTGGCTAAAATCTTCAAATTAGAAACGGAGAAAGTAATTCTGATAGTTTGCAGGCTCAGAGATCATAGAAAGCTTCATTCCCTCACATGTGCACTATATTATGTCTTGTCAATGAGGAGAGAGGAAAATAATTTGTTTTGGCATTGTCATGGTGAAGACTCTTTGGAAAAAGTTAGTTGGTTTTGTTGGGATAAATTGGACAATTCTTTTGTACTTTACAGTTGACTTTAGAGGGTCACTTACAGGTACAATATTTGAAATATGGAAGGCGTAATGGGAATAAGAACTTGTGGCAGATTCCTTTCTTTGCCGTTATGTAGATTGTAGGTGCTTTGGTTAAAGAAATATGATGGAATTTTCCATGTCAGGAGTCTTCTTTGGTTACTTTATGGGATCAAGTAGTGTATTTTGCTTTCTATGGGATAACATGTCGTCCTTGCTGTATTGTGAGATTGGAGTCCTTTTCTCTTTTTGTTTCTTTTGCTTTTATTCATGGTGGACTTGTGGTCCCCCTACTTCGCATATGATGTTTTGCTGTTGAATGAAATTTGTTTTCCTTGTTCAAAATTTTGATTCCTCACTTCTCATACTATTGAATTCGCTTAAAATTCTGATACATCATTTCTAGTCACAGCAAACTTTTTCTCGTACTTATGACTTTCAAGTAAAAGGACAGTAGAAGTCGTGAAAGTTATACCCTTTGAAGGATTTGCTGTGAAGGCGTCAACGTCTTCATTGCTTGCTTCACCATAACCCTGGTTGATAATATTTCCTCCAATAGTCGAGGTAGAACACCTTTACGCACCTAATTTGGAGTTGTATAAGAAGTTGCAAAAGCCAAAACATGCAGAAAGTCAGATAAAAAGCCCACACATAGGGAAAAAAAGTGCATGGACAAATCAGAAACAAGCCTCTCAGAATAATATCCGACTACGCAAATCACAGATTGATAACTGCAATCAACATGTTAGCATAACTAAAAAATTTACCTTAGAAGGCACATACATTACACCGTTAGGAGTAATCAGTATCTGTAAATTTAGATCCTTCAGAATATGCAAATCTGGTGAGTAAGAGGTAACCCCAAGAATATCTGCTTTGGCCCGGACAACATTGCCAAGGCAGGTAGAAAAGCAGAGGTTGTACGCAATTATCATGGAAGGATAGAGTGACTGAAAATCCAAAACAACAACTGGATCTGAATAGAAGCCAGATTCTGGCTCCATTACAAGAGGTATGCACTCCATCGCAGGTTGAGAGGCTACCTGATAAGACAAGCTTGAATTATTAATAATTCTGGTGAATGCAATACATATATGACAGACAAAAGTATCAGTAGAATTACAAAAGAAATATTTCACTTCCCAAGACTTGAAAGAAACTGCAAATCATCTGAAAAGTTGACAAAGCTCATTATAGCATACAGCACATTGGACAAATATCTCACAAACTGACATTAATGTAAACCAAGTGAGAGAAAACTATGTATAGAATAGGAAAAGATGGATATACAAACCAAATACCACTCATAATGAAGCATGAGGAAGGAAAAGAGCACATGACCTTTCAATGTATAGCTAGGTCCCAAGCTTACACAAGCAATGAATATAATTAAATGATTAGAATCTGCACTCTGCAACTACATGTATAATCAAATGAGAATCCCAAAAGGAGGGGGGGGGGGAGGTCGTTATGGTGCTTGTTACAAGGTAAAGCATCAAGACATTGATCCTGTCCCCGGATCAGCCTTAAAGCATATAGAGTAGTATGTCAAATCTGTGATACTCCCTGATTCCACTTGTGAGTTGTGACTGCACAACTCCAATTAGGGATATCTCATGCAAATTGATCTAATTAGCATGCTATGGAAGTCAGAAACCGAATTTAAGGGAGTTCAATTGAAGGAATGATTAAATAGACGACCTCTATTTCTTTTTTAATCTTCACAATTTGACTTTCGCGTTTGCCAACGCAAAACTTTGACCCTTCATATCTCTATTAATCGACAAGCAAAAATTATAAATTTTAAAGTGCCAAAAAAAAAATTATACAAACTTTATGTTATGAAGATATATATCAAGATGAATCTAACAAGATCCTACACGGCTACAATTTTCCTTACATGTAAATCACCAACGATGATCCAAGAGAAGCTTGGGAATAGTGCTAAAGTGCACAATGTGTAGATTAAAAAGAAACGGAGGGAGTTTAACATTAAACAAATAAAATTCAGGGTTTCTTCTGCTAACCCAGATTTCTTCTGCTAACCCAGAAGCAGAATGGTAAAACATAATATGGTACACTAGTCTGCATATTACATTTATCACAAGATTCAGGCTAAGAGCTTGTTTGGTAGCATTGGTTGCAATAACAGAGGTACTTTCAGTTGTCACAAGTTGAAACAAGAATAGAGAATAATCAAGCAGCATGCCTCAAAAAAAAAAAAAAAGTCTTGATGCTCCGACAAGAAACTAGCTCAGCTCCATTTCTAAAATCTCTCAAGTGAGGAGCATGCCTCGGCTCTAGAGGTCCTTGGTGATAACAAAGCCAAAAATGTAATCCAGACTTTAAATTATACATTAGCTTAAAGAACAGAAATCAGCTAAGCTTATGCAATGAGATTATTTGAAGCCAATGTCAGTTTATCAGGATTGCTGATGAACGCTGTCTAGTGACAAAAGGCCATCATGTCAACTGTCAAGATTTGGTCGATATCTTAAAAAGCACAAACAGTGCAACTAAGGTGACTATCAGCCAGACTCTTAGTACCTCCAATTCAAAGTAATCTCTCTTCCCCGACCTCCACCTTAGAATATCTACATTTTGGTTTACATTATATTAAAATCTAAAGGTACCAACATTTTAAATGATTGATTGTGCAAATACATAAGAAAGAGAATAGACTGTCCAAAATTTATTATCCCGTGAGTCTTTTTTATTCTTGGATATTTAAAAGAAGTGCTGATTTTTTTGTGCGTTGGCATACAATTTAGAGACCTTTTGACATTGAGAATAAGAAAGCTCATTTCATCATTATGGCGGATAGGATTCTGGTCTGGATGGCTTTATTGTGGCCGTTTCAAATATACTAGATTTGACTAGGGCATGAACACCACTTTGATTAGCATAGTCCCAAGGAGGAAGCACAATTGTAGCCAATCAATTATGTCAGTGTTGATGAGATATAGGGCTTTTATCTCTTTAATTAGATTAGGCACAATTCTTCTAACCACAACTGATTACAACACAGCAGGGGAAGAAAATCGCGGATGCGGCCGCGTTCACAATGACCCAGAAGCATGTAATGGATGAATGGAATGGAATGCAGTTAACGCGTCGTGAATTTTTGTAAAAAAAATCACATAAACAGATTTTTAACCTATCTGTTGTGACAGAAGCAATTAACGAAATAAAGAATTAATGAACAATTGACACGGGGATTTAACGTGGTTCACTAACAAGATGTCAGCTACGACCACACACGGAGAACTAATTTTATTAGGTTTAGGAGAGAGTACATATTACAGAATTGTGAAAATCACCAGAAAGGCTGAGGATAACTAAAGAGGGTTTATATATCCTGCTAATTATCATAAACAGAGACGATATACTAAACAACATATACCGAAAAGCTTGGTTAATCCTAGCGCTAGATAATTCAAGGCATATGTCAACACTATCATAGTTAAACAGATTTTCACTTCAAAGTTTAACAAGCATTACTGCAACATAATTTGACCATACTATCATATGCTTGGATTATATAATTGGTGCATGAATAATTACTTAAAAAAAGAGCGCTATATCCTATTATACATTAAAACAAACACTAATTCATATACATTACCCAACTCGAAAGCCCATGTCACGTTCTTCTCCCTTCATTAGAATGTGCACATAGTTTTTTCTAGTTGCAACGTATGCTTTCGTTTTCTCCTTTTAGCCCAATTCTAACAAGTAACGGATGTAATGTGAGAAAAAACCGTTCTAACGCGGTGAGTCAGCGTTACGTAACGGACATGAGAAGGCCGTGAATTTCATTGTGGCGTCACATAACGGCATTTCGCGGAATGGCAAGTTTAAAATCGGTTATAGAACGGGTGTTAAGTAACGAAACGGACGAGTTTTTATTCCAAGCAACAGAGTACTTCTATGATGGGTAGGCAGATTGGTGATGCCACTTATGCGAGAAATAAGATGTTTGGCGATTTTAGGACGGAGGCATTTAGCTGTTAATGGAAGCACAGAACAATCCCTTAACAAATATTTTAAATTCTTGCGTTTTCCAGTAGTCATACAAACTTAAAGATAAAAGCAAGCATTGTTTAATTACAGTATGAAATTCATAGTACAAAGACATGGATAAACAGTAGAAAGCGACAAAAACCTGTTGATGCCCTGGAGAAATAAGGACATAGTTCTGTGTATGTGCCAATCTTACAAGCATGGATTCAACACGATACTGAGAGCCACGAGACAAAACAGAAAAAAAGTCGATCCCAAAAACACGAGCTAGCTCTGATGTTCGGTTTATCTGCACAAGAAATACTCACATATAAGGAAGAGAACTAAGATACATACTAGTAGAGGCGTAGAGCTGACAAAACTTGACACTAAAACCTGACATAGATTAAGCAGGTTAATGGTAAAAAATTTGACCCATATATTTGAGCAGTAACCATTTGAAGTAGGTCACGTCAAGTTAGTGTTGAGATATTCGACTGGAAACTAACACCTTTACCTGTTTAACTTAAACATATACAGCAATTTATAACTTTAGCACAATGTAAAGGTATGAATCAGTAACATATGAACTTATTCTTCAAACTTTCAATATAAAAAAGAATCAGAGGCTAGCTAAACATAAATGGATACAAGAGTACAAGACAATTGGACATGAAAAAGTTATTTATCATCAAATTTGCTTGATACTCCAACTTAAACAGGTTAAGTGGGTCAGCACAACTAACTCGTTTAACTAAACCAGTCAGGTTAATGTCAGTCGGATTAGTATCAAAGGTTTCCAACCCTTTATTTTTGGACACGAATACGAATTTGACAAGACGAGACGTATTTGCCTTCTCTACATACTGGTAGGAAAGAAAAAAGTAATTGAACATCTTGAACGTTTAACCTATGTTTACTGATGATATCTCCTTTCAGAGAGGAATGATATCGAGTTCTTTAGTGAAAGCTTACTATGCGACGTATCCAACGGTGGTGATAAGACAAGAAGAAAAGCTTACATAACTTAAGAGTGCTGAAATCAGAAAGAAATCCAGAAAGGCACAAATTTCCGGGCAATTAAATCAAAGTCATGCAAGATGAAACCAAAGGGAATCCAGTAAAGGTCACAAATTCAGGGCACTCAAATCAAAGGAAACAAATAAGATGTATATAGAAAACCATATACTTCCTCAGTTTCATAACACTTTCAACCAAGCTTCTCGCACACAATATTTGGAGGATGATAGACAAGGTAAATGGGTAAATTAACTACAATACTTTGCACATCGATAAGAGTGATTGGGTTATTTAGTGTTTAACTTATTTTAATTGATTTACTTGTTTACCTTGTCTATCATCCTCTTTATGTTGCATGTGAAAGAGCTTGGTTGCAACTGTCAGGAAGTATTTAATATGAACAAGAGCGAGATGATGCACAGAAAACAAAACGCTGACCTTCAATAAATAGAGCAATAGAACCAGTGCTTACCATATCAAGTTGGTTCACAATATCAATGTTCAATTTTGCCCTCTCCACTAAATACTCAATGCATCGGAATCTTGCTTTCCCTGGACCACTTGAGAACCATTTGTTCAACATCTTCCAATGAATTGATGGAACTTTTCGCCTTAAAACAGCTTCAGCCACTGCCTCTAGGGAATACATATTCAATTTAACTTCATTACGTGCGAGTCTCCAAACATTTAGGACTATTCTTCCAGTTACATGAACACCACTTGCATGGGTTCTACCCCATTCATCCTCAATTATTGTCTTGTCATGAGGAACAGTATCAGATACCAGAGAGTCAGTAGAGACCTCATCAGCATTTTTCTGGTCATAAGTATCCAAATTTTTCTCGACTGCCTTCGTTTGTGCTGGTATCCGAGAGATTTTATTGACTAAGTTAACACCTAAATGAGAAGCCCTTTCGGCTAAAAATCCAAGTGAGCTGCCTTGAATATCCCATCCCATTAAAATATCTGGATCAGTTGAGCATATTATGCTTATAAATTGGCCTAACAAATCCCTCTCTTCAGGGTAAACAAGCATCCTGCATCTGGATATTCCATCTAAGTTTCTGCAGAGCATATAAGTAGCACTTGTTCAGAATTCCTAAAATTGCCACAATTAAACCTATGAGGAAATATAAAAAACAATCATTTCTTAACAAGTTGCAAATCTTCACGCAAAATATCGAATGATTCATCATAGTAGGATTTTAGGACAAGGTTTTGTCTGGGTTTGGTTGGCTTTGTCTGACGTCTGCTGTCTGATGAATAAAAAAGTGCAAGAACTAATTAGGAAAGGGGCGGATGTAGCCAAGTGGATCAAGGCAGTGGATTGTGAATAGATCCTACAAATACAATTAAACTTATGAGGAAAAATAAAAGACAATCATTTTTTAACAAGTTGCAAATCTTCATGCAAAATATTGAATGATTCATCATATTAGGATTTAGGACAAGGCTTTGTCTGGGTTTGGTTGGCTTTGGCTGATGTCTGTTGTCTGATGAAGAAACAAGTGCACATAGATCCTACAAATACAATTCAATGGGGAATCCCACAAATACAATTATATTTGGAGGAGCTTGACAACCAATAACAAAAATATACAAATGAGCTGGGTGAGAAGATAATTGGAACCCTGGGAGATATCTTAACAGGTTCATGCCAAAACAGTTTGGCATGACAAGAGTACAGTTCCAGACTTGACCTATATAGCAGTGTACCTAGGTTGATGCTTAGCTTGTTAAATTAGCTGACAAGAATCTTAACATAATATCATTACCATGTTCCGATTTTACATCCACAAAAAGGTTTAGAGGGAGAAGGTTGAATGAATCTGTTAATTCCTAAGTTAGATAACACAGAGGAACAATCAACACACTAATCTAATATGCAATCATATAAAAAGAACACAGCTTGGTAAAGAGAGAGAACAGAACATGAGGAGACACTGAAGAGTTCTAGCAGTGATGCTGATACCTTCCACAATCTTCAATTGCACCACGCAGAAGCACATAGATGTCAACAGACGGACAACTATCATTCTGGACTGCAATAGCAATGATGTTTATGGTATCATGCTGCGGATCAGGTCGAAGATCTCCTCTCGATTCTGCTTGGACCTGTAATCCATAATTACATTCAATACGCAAAAACCAGTAAAACTCATTTTAACTAGCAGGCTAAGACACACTAGCACTATAATTGAAGAGAAACAAACGATAATAGCTTTTGCATCTGCTGGCCTGGTCTTGAAGCAATGTGAAAAATGCCAATTATTGTCTATTTTAAAAATATATATTCGCAGGAATAACAATTTTGGCCAAGTAAAGTCAGTAAAATACTAGTCATCCATTTCACTGGTTTACAGGTCATTGTCTTTGGGAAAACGACAATGCTGAAAGATACTGTAAAAGATCAAATTCATGGTGCAAATGTAATCAATATTAGACTGCATCCTTACACATATAAGACAAGTTGAATAGAAGATTATGGTGAAACCCATGGGAACATATACATCATATCCAACAGTTTCAAGATCAAATCTCCATCCGAAGAACATATGAAATTCAATAATTAGTGTATTTTACCTCTATACTCAACAGAGTCAGCTGTTGGCCAGCACCAACACTGGCGGGGTCTTTAAAACCAATTTGACTGAGAGGAGTAGGCTTTGACTGCCCACTGGGTCCTGAAATCTGAGAGATGTCTTGTGACAATTTTGTCAGTTTGTTCTCGTTCATAGGACTCCCTTCATCAAGACACGGTGCTAGCTCTTCATTATTTTGGCCTCCATCAATATTTACATTTCTGAGGTTTTCTCCATCAAGCCCGTCACTCATCACCCCCAAAGGAGACAAGTTCGAAGAATCAGGTGAGGGCTTTGCATGCACGTGTTCTGGAAGAAAATTTTGACATGCACATCAGTGCAGAAGATGCTAGAAACCTAAGCAATAATAACAAAGCTTAATGACCTAGCCACTAAAAAAACTCTCATCCATCCAAAGAGCATATCTTGCCTTTCTGAATTGCAAAATCACCATGGATATAACTCTTCACTAATTAGACGTAAATAAAACAGATATTTCTTCGCTCTACCTTTTTCTTTAAGTGCTAGCCATTTGAGAACAGAATCTGTAGAAGGGGGTGAAACTGCCGGTGTCAACAAATAAGCACAAGAGCCATCATTTTGATAATGAGTTGGTACTCCCATGAGATCATCCTGACGATAGTCACCATAGCCCAGTGGTTTCTCCAGAACATCTTCACAGCAGTCTGTAAAGAATGGGCGAACATCTTCTGGACTTCCACCCTGCCCTGCAAGAGTAAGAAAGAATTGTAGAACAAAGAAAAGTGCCAGTCAATTATATATTAAAATTAATCATAATTAACATGCCAATGGTAGAATGTAGCAAGAAATAAAAGCAGATAAAGCAAGAAACTCTATGTTAGCCTTTGACTATGCACCTGCACAAACAAAGACCACTTTCTTTGGGAACGAAAAAGGCATGTGCATTTCTGAGTCATATATAAGATGCCAGTTCACAATCAAATGCAGAAAGGTCATGAGATGAGCTTTCCCTTCAATTATATTTGAACAAAATAGTCTACTAGCACACTGGAATTCTTACAAAGGTATATTATCTCCAAATAGCTTCTTTTTCAGATCCTTGGATACCTTTTGAACTCAACAGCCAAAAGAGGTGCTCACATTGCAATTAGCAAAGAAGCTTAACAGTTAACAGTGCTCCACTTAATAATAGGAGTATCGTCTTTTCTTCAATTCACAGACATAAAGAACTATATATGCATTGGAATAACAGGCTTCAAAATAGAAATCTGGACATGGTAATTTTATTGTAACCATGGTAACAAATCTCGGCTACACCAGCATATTTTGACCCCAACATAAAGCATTTTAAGCTTACCACAAGTGTGATATTAGGCTAAGACAAACGCAAACCATCCTCACTGCCTGTGAAATACTTTCATAACCCTCATTGTGATCGTATCCAAGATTTAAAATCATGAACAAAATAATAAGCAATGCACAGTTTTAAATTCAGCTGCCAGATCTGAATCCAGAGACAGCTCAAACAGATCCTAGAGAGTGTACTAGATTCTGACCAGTTGAAAGTGAAATCTGATCAAAGATTAAAAAAAGAATATGCTTATACGCACTCCATGCAGAAATATTTGTCACATCATCTGAACCATCCATAATTAAGGATATGTCACAATTTCACTAGAAAACCCTTTACAATGGTTGGATCCCACACACACTATCCATTACTCTGTGTTAGTAAGGCTATTTTGAAAAGACACTCAAAATCACTACTATTTTAGGAAAGGTTACCAGTTTATGCAGCAATTATTTCCTGAAGGAGGGGGGTACTTTATAATAATTTAAGCAGCCATATCAATGAAAAAACAAACCTGATGTTCCTTCTTCGTCACTGTCATCCTTAAGGGAGCACTTGTGGGAGTGAACAGGTATTGATGCTGAATTTTGGAATGTACCATCCTTCCAACTAGCTAAGGGAGGTTTCTTGTGGAAGGTCATGCTGATATATCTTGTAGGCCCTTTCTCTTCCTTGCGGCCAAAGGCAGATGCAGGTCCCACAGAGCTACACACATATTTTTCTACACAGCCAACTTTAGCATATTGTGGATCAGCTGGACAATCAATCCCCTCTACATTTTCAGAGACCTTATCACTCACTAATTGTGCACAAATACCAAGGCTGTCTCCAAATTTACCAGCAAAATCACCTTCCAGACATATTTTTGTCTTTTCCCTTGCTTCACAACTATCTAAGCACCTTGCAGAACCAGGGACATTTTGTCTCAATTCAACAACGATCATATCGTCATAATCACTCACCTTTAGCAATGTCTTATCAGTTAACTTCGATCTATTTGCAGAGTGTGAACTTTCTATTTCAGGCATACCAAAATCAGGCTCTTCTTCTTTGCAAATTACAGAAGAATTCACATAATCTTGCTTCTCTTTTCCACCAGAATCATGAGTAGAGGCAGATTGTCTAACTCCACATGCTTCTGTTCGTTCACCTATCTGTACATGACTAGAGGTAGAAAACTCAACAGCCTGAAAGTTTTCCTCCTCTGATGGCTTTAAATGAAACTCCAACTTTTTTGGTTGAAAAGCATCTCTTCCCTTTGCAGAACCTTCTTCCACCTCATGGTATCCAGGTTCAGATGATTCAACCCGAAAGCATCGCTTTTTCCTCATCAAGTCTCGTACGGAGCAACTATGTAGTGTTCTCGAGTCAACCGCACAGTAGCTACTTTTATCTGCATTATTAGTTGAAGGGTCTGAATCAATATCACGGGTACTTTGCTGGACTTCAGGAAAAGGCAAAGAGCCCCACTGTGATTTGTGCCTCTTTTGTTTGTTATCGAAGCTTGAGCTGCAATGGGGAAAACTATGGTGCTTGGTAGACACCAATTCCGTGCCCATGTTTTCAGGTGAATTAGCAGCAGGAGTCAATTGCTGCTCATCTCCAGCACCATCCAGCTGGGGAATTTTTGTGTCAGATGACTCCTGACAAGTAGAAGAAGTCGTTGCTTTTTTAACGTCAGAATTTAACACATCTACAATTGAATCAAGTATATCCTGACACTCTTGCTGGGATTCATTCTCATAATCTGCATTAGCTTTCTCCAACACTTTATCAATGGTTGGTTCTGGCAACATAGGACTTAAAATGGTCTCCCGGTGAAGTTCGTCATCTGAGTTTATATCCTCCGCAGCCTGTGAGGAAGCAAGCCACTTTAAAAGTGCCACATCCTCTAGATCTGCACCCTGAAGTATACAAATTCAACACAGTTGAGAGAAGGGTGATCATAGCATGGAACCAAGCAAGGCAAAAAAGAAAACTAACAGGCATAACACAATTTTATAGAGCTATAACTTTCGAAGCAAAATCACAAAGGGTGAAAATTAAGAAATTTTCAGGTCACTTTACACCATCACTAAAACCATGAAGATACTGAAACAGGCAAAAATAGAAAGTACTTCCACGAAAGTTAAAATCTCCCAATCCAGAGCGGTTATAAACGTCCGAACTCCCAACTACTGTGACGCATCAAGGAGTAAATAGAAAGAAGACTATAGTACCTTTGCATCCACTCCTTCCGTCACCTGACAAATATCTAACTCATCCAGCTCTTCTGCTTCACCAGGTAATGCACTGACGGTGTCGGTAGGCTCTGGATTCTGTGGTACCATATAATTCACTATGTTTATGTCTTCAGCGAACCTCAATTCCAGACCATTTGAGCTCTGGTTTCCTATTCCTACCAAACTCCCCTCTTCTATTGGACATTGTGCCGACACCATAGATTTTACATCTTCAGATGTAGCAAACAAAAAGCTTTCTTCTTTGCTATATAACCCCATTAGGTTGTCCACATGCTCAACACCATTTGACATGGTCCTCAAAACATCTTGAGGAGACGGCCTGCCAGGATCAGCCAGTATCTCTGCCTCGTGCACTCCACTCCTTTCAAACTCTTCCTATGATGTAAGTGAGCAATACAGTAAATAAGAGCAAATGTTATACTACATGGCATGGTCACAAAAGTAAGATATTACTAGTATAAAACCGAACCTCCCAAATAGGCACAAGTGACTGGACCATTCTCACATCTGAACGAGTTTGTGAGAGGGATGTGTACATTTTCAACTGCTGATTCAATATGTCTATGAAAATATATGATAACAGTAAGCAATGAAACTGAAACAAGGGTCAGCAACCTGGATGTCATATGTTGGAGGCAGGATATATATATATATATAATAGCATACCTTCTATGGTGGTATCCCCCTCGAGTTCACAAGTACTTTGACGTTTCACATGACTTGATGAAGCACCAGGTATGGAAGGCTGTTGCCACATCCATTCATCTGGAATTGTTGTAGACCTCCAAGCAAGTGGAAACGGATGTAAACTAGCAGTCGGATCTGCCTAAATGAAAGGAACCTCATTTTAGTGTTTCACATAATGGAAACAGTTAAACATTTCCAAATTATGGAATAACCATAGACCAGTAAGACAGTGACATGACCTGGGAATCAGAAGATTTGCAAAGAAAACCTTCTGGACTGAAATGATCAGCGTTCTCAGCAAAGGGATCAGGCACTGGATGACGAAACTTCATTTTCACAAGATGCATAAGGCCCATGCCATATAAGTTGTAGTCAACCTGATATGTTTTTTAATGCGAGCAATAAAATTCAGGATAATGAAAGCAAAAAGTAGAAGGGCATAACATCAAATAATATTGAGCATCTAAATGCCTCGGAAATCTTACATGAGAATGGCACATAACCATCAAGTCGGATTACAAATTAAAAGATGATTCCAAAAAGGTTAAGAATCTCAAAACTGTCATTCTGCCCTATATCTATATGCAGGAAAAAGATACATCACGCGTAGTTATACACCAGTCATCACATCCAAACCAATCATCTATAGGCTATTGACATTCTTAATTGCTCATCATCCATAATGATATATTATCCCATGTCTTATAGAAAATAAAATCTTCATTTAAATTTGCTAATTATTACCATAAATTGCAGAAGGAAGGGAATATGAGATTCATAGGGCTGTAAACACTTCTCAAAGACTGCACCACTCTGCAAATGAGATTGTATGTTTTAGTAAAAATTTGCAATAGTAATTCCTGAGCAGATAAACTCAATAATCATCAACCAAATTTAAGCACGCTCAGAAGTTAGAACAGGAGAAAGAACAACAATTAAATTCCTCAAAAAGTAAATCATACAATCTCAATAGTTACTGCTAATTTGGTAAGATCACTATAAGCACAAACGTTTGTTTCTTGAAAGTTCAAACACAAATGTGTAAATATAAAGTCCTTCTCATCCTTATCATTTTAAGAATCTTCTTATTTGATCCTAAGATTTAGGATCAAATAAGAAGATTCTTAGAATGAGAAGAATGAAAATGACTTTTTTGCATTTTTTTTTAACTAAATGTGCATATAATTTTGTACCAAATATGCAACTTTTTTTATGTGCATTTTTCTTAACTGAATGTGCATCTTATTTTTCAAGAGCATATACTTATACTTTGAAAACTATAATATGCACATTTAGTACAAAAATATGCACATTCAGTAAAAAATTATGCATATAAATCCTTCTCACGCTTCTCAATTTAAGATCCTTCTCGTGGATCTCGACTCTATATATATATAAGCAAAATCCTGGCGTCAAAACCTCAAAGCAAATTAAAACTTTAAAACAAAAACCTAACGATTATAACAACAGTTGATGCAATATAAATTTCTTCCCTAGTAATTAAAACTTTGTATTATTACATATACTGAACGAAGATTGTTGGCTTGTAGCTAAGACTTTCTCCAGGGTAAGTGACCATAGCATGACAGAGCAACTTTGCTAGGAGGCCAGGACAGAGAGAAGGTCCACAAAAAGCTGCCAACTACACACAAACTGGTAAATTCCCAAAGATAGTTGCAAAAATATTTAAAGACCACATACCAACAGGAGATTAGCAGCACGAGAGACATCGTGTGGGTAATACCTTTCACACATTAAGGACAGCAAAGAAAGTGAAGAGAACAAAATTCAAGAAAATAACATAACTTTCAGCAACCCATTGTATGTACTTATGTAATGCTTTATAGTACAAAAATTAGATTACATACAATGACATCATCACATCAAGAGATTTTCCTCAATTTCTTCACAAGAAAATTAACAAGGAAACTACCAAGTCATATAAAAGGAAGACAGAAAGTGTTGGCACAAATGTCAAGTATTCTTTGGATTAGATTAACCACTTGACCATAAAATAGTTCATATACCAACAGTGCAAGGGTGAACATGAAGAACCTAAGTTATTTTATGCATGTTCAGCCAAATTTCGAGAGAACAAATGAAATACAATGAACGAACGAAATCGCGGGTGCAGTTGCGTTGGCGATATCAATCGCGTAGTCACCTAGGTTGCATGGACACTACATGATAATGGAGTGGCACGCTTCCAGCACGTATTGGACACTGACACGTGTTGGAAACACCCTAATGTGCTGGACACTCCATATGACGAGCCCCATAATGTTGTATCTACGGACATATAAAGGACAGTTGTGAGACACAATTTAAACACTCAATGACATATTTTAGAGCTAGAATTTTTGCGAAATAAAGATTCCTAATAAAAACCATAAGATATGTTGTGATTTTATCACAACGTTCTGTAACAAGGTTTCGCTGAACGATGACTCCAAAATCCATTATAACTCGACAGAACTGCCAATTTTTTATTCCATGACTATAACACAATAATAGAGAGATACTCCCTCCGTTTTCAAATAGATGCTCCATTTTGACTTGTACAATCGCTAATGCAAAACTTTGACCATTATTATCTCTACTTATCAACTTATAAAAGAATTACTATCTTTAAAACATACGTCAAGACAAATTCAACAACATCTTGTATCTTAACATTTGGTTTTAAGACATCGACAAAAAATAAGGTCAAAGTAGTGTCTATGTGCAAAAGTCAAAGTGGAACATCTATTTAAAAGCAAAAGGAGTAATATTCTTGATTTTCAGCGTTCCATGTCACGCAAGGGAGAACAGTTCAAACGATGCTCAAGCACAACCTTAAATTATGTAACACTAAAAAGGATACAAATATATCTTGACAAATAGCTCCTCTGATGAATGGTAACCATAAAACTTTTTTGCACGGACTAGAGTGCAACCATGCACATGCTGCCTTTTCGAACCAGCATTGCCTTTGAGCTTCATAGATTCAAATATTAAGATTTGTCAGTTGTTGGTGGAAGAAAATGATATGCAGAGCTATTACAAATTTTACAGAATGCTGGAACCTAAACATACCTTCAAAGCTTTCTCAACAGCAAGAGATATAGCATTTTCATTTATACTACCTGTATTTGCAACACCCCAATCATAGCATTAACATACACATATCTTGACACAATTATTTCTCATTTTACTTCAGAATTGATGGAACAACAAACTTTAGCAATTAATAATTTCATATAAATCCTTACTCTAATATAAGACCAATAGTGTAATGATGTATGCTCAAAATTTGGGATAATTTTGCTAAGGTGCCATGAGGATTTTGCCTGTCGGTTATCCAGCTATAAAACTTCTGGGACACGTAGTTCTACAATGACCAAAGTTAACAAGTAACCACCCTTCATTTACAGTATGTTTCATTAGCATTTGCAGAGGGACAGGGACGGGAGTGAAAACGAGGGTAAGATGAGAGGACAGAAAGAGTGAGCTTCCATTTTTCTTCCAAATCTTTCCATGATGGGGGGATGTGATTTATTAAAAGAGGAAGGAACATGGAGCCTTCCAGTTCCTTTCCTTTTCCCAATGTCACGTCTAAACAAGGGGGGGAAATCTCTCATTTCCCCTTCCATCTCTTCCCCACCAAATCTTCCTATCCAAACATAGTGTAAAGGAAATCCTTCAATTAGCAAAAACAACTTCATCTTATAGGTAAAATTAAAGCATAGTGATCACCAACAATGGGTGAACAGTTTCCCCTGATATCACACAGGTAAGTAAATCCTTGCGATACCTAAATGAAACCGTCCAAAACATTAAGATACTTCAAGGAATATTTTCTATAACAAGTCTTTTGGACAATTATAGGGGAAAAGAATAAAAAAAAAATTATGTTAGGTTGACCAGAGAAATAAAATCCAAATCCCCCATTACACATTTGGACAAATGAAAACCTTTCAAGCCATCCAAACAAAAACCACCCTAGTTGCTATAACCACTGCCTATTAATCTCATCTCACATGAATCCTCATCACACAAGCACCACCCAAAAATTCCATAGCCACTTTCATAAGCCCACATTTACACTCAATTATACTTTCTCCTTCCGTGAGCATCATTCTTCAGCAGATTCAGTTGTTTGAAGGTTGAATTCTTTCACTATGTTCCCTACTCAAGGGCTTTATTGTCCAAATATGGCTCCCAATGGACTGCATCATTTTGCGAGTGAGGGAAAAGCTTAAACCTTTTTGTAGAGCAGATAGGTCAGCATCTCTCTCTTAGTTGAAATTTTTTCATAACTGATCATATTCCTTCAATTCAGCCTTGGCCATTCCCACCAGCGCAGCCAGTAGATTTCATGTGAAAAGGTTCAGTCAACTAACCTACCATTCCTGCAGTGACAATGGCCAAAAGGTGAAAGAGTGATTGGTCTAGGCAACAATGGCATGTTGTGTAATAGCATTAGAACAGTCTTTGGTTCTACAGAGATTTTTCTATTTCATCATTCTTTTACCTGTTCTCCTTCTGTGATAAGTCTAAGTCCTAGATAAAAATAAACCCTCTACCTCAACTGAGAATTGCAAATTAACTGATGCCATGAGAATCAACTAATGGTGTTCAGTCATTAAAAAGGCTAGATAGAAGATGACAAGATGTTGACACAGAATAATCAGTCCATTTAATATGGGAAGCTGTTCAAATTTGCAAATTTTCTACTCGACTTATCAAAGAAACAATAAGTCAACTTCATACTACTCGACAATATCAAATTGTTGCAAGGGAAAAAAGCAATTTCCTAATACATGCATTTGAACTTGTTACTGGAAATGTAGAGCCCCTACTCTCCAACAACCAAGAAAATGGTTGAAACTTGAAACAATGTTTCAAGTATAAGATGACAATAGAGGGAGGGAGCATATGAAACATGATTTAAATTGAAGCAATCTACGGCCATTAAACATATGAAACATGATATAACTAAACAAGCCTTACATTTAATATGCATAGATAAGGAGCATACCTTCAGAATTGAACTGAAGTGGTATATTTGAGCAGGGAATGTATAAATACGGCAAAGCCTACAATATATTTCAAGAGCCAACATGCCACAATTAGCGAAGATCTCCCAATAGTAACATCAACAGTAGCTTTAAGAGTTCAAGTTTTCCAAATGAGCTAGCATATAATTTTTTAAAAGTTCAAACCAAAAAAAAATTCCAATTTACTCCCTCCGGTTTTAATTAGTTTACCCATTTCTTTGGGGCACACTTGCCGAGACACTAATTTGAACCTCAATATCTCTAATTATCAAAAAGTAAAAATTACAAAAAATTAATATTTGGATAATACACATTGAGACGAATATAAGAAGATCTCACATGACTATATATTTCTTTAAGTACAAATCACAAGAGATAGTCAAAGTCATGTATGTGAATAGTGTCAAAAGTCAAAACGAGTAAACTAATAAAAACTGGTGGGAGTACAATGAAGGCTTAAAATCCTAATACTTATAATATTTTGAAAAACGAAATAAAACATTGTTCTAGTTAATCACTACCTTACCACTAACGTTAACACGATTGACCCCTAATTGATCACTTTTTAGTTTCCGAAAAAATGTTTTCAGCCGTGTAGTAATTAATTATAGGCCAAATCTATTTAGTTTAGTAGTAGTAATATACAACAAAAAGTGAGATAAAATTTTCCATATTACACTGAACATTTGGTCATCCAGAAATTCCTAAATTCTACAAAATTACAATATAAATGAACATAAATCGATTTAAATTCAGAAAACCATACTCGATGAACATGAACACAAGCCTTCTGACCTCCAGGAGTAGCGCCAAAGATTCTTATAACAGGCACCTCCTTCACACTTCCACCTGCAAAACAATCGAAAGTGAAAAACCTAGAAATTTGTCAATAAAATCGAACTATATAATATATCTAGGGTTTTTTAGATAGAACATTCGAAGTTGAAAAGTTAAAATTGCAGGAAACCTTGGAAACTGCTGTAAGAAATGCCGATGTCGGGAATTGGAGGAGCCATGTAATAGTCGATTGAAACAATTCGAACGCTGAAGACCTTTGAATCTTCCTGAGATAGTTCTTCCATGCTGGTTTTTTATATAAGTATTTTACTTAGTTTCTCTCTCCTGTTTCTAGTGCAGGGTACTACTGGTCATCATTTTTGGTGCGAGGAGGAGAGAGAAATTTGAAATTCTGGGAATTTAGGTGACTGTCGGATCATTTGGCGCGGGGTTTAGGGTTTTTATACTTTATTGAGTAGTTTGGCCTTTTGGGGGTGTATCCGTGTATGACTTCTCTTGTACACTTCTTTTACCTTTTTTTTTTTTTTTTAACAGAGAAACAAACCAACATTGCTCCTAACATAGGACCAACTAGCATTTTTTACACGCTATGCGTGCGTGTCAAATTTTCTTTTTTCTCAGTTAGTTATTCATCAATGTTATAAATTTTTTGATTCGTACAAATATTTATAATTATTTTTAATATTTTAATATGTTTTTCTTAAGTAAATGTTTCGTTGGTTTTCTTAGTTATTTGTTCATCATTATTCAAATATAGTATCGAGAGAAGGAACTATAAAAACAGAAGAAAGCTTGTGCTGAAATAAAGTGGAATAATTTGTGTATCAGGTGCACTGGTTCAATCGTTGAATCTCTATCAATAGAGATTACTAAATAATAATCAACATTTAGGTTTTATAATATTATAAGTATAATTATTAATATGAAATTTATGTTTTTATTTTTTCTTCTAATTTATATTGTCAATTTAATTTTTTATCTGGATTTTTCACACATATGTAAGGAGAGTAAATCATTCTCCTTAATTTAATATTTAATTGAAATTTCAAATTTAATTCCATTGTTAACTTGTTCAATATATATGGCAAGTAGGAAAAAGAAAAGGTTATTTTATATATATGGCAACTTAAATTCATTAAGGGTATATCCGATATTTTGTAAGGGGACACCATCTTCCTCCCCCCTTCACTTATATAATAGAGATATATAGCATCCTTTCGGATGATGGAAGAAAAAACAACATCATTAGAAGAAAACCAATAAAAAAAGACGAAGAAGAATGATCCGATGAGCCATAAAATCCGCCGCTTGATTCGCTTCCCGAAAATAATGATTGATGGAAACCTCATTAAACAAACTCAGATCCGCAATAGAGTCCATCACCAAAGACCGAATGACCCAAGGAACCTTCCAACACTGACGGATGGCATTAATAACCACTAAATTGTCCCCTTCCACCACAAGAGAACCAGTCCCAAGAAAACGAGCCACCCTCAGACCTTTCCGAAAACCCCAAGCCTCGGCCATAACGATAGAGCAATCCAAAGAGAGAGCCATAACCCCGGCAATACAGAGACCCCCTAAATGATCCTGGATAGCAAAACCAAAAGAAGCTTGCCCATTAGCTAACTTCGACCCATCAAAATTAAGCTTAAACCACCCTTCAGACGGAGGGGACCACGCCACCAACAAAACAGGCACAGGAGACGGTTTAGGACACCCCTCCACCACATCACAACCAACACCACTACCACACGAAACCACCCAATCTTTACCAAAATTAGCAATAGAGAACGCGAACCCAACCACCGAGGAGGAATCCTCCCGGAAAATAACTTTATTACGTTGAAACCAAACAAACCACCAAATAATCGAAAAGTTGGCTAAATCGGACGCTAAACTAGAAGAACGAACAAGATTGAGATTATCTACCACATCATCCAAAAAAGGAACACCGTGCAATAAAGTCCAACCAAACAAATCATGCATTGCCTGGAAAATATCTAACATAAAAGGACACCTAAAAAATAAATGGTTCGCATCTTCGTAATGATAGTTACGAAATAACACTCCCGAGGCAAAAAAACACATGACTTTTTTCTTGACAAACTTTCCAAATCCAAGTCATTTTCCAAATCCAAGTAAACGAAACCGGAGACGGGGGATCGATAGCCAGACCCTGAACTAACAGAGCACCAAACCTAACCGAATATTCACCATCCGGCGTCAGACCCCAGACAATAACATCCTCCTCTATATTAGCTGGAAGAAAAGTCCCCATAATGGCATTCTTAATATCCAAAGGAACCATCTCTTCCAATAGATCTTTACCCCATTGCCTATCATTACCTTAATACTAACCATTCCGTCAACTAGGGTACAGATATCTGAAATAGGATAGGAAAAAACCCAATTTTCATCCCAAAAAGAGATGGATTCACCCGAATTGACAATCCACCTAAGGCCTCTTTTGAAAGTTTCGCTGGTAGACATTAAACTTTTTCCATTGCCAAGAGCAATTACTATAAGGGGTATACTAAAAAAGAGTAGAGTTTTTCAAATACTTTTTTGTAACAAGATCTACCCACATATTACTAGGGTTCTTACCAATTTTCCATAAAAGTTTCATTTGTAGAGCTATGTTATTAACACTAGTTTTGCGAAAACCTAACCCACCATACTTCTTAGGAACACAAATTAATCCTATCCTAACCAATCAAATTACTCGAAGCATAATCAGGATTTTTGTTCCAAAAAAAGTTCCTATATGTTTTATCCAATTTACCATGGATCGAAGAAGGCAACAAAAAATTATGCATTTGGAAATTAGCTTTTGTAGCCAGGTTAGCTTGAATTAAAACAGATCTGCCTGCTTGCGAAAGAGAATTAGCTTTCCATTTCGACAATTGAGTTTCAGAAGACTGAACCACCTTTTCAAACATATTTTGAGTAACCCGAGAATCAATAATAAGACACCCCAAATAGTTTCCCCAGGTGAAAAGGAACTATCCATTTGTAAAATCGATCTAAAACCAACACATTCCTCATCTGAGACTTTTTTAGTGCACTGAAAAGATGACTTATTGAAATTAACAAGCTGTCCCGGCATAACACACTATTTATCAAGAACAAATTTAATAATTTCACAACTTTGAGTAGAAGCCTTAGCAAACAACATAGTATCATCCGCAAAAGTCAAAAAGGAAATTTTAACCCCCGATCTACCTAATTTCACCCCTAACAACTTTTCCCCACCCATGGCCAAAGAATAAATTTCCCTAGCCAGGAACTCCGCACTTAAAATAAAGAGATAAGGCGACAGAGGGTCCCCTTGTCTTATACCACGCGATGGAAAAAATCTATCCCCCGGAAGGCCATTAACTAAAATAGAGAAAGAAACAGAGGAAATACATTGTCTAATCCAATGAATCCACTTCTTATCAAAACCAAGCTTCTCCAACATAACAAATATAAATTTCCATTCCAACCGATCATAAGCTTTTTCCATATCAAGTTTAATAGCAATCCACCCTTCCTTTCCAGTTTTATTCTTAAAAGAATGAAAAACTTTTTTTACCTTTTTTTAATAATGCAGGGTGAGTTGGCCACATTCAATTTTTGAGAATCCTATTTAGGTCCGGTTCTTTTGGACTAATTATAAACTAATGAAAATTCACTTCAATTAAGTTTAGTCAGTTCACTTTAGTTCAGATAAGTTCAATTCAGTTAGTTTCCTCTCACAATTTCAGTTTAGACAAATTAAATTTAGTTCAGTCCAAAAGAGCACGGTCTTAGCACATCAAGTATTTAAAATATCAAATTGCCAAAAAAAAGTATTTAAATATCACGTAATACTCCTGACTTATTGATACTTATGTTTGGTATCATCTCAAATAATAAACCCCCCCGTCCCATTTTAATTGTCAAATTTTCCTTTTTAGGCAGTCCCAAAATAGTTGTCAATTCAAGTTTCCATTAATAAACAACAAAAACATCTAATGTGCCACTAAACTCAATTCTTATTAGTCAAAGTTATATAGAAAGTGAAAATATAACAATAAATGATGCTCCCTTATTTTTTTGGATCTTTCTAACCTATGTACTTAGTGCATAGGTTTAGCTATTTGTTTTTAGCTTTATTTAACAAAATTGATAACTGTAGTATAGTCAATTAAATATATTATTCTTATAACATAAATTAGATATTAATTATGAGAATAATATCTTTAATTAACTATGTCATATTTATCAATGTTGTTGAATAAAGCAAAAAACAAATAGCTAAACCTATGCACTAGGTGCATAGGTTAGAGAAACTGTATTTTTTTTATATTCCCAAAGTATGACAACTAAAATGAGACGGAGGGAGTACTACTTTTCATCATCCTAAGTGTTTGCTAAGATCCTTCCACACTCCCCACCACCACTAACACCACCAACCCAAATCCACCATGCCACTCTTCAAATGTATTTATTATAAGGAAAATTTGTCGGAAACATCCTTTTAAATACAAGTTTTTACGAAAAACAACATTTTAAAAAAAATCTGGCAAAAGAAGACCTTAAGAAGAAAATATTTTGCGAGAAATAACCTCGACCCATTTTCCGGCATTAACCAAGCATTTTTCAGCGTTAACTCGTTAAAACCAAACATGTGGAGGGCACGTGAACTACATCTTTTATGTTTCAACCCTGTTTTTCTCCATTTTTAGACATTGGCCAAGTATTTTCCGAAGTTGACTTTATCAGTATATGAAGGGAAATGAGGTTGAAACATAATAAATGTGGGTTACGTGCTTTGCCATGCATGTTTGGTTTTAGTGAGTCGAAGCCGCAAAATACTTGGTCAATGCTCGGAATATGGGTCAGGGTTGTTCTTCACAAAATAAATTAATTTTAAGGTCTTATTTTGCCATATTTTTTTAAAAAGGTTGTTTCTCACAAAAACTTGTATTTAAAAGGTTGTTTCTGACAAAATTTCCTTATTATAATAGTAGTTGGTGGTAGAATATTGATGATAGGTCAAATAGATGCAAAGATTGAGGGAGTTGTTATTTTCAAACAATAAGCATGTCAATTGAACATATCTTTAGTTGTACTTCTTTCTTGCTTTTTGCAAAAGTTCCCTGTTTATGGTAGCTAACTAGCTGACAAGGTTTTGGGTAGATTGTTAAAATGGATGGTGGGGTATATGAGGTAGAAAAGTATAAAAAGTTGATGTGATAGGTTCTGTATAAAAAAAACAGTTGGTCTTGCAAGAGACCGCCTACTTTTAGTTTAAAATTAGGTACGGCCCAAGCCCAATATTAAGAGGAGAACATGCCACTTTTTTTAATATAGTGACTAGTTTAATCTATTTAGGGATCATTTTAATCTATTTCGTGACCAGTTTAATCTATTCACTAATGACATTCTCTAACCTATTCATTGACTAGTTTAATCCGTTCGGTAAGACTACCGAGTTATTTTTTGAAATTGTCTGTTGTAGTTCGAGAATCAAGAAAACAAAGGAAAGAGAAGAGAAGGGATGACTAGGATAGTGTTGGGTTAGAGTAAAATGGAATGGAATTGTTAGAAAAATTCATTATTGAGTTCGTCTAATTTTATGTTAAAATTAGACCGCCTATTCTAATAATTTGTGATAAAGAAAAAGTGAAAGTGTAACAATTTAATGGAAATGGCAAAAAAAAAGCGTAACAATTTAAAAAAAGGACCTCAATAGAGTATTTTAGGCAGAAAATGATGAAAATACATCCGCTCGGACACATGGTGGACAATGCCGCGCCAAACCCACGAAATTCTATTTTTTGCCTTAAAATTATTGTGAAATATCCAAGTACATACGTTACCTTATTTTTTATTTTATTTTTGATCAGGAAAAGAAAACTAGGAGGTGTCTACACAAGAGACACCACCTAAAGCACCCATAAGGATGGTTACAATAAGCTTCAAGTATAAAAATATAGAAGAAATTAGAGCACAAAGAAACATGAGTAGATGCTCCGCCGCGGCAACACACCATCTCTCCGGCCCAATTGAAGACAACTTCTTGAAACCCTTCACGGGGGGAAAGACAAACACCACTGAAAATCAATAAGCTCCCAAATCTTCTCAAGAGAACCGCAATTACTTAAGGCCACAACAATCTAACCACTAATCTAACAAACTAAAAAACAAGAACTAACTAAAAAAACAGAAAAGAAAAATAGGAAAAGAAAAATAAACTCAAAAATAAGGACTACCAATCGGCGGAGCCGTCGCAAACACCACCGGCCACCACGAACGAACACCGGCGATGCGAACACCCACGACCCACCACGAACGACCACCGCCGATGCGAACACGACCCACTGCGAACACGGACATCATCGAAGTGAACACCCTCGACCCACCACGACGCGCCAAGAAGGGGAACGCCCAAAAACTTTACCTACCATAAAGGATAGGCTAGAGGACTAGATTACAAGCTAAGCCATGGAAGTGGCTAGAACAAGAAGGATGAGAAGAGGGAGGAGGCTAGGGATTCAATTTCGAAGAAATTAAATCGGGGCTAGGGTTTCATTTTCGGAAGAAATTGAATTGGGGCTAGAGTTTAGAGAGAAGGAAAACCCCTCTCTATAGAAAATGTTTTCCAATTTTTTTTGAATATTAATGTACATACTTTACCCTATTACTCCCCAAGATCTAACATAATACATATACTTCATATATATGAATCATGAATACATTCGTGCATAAATGTTTCAACTAGACCGATTATTGGACGGGGTAGCAATGCCTAAGGGTTAGGGTCAAATTTACGGGGCTTTTATTGGACAAGACTTTTTATGGACGTAGTATTATTGGACAGGGCCATTATAGGGCCAACAAAGAAACCCAATAATTTTGAAAAATAAAATAGGTTTTGTAAAAACAATTACATATTCGTATTCGCATTCATTTATACTCACTTTTGGCTCTCTTTGTTCCTTGCTCGTTTACCGACCCGCCCATTATCGACCCGCTACCCATTTAGCCCGACCCGCTACCGACCCTTTATGAGGGACCCTCTCATGACTCGACCCCGCGGACCCGCATTGCTGATCCGCCCCGCCCAATAACCAGGTCTAGTTTCAACAGTAGAGTAAAATCTGGTTCTTACCATGAAGCCACATGTGCTCCATGCTTTTATTATGTCAAGTAAAGTGAATATCAACCATATACAAATATCAAGCTATATGCCTGAGATGTCAGAAATACAGCTAACTTAAAAGGCTTAACTTAAAAGGCTTCAGACTGATGTACTGTTAGGAATTCCCCTGCCAGTTAGTCCTGCTTCACTCGAAGGATAAAGCAATGTGTATGGTAACTTCACCGGACCAACTCGATTCTTCCACCTCCCATCTTTGTTCCTCTCTACGATCTTATCTTCGATCTCCTCCACCTTCTTTCCAAATCTCTCAAATGCTTCTAATGGTGCACTATCTGCAGTCCATTCACGGGTCTCTCTCTGCCCAAGGTAGACCTGTTTGATCATATAACACAGAAAATATCAATGCAAAGAATAAAATCAAACTCAGCATCTGTACAGTATCACTTCTTCAGATTATATGGGTTGTATGCTAAAGATAACAATAAGTCATCGATTTATAGTTGTAGTAATCATGTTTATTTAACGAAAGACTGTATCATTATCATTTTCTAGTTTTTGATTAAAAGATGATTAATCTTATGACATACGACGGATGTACAACTAAAAACAGAAAATACTTTTCTGGTTTCCATATTTTTGTTTTTTGTTTTCGAAAAAACTGAACACAACTAACAGAACATACGTGTACTTGTTCTAGTTTCCACAATTCTGTTTTACTTTTCAAAAAAACTGAAGAATAGAAAACCAAATACTAAAATCAGCAAACACTCAAATTAGTATTTAAAAGTTTCCTGTGATACCTCGTCAGTAGGGTGTCGAGACAAAAGCTCTATAAGTGAGATCCCAAGCACACTTTGGAGCTTGCTTGAAATGGTCCTAAGGAAAACAGTGTCAGGGTTTTTCTCAAGTTCTGCATACTCAGGAGTATTTGGTTCTGGCATCAATCTCCGGCTTATAGTTGGGCGATTTGGGTGGTACCCGGCATAAGGGTACTGCCCGAAATTGACTGCTGCATGGAGGGCAGAAGCAACCCATATTATGGTGGTGCAAGTTTCAATTAGTTCATCAAATGTCTTCAGTTCTGGCCACCATTTCTCATCCTTCTTATCACCATGGCCTTTTTCTCGGATTTCTTTCCACCATGATTGTAGTTCAATGTCGTTAGTGATCATGTCATTGGACTTGTAGTAAAATGAACAATAATCTTTCACCCATGTCTCGATTGCTGACCAAATGTCTAGTGCATCAACAGCATATGGGTAGTCCTCTATTAGTAGTTTGTAGCCATGAGGGTTCTCTGAGTCTTTCACAGCCATTCCCCTGTTTATGAACATTGAAAAATATGTTTGTAAGTCTTACTTTAAACTCATATACTCATATATAGTCACTCTGTTCCGGTGTTACCTTTACGTTTGTCAATGCACAACTTTGACTATTAAAATCTTTAACTTATTAGTAAAAAATTTAAAGTTGATATTATGAAAATATATATTGAGAAGTCCAAGAAAAATTTATATATAATCAAAGTAAGGTATGCGAATAGTGCAAAAGTCAAACTGCAACAACTATAAGAAGATGGAGGGAGTACTTAGTTGCCAAAAGTTTCTATTCATGTGGTCGCATAATTGGCAATAGGAGTAACTCCTCAAGCTTTACTCTCCTCATTTCAGTGTAGGATAACTCATGCATACAACAAGGGGTTCAACATAATTCAAGTTTTGATCATTATCTATTAGAATTATATATACTCCATATTCCTAGATATAAACAACATTTACTGTCAATTAGTAGTGTCTATGTAATATAGGCAGTATATCATAGTGTTTTTATTAAGAAGATACTCATTGATAATATAACAAATACATGGATTTGGTAATGAAATAATTGTAATCAGATATACCTCTTGACGAGATCCCTAGGGACGGCTTGTTCAGTAAAAATCCAGCTCTTGTACGTTGCTGACGACAACTCCATGGAATACTGTCTTGGAAATACAGTTTTCTCAAGCAAGCCTTCAGCATTAAGAAGTACCTGCCTTGCTATTGCATTTATATCCATAGTGTAACGGAAATGAGGGTGTAGAAGCTTATAAATTGGGTGGAGCACACTAAGTTGTCTATTTGATGCTATCACAAAAGGCTCTATTACTGCATGAGTTAGCATCCTGTTAAGAACAGAAAACATTTGTAAATACACACAATAAATCACATTGACAGCATCACTAGAATGGAGCAATTTTTAAAATTCTAAGTATAATGTGTAGACGATCGCCTAAAGTTTTTTTTTAAGCAAACCAAAACAAGAGAATGTCTATGAAATATGACTCATAATTAGCAGGTAGTTTAATGTAAATTATTTTGAATCATGTACGGGTTAAATCAAGATTCTTAGGACAGAAGTAGTACCAGTGGCTGACAAGTTGATGGTGGCCAGAATCATTAACAGCAACATAAGCTTTGGCTAGCTGCCAAATTGAGCTTTCAACACCGTCATTTGCTGGTGTAAACACCTTGCTAACAACACCCAATTCATCTCCATCTGGATGTGGTAGACTCAACTCAATTGCTAAAGGCATCAAAGTTCCATCATCTTTTAAGAAGAGAATCGTTCTCGTGGCATAGATCTTCGAAGCAGTGGAGTTTATTTGCCTCACATGTGGCATCAAAGTGTCGTGATGATCTAAAATGAATAGGTTGTTTTTCTTGATTGCCTACTCCAATTAAACACAGATTTTGGTTATTATGAAAATCATTTATAATCAGCATTTTGCAACAAAATGTTTCTGTTGAAAATTTACCTCTTCTACACTTAATCCACCAAGGTTTTGCTCAATGTGTTGTTTGGTGATTGAGCTGTTTTGGTTTCCATATGTTTTTGGATCGAGCTTGCTAACAGGAGGAAATTCCTGCATGATACAAGGGAAAGTTTTGTTTAGATAATAATAAATAGATAGCAACTAACCCATAATTTTGTCATGCATTGTACTACTTTTCCTTCAGATAAAGAGAAAACAAACCAACTTCTCATGTATCTTACCTCAAGGCGGCGAATGACTAGAGGATTAACACCAGCTAGCATTTCCCTTGCAAATTCTTCGTCAGTTCTCCAAGCTGACTTATCCTCTATGACCAAGACATAATGTGTGAGACCATACCAATGATCATATTCATGGACAGTGTATAATATACTCCCTCTCCGTGGAGCTAAGTTAACATAGGAGAAATACAAGGAGTTCACAGAGAGGGAAAAGGTAGAGAGAAAAATGTGGATGAATGGATGTGAGTCCCGATTTAAAATGAAGCGTAGAGAGAAAACGGAATTTACTAAGAGTAATATGGTAACGTAACATTAAAAGGCATATGTTAACTGAGCTCTAGGATGGAGTGAGTAATAATCTTGAACATAAAGATAAAATTAAAAATAAAAACACTTCTAAATGCACCAGAGCTATCTTCAGATTATACATACCTTTGATTACATCAGGCATTGGGAATTTCAGGATTGGTGCACCATCAGATTGAAGGAAAGCTTTTAGGAATTCAAATGGAATGTTCTCTTTTATCTTATTAACGATATCACTCTCTGGTAGCTTGATTCCGCCTTCATATAGATCCAGTTCATCTTGGAAACTATCAAACTCATTAGGGTTCTTGTCAAATATAGACTCAAGACCAGCAACAAAGTCCTGAGACAAGGACTTGAGCGCGTAACCCAGGAAATCAGACATTTTTAAGTGTCTGAATTTCTCATCTCTTGGAACATAGACGTCTAATCCCTTCACAAGAGGAAGCCTACTCTCTGTGTTGGGATCTGCAAACTCATAAAAGATATATAGGGTTATTGTCTTATATGACAAGCACAAATGTGGTTATTGATAGTACATATATGAGGTTACTCATAATGCCGCGCCATCATTAAGCTTACACAAGTCACATGGGAGACATGCTAGATTTTACCTGTCTTTGATGGAGGACGACTAGTCCTCCCCCTCCGAGGATAAGGAAATTCAGCAGATCCTCCAAGTACAGGGCGAACATACTTTGGACCTTTATCCGGATCTCCTAGATCATTGTAGAACGCATAGTCATAAACGCGATCCCATTCCTCTAACTTCCCTTCTCCATTCCCTCTCAGAATCTCAAGCTCTTCTTCACGATACTTGCTCAAAGGTGCTGGTGTTTGGTGTGGTAGATAAGTCTGTTACACAACACATTTTTAAACAGCATAAGCTCATTACGTTAGAAAATTCATCACATTATATTTCGGCTGATTATAAAGAAAACAAATAACCACCTTATTGCTGAAAAATATGCGATCTTTCGTGTAACGTTGAGTTGGGTAGATCCAAGAGTTACAAACAAAATGGATTTTACCAATATTATCAGGGATGTCTTCTAAGGTGACAAACTTAAGGTAAAACTGATTTTGATGCTCATTTCTTACTACTATTGCACCAGGAACACCAATGTCTTCATCCCAATCAAATGTAATATTAAAAGCTGACTCCCCAGGTGTTAAACCAGTGAAATTTGTGAGCCAATCTCCTAGATATGAAGGCTTGCCAAGTTTCCCTTTCGATTCGTTTTCTGCAAATTAACCATATAAATCATCAAGCTCAAAGTTTAATAATGCACAGCATGAGTAGCAGATTATATGTCAGAGGAACGAACTGGTAGTAAACAGATAAATTAAGGCATGTTAAACAAGCTTACAAAGTCCTTTTCCAAAGATTCTGTTATTTATTTAATTATTTGTGCATGATCAGTTACTGGAGCTATAACTGGGGTATATAGGGGGGGTTTTGAAAAAATGTGAAATTTTGTGTGTTATAAGTTTCTCTGAATCCAACACTATCTTAAAAATGCTCGAAGTTTATCGCGAAAAATTTATCTTAAAAATTTAAAATTTAGGTGGGTCATTTTTTTTTTGAGGAGAAAGGTGCAAGCATTGTATTACTCAAGGGACGAAGAGTCCATAAGTACATAAAGTGAGACTTCCGGAGGGTAATGATACTCCCGATATTGCTCTATGCCAAAAGGGACTATTCTCGCAAGGTGATGGGTAACAAAGTTGTCATCCCTACGCATATGAGCCCAAACAACATAGTTAAAATTGTTACAATATAAAAAAAAACTCTTACAATGCTCAAGGGAATCAACTAAGATCATATCATTTAGGTGGGTCATCAATTGAACCATACTTGTAAAGGTAGCTTTGTACAATGTACTTCATCCATTTCTTTTCTTCTCTTACTTGAAAATGTCACTATAAGTGACTAACTTCTCTAGATGTCAAAAAGTGGTCCCAACTTTCCTTATTTAATTATTTCACCTACTTATTTCATTCAATACTCAAATCTTGCATGACATTTCTCTTGGAAATTATCATAATGCTTATAAGAGGTATGAAACCCTATACCACTTAACTCAAACGTCATAATCCTAACACCAACCTACGATCTCTTAGGTATCTTTTCAAAACAATGTCAAAATGATACACTCTCATAGAAAGTTGCATGATTGAGCAAACAAACGGAGGTTATGTTGTATTGTCAGATTGGTTCATTATTATCATAGGTATATCGTAGAAGAACTTTATTTGATCAAGTTACATTGTGTTTCGTTCTTTTTTAATATCAATTGTAGTTGTCGTGTGACTTTCAATTAATGAAATTTATCTTTCTCCTTTAAAAAAAAGAAAAAAACAACCATATAAAGTTCCAATGTCAATTACTAAATCCTTTTACCCAATTTAAAATTTTGAATATTTTATAAATTCAAACTTTTTTAACTAAAATTAATATAGAATATCTATACAAATATATTAAAAGACATTCGTATCAAAGGAACGGTGCCATGTGGCACTCTGCTTAAGCTTCTAACACACATGTTTATAATCTCATTTAAAAATATTAACAATATATGTTGTAACTTGGATTTGAACACATGACCTTTGAAATAAAATGTCAAAGTTTAACCACTAATCTACTACTCCCTCTGTTTCTTTTTGTTCTTCCTATTTTGACTTTTACGTTTGCCAATGCACGTCTTTGACCTTAAATATCTTTCATTGTGTATTAGTAAAAATTATAATGATGAAATATTATTAAAGTACCCATTGAGACGAATCAAACAAAACCCCACATGACTATATTTTATTATCATATGTTGACAATAATTTAGAAGATTCTCTTCAATTATGAATAGTGTCAAGATTCTAAATAAGAAGAACAAAAGAGAACGGATGGAGTATAATTTCAATGCTTAATGTTTCAAAGTAAAACATAATAAAATCCTATAATTATATGTAATCATAAAGACATAGACAAGCTTTTTGATCTCTAACACTTTTATTAAATAATAACATTCTCTTACCCTAATTCCATTGAAATTGTTACTTTTATCCCCGATTCCTTTGAAGTTTTTTAAAAATAATTTATCATGCCATAACGTCTATTTTTTAATTTTGCACTAGACAAAATATTAAAAAAAACTAATAAAATCAAGTATGAGATTTATGAATATTAATATATTTGATAATTGTAATTGATCCGGGGCATCACCCGGGCCAAAATACTAGTTACTGTCCTAAATTTTGTAATCGTTCATAATAATAACCCCATAAATGACATTAGTTTTCTTAAAACTTAATACACAAAAATACCCATTGACATCATTCAAGCCCAATAGCTAGGTAAATATATCATTTTTAGCAGTAGTGATCAAGATGCATGATCATAGATTCATAGCTAAGAAGGTTGCAGTGTCATGTGACTTGTCCTATTTCTACGTTCTACCCAAAATTTTCCAATTTTGCTTAACGCTGAGTCGCGACATTTTTGTTGGGTCTTGGTAGCCTGGTAGGACATTAAACAATATAGTAGGACATTAAACCAAAATACACCACAAGCCACAGGCCCACAGCCATAGTATACCATACTATTAACGGTTTAGTACAATTTAAGGTCTGTTGACGATCATTAACAGTTTACGATTTGTGGTTTTATAAATATAAAAATCATATGATATAAGAGGTATAATGAACTTAACATTAGTCATATTTCTACTAAATATGTTAATTGTGAAAATTGACAACAGAAAATTAGAAACTAAATTTTCTGATTTCCATATTTTTTTCTTTAGTTTTATCTAAAATTGGAAACTAAAAATAGAAAACGAAAACTAACAGGCCCTAGTTTGTTGTTTGACTATATCTTTCATTTTGTTTTCAATGAGCCTTAATTTTATTCTGTCAATAATAATTTACTTTATATTATATTTTGTTAGCAAAATTTTGACCTTTGTACTATTTATATACCATTTTTGAAAAATATGAATTTTTATAAGTTTTATTAATTGATAATTAAATATATTAATGGTCAAAGTGTTTCATTGGCATGTGTGAAAGTTCAATTGTTGCAATTAAAAAAGAATAGAAGAAATATGATACTGGAGCCTAGGCCCTAGCTAGAGTTTTTTTTATCTGCCTTATCAAGGTTCATGCGTGTTGAAATGCATTGAGTCTATTATCTAACACTTCGAATGACCCAACATGAGTTTAGGTTATTAGAAGGGTACTATGTAGACCTTCTAATCCTTCTATGCGTCCACAATCTGTATTATGTATTATCACTCCTCAAAAATAATAAAATCAATTCCTTTCTTATCTGTGGATGTAGCTAATGCATTGTAAATGAACCACAAAAATTTATGTGTTGATTATTTTCATCTTTTTCTTTGCTTGTCGATTAATTTTGTCATAACAATGTGGATGAGAACCTGCTTGTGCCTAAGAACAAGTGAAGTTATCTATCGTCAATACCTAGATAGAGGAAGAATATCCATCCGTTTATTAGTGTTTTTTTCCTAGGACGAACTCCGACGAAGTAGGATTCTGGCGAGTTGCTTCAATGGGTGCCTACTGGCTACTGGAAAAGTGATGAGTGAAATGGGATGGAGGATTGTGAAAGGAGTGACAACAATTATTAAAATAGACTGTCTAATTTTAATATAAAATTAGACAAACCTAAGCCTACATTATCCTAAATAGCCTATTTCATCTCACTCTAATCAAACATTATCTCTATACATCTCACTGAGACTCACACCAATTTAATCGTACGTTCTTTTCTCCTTCCTTTGTTTCCCTTTGAACCTCGAAACACAACAAACAAATTTAAAAAATAACCAAACAGTTTTACCAAATGGATTAAACTAGTTACTAAATAAATAAAATATTGTGATTCTATGAATGGATTAAAGCTGGTTAGTTATAGATCGGTTTTTTCACGTGGTATCCTTGTGGTTTTTCAAAATTCATGGGGGTCACTCGCTTTTAAAAAATGCACCAAGTACCCTTACTTTAGGGGGTAAAATGAACGAAATGCCCTTAATGACTAACAGTGTCAAGTTTTCGTTAGTCATTAGGGTTAATTAACCCTCTAACCCTAATTAAACCCTAACTTCTAACCCTACCCTAACCCTAACCCCCTAACTTCAAACCCTAACCTCACCACCACCCCCCACCCCACCACCATCCCACCACCACCACCCAACCACCACCACCTCCCCTCCCCCACCCCCGCAATGACCCCCCCCCCCGTCGATTTCCCCACCCCCCCCTCCTTCCACCCCCCCAGTCGATTTCCGCGCCCATCCCTCCTCCCCGTTGATTTTCGCGTCCATCCCTCCTCCCCCGTCGATTTTCGGGCCCATTTCCCCCCCCCCGTCGATTGCGGACCCATCCCCACCCATGAAAACCCCACTACCACGCCGAAGTCGACCCCACTCCCAAAAACCTATTCCACCCACCGAAACCCGGACCGTATTCCGAAAACCAACCCAACCACTAAGAAATCACATCCACGAAAAATCTAGATCTAAAAAAGATAATAGTGACGGTGACAAAGGAAGAGAAGGGGGGCGGTGGCGGCGGAAGAGGGAAGAGGGTGGTGCGGGAGGTGGGGGAGGTGCTACGGTGGGTGGGGGTGGGGTGGGGAAATCGACGGGGGAGGAGGGGCTGCTGCGGGGGGGTGGGGGTGGGGGACGGCGGCTGCGGGGGTGGAGGGAGGGGCGGCTACGGGGGGTGGGGGGAGGGGGGGGGGAGGGTAGAGGGGGGCCGTGGTGGTTGGGTGTAGTTAGGGTTAGGGTTTAGGGTGGGGGTGAGGTGTTAGAGGGTTAGGGGTTAGTGTTATGTTTTGGGGTTAGGGTTACGGGGGTTAGAGGGGTTAATTAACCCTTATTGTAACGGACACTCGACGCCATTAGTCATTAAGGGCGTTTCGTGAATTTTATTGAAATAGTAAAGTGCGCAGTGCATTTTTTTAAAAATAGGGATCTTTGAATTTTGAAAAATCACGAAGTGCACTGGTGAAAAACCCTAGATAAATTAAACGGATCATTAAATAAATTAAACTAGTCATTATATTGGGAAAGTTTGGTCAGTTCTTTTCTTAATCTTTTAGTTCCGAAATAAGTTGGCAACATTTATCTCTTTTATGTGAGCGTTTTTTAAGAGAAGTATTTAAGCTTATTTCGGAATAAGAGAATTATTGGATTTTGGGTGTTCTTTTAAATATAAATTTAGAGTAGACGGTCTGCTTAAAAGACTAATTAAAGGAATGACACTAATAGAGACTAGAGAGGGAAGACATTATACACATATAAGATTGTCAAATATATAGCCAATTTAATACACGTAAAGTCGCAGATAAAGAGGAGTTTAGCTGCCAACCAAAAGTTGATGTACGTACAATTGAAAACGTGAGAAAATAAAAACATTTGTGGTCCGTTGCACACACAAAAAACAGAAAACATTTGTGGTCACGGACTCACGGTCACTATTTAGCGGTTTAGCCATCCATTATGGTAACAGTGACTTTAATCAAGACTTTTATAAGGCCGGCAGAATAAGTTTGTCTTGAGTTGGAACTTGGAAGAGTTGGAACTGCACGTTTGCTCATAGGATGTGACATATCCAATCTAGTAGTAGTTGGTAATACGAGAAGTCGAAGGAAACAGACACATCCGAATATATACATATACGCCTACGAATAAATACTTATATAAAATAAATAAGTGTTTCACTTATTTTAGAATGGAGGAAGTATTAAGTACTTCGTGTAGACAAGAATGACACTATGTTATTTGTAACAAGTTTTTGGATCGGGATGTATCCGAGTTATTTTTTTTTTGAGGGGATATCCGAGTTATTTGATAAGACTTCATGATATACTTCCTTTGTTAGCTCTATCATTTCTCTTATTTAGAAATTTCATATTAATGGATACATATTCATTTTTGACAATATGTTATCTTTATCTCTCTTTTCATCACGTGTGTTTCCTCTTTTTATACGTTTCTATATCTTTCCTATTCCTTAATATGTGTGTCTCCCCTACACGTAACGATTACTAAGGAATGGATGAAGTACTTTTAGGTTGACAATTGGTATTATCATATATTTTGGGAGGAATGGGACATGTCAATTTTTTGTTTCTAATTGTATTAGTAAAAAAAAGGAATAGGTAACTGCATTTATATTATATATGCATATAAAATATCATGTTTTAATCTATTCTTATTGTTAATCTATTCTCTTTATTTCTTATGTTTTGTAATGTAAAAACTTATGATGAATACTATAATAAGTTTTTTTAAAATTAAATGAACATCATTGATATGATATGTTAGTTCATTGGTAGGAGCTCTATATTTTGAATGTTATATATCTCAATTTCAACTACTAAATCCTTTAATTTGTTTTGTTTACAAAATATAGAAATCTTGCACATGTTATTAGGACTTTTGAGGAAAATTAAAAAATATGCCGACACTTTTTAGGGGAGGGCATACCATTTTATTGTTATTGATCATTATTTAGTAAATTATAACCTAATTCTAAAGGTTCTTCTTTGTTGAATGTAACATTTTTTTTTTTGTTGAATGTAACATAATTGTAAATGTTGAATCAAATTTAATTTCCATGTTAAAAAAGTATGTTTACACCTTTATGTATGATAAGTATTAACAAACTAATGCAGTAAAAGAAAAAGTGGTTAACCTGGGTCGGCATTGACAGCACTAGCAAGCTGAAAGGACACTTTTTTACCCAGCAATTCATCAAATCTATCAAGAATTGATGCAGTGAAATCATTAAAATCCAGTACATTTTTCTTCATCAACACTACTCTTCCCTTTATCTCCTTCTTCTTAGTGCCATTTCCTGAAAGGGCATCTACAAGATTATGAAGCATTTTCTCTCTCTTTCTTTTGTTTTTTGTTCTTTTCGTTTTGGGTTGTGTTGGTGATGATTAACTTAGACGGTTTATATGATTGTGGAAAGGTGAATACTAGAAATAATAGATGGGTATTTGTAATGGGAATTGGGAAGGAAAAGTAGGTGCCTGGATTTATTGATGTTGTGGAAAGTCGAAAGTGGGTGAGACAATAAATATATCATCCGTCCTTCAAGATTATCCTACTTTCCTTTTTAACGGAATAGAAAGATTATCATTAATTAATTGTCATACAACATCTACAACAATAATAATATTAGGTAAAAGATAATAAAAAACATCAATTTGAAAATTTTCATCCAATTTACCAATATAAACGCTTCGGAATCGCTTTTTTGATATGGTGATATTTCAACCATAAACGAATTCGATATTTCAACATCTTTTATGTTTGATGTTATAGTAAATTGAAATCTGACATTCATCTTGATATTCTTGATCTTCAACCAATAAGTATGATTTCTCACCTCTTCAAACTTCAAAACTAAGCAGAAAACCAAGACTCTCATGGCGAAAGTAGACAGAACAATCATATTAATGGAGGCAAGCCTCACAACAGGAAGGAGAGACAACCCTCACAATAGGAGGGAGTATTATTAAAAATGAACTATGAACTAATAAAAATAACAATAAAGCGAAAAAAAATAACAAAGTTTAGGGTTTCTACCGGTATAACAACCGGCAGAAGCCCCTATAAGAACACTAATGGAGAACACCGATATAAACTAATCGCTTTTTTTATGACATAATTTTCACATACTCTCTCTACTTCTTGTTTTGTTGCCTCGTGGACGACTACAATATATCAAAAAGTAACCAAAAGGGAATGAGGAAAACATATTGGAACAAAGGAAGTAATAGATAATATATTTATCTATTATAACTATATATATATTGATTAATAGAATCACTCCAAGATTACAGAGTTTTACACAATCTAACAGGAAGTATCTTATAAATGGCATCTAAATTTTTTTGTCTTTGCTTTGTAACAATTTTTCAATTACCTTAGCAAAGATAATTATACATAATTAGTACTTAAAAGGAAGATCTAAAGGTCACATAATTACATTCATTATAGAATATCTATCTGAATACCCTATTTTTTCAAATAAGAATTATTAGTGTCTCTATACATGTATAAGGTTGACCCGATTCTCTTGGTCTCGATGGACAATCTTTCCATGTCGGGCCAACCAACCAAGACGACACCTATTAACACTTCTGGTTGATCGCAAATGTCGCGATCCATAATGGGTTCATAAGGTAACAAAAATTGTATTTCCATAGTAGATATGAGAATGTAAAAGTTATGATCTTATGATCAATATGGCTTTGTGATTTTACTCAGCCTTTTGCCACTATTCTCTGCTTAATAGACAATATATTGTAGGCTATAACATCAAAGTAACATGTAGCATTATGGTTCGAGCACGAGAAATTTTTATAATTTTATTTATTCGTAATTAAAGATATTAATAATCAGTTTTTTTTTTAATAAGGTAAGGAGAAACCTTGACAAGTTGGGGGGGAATAAAAGGAGATCCCAACTTGTCTAGGGTGAAAATTGATCCCAAGACCTCTAGGAACCGGGAGGGTAGGCTCAGGTTGGCTATTGGCTGTGCAAACAGACCAATAGCACGGGGCCCAAAATAAAATAGGGCCTCAATCTGGAAAAATAGTAGAAATAAATGTCAAACTTGCTACATATGTTATATCACATGCATTGGCTCAGTGGTCCTGGGATAAATTCAAGGACGCTTGTGTACGGAGATTCGAGGTTCGACTTTGCTCAACAATAAGCTCTTGTTCAGTTTTATAAGCTTATTTTACTCTTTAAATTTTTGTTAAAAAGTACTCAACGGAACTACCTTTCTATATTTTCTTTCCTTTTCAAATTTTCATACTTCCAAATAATAAGATATCAATTTTCAACTTATACTAATATGACTTTTATCATCTAAAAAACAGCAGCTGTATGTTGTAATTTAACTCTATTCAAACTTTTTTTGTACCAAAAATCTTATGGTAAAAAGTACTTCTATCTTAGAGACGTTTAGATAGTATTCCTAGGAAATTTTTTGGCCAATAATACATCTTTAGAAAAACATATATTAACCGTCTTCAAAGTATAATGATTAAACATCTTTTTAAACGATATGTTTATTAGTATTGTCTAACTTAACGTTTTAATTATTAACTTAGAATTAAATATGTTAAACTTGAAGCGCTGATCAATCATAAGACTTGCCAGTACAAAATTGTATATTGTTAAAAGTAATCTTATATTTTTTATCTCTTTATAAGTTTCATTTATCTTGTATTCATATCTCCATCGCTAAATTTTAGAATCCCCTACCACTATCTAAATAAAGAAAAACTTTAGGTGTTTCATCATGTAATTTAAAGGATATTAATAATAATACTATGGAGTATAATCTTATATTATAATATGATATGGAATTATTTAAGACGCCTTTAGATGGTGACGACATGCATGATGACAATCATGACAGTAAAGAAAGGTTGATGACGAGGTGCCCATTACGATAAAGACGACAACAATAAGTGTCACGCAGCTAGAGCACATGACCCGAACGTTAGGTCCCCGACGTCAGAATTTCGACGTCATGACGACGACGTTAGAACCCCGACGTCAAGATCCAGACGACGCCAAAGATGATGATGGACGTGGAGTCAAACTTGAAGATTATTTTCCTAGTCTTCGGCAAGCTCCAACTAAAAAAATGGGGGCTATTGTTATGACCGTATTTTATATGACGCTGTCGACCGACGTCCGACGCCGGCAAGCGACATAATTATTATGGCTCATTTTACGTGGTGAAAGGTGATGTGGTCAATGCAAGGTAGTTTGTTATGTTAGGGAATAATTATCTCCGCTTACTTAGCAAAGTCAATGAGCACATGTGGAATAGAATACTTAGTAAGCAAGGTCAAAGAGGTTGAGAATATCAAGGGAGTAGTTAAAGAAAAACAAGGAGCTTACTATGTCCCACTAGCAAGAAGATAGTAACTACCTACTAATACTATAAAAGGGACAACAGCTTTGGCCACAAGATCCTACGTTCTGGAGTCACTATTTTCTCCAATATTATTCCCATATCATTCTCTTTCTTATAAACCAAACAATCAACTACTACCCATTACCTGATCATCCTTCTTCACAAACTTTACTTACTAAGACAATTCCCATTAAAGCCTTAGAGTGAGTCTACTATTATTTATTCTTTAGCCACATGAATTTCCATTTTACTCCATAGACATCCATTACCTAAACTACTATAATTTATTAGTAGCCTTAAATGTTCTTAGACAATCCAATCCACTCTTCTGCTTCTTTCATTGACATAATCCACGAATATTTTATACTAAACTTCTACCTACTATTGTTTATTATGCAAACCATCCCAAAGGACATACCTTTCTCCTACTATAACTTACCTCATAAAACACCCCCATGCCTACAAGAGTTATGTCTTATACAATTCATAAGGGTGTGTACTCAACCGCTTTCTTCCGCTCTCCGATAGTTTTTAATGTATTATACATCTCTAATTCTCCTACTATGGTAACATGTGTATTTTTTTTCTATATCATGCTCTTATCTTATTAATTATCAAATATACAATGTACTTGTAATTAACGGCTTTATGCTCGTATTATAGTGGATTGGTGGACTCATAGCCACCCGCGGTTTTTACCCTTTTCCATGGGTTTTCCACGTCACCATCTTTTGTGTCTCTTCTCCTTTTATTTTCTTAATTCCCTTTATTTTCTCGTTGTAGTCTAGTTATCGATGTCCCAACCGGAAATTGTCACTTAGGCGATTTTTGGCATAAACAAGTATTAATTTATTATGGCAACTAAAAAAATTAACAAAACAGATGAATGCAAATAAAAATTACCGTCATTTATCAAGCTAGTGATTACTGAAGTATAATCTAATCCCTCAAAATAAATAAAAAATATGAATTGAAGAAACCCTCCATTGGATTGTCTCTTCAAAATCTTCACCATAAGAGTGTTGGGCGACTTCGGTGTCACGGCATGCTCTGGTTTCTCTGTCTCATCTTTCTTTGTAACTTGCCCAGAAGGTGTCTGTCCTTTCTCAATCCTTTGTCCTCACTCTTTACTTTTTTCTTATGAAAATGTTCATATATTATTATAATACTCCTATCATGGATATAGCAGGTGCATATTGTATGTTTAATAATAATTTTGTCAGATATTCACAACTAGCAATATCCTTTGCAGAGTTTTTTGTTATGGCGTTATGGGTGCTTTGCAATGGTTTCATTAGAAACATAACATAATCTCCAACTTTATGCTTTATAATATGCCTATTTTTATTTATATACTAGTTGTATAATGATAATAATAATATCAATAATAATAATAATAATAATAACGGTTTTTTTCACCAGGTACTCTTGTGGTTTTTCAAAATTCATGGGGTACCCCTGTTTTAAAAAAAATGCACCAGATACCCCTACTTTGGGGGTAAAATGCATGACATGCCCTTAATGACTAACGGTGTTAAGTTTCCGTTAGTCATTAACTCTAATTAACTCTCCTAACCCTAATTAACCCTAATTAAGCCTTCTAACCCTAACCCCAAAACCCTAACACCTAACCCCTCTAACCCCCTCCCCGACCTCCCACCACCCCAGTCGGCCCCACCCCAGCGCCCCACCTCCCCCATCACCTCGCGGCCCCACCTCCCCCCATCACCTCGGCCCCCCTCCCCGTCGATTTCCCCACCCCCACCCCCCGGCGACCCCCCTCCCCGTCGATTTCCCCCCCCCCTCCCCCTTGTTGATTTCGCGCCCATCCTTCCAACACCGTCAATTTTACGCAACTCCCGCACCCACTACGCCCTCCATCGAAGCCCCTCCCCTCTCGCATTCAACAATGGCGACGGAAGAATCTCACTCTGCTCTCCTTCGACACTAATGGCGACCGGAACGAAGCGAGCAAGCGGATTCAACACGATTTTTTTCGGAGGAAGGGTGGAGGGGGGGGGGATGGGTCCACAATCGACGGGGGTGGAAGGAATGGGCGCGGAAATCGACGGGGGAGGGGGCTGCGGGGGTGGGGGGGAGGGGAGAGGCGGGGAGGGGGAGGAGTGGGGATATCGACGGGGGGGGGGGAGGGGTGGGGATATCGACGGGGAGGGGGGGGCTCAGCTGCGGAGGGAGGTCTTTGCGGGGGTTGGGGGAGGGCGGGGAGGTGGTGGTGGTTGGGTGGTGGTGGGGCTAGGGGGCGCTGCAGGGGAGGGGAGGGGAGGTGGTGGTCGTGGGGTTAGGGTTTTAAGTTAGGGGGTTAGGGTTAGGGTTTAGTTAGTTAATTGGGGCTAATTAAGATTTAATTTGAGTTAGAGGAGTTAATTAACCCTAATGACTAACGGACATTAAACACCGTTAGTCATTAAGGGCATGTCGTGCATTTTACCTCCAAAGTAAAGTAAGGGTAGTGCATTTTTTTAAAAGCAAGTGCCCATGAATTTTGAAAAACCACAAGAGGTCTTTGAAAAAACCGTAATAATAATAATAATAATAATAATAATAATAATAATAATAATAGGAAGTCAATTTTTCACTTTTGGATTTGTGTCAATTTTTAATGGGTCTGTCACTTTTGAATATTTAGTAAATGTAAAAAAAAAATAGCTTTATTATACTATTCTACCTCTAAAGTTTTATATTCATTTTTCTTTTTTTCCATGTTACTTATAAGATGTTTCATATTAAAAGCATTTATGTGTAAGTCAAAAGAAAAGGAGTGTAAACAAGGTGAAGTGCTAAGAATTATGAGGGTTTGAAAGTATGGCTAGAAGAAACCCCTGTTGAGATTATTAGTGATGTAATGACTGATTCTTTGTTTGAATAATATTATGATTGATTTTCCCGTCAAAAAAAAACAAGGTGAAGTGCTAATAAAATCACAATAAGAGTTGTTGGGAAAATAGAATCTTTGACGAAAGAATTTGTTACCTTTTCTTCGAATATATATTAAAAAATTTGAAGTATCTTCCTCCGTTTAGAAATAGACCTTGTTTTTATGTTTTTCACGCTTGCGTCGTAGTTTGAAATGTAAATATCTTCAATTACCAATGAGTAAAAATTATAAAAAGTTAATATTAAAAAAATATACATTGATACAAATCTAACAAGATCCCGCATGATTATGTTTTTCCTAAAATATAAATCACCAAAGATAATCGAAGTGTGAGATGTGAATAAGAACATTTATATGCAAATGGTCGCCAACTATTTCTAAACGGATGAAGTATTTTTGTATAAGGGGGCCTTATTTCTAATTTCGCTGGGGCGCATAAAATGTCGAACCGCGCAGGTACTTCTAACCATTTTATCCTCACTCTTTATTAATAGTCAGTTCTGCAATGACAAGTGGTTAAAAGTATATAACAAGTACGAAAGATTGAAAGTCAATATGTATAGATTAAAACAAAACAGAAGTCAGGCATATGATAAGTGGATAAAGACATAAAGTTAACCTAAGAGAGGAATTTATAAAATGAATGGATGGACATTAAATCAAGCTTTGGTTTGGCAATAGTGCGTTTAATTTGGCAATAACCGGGTCGTACGTATGATCAAATTAAGGAAACTCTGTTTTGTTAGGGATGCTGAACGAAGTTTCCTGGTACCAACGATCACATTAGTACTTTATCTTTGAGGAGATATCATTCTCGACATCAATAAAAGAGAAGCAAAGCAAATAATCCAATTTTAACAAAAATTTAAAGCGAGTTCCTTCAAAAAAAAAAAAAAAAAAAGCGAGGAACTCAAGTATCTTTTGCTTTTCATCGAACTCTATTGTCGTTAAAGGCTTTGAGGTTTGGTCAAGTACTTTATCTGCAATATAGAAGCATGTACACCACTATCTACAACACTACAACCACAATACTGAATTTGCATTTATGAGAATGTTGATATATGCCTTGAATTATCTGGCGTTAGGGTTAATCAGCGTAGAGTCTTCTCTCTTCAAAAGATAATAATACATTTCTCCTCTGCATGTGATGTAGATAACACATTATTAGTGAATCGCGTTAATTAACTTGTGTTGATTGTTCTTTAATTCTTCGTTGTTTTATTGTGTATGTTATAACAAAAAAAGATGCTACAATATTTGATTTTGCTTTCTTTCAAGGGAGTGGAAGTAGGGTGTATACTTGGCAATCGAATCGTTCAGACTAGGTTTGGATGTTTAATTTTTAATTGGGTAATTCAATGTAGTACTATACTATTATTGCAATATTAGTATTTAGAATTACCAAAATTAATATAAGATATAGATATTGCTCACTTCAAATCAATTATTGTGTGAAATCGGGTTCATTTGGTTCGTGTCATTTCGGGTATCAAGTCAACATAATTTCGGGTCAATTTAGCTTCATTTCAGGGTATCACTTATTCAACTTAATTTTCGGGCCCGTTTCGGTTAATTTTGGTATATTTCACATTTGGATTGAGTTTCGGGTCGTCGGTTTGGATTTAAATCGTGTCTCAAATAATATAATTAGTTTGGGTATTCTGATGTGAATCAACGTTAATTTACCAAGTTTACGATGGAGGGGGTGTCTCCCGTTCCTATCTTCATCTAAAATTTTATCCCATATCTGCTTCATCACCTAGACAATTATAAAGTCCAAAATTAACACCGCTATAACAGGTAAAACCCTCCCCATTACCCACTTTGGTACATATACATATGGGGTGTTCACAAAAAACCAAAACCGAAAAACTATATCGAAAAACCGGTCAAAATGTGCGGTACGATAACCGTACCAGAAAAATAGGGATTAAACGGTTCGGTTACCGAACCGGTAAAAATTATGGTTAAACGATACGGTTACGGTTATGATTTTTTATAAAACGGTTAACCGAAAAACCGGATATTTTTATTTTATTTTATTATTATTCAATTTTTTATAATAATTACATTAATTAAGTACTAGTTTTCTACTAAATGCAGTAAGTTAGTAAGTAATTTGACTAATTTATGTGGAACAAAAGCAAGTCAGTAAGTTTTAAACTTTTAAAGTTAGTAAGTAAAAGTCTCTACCTCCTTGAACTAAAGGTTGTAAGCAGTAGTACAACTACTAAACTCTTAACTCTACAAAGTCTCTGCCTCCTTGAACTAAAGGTTGTAAGCTACAGTTAACTACTAAACTCTTAACTCTCTGCTCCCTCCGAGGCTCCAACAGTTGGTGTGTGTATTAGTAATGTTATTTTCTATGTTGGCATTGAGCTTTGTGGAATAGTAATGTAATATGGTACTAATGTTATATTATCTATGTTGAGAAAAAGTGAAAATCTAATATATAAATTAAGTAAAAAAAATTAATAAAATTTGAGTAACGGTTAATGGTTAACCGAAAAAGCGTCTCGAATAATCGGTTAACCGGTTTGAACGGTTACAATTACGGTTCGCAAAATGGCGACCGATACTTCCAGTTACCGAATCAAAATGTCATTTCGGGACGGTTACCACCCATTTAACACCCTACATATACCTATGTAATATCCACCTTACCCCTAAGATACAAGTCTTAACTTTCTCTGATTTTCTCAATTACCACTAATATGTCAAGCTAGACTCGGTTTGAGTGCAAAAAACCTTTCAATGTAATATGAAGCGCAAGTTTAATAATGCACCCTTTCATGAACAATGCAGTGACACTTAATTTTTTTACAGTCTCTTGTATCCACACTTCATCTCAAGATGGTAAAACAAAGAACAATATTTGGGCCACTAATAACAGTATTAGCGCTATTCAGTTTCATGCTTCTATCCCCTCCCATATTGGGTCCATGCTCTCTATGGCCATGCACCTTCTTGAATTTTAAATTTTGCCTATGAGAGCTGTCCAAATCCAAACTCCTAAGAGACCGAGGTGAGCAGACTTTCTATTATGTTAATGAAATGATGAATCATGATCACATATGGAATCTAAGTGAAGTGATCAGTGGCGTATCCAGGATTTCACCCACGTGGGTTCGGAATTAAAGAGACGTTAAACAAAACAAAAAGATCAATTTAAATTGCTTAAAAATAAAATACATCAATTCAAGTTCGGAATTACAACCGATAAATACGAGAATAACTTCTTAAATTACAAGAAAAAAACTAAAAAATCATTCTACGAGTTTTCATATTTTGAAAGCATTCTAATACATCATCATCACTAACTCGAGAAAAAAGATCTCTCTCAAGAAAGGTGACTAAACTATCATTCAATAGTTGATCACCCATGCTATTACGTAACTTGTTCTTCACATAAGTCATTGAGGAAAACACTCTTTCCACACTTGCCGTCGCCACCTGAAGGATCAATACTAGTCTCACAAGCAAGTAAACTTGTTGATAAGAAATATGCTTACCCGTTTCAACAAGCTTCATAGAAAGTTCATTAATTTCTTTCAAGTTTTCAAACCTTGCATCTTTCCGCATATCATCATAAAAGAACTCAAGTTCATGTCGAAGCCTTGTCATATCATTACTTGGAAACTCTTTTGGATAAAATTCGGCAAGTCTAACCAACTTTTGAGTATCAAATGCGGCAAATGAATTAATGGGATTCAAGCATGCCATACAAATAAGCAACTCCATATTTTCTTCATCAAACCTATTATTAAGCTCTTGAAGTTGCAAATCAATGACACTTAAAAACATTTTTCTCAACACTATACTCAAGCCAATCATATTTATCAAACCAATCAACATTGAAACGACGCATACCTCAAATACTAAATAACCATCTATGATTGATCTATCCAATTCAAACATTACTAGATTACTAAATGAATTGGTAAATAACTAAATGAAAGTGAAAGAAATTTTCAAACATTACTAGATTACTAAATGAATTGGTAAATAACTAAATGAAAGTGAAAGAAATTAGTCACTTACTTCAACAAATTCGAGTAGACTGTAGAGGCTAGAGGGAAAACAGAAGAGCTGAAGAGGAGAGATGCGAATTGTCGCTACTCGCTCGTCGGAAGTCTGCCACTGGTGCCAACGCCCAACTGCCAGTCTGCTACGGCCGGTGGCGGCGGTCGTCGCTCGTCGGGAGTGCGGCGAGAGGAGCGAGGAGCGGGAGCTGCGGTTCTCTTGTTTCAGTTTGAGAAACAAAAACAAACCCTAGGTTTGTGAAATGTTGCAGTGTGTCTGTGTCGAAGAGAGGAGAGAGAAACTGGGTCTATTATTGGGGGGAATTGGGGAAAAGAAATAAGATTCAAACAAAAAAAAAAAGGGATGAGAAGGCTCGAACTCAGGTCTCAGGACGCGGGGGGTAAGCAATCATTAAATTCTCACGCGGACCATTGAGCTATGGCTTTCCTAACGTATCTATTGCGCGCTTCCTTGTATTTAACCTATTTTTATATATATATTTTTTTTTTCAGATTTTTTCCTTGTTTTTTTTCCAAATTTTTGTGGGTTCAGCTGAACCCACTGAACCCACGCTAGATCCGCCCCTGGAAGTGATAACAATCACTTTTTTCTTTTCTTGATCGTATGATAACAATCACTTAATTTAGGACACGTATAATTTCATTTTTTTAGCTGTAATGTTTTATACTTCATGCATTTTAAAATAAATGTAATACTTTTATCAAAAATCTCTCACATAAAGTAGAAAAGTGTTACATTTATTTTAAAACGGAAAAAGTATAAAGAATAATAATAATTTTTTTTATTGATAAAGAGTTAGTTTTGCTTAAGGAATTCATTTGTGTATGTTGTAAATTGTAATTTTTGTTTGTAGGGAAGTTGTGAGATATTTTATTTAATATTAGTAGTTTTTTCTTGGCAAGAATTTATAATTAGTAGCTACTAATTAGTTAATTATGGAATTAGGGTAAATTGAGGGTCTTACAAGGCCAATGACTAGGTAGCACGTTTATTCCCCAAACTTCACCATGAAACAAGATTTTGGCTTTGTAAAACTAGTATTAATTCTATAATTTATAAAACAAATTACGTCATGTTATTGAAATATGAATTCTTAACGTTTATACCTTTATCATCTCATCTAACTTTTCAAACGAAAAGAAAAAAAAACTTATCTAGATTACTTATACCAATATGAATTGAATATAACATGTTCAATTCTTTTCGTCAAAAAGAAACAGAAAAAGAAAAAGAAGATGTTCAATAATAATCCATGTTTTTGACATGAACGGCATAAAATAAACCACGAAGCTCTTTCAGTTGACTAATTAAAGTTAGATAGCAAAAGATATGTCTGTCACAGTGTCACTCATTTTATGGGGCTTCTGCTGAAATAAATTGTGGAGTTTTAAATAATTAATTGCAAGGTCGTGTTCACCATTCCTCAATACTCTTATACTTCGTACCAATGAAATTGCTTATTGCTTGCAAGCTAATAACAGAATTTTGAATTCTGAAGCAAAATCTTACAGATTTGGTAAGCTGTCTCGCATTGAATTTATGCATATCTATGTTACAGCAATATGGTGTGGCAATTTTCCGACCGTCAAATTAAATTGAAGATAGAGCAAATAATCATGGCCAGCTATACCAACGTGCATCATGAGTTATATGAATAATACTTTAACACTGTTCACCAAAAAAAAAATACTTTAACATTCTGCATGATTGGATTATTAGGGACCATATGAATTATTAAATGTCATCTAGTTAGTATTCCGTGTAACAATCATTGTACGATGATGAAAGGTGCCTTTTGTGATATTTTTCTTAATTCTATTATGCAATCAATCAATATATATATATATATATATATATATATATATATATATATATATATATATAGAAGTGAGTTCATATGAGAATGCATCTTTACATGAGAAATGAGAATGAATTTTCTTCGTTATAACTACAATGAGCAAGTGATGTAACTCTACAATGAAAAAGTGATGTAACTCCAAAAAACAAAAATAAGAAAACAAAATTTTGAAAAAAAAAAAAAAATTTGGGCTCGAAATTTTTTGGGGTATAAGCCCTGTTCTTTTGAACTTATTTTGGTGAACCGAACCGAACTTATATTATCTTGCCGAACCGAACTTATTTTCTTTGAACCGAACTTATTTTTTTTACTTATTTCGCCGAACCGAACTTATTTTTACTTATTTTTCTTTGAACCGAACTTATTTTGGTGAACCGAACTTATTTTCTTTGAACTGAACTTATTTTTCTTTGAACTAAACCGTATTAACATAATATTATCAATACTTATTATTATAATAATCAATAAATATTAACATAATTTTCTCAATACTTATTATTATTATTTTATTATTTTATAATAAATAATAAATAATAATAAAAATAATAAATAATAATAATAATAAATAACAAATAATAAATAATTTTTTATTATTTATTATTTATTATTTATTATTATTAATATTATTTTTTATGATTTATGATTTATTATTTATTATTATTAATATTATTTTTTATTATTTTTTATTATTATTTATTACTATTATTTATTATTATTATTATTATTATTATTATTTATTATTTATTTATTATTATTAATATTATTTTTATTATTTTTTATTTAATATTTATTATTATAAAAAAAATAATAATAATAAATAATAAATAATAAGTAATAAATAATAAATAATAAATAATAAATAATAATAAATATAAATAATAAATAATAATAAATAATAATTAAATAATAATAAATAAACAATAAATAATAAACAATAAATAATAAATAATAATAATAATAAATAATAAATAATAATAATAAATAATAATAATAAATAAATAATAGATAATAAATAATAATAATAATAATATTAAATAATAATATTAAATGATAAATAATAAATAATAAAATAATAAAATAATAAAATAATAAAATAATAAAATAATAATAATAATAATAATAATAATAATAATAATAATAAATAATTAGAATTTTTTATATTAGAATAATAATAACAAATAATAAATAATAATAAATAATTAGAATAATAATAATAATAATAATAATAATAATAATAAAAAATAATAAATAATAAATAATAATAATTAATAAATAATAAATACTAAATAAAAAAAAAATAAAAAAAATAAAAAAGAAAAAAATACAAATTCATCGTTATTATTATTATAATATTAATAATAATAATAACAATAGTAATAGTAATATTGAAAACAAAAATAATAATTACAACATTATACAAGACTAAACTTATTTTTGCTGAACTGAACTTATTTTTGCTGAACTGAACTTATTTTGGCTGAACTGAACTTATTTTTGCTGAACTGAACTTATTTTTACTTATTTTTGCTGAACTGAACTTATTTTTACTTATTTTTTTGAACCGAACTTATTTTTTTGAATGAACTTATTTTTACTTATTTTCTTTGAAAATAAGTCCAAAAGAATGCGCCTAACTCTAATGAACAAGTGTTGTAACTCTAATCCAATCGTGTGGTTGAGATTCATTCTCATTTTAAATGTAAGGAGCGATTCTCATGTGATCATGCCATATATATATATATATATATATATATATATATATATATATATATATATATATATATACTAGTATTGGGACCCGGACAATGCCCGGGCTTTTTCGTGAAGAAGAGGTAGAGTTTTTAAATATTTACACCCCCTATTTTTGGCCGTTATTTTTGTCTGACATAGAACAACTAAAAGTTATAATATGATTTTGTCATTATCTTTGACGTTGGTTTCTAATTTATATGTCATGAAGAAACTCACATTATCATTCAAAAACATACTATATCATGCAAAAACTACATCTTTTCTGAACAATTCACTATATCATTTCGACACTCAATATATCATGCAGAAACTCATTATATCATGCAGAAACCACATATTTTTATATCTTAAAGCACATGTCACGATATACTACACAACCTACATCTTCTTGCATGTTTAAACATTAAAAATAAAACCCTAATCCATAATTCATTAGCAATGTGTAAAGTTGACCGCTGACAATCTAGTATATATAACTTTGAATATTCTAATTCTATCATGAATAGGTTTTGTAGAACAACCCTAATTCTAATTGAATCTCTTATAACAACCCTAATTCTAATTGAATCCCTAATTCCAATTGCATTAGGTTACTTTAATACTTTAACCCTAATTCTAATTGAATCGCTAATTCCAATTGTAGTAGGTTACTTTAATACGTTAGTATAGTCAATATTTCCTTTTATATGTTACTTAAATATAAAATTTTAAATATAGTATAAATGGATCTTATTTTAAAGTACTTTTTAAACACTTTCTAATGGTACAAAAATTATAATTTTACGAACTATATATTAAAAGTTATAATCAATTTACTATATTTAAGTTTTTCATTGTGAACCCAACTCTATTTATTCTTATCCTAAATTCTATTTGTATTTTAAACAATTAAAAACTCTATTTATATTAAAAAAAAAATGACATGACACTTTATGAGCGCGACAAATGGCGTCCAATGAGGACGCCAAATGTCGGAACCTCGTGAGTTGGCTTCCTTTCTTTAGTACTCATTGTGTTTACAAATCAAATAAAAGCATCTGTCATATAGATATGAAACAATTTGTTAAATTATGAAGGATTGGTAATATTGCTACGGTATGTTGCTATGGTATGTTGCTACGGTGCAAATCGTACCTTGGGGAAGAACTCAATGTGCAAACCTGACTGCTAAAAATCTATAATATGTAGTTCACGTAATTAGCTTAAGTAGAAATAGAATATAGGGAAGAAAACTCAATGTGCAAAGTTGACCGCTGACAATCTAATATATACAACTTTGAATATTATAATTCTAACCTGAATAGGTTTTGTAGAACAACCCTAATTCTAATTGAATCTCTTATAACAACCCTAATTCTAATTGAATCCCTAACTCCAATTGTAGTAGGTTACTTTAATACTTTAACCCTAATTCTAATTGAATCCCTAACTCCAATTGTAGTAGGTTACTTTAATACTTTAACCCTAATTCTAATTGAATAGCTCATTCCAATTGTAGTAGGTTACTTTAATAGTATAGTCAATATTTCCTTTTATATGCTACTTAAATATAAAATTCTAAAAATAGCATAAATGGATCTTATTTTAAAGTACTTTTTAAACATTTTTCAATGGTACAAAAATTATAATTTTACGAACTATATATTAAAAGTTATAATCAATTTACTATATTTAAGTGTTTCATTGTGAACCCAACTCTATTTATTTTTCATCCTACACTCTATTTGTATTTTAATCAATTTAGAACTCTATTTATATTCAAAAAAATAAATGACATGACACTTAATGAGCGCGACAAATGGCGTCCATTGAGGACGCCAAAAGTCGCGGAATTCTAATTGGATCGCTAATTCCAATTGCAGTAGGGTTACTTTAATACATTATTATAGTCAATATTTCCTTTTATACGTTACTTTAATATAAAATTTTAAATATAGTATAAATGAATCTTATTTTAAAGTACTTTTTAAACACTTTCAAATGGTACAAAAATTATTACGAACTATATATTAATAGTTATAATCAATTTACTATATTTAAGTTTTTCATTGTGAACCCAACTCTATTTATTCTTATCCTAAACTCTATTTGTATTTTAATCAATTTAGAACTTTATTTTTTTTAAAAAAATATGACATGGCACATTGGCACTTAATGAGCGCGACAAATGACGTCCAATGAGGACGCCAAATGTCGTGGCCTCGTGATCTGGCTTTTGTACTCTACTTTATATTTGTTATATGATATATATCATATCATATAACTAATATATAAAGCAGAGTACAAAAGCCAGATCGCGATGCCGCGACATTTGGCAAAAGCCATATCACGAGGCTGCGACATTTGGCAAATCCCAGATCACGAGGCCGTGATATTTGGCGTCCTCATTGTGGACGCCATTTGTCGCGCTCATTAAGTGTCATGTCATATTTTTTTAAATATAAATAGAGTTCTTAATTGATTAAAATACAAATAGAGTTCAGGATAAGAATAAATAGAGTTGGGTTCACAATGAAAAACTAAAATATAGTAAATTGATTATAACTTTTAATATATAGTTCGTAAAATTATAATTTTTGTACCATTAGAAAGTGTTTAAAAAGTACTTTAAAATAAGATCCATTTATACTATATTTAAAATTTTATATTAAAGTAACCTATAAAAGGAAACATTGACTATATACTAACGTATTAAAGTAACCTACTGCAATTGGAATTAGCGATTCAATTAACCTACTGCAATTGGACTTAGGGATTCAATTAGAATTAGGATTGTTATAAGATATTCAATTAGAATGTGGTCGCCATTTATATAAAGCAGAATACAAAAGCCAGCTCACGAGGTCGTGACATTTGGCGTTAGCCAGATTACGAGGCCGCGACATTTGGCGTCCTCATTGGTGAACGCCATTTGTCGCGCTCATTAAGTGACATGTCATTTTTTTTTTAAAATATAAATAGAGTTCTTAATTGATTGAAATACATATAGAGTTTAGGATTAGAATAAATAGAGTTGGGTTCACAATAAAACACTAAAATATAGTAAATTGATTATAACTTTTAATATATAGTTCGTAAAATTATAATTTTTGTACCATTAGAAAGTGTTTAAAAAGTACTTTAAAATAAGATCCATTTATACTATATTTAAAATTTTATATTAAAGTAACCTATAAAATATACTAACGTATTAAAGTAACCTACTGCAATTGGAATTATCGATTCAATTAACCTACTGCAATTGGACTTAGGGATTCAATTTGAATTAAGATATTCAATTAGAATATGGTCGCCATTTATATAAAGCAGAGTACAAAAGCCAGCTCACGAGGTCGTGACATTTGGCGTTCTCATTGGATGCCATTTGTCGCGCTCATTAATTGCCATGTCATATTTTTTTTTGAATATAAATTGAGTTCTAAATTAATTACAATACAAATAGAATTTAGGATAAAAATAAATAGAGTTGTGTTCACAATGAAAAACTTAAATATACTAAATTGATTATAATTTTTAATATATAGTTCGTAAAATTATATTTTTTGTACCATTGAAAAGTGTTTATAAAGTACTTTAAAATAAGATCCATTTATACTATATTTAAAATTTCATATTAAAGTAACATATAAAAGGAAATATTGACTATAATAACGTATTAAAGTGACTTACTGCAATTGGATTTAGCGATTCAATTAGAATTAGGGTTAAAGTATAAAAGTAACCTAATGCAATTGGAATTAGGGATTCAATTAGAATTAGGGTTGGTCGCGACGCTTGGCGTCCTCATTGGACGCCATTTGTCGCGCTCATTAAGTGCCATGTCATATTATTTTTAAATATAAATAGAGTTCTAATTTGATTAAAATACAAATAGAGTTTAGGATAAGAATAAATAGAGTTGGGTTCACAATGAAAAACTTAAATATAGTAAATTGATTACAACTTTTAATATATAGTTTGTAAAATTATAATTTTTGTACCATTGGAAAGTGTTTAAAAAGTATTTTAGAATAAGATCCATTTATAATATATTTAAAATTTTGTATTAAAGTAACATATAATTTCTGCATGATAGAGTGAATGTCTGAATCATATAGTGAGAATCTGCATGATATAGTGAGTGTTGAAATGATATAGTGGATTGTTCAGAAATGATGTAGTTTCTGCATGATATAGTATGTTCCTGAATGATATAGTGAGTTTCTTCATGACATATAAATTAGAAACCAACGTCAAAGATAATGACAAAATCATATTATAACTTTTAGTTGTTCTATATCAGACAAAAATAACGGCCAAAAATAGGGGTGTAAATATTTAAAAACTCTACCTCTTCTTCACGAAAAAGCCCGGGCATTTGCCCGGGTCCCAATACTAGTCATATTAATACGACAAGTACTTATTGTCCCTATTCCAAATAAGAAAAGTGTTGCACTTATTAAGAAACGGAGGTAGTATATATTATTATATCCCTCATGCAGATATAATAGGACAAGTACGGGCCATTGGTAGACTGACACAACGAGCAAGAACTCTACTAAGGGAAATCACATTGGTGCATACAAGGTTAATGTTCTTTATTTCATAAAGAATTCTTTTATTATTCGTAGTTTTATAGAAATATTATTCTAGGTCCTAAAATTATTAATTATCTTGCAGTGGACAAAACTTTATCGTAACACTATGGGGAGAAATTGGTAAAACATTCAACAATCATCTCAGTTTAGACGACTCAGCACCAATTGTTCGTGTGAACATTTAGATTTGAAGTAGGTTGTGTAGTATATCGTGACATGTGCTTTAACATATAAAAATATGTAGTTTCTGCATGATAGAGTGAATGTTTGAATCATATATTGAGTTTCTGCATGATTAGTGAGTGTCTAAATGATATAGTGGATTGTTCGAAAATGATGTAGTTTCTGCATGATATAGTATGTTTCTAAATGATATAATAAGTTTCTTCATGACATATAAATTAGAAACCAACATCAAAGATAATGACAAAATCATATTATAACTTTTAGTTGTTCTATGTCAGACAAAAAGAACGGCCAAAAATAGGGGTGTAAATATTTAAAAACTCTACCTCTTCTTCTTCACGGAAAAGACCGGGCATTTGCCCGGGTCTCAATACTAGTAACTAATATATAAAGCAGAGTACAAAAGCCAGATCGCGAGGCCGCGACATTTGGCAAAAGCCATATCACGAGGCTGCGACATTTGGCAAAAGCCAGATCACGAGGCCGCGACATTTGGCTTCCTCATTGGTGGACGCCATTTGTCATGCTCATTAAGTGTCATGTCATATTTTTTTAAAATATAAATAGAGTTCTTAATTGATTAAAATACAAATAGAGTTTAGGATAAGAATAAATAGAGTTGGGTTCACAATGAAAAACTAAAATATAGTAAATTGATTATAACTTTTAATATATAGTTCGTAAAATTATAATTTTTGTACCATTAGAAAGTGTTTAAAAAGTACTTTAAAATAAGATCCATTTATACTATATTTAAAATTTTATATTAAAGTAACCTATATTAGGAAACATTGACTATATACTAACGTATTAAAGTAACCTACTACGATTGGAATTAGCGATTCAATTAACCTACTGCAATTGGAATTAGCGATTCAATTAACCTACTGCAATAGTGCCGAAAGGGAGAATAGAAGATATTGTCCGAGCCACAATTAGCAAATCAGATCTATGGAACGAATGCAAGATTTTCACTCTAAGCAAGAACATGAGACTAGAACAGAAGAGCGGCGAGGACAGAGAGAAAATCAAAGAAATTAGTAACTGGATACTTTCAATTGGGGATGGCTCTTTACTGTCGATGACATTAGATGATGAAGAAGATCCCTCATGGATCGAAATATCAAAGGATTTAATAATTGATCCTAAGGAAAATGCAATGCAAGAAATTGTAGAGGCAGCATATGAAGCTCTAGAGACTCGATACAAGGATCCTTCATATTTATGTGAGAGGTGCATTCTAGCCCCAAAGAACGAAACGGTTGACGAAATCAACACCTATATAATGAATACCCTTCCGGGGGAAACAAAAAAATACCTCAGCTCAGACTCAATTTACAAAAGTTCCGGAGAAGTCACCGACCAAGATGTCCTTTACCCAGTAGAGTTCCTCAACAACTTGAAGTTTAACGGGGATACCTGATCATGAGTTACAACTCAAAGTAGGGACTGCTATTATCCTGCTAAGGAACCTAAACCAAACAGCTGGCTTATGCAATGGAACAAGACTAATCGTAACACATTTATCGACTTGGGTGATAGAAGCAGAAATAATGACCGGGAAATGTAGAGGTAATAAGACGTAAATGCCAAGGATAATAATGTCCCCGACTGAATCTAACTACCCTTCACTTTCAAAAGGAGGCAATTTCCAGTAAAGTATGCTATGCAAATGACAATAAACAAGAGTCAGGGACAAACTCTGCAAAATGTCATTCTTCAATCTGCCAAAACCAGTATTCACCCATGGCCAGCTATATGTGGCAGCTTCAAGGGTGACTTCAAGGGAGGGACTACGAATACTCATTGATAACCAGGGATCTGCTCCATCAAACTATACAAGGAACATTGTCCATACAGAGATTTTTGACAACATACCTAGGGGCAACTAAATGTAGTTTTTGCATGATATAATATGTTTTTGAATGATAAAGTGAGTTTGTTCATGACATATAAATTAGAAACCAACGTCAAAGATAATGATGACATCATATTATAACTTTTAGTTGATATATATCAGACAAAAATAACGGCCTAAAATAGGGGTCTAAGTATTTCAAAACTCTACCTCTTCTTCACGAAAAAGCCCGGGCATTTGCCCGGGTCCCAATACTAGTATATATATATAACTAATATATAAAGTAGAGTACAAAAGTCAGCTCACGAGGTCGCGACATTTGGCGTTCTCATTGGAAGCCATTTGTCGCGCTCATTAAGTACCATGTCATATTTTTTTGAATATAAATAGAGTTCTAAATTGATTAAAATACAAATAGAGTTTAGGATAAGAATAAATAGAGTTGGGTTCACAATGAAAAACTTAAATATATACTAAATTGATTATAACTTATAATATATAGTTCTTAAAATTATAATTTTTGTACCATTGGAAAGTGTTTAAAAAGTACTTTAAAATAAGATCCATTTATACTATATTTAAAATTTTATATTAAAGTAACATATAAAAGGAAATATTGACTATACTAACGTATTAAAGTAACCTATTGCAATTGGAATTAGCGATTCTGATGTGTTCATTATTCATCGATTATTTACTCTAATCCCCTTAGTTTTGATAGTCGATTTGGGCTCTTTCGAGCCCTTTTCTTGTGGATTTGATGTGTTTGGAGTTCTTGTCGTGTTTTGCAGGTTTTGATGCGGATTTGGTACTCTGTACCTTTATCGGAGTCGCAACACGGAAGTCCAGCAGTCACACAAGGTCCAAGGCGTATCCGGAAGACCGCATGAGCATTTTGGTTGGATTCCACGAAGAAAAAGACAAGTAAATACCTTCGCCCGGTCAACCGGGCGGAGTGGCCCGACCGGGCGAACTTCAACACTTGGGATTTTTCATCCTTTATTTCGCCCGGTCAACCGGGCGATCAGACGAAGAAAAACGCTTACGCGCCCGACCGGGCGGATTCCGCCCGGTTGACCGGGCGGAATTTTTCCTTCGTCGTAAGTCTGCGTTCACCGTCGCCCGACCGGGCGGACTCTCAGGACGCGATTTTTCGGGTTTTTTTTAGCCGGTTTTGTATTTAGTATAAATAGGTTTTTAGTATTTTTCGTCCAGGGGATCTGATTTTTTTTCTACGTTTTTAGGGCCAAACACTTAGTTTATTCTCTCTACTTTTGTTGAACTTTTACATTGGAAGATTATATAGATTGTCGATTTCCCTTTTCATTGTTCTTCAATCATTCGGTATTCTTCTTTACTTTCTTTAATTTAATGAATTCTTTTACTTTGATCCCGTTTATTGAGTTCTTTGTTATAATGAGTGAGTAGTCTATTTCTAGGGTTTAGAGAGGGAAGCCATGTTTATACCTTTTTGATTGTGGTTTGATGTTCTTCAATAATTGGATTGAATTAAAATAATTCCTATTGATTTGTTATACTTGTTTAATTCATGTAATTGCGCAATATCATGAGTTATGTTTAGCTAATAAGAATTAGAATCGAAAGATCATATTCATTAGAGGCTTGTTACAATAGGTAGATTTGATTATGTTGAGCGACCGTACTGGCATATGTTAATCTAGGAGTTGTTAATGCCTGACCAAGGATTAGCGAAATACTTCGTTTATTCGAACCTCAATCCAAGTGTTGTTGAACTATATTATATTGATTAAACTGGTATAAGCATGGTGGACCGATCGATTGCCCTAGGTTTTTAATTATTTGATAAATTCTCATTTTTCTGCGTTCTAGTTTACTCTAGCTTAGTTATTAATTCCTCAATTATTTTTCCTCTCTCGGAAGTAGTTAGATAATTGAACATAAATCGTAGAACTCCTCTCCCTGTGGATCGACCCGTATTTGCCAGTTTCTGCCAAACAGACACCGTGCACTTGCGGTATATTTTAAAACCCATCAAGTTTTTGGCGCCGTTGCCGGGGAGACGGCTAGTTTCTATAGTTTTCTGATTAATTATTTGAACTATTTCTGCTGTCTCATTGGAACTTCAAGTTCCAATTGAGACCATCTCACTGCACATTTTTCTTTGTTTCTTTTATGCCCAGTGTCTAAGAGAACAGTACTCCAGTTCCAATCGATCCCGATCTTGAGAAAACCATCCCAAGCAACTCAAAAAGCAACAAAAGAAGAAAAAGCAGTCTGCTAACCAAGGAAAATCCACAGAAGGTCCCTTGAGCCAATCATGCCTCCTAAGTCATTGAAATCTTATGGGGTACCTTCTCCCGGTGGTATTTCCACGGGGCCTACTATGCCCGACATTCAAGCGGCAAATTTTGAGATCAAGCTCGCCCTCATCAATATGATCCAACGGAACCAATTTGGAGGGCATCCATCCGAAGACCCCGCAAATCATTTACAACGGTTTCAACAACTTTGTCGTACCGTTAAGCACCAAGGGGTCACTCCTGATCAGTTGAAGGTCATGGTCTTTGAATTTTCACTAAAGGACAAGGCACAGAAGTGGCTGAATGATGTTAATGAAACTGAGTGGAGTGCTATATCTGAAGCATTCCTGAAAGAGTACTACCCTCCCACCAAAACTGCAGAAATAAGACACAAGCTTGCCACCTTCCAACAAGAACCTGATGAAACACTGAAGGAAGCATGGAATAGGTTTAAGGATCTGCAGAGAGAATGCCCACACCACAATCTGGATAAGTGGTTCATCACCCAAGCATTCTACAATGGTCTACAACCTCATATCAAGAGTACGGTTGATTCATCTGCAGGGGAGTCTTCTTAGATAAGGAGGTGGATGAAGGATATAATTTTTCGCCAACTTAGCAGAGAATGATCATAGTTCTTCCAGGACTATTACAAAGAAAAAGTTGGATGTTGATGCATATGCCTTGTTGTCTTCACAAGTAGCCCAGTTGAGCATGAAGATGGACTCGCTGAAATCTTTGCAGTCTATTATTCCGCCTATGAGTATTAATGCAATGTCTTCCATGGCTCCTATTACTTCTTCCTTTTGTGAAGTGTGTGGTGTTCAAGGCCACTTTGGTCATGATTGTTGCTACAATCAACCTGATCCGAATCAACTGGCGCATGCAAATGTTTTTCAGCAAAGACCTCCACACAACCCATACTCTAACACACACAACCCAGGTTGGAGAGAACATCCTAATTTTTCCTACAAGAACAACAATGTTCAAAATCCTCAACCTCCACCACAATCTTCCTACCCACCACCACATCAAAACCCACCACAACATGCTCGCTAGACCACCATATTATCAAGGGGCTCCTCGGAACCCCCCCTCCCGGTTTCAATAGGCCTTCACCCCAAGGCTATCGCAAGCGAAGCTCCTCATAATAACAGCTCTCAAGAGCCTACTATGTCTGATCTAATGAAAATGATGGTTTCTATGCAGAAAAATCATGAGGAGAGCATCAAGGAGCTGAAGAACACCACCAAGCATTTGGAGACTCAACTTGCTCGGGTGGCGGAAAATAATGCACGAGGCAACCGTGTCATCTACGGGACAACCCATCCCAAAGGAGACCGTCAATGTCGTTACACTTCGTAGCAGACTTGTTTATGATGCTCCTCCCATGCCCATTGATGATGATGCTCCTAGCAAGGAGAAAGAAGTGGTAGAGGAAGAAGCGGAGAAGAATTCGATGTCCGAGGTTGAACTAGCTAAGGAAGATCGGACAGAAAGCGGAGGAAAAGGTTTCGAAACGCCTATTACACCAAGGCTACCTTTTCCCCATAGGATGCGAAGTCGAAGGTCGATCAACAACTTGGTAAGTTCTTGACTATGGTCAAGAACCTTGAGGTAACAATTCCTTTTACTGAACTTATTTCTCAAGTGCCTGTTTATGCTAAGTTTTTGAAAGACATGATTACTAAAAAGAAAGACTTTGGTGGGGTAGATCGAGTCGCTCTAACTGAAGAGTGTAGTGCTGTTTTACAAAATAGAACCCCACCTAAGTTGAAGGATCCTGGTAGTTTTTCCATCCCTTGCCATGTAGGTGCGTTATTTATAGATAAGGCATTGTGTGATTTAGGTGCTTCTGTGTCTGTCATGCCTCTATCTGTTTATAAGAAACTGAATATGGGAGCACTTAAGTGCACTCAAATTACTTTGCAAATGGCCGATCGTTCTATAAAATACCCTCTAGGTGTTTTAGAAGACGTCCCTGTTAGGGTGGGAAAGTTTTATATTCCTGTTGATTTTGTGGTGCTTGATATGGAGGAGGATGCCCAAATTCCTATTATTCTTGGTAGGCCGTTTTTGTGTACAGCTGGTGCTGTTATAGATGTCAAGTCTGGGTCTTTAACTTTGAGTGTTGGTGATGATAATGTCACTTTTAAACTAACCAATGCTGTTAAGTCTCCTATGCTTGAGCAAAATTGCTTTGCGAGGAGGAAAATGTTTGATGAGGGGGGCACTCATTGCCAAGCCCCCTCCGATTTGAGATTGAGGAGGTAATATGGGCGTGCGGGACCTTTATAAACCAGCGCTAAGCGGGAGGCAACCCGTAGTTTTTTTTTTTTTCTTTCTTATTATTTTTTTCATTTTTTCCCTTTTAGAGAGTGAGAGAGCAGGAGCGTACTAACGTTAATTTTTCCTCTAAGCATAGTCCTATAGTTCATCTTGCGGCACTGAGGACATTGCCACGTTCGGCTTGGGGGAGGATTTTTGTATGTATTTTCTCTCTTTTACTACCTTTTAGTGTAGATCTTTTGCTTTCTTAGGCCGATTTATTTGCTTTAGGAAAAAAAAAAAAAAAAATAAATAAATAAAAATATTGCTTGAAAAAATACGAAAAATACGATTTGATTGGATTGGTGTGATTGCTTCCCTGTGCCCCATGATGTTCTTTGAAAGTATATTTGGGCTCTTTATCCGGATAGTTGGGCACTTGAGATTGTGATCTTTGGAATGTGAGCTCTAAATGCCTTGACCCTCAATGAGTTTTGATAATAAAGCGCTTATCTTGACTTGCATACTTGATCCGGGTTAGGCGTGAGGATTCATTTTTGCCAATGGATTCATTTCTATATCCATTCTGTTTTTCTTGTGTGTTAGTTCCTCATTAGCCGACCGATCTTGACTTTGACATCGTACGCATTGAGATCCGATGACTTGTGGCAATTCTTTGTGATAGAGGCGTTCTTTTGTCTCGCTTTTTGAACCTTAAAGTGATTTTCATGATATACTTTTATCCTCCTTAGCCCCGCTGAGCCTAATGACTTGTTTCATGTTACTTAACCTCATTACATGCCCATGGCCCTTATTTTGATATTAATCCCAAGCCTAGCTTGGGGGAGCATATGTTTGAGTTAGTATCTGAGATAGTTTTTATGAGTTACTTTGGATGGAGATGATTGTATTAAGGTACAAAAGCTGAGAAAAAGAAAAGAATGAGCAAAATGAAATACATGTGATTATGGGATTGGAAAAAAATGCAAAGAGAAAGAAAAAGAAAGATTGAAAAAGAAGAAACGAACAAAAAGTCAAAAATTCTTTCTTTTACAAGTGCTTGCAAAAAAAAAAAAAAAAAAATTCATCACACTTGCTTCAAGGATGAGTTTATTGAAAATTTTGTGATTTATAGAATTGGGACACTGTTATTGGCTATATTCAGGTTGATACTTCTAGTAACTTGTGCTCCCCTATTCTTGGTTTTTCCACCACATTTCCCATACATAATCCATACCCATACCTAAGCTTCATTACAACCCTGAAAAAGTCCTCTTGAGCTTGCGCTTACATTGACTATCGGATTGATGTGGTCAGTTTGTCAAAGTTAAAGAGTACGTTCGCCACTTGAGTCGACATGATTAGGTTGAGTGATATTATCACCTTTCTAAACACATGAGAGCGTGAGTGGGAAGGGTCATTATGGTTGGGATGGTGAGCGATCGGGTACATCTTTTGCCTGCCACGAAATATCGAGAGGAGTGACACCCCAGTGAGTACCTTTTCAAGATTTGTACGTCATATAAGGCAGCTGCATTGGATTGGTTATTTGGGTGATTGGTAACTAGAGTGATCTGAACAGTTGAGCTTGAATTGTGCCTGCTTGAATGATTTGTGAGCCTTATAAAAAATTTTTGATCTCTGTTTTCATATTTGAAGGGGTGAGGCAATCATATTCTTGTTCATGTCATGGTTTTGCTTAGGGACAAGCAAAAGGGTTAGCTTGGGGGATTTTGATGTGTTCATTATTCATCGATTATTTACTCTAATCCCCTTAGTTTTGATAGTCGATTTGGGCTCTTTCGAGCCCTTTTCTTGTGGATTTGATGTGTTTGGAGTTCTTGTCGTGTTTTGCAGGTTTTGATGCGGATTTGGTACTCTGTACCTTTATCGGAGTCGCAACACGGAAGTCCAGCAGTCACACAAGGTCCAAGGCGTATCCGGAAGACCGCATGAGCATTTTGGTTGGATTCCACGAAGAAAAAGACAAGTAAATACCTTCGCCCGGTCAACCGGGCGGAGTGGCCCGACCGGGCGAACTTCAACACTTGGGATTTTTCATCCTTTATTTCGCCCGGTCAACCGGGCGATCGACGAAGAAAACGCTTACGCGCCCGGCCCAGGGCGGATTCCGCCGGTTGACCGGGCGGAATTTTTCCTTCGTCGTAAGTCTGCGTTCACCGTCGCCCGACCGGGCGGATTTCGCCCGGTCGACCGGGCGGACTCTCAGGACGCGATTTTTCGGGTTTTTTTAGCCGGTTTTGTATTTAGTATAAATAGGTTTTTAGTATTTTTCGTCCAGGGGATCTGATTTTTTTCTACGTTTTTAGGGCCAAACACTTAGTTTATTCTCTCTACTTTTGTTGAACTTTTACATTGGAAGATTATATAGATTGTCGATTTCCCTTTTCATTGTTCTTCAATCATTCGGTATTCTTCTTTACTTTCTTTAATTTAATGAATTCTTTTACTTTGATCCTGTTTATTGAGTTCTTTGTTATAATGAGTGAGTAGTCTATTTCTAGGGTTTAGAGAGGGAAGCCATGTTTATACCTTTTTGATTGTGGTTTGATGTTCTTCAATAATTGGATTGAATTAAAATAATTCCTATTGATTTGTTATACTTGTTTAATTCATGTAATTGCGCAATATCATGAGTTATGTTTAGCTAATAAGAATTAGAATCGAAAGATCATATTCATTAGAGGCTTGTTACAATAGGTAGATTTGATTATGTTGAGCGACCGTGCGGCATATGTTAATCTAGGAGTTGTTAATGCTCGACCAAGGATTAGCGAAATACTTCGTTTATTCGAACCTCAATCCAAGTGTTGTTGAACTATATTATATTGATTAAACTGGTATAAGCATGGTGGACCGATCGATTGCCCTAGGTTTTTAATTATTTGATAAATTCTCATTTTTCTGCGTTCTAGTTTACTCTAGCTTAGTTATTAATTCCTCAATTATTTTTCCTCTCTGGAAGTAGTTAGATAATTGAACATAAATCTGTAGAACTCCTCTCCCTGTGGATCGACCCGTATTTGCCAGTTTCTGCCAAACAGACACCGTGCACTTGCGGTATATTTTAAAACCCATCAGATTCTCAAAGAATTAAGGTTAAAGTATTAAAGTAACCCACTGCAATTGGAATTAGGGTTGGCTGCGACATTTTGCGTCCTCATTGGACGCCATTTGTTGCGCTCATTAAGTGCCTTGTCATATTTTTTTTTTTGAATATAAATAGAGTTCTTAATTGATTAAAATACAAATAGAGTTTATGATAAGAATAAATAGAGTTGGGTTCACAATGAAAAACTTAAATATACTAAATTGATTATAACTTTTAATATATAGTTCGTAAAATTATAATTTTTGTACCATTGAAAAGTGTTTAAAAAGTACTTTAAAATATCCATTTATAATATATTTAAAATTTTATATTAAAGTAACATATAAAAGGAAATATTGATTATACTAACGTATTAAAGTAACCTACTGCAATTGGAATTAGCGATTCAATTAGAATTAGGGTTAAAGTGTTAAAGTAACCTACTGCAATTAGAATTAGGGATTCAATTAGAATTAGGGTTGGTCGCGACATTTGGCATCCTCATTGGACGCCATTTGTCGCGCTCATTAAGTGCCATGTCATATTATTTTTTGAATATAAATAGAGTTCTAAATTGATTAAAATACAAATAGAATTTAGGATAAGAATAAATAGAGTTGGGTTCACAATGAAAGACTTAAATATAGTAAATTGATTATAACTTTTAATATATAGTTCGTAAAATTATAAATTTTGTACCATTGGAAAGTGTTTAAAAGGTACTTTAAAATAAGATCCATTTAAAATATATTTAAAATTTTATATTAAAAAAAAATATAGTTTCTGCATGATAGAGTGAATGTCTATATCATATAGTGAGTTTCTGCATGATATAGTGAGTGTCGAAATGATATAGTGGATTGTTCAGAAATAATGTAGTTTCTGCATGATATAGTATGTTTCTGAATGATATAGTGAGTTTCTTCATGACATATAAATTAGAAACCAACGTCAAAGATAATGACAAAATCATATACTTCCTTCGTTCTGTTTTAAATGAAACGTTTGCTTTTTCAAGCAACCCAACGCGCTTCTTTAATCATTAATATCTTTAGTTGTGCACACGTAAAAAATATAAAAAAGTTATAATTTGATAGTATGCATCGAGACGATTCTAACAAGATCCCACTTGACTATGTTTTTCTTTATATAATGGCGATAAATTGGAGTCAAAGTTGATCAATGAATAGTGTCATTTCACCCAATGTTTCATTTAAAACAGAACGGAGGAAGTAATAACTTTCAGTTGTTCTATGTTAGACAAAAATAACGGCAAAAAATAGGGGTGTAAATATTTTTAAAAACTCTACCTTTTCTTCACGAAAAAGCCCATTGATTATTTAATATATAGTTCGTAAAATTATAATTTTTGTACAATTGGAAAGTGATTAAAAAGTACTTTAAAATAAGATCCAATAATACTATATTTAAAATTTTATATTAAAGTAACGTATAAAAGGAAATATTGACTATACTAACATATTAAAGTAACCTACTGCAATTGAAATTAGTAATTCAATTAGAATTAAGGTTAGAGTATTAAAGTAACCGAAGGTAGGGTTTCTAATAAATATACTCCTCATATTTTCTTTTCCTTTGATAAGAAACAAATGTTGCATCATTCGTCTCCTCCAAACATGAATGTTGGATAAGATGGGACATGGTCAACATATTAGAAAGAGGGTTGATATTGTTAATCATGTTGGGCTATTGAGGCTTGAAGGGCACCGTAACAACATACCGTAGCAACATACCGTAGCAATATTACCCATCCTTCATAATTTAACAAATTGTTTCATAGTTATATGATAGGTGCTTTAATTTGATTTGTAAACACAATGAGTACTAAAGAAAGGTAAGTTTTATCTTGAACTTTCTCTATTAACTTTTCATTGGTCTAAAACATATGGAGGTTTTATTTTTAATGTTTTAACATGCAGAAATATGTAGGTTGTGTAGTATATCGTGACATGTGCTTTAACATATAAAAATATGTATGTTATTCATGATAGAGTAAATGTCTGAATCATATAGTGAGTTTCTGCATGATATAATGAGTGTCTAAATGATATAGTGGATTGTTCAGAAATAATGTAGTTTTTGCATGATATAGTATGTTTCTAAATGATATAGTGAGTTTCTTCATAACATATAAATTAGAAACCAACGTCAAAGATAATGCCAAAAATTGGGGTATAAATATTTAAAAATTCTACCTCTTCTTCACGAAAAAAGCCCGGGCATTTGCACGGGTCCCAATACTAGTATATAAATAAAGGAGGAACTTTTCGGGAGCATAGGGAGCTCCTTAAGATTTCGAGGTCATAGAGCGCGCCACGTAGGATTGCCACGTCATCAATTTTTTTTTTTTTATCTTTTACAAAAATAGAGTTGTACATAGATTTAAATACATATAAAGAGTTTTGGATAAGCGAAAATTAGAGTTCGGATTTGAATCAACAACCTAATTTATTATATCATGAAAAATGTGTATAACTTTTGCTACATAATTCAGAATATTATAATTTTTGTACCATTGGAGAGCATTCGAAATATGCTTCGAAATATGATCCATTTACAATATATTTCTACAATTTATGAAATAGAGAGCGCCACCTAAGATTGCCATGTCATTAGTTTTTATTTTAAATATTTGAAAAAAATAGAATTCTACATATATTTAAATACATAAAAGAGTTTTGGATAGGATGAAATTAGAGTTGCGTTTTGAATAAACAACCTAAATTATTATATTATGTAAATTAAATTTAACTTTTGCTACCTAATTCAAAACAATATATTTTTTTTTACCATTGGAGAGTGCTTGAAATATACTTCAAAATAGGATCTATTTACAATATAGTTTTACATCTCATGAAAATATATTAAATTAGATGCATTGTAGGACATTATTTAGTCTTTTTTTTAGATAAATATAATAATGGGTATAAGTATTAAGTATAGTGTATTATATGTGATTATAACATTTGATTATAGGTCCAATTTACAGGATTAAACATATTATCTTTCAAAACCTCAACCTTACTCAACCAAACTAAAACAATATAGTATTGCAACAAAATTTATTAAATAAAATCTATAGCGATAAAGTTACATATATATTAGAGTTTTGGATTATGTAAAAATTAGAGTTTGATTTAAATAAAACAGCCTTAGAATATTATAAAGAGCTCAAACTAAGCATGCCATGTCATTCTTATCAATTTTTATGAAAGTATTCTTTATGTCCTGCATCTATTAAATTATTACCCTCTATTTTCTTAAAGTATCATTCGGGTATTATTCATGTTAAAATTGAATTAGCTATTGTTAGTCAAAACTGAATTAAAACTTAATGGGATACCATTTAATAATAGACTTACCTACAATATTCAATTGAATATTAAAAATTATAAAATTTATCTATCAAAATAACAAATCTAGAAATTATAGTATAATGACAAATACTTTCTCCGTTTTTTTTCTACTTCAACAATTGGTTTGGACATGGTTTTTAAGGAAATAAAAAATGGATACTTTAGCATAGAGGTACCTTTTTAGTTAACTAGAGTAGGGGACAAATAAATCCTTATTAAAGTAAACGCAACTTTATAAGGCAATTCGGGTAATTAATGATGGTTTTATTAACATAAAGTAAAGGTAATATTGTCAACTGTAGTTTCTTTTTTTACCAAAAGTGGAATGGTTCCAAAAGATGAAACTACCTAAAGTGGTAATTGTTGTAATAGAAAAATAACGGAGGAAGTATGTAAATACAATAATCTTGAAAAATCTCATTTTACAACAACACAAAATCAACAATAATATTAACAAAAAATTTGCAATAAAATAAAATGAACAACAACCCATGCAACGCACGGGCTTCAAACCTAGTTAATAATATGGTACAATCATAGATATTTCTCAAGTTATCAGATAAACCTTATATAGGCGGCAAAATAGACTCGTACCCGAAATACCCGACCCGAGACACATCTTTCACCCAAAAGCGACCATCTGAAATCCGAAATAACCCGACCAAAATTTACCCAACCCGAAGTGAATTGAAAATAATGACATGAACCCGAATCGACCGGAAAATAATAAAGAAATATTTTTCACAAACATTAATTTATGTGTTCTATTTATATGATAGGAAAGAAAGGTGAACTTATCCGAATGGACTCGACCCGAACCAAACCTATTAGAAGCGACTCGGTATTGACCTGACCAATCAAATCCGCACCCGGCCCGAGCAAAAGGCTGCCCCGAACATGACCAGACCCGTAACCGACCCGTATGACCCATTTGCCACCTGTCCTTATGTATATCAATCTAGACAGGTCACAAATAAATTTTTTATGTTATCTTAAAAGAAAATTTATTCCCATTGACCTCTTTACTTCAGTTAGAATAAAATCAATTTATTAGAATTAATTTTTTTAATTTATTTAAGGATTTTTTAAAAAAAAAAAAAACTTATTTGGGTTATTTTTGTTGCAAACAACAATAGTACACCATATGTCTATATAGTCATGGAAATCTTAGGAGAAGTGATGGAATGGCAGCGGGCGTGGAGCCAGGTTGGCACCAAGCGTCAGGACATCATCAACCTTCACTTTCCATGGGTGGTGGACAAGTTGGTGACAACACACACCAACCTGGACCATGACAAGGAGGACAGAGGCAAGGTACTTTTGTTGCAAACAACAATAGTACACCATATGCCTATATACCTCCTAACCAACCAACTATGGCTGGTACTCCTTCTACACCATATACCTATATATCTCTTAACCAACCAACTATGGCTGGTACTCCTTATTATGGGAATGTTCCAGGGCTTGGTCAGCCCCAAGCTCCATTTGCTCAAGCAGCTGGTGCTTATTATCATGGGATGCCCACAAATGGAAACACATTTCCGCCACAAATGGCACAAGGAGCAACCAATCCTACCTTCATGCATAACCAGGAAATCCCCATGGGAGATTATCAAAATCAACCTTTCAACCCTAATCCTAACCCTGCATATGATCATGCAGGAAACATGGGATATGGGAATATGGGATATCCAAGAAGGCAGGATCCATTAACAGCACAGGTTGAGGCACTAGTTCAAAGATTAGTGGGTGATACCTCTAGGAGAAATCAGAGGCAGATAGGTCAAAAACCTTACCCTAAATGTATTGATAGGACAAATCCATTTCCTAGAACTTTTAAGATACCTGACTTTACTTTGTTTTCTGGAAATGAAGAGTTTATGCTGAAGAACATTTAGTTAGGTTCAATTGTCAGTGTAGAGAAGCAACTGACAATGATTTCTTAAAACTTAGAATGTTTTCCATGTCTCTTACTGAGAATGCCTTTTGGTGGTACACCAATTTACCACCCAATTCTATTCACTCCTGGCAGGACATGCATGTGCAATTTACAAATCATTTTGCACGCACTGAACGAGGAGTGACCCTAAGTGATCTGGTCAGAATCCAACAGAAGTTAGGAGAGTATGTGGAAGACTACCTATCTAGATTCAAAATGGCTAAGATTAGGTGTCATGTTAGCATTCCTGAAAGAGAATTTGTACAAATGGCTCAAGAAGGAATGTTAGTTCAGTTTAGAAAGAGGTTTGATGGTCATGCCTTTGGTGATTTTGTAGAATTAGCAAAATTAGCCGTAAGGTATGAAAGAAACCTACAAGCTGAAAGTGCAGCAAGGCACCAAAGTTTCTTTGCTTAGAATGAGGAGCCATTCCACTTTGAAACTGCACAAGAAGTGGACGTGGCAGAAATCATTCACGGAGTACCTTACAAATGTTATCCTTTAGAGAAGAAAGAGTTTCTGGCTCAAAAGGATATGAAATCTGGACAAAAGAGGACATATACTTTTGATGCCAAGAAAGCTAATGCTATTTTCGACTGGTTGTTATCTAACAAAAAGATAAAATTGGTAGGGAGACATAGAGTAAGAACTGCTGAAGAAGTTAAGGGTAAAGAATACTGTAAATGGCATGATGCAGTAGCTCATGATACTTCTGAGTGCATTGTTTTTAGAAATAAGATCCAGGATGAAATTGATAAGAAAAATATCATGTTTCCTGATAATGAAGATGTGAATGTAGTTGGAATGGATGAACCATTTGAACTTTTCTGTGGTATGGTAGAGGCTAATAGTGTGTTTACTGTTACCTTGCAGGCATCTCAAGCTACTGAAATAGGTAACCATCTCTTCAACAGATTACTTGATGAAGGAATCTTGGTTATGCCAAAAATAGCCAATGAAGAAGGGTTGGAGGATATGTGTAGATGGCAAATGAATGGGTCACATACAACAGACCAGTGCCAAGTGTTCAGAGGATTCCTGACTAGGCAATTAAATCTTAAAAGATTGGTTGTCTCATAAATGGAACAACATGCCATGAAGCTAGAACAATATAAGGCCAACTTAGCCAAAGCTAAGGCGCCTGCTAAGTCTAATCCAACTCCAAACCCAGTAATGCATGAGGAAAGAGTTAAAATCTATAAGGAAGCTGTGCAAAAATTCCCATTGCAGACTAGGACAATAGAAGGGTTGAAGGCTCTGAGGAATGGAATGTGCTCACAATGTGCAGATAGGCTAACCTTCGAAATGGTTAGGACTCAGATCATTCCAAATGATCCCACTTATGTACCTGCTTATCAGCGTCCATTCCAGAAAAGGTCCAGAAGTCAAGGACCAAGAAAATATGACTGCCCCAGTTTAGGCCCTTCCTCAAAAGGAAAAGAAAGGGAGCCAAGTCAAATTCTTATTCTCAAAATTCTTAAAAGAAGGGTGAAGTCCCATAGGGACCAAAGGGAGATAAAAATCAAACCAGCAGTTAAGCCATTACCATTACAAGATGTCCAAAATTTACATAAGAGTAGGACATCAAAGATGAAAGAGCTAAGTGCAAAAGCTGCTGCAGTCAGGGCTCAAATTAGCAATCAAAATGTGCAGGAGTCCCTTATTGCAAATATAAGAATTGATGAAGAGGCACTACAAGCTGGCATCACTAAATTATTACCTCTGGAGGAGGAACAATGTGGTGAATCATCTACAAAGAATGATGGCTAGCAGCCTCAAAGAGGTGACTATATTATGAAAGAGATACCAGGAAATGGCTTTAATGAGGATTATGATTCAGACTTTGGGTCTGAGGATTTAGACTTACTGGTGTCAGACAGTGACTTGATGTTGGATGGAGACCAGCTGATGAATGAGCCTTAAACAGAAATGGGAGAGAGCCAAAACGTGCAGTGTAACGTGGTCATGCTACCAACAGAGTTTAAAAAGTCAGAAGATCAATCAGAACTCCAGACCAACACCACATCATGGGCAGATGAAGTTGACAGAGAAGAGAGGGCATGTAAATTTAAAGTTACTTCTTCCCGAAGTTTGTCATCTTATTTAAATGCACCTCATAAGAAAGTGCCTAACAAGACATCTCTAAAAGCTAACCTAGAGAAATTAATCATAGATAAAATCTTTAGGTCAGTTGATGTTGACAATAAGCACACTAAAGCTTTATTTCTGAATGTTGATTTTGAGGGAGTTCGTTTAGGCAAAGTATTGGTGGACACTGGAGCTACTGTTAATATTATGCCACTCACTGTGTTTAGAAAGCTAGGAAAAATTAGAAAGGATTTGCATAATATACAAATAAACATAACTGGTTTTTCTGGTTTGTCAGAAAAAGTGGAAGGAATGGCTATCCTAAAGATTAGAGTAGGAACTAAAACTACCTATACTGGTTTCTTCATAGTCGAAAGCGACACTAATAATAATGCAATTTTAGGAAGGGATTGGTTACATCATAACTATGCTATTCCATCATCACTCCACCAAGTCTTAATTTTGTGGAATGGTGACACTTATGAAATGGTTCAAGCAGATGAGGAAGTTTGTCTAATTATATCTCCTGATTCTGTTTTTATTAGGGACTCATTAAAATCAGTTCCTGCTATCAAAATTGAGGTTGCTCTACAACTTGAGTCACAAACTAACCAAGAGATGGAAGACTCAGGTGCAATTCTCATTGAAGAAGTCGAGGACGTCCTAGAAGTTGAAGACATTCACTAGTAGAATAATTGCTTATTGCTGCGGTCATTGAGTGGCCTATTGCGGCGGTTTTGGCCGCGCAACAATTAAGGGCGCAGCAATAGGTAATTACCTATTGCTGCGGTTTTTAACCGCAGCAATAAAACAACCTATTGTTGCGGTTCTTACCCAAAAACCGCAGCAATAGGTATTTTTTTTAATAAAATAATAAAACCTATTGCTGTTGTTTTTGGTAGGAACAGCAGCAATAGGTATTTTTTTTAATAAAAAACTGAAACCTATTGCTGCTGTTTTTGATAGAAACAGCAGCAATAGGTGTCAGTGGAGATTTTTTTTTCAGCTAGCTGGAAAGGAAAATGACTGAAAAATACAAATAAAACTAGAGAAATCTCATCAACAACAAATCACGCTACCACCAATGTACATATATATATATAAACGATCGAAAATCAGTATATACAAAACAATTACAAAAAAATATATAAAAACTAACAATGAAAATATGCAAAATAATTGTTACACTAGGAAAATCAAGTATATACATCATAAAACAATTGCTACAACAAATAAACAAAAGAGCAGACAAATTGACAAGAAATTGAACCACCGCTGTCCGACGAGAAGAAAGACCGACGAGGAGGAGAGAGAGGGAGGACAATCTGCAGCAGCAAAGGAGAAGGGAGGAGCGCGCGACGATCTGGCGGTGCGGCGTCGGAAATTCTTCCTCCACAACCGATCTACTTCTCTCTCCTTCGAAGAAACGATCTACATCACAACCGATCTCTGGTTTCTCGATGAATTTTGGTGAACGGCCGACGAAGAAACCAAAAAAAACATCAAAATCGTTGCTTGACTTGAAACTCAAACTTGTTTTCAACCATCGGTGGCGAACCTTCGAAGAATCGCACTTGTTTCATAGGCGGCGAACAATCGAACCTTCGAACCTCCATTTTCTTTGTGCGACGCCGGTGAGGAGGAACGAAAGAGAGGAGCAACGAAAGTGAGGAGACGAAGAAAGGAGGAGCGAAAGTTAGAAATGGGAGTGAGAGGATTGAGAGGGAGAAGTAGATCTGCCATGAGAGAGGGTGAGAGGATTGAGAGGGAGAACAAAAAAATTAAGGGAGGCGCGGGTTAGATTTAGGGTTTAAAGAGGGAGGTGCGACTCAAATATTTTTATATAATATTGAGGCCTTTTATTGCTGCGGTTTCTGCTGCAGTTTTTTAAAGAAACCGCAGCAATAAATTAAAATATTAATATTTTAATTTATTGCTGATTAAAATATTAAAATTTTAATCTATTGCTGCGATTTTAGGTGGAAACCGCAGCAATAGATCTGGTCAAACTAGTCAAACAATTTGGAAAATTTTCCGTTGACGTCTATTGCTGCGGTTTTCACCTAGAACCGCAGCAATAGGTTAATTTTCGATTTTTTCTTTTCTTTTGACGTGGTTTATTGCTGCGTATGGGTAAAACCGCAACAATTCAGGCGCAGCAATAAGCAATTATTCTACTAGTGATTCAATCAAAATATGAATATGTTCAACAAGCGCCAGACTATGATCAACCCCTAGCTCTTATTAGTTTATAGGGTTAGGATGTATTTTTCTTATAAAAGTTTATTATGTTTATAAACCAAGAAGAATGTTGTAATGGGTTTGCCCCTATTGTTGATCAAGTAATGAAAGACTTAGTTTTTAGAAAATACCAAGAGGACTTTCTTATAAATTCTAATGTATGTTGCTCAACTTTATACGAAACTGAATCCTTAGAAGAGGAGGATGAAAAAGTATGGGCGAAAAGTGAGGATATTAAACAGGAGGTTCATGATTCACTAGAGGAAGTAAATTTAGGGGACAATGAAAATCCGCGTGTTACTTACATAAGTCAGCTCCTCACTAATAACCAAGAAAAACAAGAAATAATAGAAATTCTAATAGAGTTTAAAGATTGTTTTGCATGGGAACATCATGAAATGACTGGCATTGATAGACAAATAGTAGAGCATAAACTACCTATCAAAGACGGATTTAAGCCTGTGTCACAAAGTCCTAGGAGACTGGCGCTTGAACTAACAAAGCCTATACAAGAGGAGATAGACAAACTCCTCAAGGCAAAGTTCATAAGACCTTGCCAATATGCTGACTGGATCTCCAATATAGTTCCAGTGGTTAAGAAAAATGGCAAAATACGAATCTACATTGACTTTAGGGATCTAAATAAAGCTACACCTAAAGATCAATACCCCATGCCAGTAGTTGATCTCCTAATAGATGCAGTATCAAGATATGAATACATATCCTCTATGGATGGTTATGCAGGATATCACCAGTTAAGGATTGCACATGAAGACTGTAACAAAACAGCCTTTAGATGTCCAAAGTCATTAGGCTTGTTTGAATATGTGGCCATGCCATTTGGATTAAAAAATGTTGGAGCCACATACTAGCAAGCAATGGACGCAATCTTTAAGGACATGGTTGGTAAAATCATGGAAGTTTATGTGAATGACATACTTGTAAAGTCAAATGACTTTTTAGGACATAAAGAGCATTTGGTTAAGTCATTCACCAGAATGAGAGAATATCACCTGAAAATGAATCCACTCAAATGTGCATTTGGAGTTAAAGCTAGTAACTTCTTAAAATTTCTCATTCACAAGAATAGAATGGAAATTGACCAGAATAAGGCAAAGGCAGTATTGGCAGCCAAGCCACCTTCTAATAAAAAGGAATTACAAAGATTCCTTGGACAGGTCAATTATGTTGGAAGATTCATGGCTACTTTAGCTGGAAAAACTAAAAAGTTTTCACCTCTGCTAAGAATAAAACATGAATCAGAATTCAAATGGGAAAAGGAGCATCAAAAGGCCTTTGACCAAATCAAACATGATTTGGCAAGTCCTCCTGTATTGATTCCTCCAAGGCAAAATGGAAAACCATTAAGACTGTATCTATCCGCCTGTGAAGATTCCATTGGTAGTCTCCTTACTCAAGAAAATGAAAAGGGACATGAGCAGGCCATATTCTACCTAAGCAGAATCCTGCATGATATAGAAAAAAGGTATACCATGGCAGAGAAATGGTGTCTGTGTTTATGTGATGCATCAGTTAAACTAACACATTATTTTATGGCTTTTACAGTAGATATAGTATCTCCAACATATGTCATAAAATATATGATATCTCAACCTTTTATAAAAGGAAGGTTAAGCAAATGGATTTTACCTTTACTACAATTTGACCTAATATATGTGCCACAAAAGGCAGTAAAAAGTCAGGCTCTAGCTGATTTCTTAGCAACCCATCCTTTCATTGATGATGATGTCCTTCCATGGACCTTATTCTTTGATGGGTCCAACACTAGAGAAACAACAGGATATGGGATATATATTTTATCTCCTGGTAGGATCCCAACTAAGCTAGCAGTAACCCTTAAGGGTCCATGTACCAACAATAGAGCTGAATATGAAGCTTTATTAATTGGAGTGAAAATGCTGCTAGAATTGGGAGCTAAGAGAGCAAAGGTATATGGAGACTCCCAGTTGGTCATTTACCAAATGAATGAAGAATTCAAGAGCATATCATCAATATCACAGGAATGTGGAAAGAAAGCACAAAAGTTGTCTAAACAATATAATTTAAGGAAATCACTTTCATACACATTCCCAGAGAAGAAAATAAAGTAGCAGATCAGCTATCTCAAATAGTTTCTGCTAGGAAGGAGATACCTTTAAAAAATGAAGATATCATTCTTCAAGAGAAAGTCCTAGAGCCTCTCAGGGAAACTGATAAGGAAGAATCAGAAAATATATTGGAAGTCTATAGAATTTCAATATTAAGAGAGGAAAAGAACTGGAGAGATGAAGTTATCCAATATCTCCAGAACCCAACTGGGACAAAAGTGCCAAATAGAGTCAAAATGGCAGCAACTACATTGAAAGTGAACTACACAGAAAGGATCCATAAGGATTACTTTTAAAATGTGTGGATGCTGGAGAAACTCTAACCCTCATGGTAGATATTCACCAAGAGTTATGTGGAGCTCATCAAAACGGTCTAAAAAAAATGGCTGCTACATGAGCATGGCTTTTATTAGCCCACCATAAGAAAGGATTGTATAGACTATGCTAAAGGTTGCAAAAGATGTCGAAATTTGGACCTATCGGTAGGGCCCGACCTCGGAACTCAAATACATTCTTAAACCTTGGCCCTTCAGAGGATGGGCAGTAGATGTCATAGGGGAAATTAACCCTGCATCTTCTAAGAAGCATTCATACATTCTAGTGGTGACTGATTACTTCACTAAATGGGTAGAGGCTCATGCTTTCAACAAGATCAATACCCGGGTTGTATTAAACTTCTTGGAAGAGAAAATCTTTACAAGATTTGGAATTCCGAAACTATCACCTTTGACCAGGCCACTATATTTAGGAATCCTGACCTACTGGATTACCTCAATCAGTTTTGGATCACCAAGTTGCATTCAACACATTACTATGCTCAAGCAAATGGTCAGGCTGAAGCTACCAATAAGATCATAGTAAAAGGGATCTCAAAACTAATAGATAACAATCCAAGAAAATGGGATGAATTATTGCTATATGCCCTATGGGCCTACATGACCTCTAAAAGGGAAGCAACATGAGTTACCCCCTTTAACTTAGTTTATGGGCATACTCCAGTCATCCCAGCTGAAGTGAATGTAAGATCATTAAGGGTAGCCCACCAAATGGGATTATCAGGAGATGACTATTCACAGGCGATGAACATCGAAATTATGGATGCTCTAGAGGCTAAGGAAGAAGCTCTAGCCAAAATGAGAATCCAAAAAGAAAAGGTTGCTAGGGCCTACAACAAAAAGGTAGTGCCTAAAGAATTCTAGGAGAATGATAAAGTATGGAAAATGTTTCTGCCAGAAGCAGCTTACAAAGATCCACAATTAAAAAAATGGTCACCTAAGTGGCAATGCCCCTTTATCATTCACAAGAAAATGTCTGGAAAAACATATGTGTTAAAAGGACATAGATGGTAACATAAAAGATAAAGCCTTGAATGTCAAACTTTTAAAGAAATATCACCCATCCATATGAGAACAACATGATCCTGTGTTTCAACAAAAACATGCAGATTTGTTCCAAACAGTAAATGAGTATTAAAATTACAACATAATAAAATGTTATGTCCTAAACATTCCAACATTGTCTAACAACTAAACTAAGGTTTTTAATGGTTGACCAAGCATTACAAAGTTTTTCCTTCTGGAGTATCAAGCTATGTTGTACAGCCATATCTTTGAACATCTCTTGCCTCAAATTGGCAAGTTTGGTTCTTCGTTTGTGCAGTTTTTTCTTTTCAGTATCAATGGAGTTCTGAAGTGAAGACTTCTCATTGATAATGTTGATTTCCTCTCTATTGATTTCAGCCAAACAACTATGTAGAGATTGCCTTTCCTCAGAAAGAAGCTTCGGCTTATGATCAAAAGAACTCAAAGAATCTTGGATCCGCTTACTGAAGTTTTTGAAAGATTTGGCTTGAGTTTCCAAAGAAGCTTCTTCTTCCTGAAGTTTTTGAGCTGAGAACTTTGGAGTTTGAACTCTTGTTTCAACATTACATTGTTGAAGAAGAAGGGTCTCTTTGACATAGTCAAGACAAGGTATCCAATACTCAAAGCCTTGAGAGATTAGGGATTCCAAGATCTGTTTAAGTGCCTGTGCAGAAGCCTGATCATAAGGGTTATCTGTCAATGTTAAGTAGAATTCCCATATTTTGTCTTCCTGTTTCATATGTTCAGAGTCATCCTGTCTCATATGTTCAGAGTAGTGGTCACTGTTAGCAGTGGCAGGCTGATCCCTCACAATCATAGCTGTTTGCAAATTAACTTCTTTTCCTCCATCAGACTCTTTCATCACACTTGCTTCTAAAGTGCTTCCCTCTGCATCATAAAGTAGAGAAGCCAAGTTAGCAAGAGAGTGAAGTCTGGTATCATGAGGACATGGACTCATATAGAGGAAGTCTAAAATGAATTCACGAGGAAAGAGAGGTAAACCAGTCCCGGAAATAGATTATGAAGTTGATGAAGAGCCTTTGAACACAGAGGTAGTCAAAAGCTCAGTATTGCTCCTTAAGGGTGTGACCTCTAAAGGAATAACATATTTTGGGACTTCACTCCCAAAGAATGGAAGACATTGCTTAGAAATTTGTTGAATCAACATTTGGGCTTGGAAGTCAAAGTCAACAAAGTCCAGAGAAAGATTGTCCATATTGTCAAGAGGAGAAAGTCAAAGGCAGCAAAATAATCAAAGACAATCAGAAGATGGTTCAACATGAAGACAAATGCATTCAGCGCCAGACAACGATTAAGATTTGAATCAAGTATGATTCAAACATTTTCCCTCCCTAGCATGCATGGAAGTTACATGTAATGTTTCTCTATAAATAGAGAAACTACCATCAAGAAAGAAACACACGAACAATCCATCAAAACTGCATTTCTTAATTCCCTAGCGTAGCTTAGCATTAGCATAGTCCAACCCCCTTATGGGGTTATAGTTTAGTTCTTTAGATTTAGCTTTGGCATCCGAGCATGTTCTGGCGCCATTAGACAAGATCTCTAATTCTCCGATTGAAGCAAGGAACAATGGAGGTAACAACCTCCGTGTTTCTCCTTTAGTTGTCCAGCCTGGCTTATCCCTTATGTGTTGTAAAATCCATATCTAAGTTTGTGGCATGTATGGGAGTTCTACACTTTAATTAAAAGTTTAATTATTATTTGCTCTATTTATTGCTTTTCGCCTGAAATTAATTTGTTGTGGTTGGATCATTAATTAACTTGCAACGGAGTACGTGAGCAAGGTTTTATCTAATTAAAACCGGTAACCCCTAGGGACTAAGTCTCCCAAGGCATTCAATACTAAACTATTGGGTGTCCATTGACTTGTTTGCAAGGTCAACAAACTGATTTTGCACCAACAGCCTCTCATGTCTTATGTTATTTTCAATCTCTTCCTCCATTCCTCATACTCCTACATCTATACTGATTCTATGCCCTGTAGTTGCTCAACTGCTTTTTTCGCTTCTTTTTTTCTGGCTAAAGGGAACGATAAATTGACTAGAAGATAATAAAAAAGAGTTACTAGCCTCATAGTGTAAAAGTTCATTCATCACACACCCGACCGTACTATATGTATGGTACATTCAAGATTAATTTTTGCTCATTTGAAACTCTCATTTTTTTAGTATATTTTGCTCATTTGGATGATTTCAAATGAAGCAAAAAAATAACCTTGGGTGTACCATGTTCACGGTACACCGTACACCCGGGTGTATAATAATTTTTTCGGCTCAATAGCTCATCAACAAGTTTTGTCATAATCATAAATAGACAAGGACTAGATTGGGACGTTGTACATATTATATCATATTTTAGCATTAATGAATTGGCCAATAAGGTAATTTCCTCCCGCTTTAGCTACCTCAGAATAGATATATTAGAATTGGATAGTCCCAATAGTAGAACAACAATAGAAGAAAACTATAAGTTTTTGACTCCGTAAATTGTATGTATTCACTGATCAATATTGTATGTAATTTGGCTAACAAACAAACCACAAACAATTTAGCAATAAACCATGAATGATTTCGTAAGGGAAGGATGCTAATTATTAGGGTTTTTACATTTCATTGGAGAGAAATAGTGCAGTAAAAACTATTTACGATTTTAACACCCTCCAAGAGAAATGTGAGAAGGGAAGGTCAAACACCGGAAAATTGATTTTTTGCCAAGATACTTTGATAAGGTGTGTATTATAATTAAAATAGTCTTATAAAGTGTTTTCTCCAAAAAAAAAAAAATTAATAAAGTGTTTCTATACAAAATTTTGAATAATTAAGGTCTTTTTACACAAAATGTCATTCATTTAAACTTAAATTCCAGATTCTTATTTTTAAAGGTGAGAAAAGCAGAGAATGTAACCTATTGCAAATGGCACTTTTACATCTTGATTAGTTTTTCTTTTTTCCGAAACTTATATGAGAGACTTTCTTTTGGGTTTTACTTGACAATTGGCATTGGCTCATACGTTAGGAGGAACTAAAAGGGCCATTTGCATGAGCTATGGAATCTAAGCCTTACTACTCTCTTGAAGCGTTAGGCCTTAGAGAAGAGCCAAGAGTGACAAATTTGGGTTAAACTATGGGTGAAAGATAGACCACATAATCTAGGCTTAAGACAAGGGCCTAGGATTACGGGCAACTCATAGGGGGATTGAAATTAAAAAATCCTTTTATAAGCATGGGAGTAACTCGTCTGACTACCAATCAATTTCGGTTGAAATCTCCTCTAAACTTGTAAGTAGTTAAATTTCTTATATGTTGATACGAGAAGGATAGAAAAGAACTATATTATAAGCGTTGGAAGCAACTCTTTCGTGCCAGTCAATCAAAAAATTCGGGTTTGAGGTGTTTTTTTGGGTATGTGCAATGAAATTTTGTGATTTTTTTGGGTTCTATATTCGAAGTGCATGCTATAAATAACTACTATTCACAGGCTTTCAAGATTTCAAGTCAGTTTTAACCGTTCTCCAATAGATAAGTTGGATTGATTTTTGAGTTTCAAGATTTCAAGTCAGTTTTATCCATTCTCCAAACTCCAATGGATAAGCTGGATTCATTTTTGAGTTGATGTGTTTTTATCAAGTCATTTGACGATTAATGAAATCTAGCTAACATTATTGAATACTTTATTTGGCATGTTTAGTTTCCAAGGTCTTCTTGAAATTGACGCAATAATGGTTACAAATTGGAAATTAGATAAAAGACAATTCTGATTATACATTTCCACCTGTTTTTACCTTTTACATATCAAATGATGAAGAATTGCATAAACGACTTATAGTAAATTCTTAAATTAAACAACCACACAAGTGGAAAATAAGTAGTAGTCTAGGTTTTTTCTTTTCTACAATTCCCTCTAATATATCTTTTCTCACATTAATAAAATAGTTCCAAACATCAGTAGTAAATATTTCTTACAGTATGGTCTATAAGAGTTCCTTACAGTAAATAATTATTTACAGAGTTACTGATGTACTAATTTTGCGTGTATCTACAAGCTGTTTATATTTCTTACACCAAGCATCATATTTTCCTTTTCATGAATCATAATCTTACAACTTCAAGCTGATTTCTTCAAAGTGCTAGCTAGATAGCTAGTTAAAACAAAGCTTCAAAGAGAGACACTGTTAGGAATTCCCCTTCCAGTTATCCCTACTCCACTTGAAGGGCATAGTAATGTGAAAGGCAACTTAGCTGGACCAACCCGATTCTTTAGTTTCGGATCATCGTTCCTTTCTAGAATCTTCTTCTCAATCTCCACTAGTTTCTTACTAAATTTATCAAATGCTTCTACTGGTGGAGTATCAGAAGTCCATCCAGGTTCTCTTTGCCCAAGATAGACCTCATCCGCAGAATGCCTGGAAATAAGCTCTATCACAGAAAGACATGCTAATGTTCGGAGTTGGCTAGTTACTGTTTTCAAAAAAACACCACTCCAATTTGTCTTCAGTTCATCATAAGCTGGAGTGTTTGGCTCTGGCATGAACTGTCGACTGATAGTAGGCCGGTTAGGCATGTATCCCGAGTAAGGGTATTGTCCGAAATTGAGAACTGCATGAAGAGCAGAAGCCACCCATATAATGGTTGTGCAAGTTTCTGTCAACTCATCAAAGGTCTTCATTTTTGGCCACCATTTCTCATTCTTTTTGTCTCCATGGCCTACTTCACGAATTTCTTTCCACCATGATTGTAGTTCAATGTCGTTAACAATCATGTCATCAGAGTTGTAGTAAAATGAGCAATACTCTTTAACCCAAGTCTCGATTGCAGACCAAATTTCTAGCCCGTCAACAGCATATGGGTAGTCCTCTACAAGTAGCTTGTATCCATGAGGGATTTTCGGGTCCGTCACTGCCATTCCTCTGTAAAGAAGGCAACAGGCAGTGAGGTATATAAGAACTCTAATTATGGAGTAACGGTGCATTTCTTCACCTGAATATTGCTGAACTTATTTAAATTGAACTTATTTGAACTTATTGTCTAAAAGGTGAAGACTGAAGAGAATACACCTAGTAGTTCAGATTGGACACACTTAAAACTCAAAAGTTTATGCTCCTAGCAGTGTATTTAATAACTTCACATATAGTTATTAATTAGGCTCACCAAACAGTCATATTGCAGTGAAAGAGACTTGCATTGTTAACAGTTGTGCTCCAGATTATTTTTCCACAACATCAGAGATGATTATAGACTTATAGTCACAACTCACATGGAACTGTTCTTGGCCGAAATTACCAATTCTATCTAGGTACCTTATTGTTTCTTCTAAATTCCCTGAATTATTGGTTTTTATCTTTCAAGCACATTATTACAAATAACTCATTAGAGTCATGGATCAGAGAGTATATACCTCTTAATAAGGTCTCTTGGAAGAGCTTGCTCGGTCAATACCCAGTCCCTGTACAGTGAGGATGTCCACTGAACGACATACTGCCGGGGATAGACAGCTGCCTCAAACAACCCATTAGCATTAAGAGCAATCTGGCGCGCTACTGTATTAACAGGCATCGTGTCACGGAAGTGAGGATGCAAAAGTTTGTGAATTGGGTGAACCATACTCATTTGTCTATTTGTTGCAATAATGAATGGTTCAATCACTGCATGAGTGTGTAACCTGTCCAAACACAATAAACAAAATTTAGAGATTAAGATGCAATTGCTAAGAGCTGATCAAAGAACTTTAGAGCATACAGTACCAGTGGCTGATAAGTTGATGGTAAGAAGAATCAGTAACATTTACATAGGCTTTGGCTAACTGCCAAAGGCCGGCTTCAACACCATCATTGGCTGGTGTATGAACTTCGCTAATAGCACCAAATTTGTCCCCTTCTGGATGCGGACGGCTTAACTCAATTATTAATGGCTTCAAAGTTCCATCTTCTTTCAAAAAGAGAAGTGTCCTCGTGGCGTACACCTTTGAAGGAGTATCTCTATTGATTTGTCTCAAGTATGGCATTACTGTGTCATGGTGATCCAATATAAACACCTTATTCCTCTGAATTGCCTGGTTGATGTTAAAAATATAATTAAATAATATAATATAATTCAGATTTCAACTCGGTACAATACGATGAAAACTTTCATAGAGCATGTTACCTCTTGTACACTTAACCCATCTAGGTTTCCTTCTATGTACTCCTCCTTTATTGAACTGTTCTGGTTTCCATATACTTCAGGATCTAGCTTACTAAGAGGCGGAAACTCCTGTAACAAAAGGTAGAATCTTATGTAACAATGTGCATTTTTGAGCGTCACATAGTAACCTTTAACTGAATGAATCTACAAATTTGCTTCAAACTCTCTAAAGTTCGCATCTTTCTTTTATAATTTATTATTTACGATGGACGGAAAAGCTTGCAGTACTGTTACCTCTAGACGACGAATGATTAGAGGATGTATACCAGCTAGCATCTGTCTTGCAAATTCTTCATCAGTCTTCCATGCTGACTCATCCACTGTATCAGAAAGTTTAGAACATCAGAAAGCAAAAAACTTGATACCACTTCCAATTTTCGAAGACAGAAGAAATGTCACACTGAATAGAGTTGTGTCCATCTAAGTTAAGGCCCTAATTCTTCACCTGAATATTACTGAACTGAAATTATTATTGGTGATTTAACTGATTTGTGCTCAATAAAACTGATTTTACTAATTAAAACTGATCTTTACTGAATACTGAATAGATCTTTTTTAAAGGTTGAAGAGAACAAGGCCTTTATGTTTACCTTTTATTATATCAGGCATTGGGTATTTCATCATTCGTCCACCATCACTTCGAAAAGTTGCTTTTAGGATTTGGGTTGGGACATTTTCCCTAAACTTTTCAATTGATGGAAGCTTGATTCCTCCCTTGTACATTTCTATCACTTCTTGAAAACTGTCAAACTCTTTTGGCGTACTATCAAATACTGCATCCAGCATACCAACAATGCCGTGAGTTAGAGACTTGACTGTATCACCCATGAAATCAGAGAACTTAAGGTGCCCAAACTTTTCATCTCTTGGAATATAGACATCTGTGCCCTTGACTAGTGGCAACCTACTTTCAGTATGAGGATCTGCAAAATAGTTAAAAAAAGCTATATATTAGTACAGAAAAAAGGACATAAATCACACAATCAACATAGCAAGTAAGCTAATGCTAACCGGTCCTCGTTGGTGGGCGGCTTGTTCGTCCTCTACGTGGATAAGGATATTCAGCAGAGCCTCCGTAGATCGGTCGGACATATTCTGGACCTTCATCTGGTAATCCTAGATCATTGTAGTATGCATAATCATAAACACGATCCCACTCTTCTAGCTTTTTATTTTCTTTTCCTTTTCCTCTCAGAATTTCTAGCTCTTCTTCTCGGTACTTGTATAATGGTGCAGGAGTTTGATGTGGGAGGTATGTCTGCACAGCACAAAACATTCAAAATTATAAGACAAGTTATACAGCAAGCTTAACAACATAATGTCACAACTTGTAGTAGGAGCTAACCTTATTGGTGAAAAATATACGATCTTTCTGGTAGCGATAAGTTGGATAAATCCAAGAGTTGCAAAGAAAGTGGATTTTCCCATGACCAGGGATGCCATCCAAGGTGATGGTTCTAAGGTAAAATTCTTCTTCATGTTCGTTTCGTACTATTAGTGCCCCAGGAAGAGCAACTTGTTCATCCCAATCAAACCTCACTCTGAATGCATACTCATCATCAGCTAAACCAGTGGCTTCAGTAATTGCTTTTTCCAAATATGATTGTTTTCCAAGTTTCCCTTTCAAGTTGTTGGCTGAAAAACAGAACAAATTTCCATGTTATTGTTGCTGGAGCACATAAATATTTAACTTCAGGATATTTAAGTGATTATCTGTCTGTCATTAGTTAGTGAAGAAGCCTTGTGGTCCTAATTAGCCTTTCAAAAATGAACTAAATTAGATTACACAATTGATAAACCCTACTCATACCCGATTACCCAACCCAAACCAACATTGATGCGATTTGACTTGAACCGACCCAAAGCGCAATATATAAGACTAATACTGATTAATTATTTCTGATAAAATTTATTTCCAATAGACCCAAATCATACCCCATAACCCTATACCCGAACGAACAGATTTCAGGTCCAGATTATATGTTTAGTAACCTTTATTAAAGTATGGTCATGACTCATGGCTAATTTGAAAGTTACTACCAACCTTTTTTCTGGAAATTAAAGCATAACTCAACCTAATTCAAAGCATGAATAGAGTGACCTGATATCTGGTCAAATCAGATTGGTGATATATTTCAGCTTCAATTGATCCTCTACAAGTCATTGTTGTCATTTCTAATAGAATATATGTAAACATATATAATATCTTTTGATTGTGTCAATATCTTGTATAATAGGCAACCGTATATTTAGGCCCCTTAATTGTAGCCTTTCTTATCTCCTTATAGGTTGTATATAATATTTGCTTAATCAATGATAACAGGGACGGTTAATCCATCTTACATGGAAAATGGAAAATGTTCACTATTCTACATGGGCCGAATTATTTAAGATTCACGCTCGTTCCCATCGGGTTATTCACCACATCATTGCTCCGGCTACCGCAAGTACTACCACAACCAACACCGCTACCATCGACCCTGAATTATGGTCCACTTTAGACGCCACCGTTCTTCAGTGGATCTATTCCACCATATCCAGTGACCTATTACATACCATTATCGAACCGGATGCTAAGGCCATGGATGCATGGAATCGTTTGCGTGATATCTTTCAAGATAACGAGCACTCCCGTGCCGTTACCTTAGAACAAGAGTTCTCTCATACTCATTTGAGTGACTTTCCCAACATCTCGGCGTACTGTCAACGCCTTAAACTTCTCTCTGACCAGTTACAAAATGTAGGTGCCCCTGTCACCAATAGCCGGCTCGTACTTCAACTTGTTTCCGGCCTCACTGAGTCATATAACAATGTTGGGACGTTAATTCGTCAATCTAAGCCACTTCCCAAATTCTATGAGGCTCGTTCAATGCTTACTCTTGAAGAAGCAAGTCTTGCCAAGAAAGCCGCCACCGAATCTCACTCAGCCTTACTTACTGCCTCCCCTAAAGACATTGATGATGCTTCCTCTTACACCGATTCTAAACCGCAATACCGTAATTATCATAAAAACAATAGGCAAAACAAAAAAAATCACGGTTCCAATGGTGGTCGGAACTCCGGCAAAGGTGGTGGTAAGGGTGGCCACGGCGGTGGACCACCGCATGGTGGTGGCAGTCGCGGCGTGTCTCCACAGCAGCAGTGGCAGCAGCCACAATACCCCTCATGGCAGCAGTGGGCGTGGTCTCAACCCCCTGCTTGGCCTTTTCCTCCTTGCCCCTTTCCTACTAAAAACTGGGCTCGGCCCAATGGCCTTGCTGCTCGCACTTCTCCTGGTCTTCTTGGGCCACGCCCAGCCCAAGCCTACAATGCTGAAACTTATTGTCCAACTGAGATTGATGCTGCATTCAACACCATGACCCTCTCTCAACCGGATCCTTCTTGGTATATGGACACCGGCGCGACGTCTCACATGACATCTAATCCAGGTACTCTTTCGTCCTATTTTCAATTGAATAATAATCATGGTATTCTTGTCGGAAATGGTCATTCTATTCCTATTAGTGGTTATGGTAGCTCACATATACCCTCCCCTCATCCTCCTCTTTCCCTCAAAAATGTGTTACATGCTCCCAAACTTATCAAAAATCTAAATTCTGTTCGCAAGTTTACTGTTGATAACAATGTCTCTGTGGAATTTGATCCGTTTGGATTTTCTGTGAAGGACCTTCAGACGGGGGTAGCTCTCATGAGATGTGAGAGTCAGGGCGATCTCTATCCTATCACCACTTTCTCTCATCAGGACACAAATTCTCCGTCCTTTGCTGCTTTAGCTTCATCACTTTGGCATGATTGCTTGGGTCATCCGAGGGCTCCAGTTTTAGATTCTCTTAGAAGGAATAAATTTATTGAGTGTAATAAAAATAGTTCTATTTTTTGTCACTCTTGTCCGCTTGGAAAACATGTTAAATTGCCGTTTGTTGCTTCTCCTAATTCAACTACTATGCCATTTGATATACTTCATAGTGATGTATGGACTTCACTGTTTTGAGTTCTCATTGGTCATCGATACTATGTTCTTTTCCTAGATGATTTTTCAAATTTTCTATGGACCTTCCCCATATCCCGTAAATCCCAAGTATCTTCCATTTTTCTTTCTCTCCATGCATACATCAACACTCATTTCAACAGGAAAGTCAAAAACATCCAATGTGATAATGGTAAAGAATATGATAATGGGACATTTTTTCAATTCTGTCAAGCAAATGGTATTTCTTTTCGTTTTTCTTGTCCATACACCTCTTCTCAAAATGGCAAAGCTGAACGCAAAATTCGTGCCATTAATAACATTATTCGCACACTTCTTGCTCATGCTTCTCTCCCTCCGTCATTCTGGCATCACGCCCTCCAAATGGCCACCTACCTACTTAACATACTTCCAAGCAAAGTTCTGCATTACGACACTCCTCTTCATATTCTCTACAACAAAGTCCCATCTTATTCTCACCTTCGAGTTTTTGGGTGCTTATGCTATCCTCTTATTCCTTCCACTACTATTCATAAACTTCAACCTCGATCCACTCCTTGTGTCTTCTTAGGTTTTCCTTCTAATCATCATGGTTACAAATGTTATGATTTATCCTCAAATAAAATCATCGTTTGTCGCCATGTTTTATTTGATGAATCACAATTTCCTTTTTCCAAATTTCACACGCCATCATCCTCCACTTATGATTTTGTGGACCATGGCGTCTCTCCTTATGTGATCCAACATCTCACAAATAATCCAATACACATTTCCACTCCACCTGCTGCCCCTCATTCCCCTAGTGCAGGCCCACAACCTGACACTCCCACCAAATCTACTCATTCTCCACCTGCAGGCCCACGCGTGCCACTTTCTGTCGGCCCAACTCCCACAAACCTTCCCCCCCTTACTCACGGTCCACCTGCAATTAATTCCACCATTTCAAATGGACTCGGCCCCCTCATCATCTCCAGGTGGGCGTTCTGGGCCCAATGCTCCCTCTTCTAATACGGATCGCTCATCATCTCTCCCGGCCCCTCCAGATTTAGGCCACAAACCTGTAACTCGCAGCCAACATGGTATTATCAAACCCAACAAAAAATATCACCATAGTCTTGTTACTCAAATTACAAAATCTCCCCTTCCTAGTAACCCCGTGGCTGCTCTTAAGGATACTAATTGGAAAATGGCTATGGATGATGAATACAATGCTTTAATTGAAAATAGGACGTGGGAGTTAGTTCCTCATCCTCCTAATGTTAATGTGATTCGTTCTTTGTGGATATTTCGTCATAAAGAAAAATCTGACGGTTCTTTTGAGCGTCATAAGGCTCGCCTTGTAGGTAATGGTGCGAGTCAACGAGGTTGGTATCGATTGTGGTGAAACTTTCGGTCCGGTTGTCAAACCAAGCAACTATTCGCACTTTGTGCTCGGCCTTGCTCTCCAAAGCATGGCCCATTCATCGGCTCGACGTCAAAAATGCATTTCTTCATGGTGATCTCCAAGAGCCGGTTTACATGCATCGGCCTCTTGGTTATCGTGACCCGACATATCCTAATCATGTTTGTTTCTTTGAAGAAATCACTCTATGGCTCGAAACAAGCCCCTGAGAGCTTGGTACAAACGTTTTCTTGACTATGTCTCCATGATCGGTTTTTGTCACAGCACCTCCGATAATTCTCTCTTTATATACCGTCAAGGCCATGACATGGCCTACATTCTTTTGTATGTGGATGATATTATTTTGACAGCTTCATCTGATCACCTCCGACGCTCCATTTTGACTCTCCTCAGTTCTGAATTTGCTATGAAGGACTTGGGTCCCTTGAGCTATTTTCTGGGTATTGCTGTCACTCGTCATTCCAATGGTCTCTTTCTCTCTCAAAAGAAATATGCAGAAGAAATTATTGAACGTGCTGGCATGTCTAATTGTAAACCTTTTTCCACTCCTGTTGATACTAAGTCAAAGCTGAGTGCTGCCTCTAGTACTCCATTTGCTGATCCATCTCATTATCGCAGTCTTGCTGGTGCTTTACAATATCTCACCTTCACAAGGCCTGATATCTCTTATGCTGTGCAACAGATTTGCTTATTTATGCACAACCCCATGGATGAACACATGCATGCTTTAAAGCGCATTGTGCGCTATCTGAAGGGCACCTTGAGTCACGGTCTTCATCTGTATTCTTCATCCACTTCCACTCTTATTTCATATACTGATGCAGATTGGGATGGTTGTCCCGATACCAGACGCTCTACCTCCGGCTACTGTGTATTTCTTGGTGACAATTTACTTTCTTGGTCTGCTAAACGTCAAGCAACACTGTCTCGCTCTAGCGCTGAAGCTGAATATCGTGGCGTGGCAAATGTTGTATCTGAATCTTGCTGGCTACGCAATCTTCTCCTTGAACTTCACTTCCCTATTCGTAAAGCAACTTTAGTTTACTGCGATAATGTTAGTGCAATTTATCTTTATGGTAATCCTGTCCAACATCAACGCACTAAACATATTGAAATGGATATTCACTTTGTCGGGAAAAAGTTGCTCGCGGCGAAGTTCGTGTTCTTCATGTTCCTTCTCGTCATCAAATTGCAGATATCTTTATTAAAGGTCTTCCTTTAATCCTGTTTGAAGATTTTCGAGCCAGTCTCAGCGTTCACCCACCTCCCGCTTCGACTGAGGGGGTGTAATAGAATATATGTAAATATATGTAATATCTTTTGATTGTGTCAATATCTTGTATAATAGGCAACCGTATATTTAGGCCCCTTAATTGTAGCCTTTCTTATCTCCTTATAGGTTGTATATAATATTTGCTTAATCAATGATAACAGGGACGGTTAATCCATCTTACAATTTCAATCTAGGTAGAATTCTCAACTTCGACAAAATTTAACTAGTGGTTTCAAGTTAAGATGAAAGTCAACATGGCTTTGAATTAATCACTGATTTGGTGGGTATTTACTAATTAGCACAAAAAAAAAAACTGAACATACATTGTAAAAACCAATTAGTGGGTTAAACTATCTATCATAGTCTCATAGACAAACTAATTAGCAATCACATTGAAAGCTACTTTTTTGACATATGATGACCCACAAAGGACAATGATTCAGACAAACTGGTACTATCATAATTCACAGAACAATGAACAGTCACTGTTAAAGTTGGTGGGTATTTACAATTGACCTTAGAACAAGTGAACAACACTATACTAGTACTTATCATAATCAACTCAGCATAATTGAGCCAAAAAAAAAATCGGGCATATGGGAACATGGGAGCCATAAAGGGCAAATAATGCAGACGGGATTCAATAGCCGTGTTCATAACAATATCGATTGGTATATCATAGAACAACTGAACAATTACTGTAAAAACTAATTGGTGGGTATTGGGTATTTACTACTTATCATATAACAACTAAACAAAAACAATCACTGTAAATACTAATTTATGGGTTTTAACTGTTTATGCTAGAACAAGTGAACAATTATATTTCAAACAGTAATTGATGAAAATGACATAATTAAAAGAGTAAAAAGTAGAGCAAAAATACCAGGATCAGCATGAACAGCACTGACAAGCTGAAGTGAAACCTTTCTTCTAACCAGCACATCATCACTACCAAAAATGGAAGTTTTTATGCGATCTTTTAAACCAGGTATAGTTTTTTTCTTCAAAATTACTGTTCCTTCAATAATTACCTTATCATTTGGTGAAAATTCTTTCTTCTGCTTTACAAGGGCACTTTTGTCTAACTTGCTAGTGATAATACTAGTGTATGATCTTCTTGCTTTTCCTTTGAGTTTTAAAGAGGAGATCTTTGACTCATTATAAGTAGGAAAAACAGTGAATTTTTTATGGAGTAAAGTTGAAGCTGGTTTTGAGTGAGAATATAAGTTTAGGGAAAGAAGTTTAGAATTTCCCATCTCACATTTCAGGAGGTTATTCATCATAATTAACCACTAGTCACTGATCTGAAGTGTTTATGAAGAATTCATTGAAATGCTTTATTTTTCACCGCCTTTTATTGTACAAATGCACTTGACTCAGTCAGTCAGTCAACACCATGTGTTCAATAAAGCTCACTTTTATAAGAAATTATTGATGGTTAGTATAATTATATAAAATTCATTCTCATTTGGTTGAACATAGGTAGTGATAAAGTGTAACTTTCTAAGAAATCTAATACTCCCTTCGTTTTTTTAGATGTAACATAGGACTTTTCACATTTGTCGAGGCACAACTTTGACCCATAATATCTCTAATTGTATAAAAGTAAAATTATAAAAAGTATATATTTGGAAATTGTATACTGTGACGAATCAAACAAGATCCCACATGACTATATTTTTTCTTATGTATAAATAACAATTAATGGTCAAAATGTATTGGATGAATAGTGCCCAAAGTCAATATGTTACATCTAAAAAAAACGGAGGGAGTAATAAGATTTGCTTGTGAAATTTAGTGTTCTGTCTTTGGTTTTATGTAGGAAGCCATATTTTCTAGAAATTATTTTTCCTGTGTGATTGTAATTTTCTAGAAAGTGCAAGATTTGTTTGGTTGATCTATCATGAGAAGTTCCATTAACCTAAGGGGATCTAAGTAAGTAACGTATGCCATGTAGGATTTTAGATGCTTAATGCGGAAAACGAGTATCACATACTCAAACATCTAACACCAAGATCTTTGCATAAATTAACATGAATCTATAAAGAGTATAAAATATACCTCTTGATGCGTGAATTCCACTTCCACCCCGAGCCTTCTAGTGGAGATCCTTTAGAACGTCAAACGCCGTTCCTCTAGTGTTGGTCCACGAACAACCCTTAGATCACCACGTATGCTAGTACGGAAGAGAGAATAATTCTCTTGCTTTTGAGGTGTGATGGCCGAAAATGAGGAGAAAGAGAGGAGCAAAGAAAATCAGATTTTCTCTACAAATATGATGTAATCACCCCTCTCCTTTGTAACCCCCATATCATTATATAAGGTGGTTACAAAGAGGTGATTCATGAGGCTTTATTTTGCCTCATAATGTCATACATTATGAGCCTAATAACCTCATGAGTTACAACTCTTCCATCCATCTTTAAAACCGCCCAACCCATTTCACAAATGGATTTGGGTAATATCCAAGGGTTGTCACATTGTGTGACCTCATAGGACCCAATACATATTAGTAGTTGGCCTAAATATACTAGCCCAACCAACCGCAATTAGCTTCTAGCAAAACGTTGCGGTCACCTAATATTATTGAATATATTATCTTTATAATTCGTCCATATACATTTAGTTTATTACACTTGATCGAGGACAAAATCCTTCAATCTCCCACTTGTCTAAGAACAAGTGTGTAACCTTCAAATTCCTTAAGTCGCTTAATGTCTAACTTGATGACATGGTAACATCGTATGTAAACCATACCAATATTCAAGTTGTTTCTTGAAATCCGAGTTCGAACTGTCGAAACAAATGATTAACTCCTTAATCCATTTGAGCACGGCCATGCATTTTCGTTCTCGCTCTTCAAGAGGCCAAGACACCAATCCTAACTCTTAGGAGGACTTTATCCGGTCTTGTATAACCAAAACTCCCACTCAATTCGTAGCGGTTCCGATCACGCTTTTATAGCCTCCTTTTACGGCACGACGTTTTGCGGTGTCAAAAACATACTAATCCTTAAGTAAGAATAGTGTCATACTCATGTCTAAGGAATCCACTAAATATATTAATGAGATTCTCATAAACCTTTTAGAGAACTCCCACTAGGTCTGCCCAACGTGTATCAACTATACACGCCTATGCAAATGACTAGACATCTCGATGTCCCTATAGCCCATGAAACCGCGCTATCAATCAACTTGCAATCTAGTCCATCAAAACGGAATCATTTACGTTCATTTTTAATGATTCGAACTAGGGACAAAGGTAAATTATAACTCCCGTTCCTTGGATAGGGTTTCATTCGTCAAATCACATATTTGACAATCCTATCAAACGTTATAAAATACTTTGAACGTTTTATTTAATACTAAACCAAGATTAAATAAGAACATAACCTTTTATTGATAAACATAACCAAACATATCACGGAGTAACTATAACCGTGAACTAATTAAAAGTAAATAGTACACAATCAAAGCCACTCTCCTACATGCTTAAGTCCTATAGCCCTAGTATGACTCTCATGCTTAGGTCGAGGCAATGGTTTAGTCAAAGGATCGGCGACATTGCTATCCGTATGAACTTTGCTAACTATTACATCTTTTCTCTCAACGATTTCTCGAATGAGATGAAACTTCCTAAGTACATGTTTACACCTTTGATGTGATCTTGGTTCCTTAGGCGAGCTATGGCACCATTGTTATCACAATGTAAAACAATACCATTTCCAACACTAGGCACTACTCCTAGCTCCGGAATGAACTTCTTCATCCAAACGGCTTCCTTTCTTTGCATCTGCGCCGCAAAGAATGTACTCGCCTTCGTTGTAGAATCGGCGACGGTACTTTGCTTTGAACTTTTCCAACTACTCGCCCCTCCATTTAGACAAAAGATGAAACCAGATTGGGATCGGAAATCATCTTTGTCGGTTTTGGAAGCTCGCATCTCGTGTAACCCTCAACAATTAATTCACTTTCACCTCCATACACTAAGAAATTATCCTTAGTCCTTCGTAAGTACTTTAGGATATTCTTAGCTGCACTCCAGTGTGCATCACCTGGATTTGATTGGAATCTGCTACACATGCTCAAGGCATATGAAACATCTGGACGAGTACAAATCATGGAGTACATAATGGACCCTATAGCTGATGCATAAGGAACATTACTCATTCGCTTAATCTCATCAGGTCCAGAAGGACACTGAGTCTTGCTAAGCGAAACACCATGTTGCATGGGTAGAAAACCTCTCTTAGAATTTTCCATATTGAACTTAGTAACGATCTTATCTATATAAGTTCGTTGGCTAAGTCCAATCATCCTCTTAGACCTATCCCTATAGATCTTGATCCCCAAAATGTACTCAGCGTTTCCAAGGTCTTTCATAGAGAAACAACTCTTCAACCATTCCTTGACTGACTCAAGCATGGGAATGTCGTTTCCTATGAGAAGTATGTCATCTACATATAAGACCAAGAAAACTATGTTACTCCCACTTTCCTTCTTGTAAACACAAGACTCTTCCCCGTTTTTGAGAAAACCAAACAGGTTTGATTGCCTCATCAAAACGAAGATTCCAACTCCGAATGCTTGCTTCAATCCATAAATGGACTTTTGAAGCTTACATACCCTCCTAGGATATTTCGGATCCACAAAACCTTACGTTTGTGTCATATACACATCCTCTTTCAAGAACCCATTCAAGAAAGCGGTTTTGACATCCATTTGCCAAATCTCATAATCATAAAAGGCATGATCGCTAGGAGTATCCGAATGGATTTAAGCATTGCTACCGGTGAAAAGGTTTCGTCATAGTCTATACCATGAACTTGCTTGAACCCTTTTGCAACCAATCTTGCTTTGTAAACCCGAATGTTACCATCTTTGTCTGCTTTTCACTTTGAAAACCCATTTGCAACCAATAGGTGTAACCCCATCAGGCAAATCCATCAAGTCCCATACTTGATTTTCGGACATAGATGCCATTTCGGACCTCATGGCCTCGAAGCCATTTTTCGGAGTCTTCACTCATCAAAGCTTGCTTGTAGGTAGTAGGTTCCTCAAATTCTAAGATCATTATCTCAGAACTTTCGGTTAACAAGAAATCAACAAACCTTTTGTTTGGTATTCTTGATCTACTAGTCCTACGAGGGGCTGCAACAGGAGAAATTTTCTTCTCAACAATTTGAGAATTTTCGCACGAATTAGATTCGAGTGGGACAAGTAGGAGGTTCGTGTACGGGATGCACATCCTCCAACACTTGGTCGATTATGGGAGAAGATTCCTCTAAAGGAGGAATTACTTCAAGCTCCACAGCTGGCACTTGTGTTTCTGACTCTAACATAGGTTGAACTATGTCCATTTGTTGCTTTTCTCGAACCTCTTCGAGAAATATATTACTCCCACTTGCCTTTTTGGAAATAAAATCTTTTCCAAAAAGACACCACGACGAGCAACAAACACTTTACCCTCGGTCCGATGGTAGAAGTAATAGCCCTTGGTCTCTTTGGGATAACCCACAAAGAAACACTTATCGATTTAGGGGCGAGTTTATGCGAAAGTAAACGTTTTACATAAACCTCACAACCCCAAATACGTAGAAAAGACAAACTTGGAGTTTTTCCACTCCACATCTCATATGGTGTTTTTTCTACCGCCTTTGATGGAGTTCTATTAAGTGTGAAAGTAGCAGGTTTCGAGAGCATATCCCCAAAAGGAGATAGGAAGATCGGCAAAACTCATCATAGACCGAACCATATCAAGTAGAGTTCGGTTCCTCCTTTCGGATACACCATTCAACCGAGGTGTTCCGGGCGGAGTGAGTTGGGAAAGAATTCCACAACTCTTCAAGTGATCACTAAACTCTTGGCTCAAATACTCACCACCACGATCGGATCGTAGTGCTTTAATTGTTTTGCCAAGTCGGTTTTGGACTTCATTCTGGAATTCTTTGAACTTTTCAAATGATTCCGACTTATGCTTCATTAAATAGACATATCCATATCTACTTAAATCGTCCGTAAAAGTAATGAAGTACCCAAACCCTCCCCTAGCTTTTGTGCTCATTGGTCCACACACATCAGTATGTATTAGACCCAATAGATCACTGGCCCTTTCACCCTTTCCGAGCAAAGGTGACTTCGTCATTTTACCCATTAAACATGATTCACATACATCAAATGGCTCAAAGTCAAAGGATGTTAGAAGTCCATCTTTATGTAACTTCTGAATGCGTTTCGCGTTTATATGTCCTAAACGACAATGCCATAAGTAAGTAGGATTAGTATCGCTTGATCTATGTTTTTTGCTGTCTATGTTAAGGACATCTTTGTCTAAGTCTAGGAAATATAGACCATTAGACCTTTTAGAAGGTGGCATAAAACATTGAATTCAAATAAACAGAGAAACAACCTTTCTCAATTGTAAATGAAAACCCTTCATTATCCAAAACAGGAATAGAAATAATGTTTTTTGGTAATAGCGGGAACATAATAACTTGGTTATTAAGCTCTAATATAAAACCAGAAGGCAAAGGTAGACTATAAGTCCCAACTGCAACGGCCGCAACCCTTGCACCATTTCCAACGCGCAGTTCTACCTCCCCTTTAGCCAAGGTTCTACTCCTTCTTAGTCCCTGCACATTCGAAGTAATGTGAGAAACACAACCGGTATCAAATACCCAAGAAGTAGATGTTGCTAAATTAATGTCAATGACATAGATACCTGAAGAAGAAGCCCCAGACTTCTTATCCTTCAGATACTTCGGGCAGTTACGCCTCCAATGACCAATTTGATCACAATGGAAGCACTTGGCATTTGCGGCCACCTTTGGCTTTGCCTTTGCCTGTGGCTTATCGCCAATCTTAGTGGCAACTTGCTTGCCCTTGTCCTGCTTTTTCTTGCCCGGCCCATTCCTTCTTAAAACCCTTTCCCTTTTGAACCATAAGAACTTCCTTCTTAGGTGCAACAGAGATGTTTTGCTCGGCAGTCATGAGCATCCCATGTAACTCAGCAAGGGTTTTCGACACCCCATTCATATTGAAGTTCAACCTAAACTGGTTGAAACCTTCATGAAGTGAGTGTAGTATGATGTCAGTAGCCAACTCTTGGCTATAAGGAAAGCCCAACCTCTCCATTGCCTCGAAATAACCAATCATTTCAAAGACATGAGTGGCGACAGCTTGCCTTCGACTAACGCACACTCAAGAATAGCCTTGTGAGTTTCATACCTCTCTATCCGAGCTTGTTCTTTGAAACATGGTTTTCAATTGTCGGATAATACCGAAGGCATCCAAGCATGCAAACCTCTTTTGAAGGCTTGGTTCCATAGCCGCAAGCATAAGGCAAGTAACAATTACTGACCTTTCTGCAATGGCCTTATGGGCCGCCTTTTCGGCTTCAGTAGAGGTGGTTGTTAAAATCGGGATCGGGGTTTCAAGAACATCCTCTCGACCTTCGGATCTAAGAACAATTCTTAGATTCCTTTCCCAATCAAGGAAGTTTTTGCCGTTCAACTTATCCTCAAGGATTGAACGTAAGTTAAAAGGTGAATTATTGTTGTTACCAGACATGATATCTACATAGAAGATGTAAAAGTAATGAGTATGCTTATCATAATAGCTTTTAACAATTTTTAAACACTTTAAAATAAAAGCTATGCACTTGACCAATTTTAAATGTGCCCCTTTTGAATCAAGTGATTCTAAGATCCTATCAAACATGATTTATAAGTGGACTTTGGCCTCAACTTTAAAACCAAATTTAAAAGGTAAGTAAACTCTTTTACTAATTACAACAATTGTAATTCTTAGTTGATGGGTGATTGCTAAGGTGATGAAAGTTCCCAGGTAAGGAAGTTACCCACAACGTTGGGGAAAGCCTTCCTAATCCTAGACAGAACTTGTCACCCAAACACAAAAAACCCAACCTTTTGCTTCAAAATCCAAAACCGTTTTGATGATTTTGTTGGGCCAAACCAAACTAAACATGCAAATTTCGGAAATTTACTCTACTTAGCCCAAGATTGGAAGTAACACTCTGCTTTGGCAGAACCTATTACTAACGATCAAGATTTTAGTAGATGTTTATTTGGAAAAGCAATTACCCAATATTAGCTTTAGGGACCTAAGTAAATTATTATGTGATTTAATTACTAGTGAACTCGTTGCAAAATAAATCACATGCATAATAAAACTTAGAAAGCATTCAAAAGCAATATTTAAATGCATAAAATGAAATGTGATCCTAGTATGGCCCCTAACCCTAAAGACTACTCTTTAAGACCTCCATCCTTGAACCACCTTGGATCTCCATCCTTGTGCCCCATGGAAATGAAAAACATCGGATCTCCATCGTTGAATCAATTCAACTTGAGTAATTTTTGAAATTTAAATTAATATTACAAAAATACTAACGATACATAGATCGTATTTAAATTACAAAAATACATTAACGATACGCAGATCGTAATTTCTATCCAAAGTTGGGCCATACTAGTCACCGCATGCATCCATAATATCATATATATATAAAACATGCATTTTAATCAACTATTAAAATAAGATATTATGCTTCAACAACTTTGAAACATAATAATACCATCCAAATTTAATCTCATATTAAATTAAATGGTTAGTGCCTCAAGACAAAATTCAATCATATTAGAATTTATCTCCCAAGAGCTTTAAGATTTAATCTAACAAATTTAATCAACTATTAAATTTAAAGAAAAAAAAAACATAAACACTCTAAGGCACCACATACATTTTAATCATATTTAAAACATAAAACCATAGCATGATATTTAATCACAAATACTAGCATGAAAGAATTAATCAACTTATTAATACTACCATCCTAACATAAAATTAAATACCATAAAATGAAACTCCCATCATAATTTTAATTCATTTAAGCATTAGCATAGGATACCAAGCATAATAACTACTTAATATGCATTAAGGGATAAACGGATTAAACGTTTTTATCCGTTGAAAGAGCAAACGAGCCAAGCGAGGCAGAACACTGCTCGCGACCCGCGAGCTAGGTCGCGACTCGCGACCAGTGGTCGCGACCCGCGATTCTCATCGCGACTCGCGATGCTCGTCGCGATTCGCGAGAAGCTCACTGCTTCCGCTTTTCCGATTTCAATTCAGGCAATTTTAATCGAAATGCGTATGATTTTCTTTATACACTAAACATGTTTACGCATAAATAAATCATACTAGGCTTCAAATTCAAGAATTCATGCTATGAAATTATACATAATCAAATTAAGCATAAAAAATCAAAGCATGCAATTCATGAATCATACATATATACATCACATTCTAATTAACAACTTAACTAAAACATGAAACAATATAACAATTATATATGTCTACATGTATCGAAAAATGTATAAACAACTTTTATACTCCCACTAGATTAAAATCAAATTTTAATCATGCAAACAATATCCTCATGCTAATACCCTCCCCTAAATGAATTAAAATAAAGGAAAACATGCATCAACATGATCACATTAATCTATGCAATAGGCTAAGCGATACCACTTGTAGGATTTTAGATGCTTAATGCGGAAAACGAGTATCACATACTCAAACATCTAACACCAAGATCTTTGCATAAATTAACATGAATCTATAAAGAGTATAAAATATACCTCTTGATGCGTGAATTCCACTTCCACCCCGAGCCTTCTAGTGGAGATCCTTTAGAACGTCAAACGCCGTTCCTCTAGTGTTGGTCCACGAACAACCCTTAGATCACCACGTATGCTAGTACGGAAGAGAGAATAATTCTCTTGCTTTTGAGGTGTGATGGCCGAAAATGAGGAGAAAGAGAGGAGCAAAGAAAATCAGATTTTCTCTACAAATATGATGTAATCACCCCTCTCCTTTGTAACCCCCATATCATTATATAAGGTGGTTACAAAGAGGTGATTCATGAGGCTTTATTTTGCCTCATAATGTCATACATTATGAGCCTAATAACCTCATGAGTTACAACTCTTCCATCCATCTTTAAAACCGCCCAACCCATTTCACAAATGGATTTGGGTAATATCCAAGGGTTGTCACATTGTGTGACCTCATAGGACCCAATACATATTAGTAGTTGGCCTAAATATACTAGCCCAACCAACCGCAATTAGCTTCTAGCAAAACGTTACGGTCACCTAATATTATTGAATATATTATCTTTATAATTCGTCCATATACATTTAGTTTATTACACTTGATCGAGGACAAAATCCTTCATGCCATATGGCGGGAAGTAGAACTTCCTAGGAAGTGCAAATTCCTATGTTTTGGCCAACCAAACAACTCCACATTATTTAACTTCCTAAGTGTTGTTTGGTTGGAAGTTATTTCCCTTAGAAATACAACTTCCTAGGAATTACAATATGGGTGTTGTATTTGGTTGGAGGGAAATGAGAGAAGCATAAGAAATACAAATTTCAAGGGAAATACAAATTTCCATGGAATATGGGAAATCACTCACCAAGCCCCCCTTGAAATTAACAAGGGAAATAATCTCCCATGAAATGTAAATTCCCATGGGAAATTACTTCCCATGTAAACCAAACGAGTAGTATTGTCTAATTCCCATAATTTTGAATGCAAACAAACAACACCTAAGGCTCGTTGGGTATCACTATGGTTTTCAGTTTTAGTTTTTTTTAATTTAAAAGTCATATGATATATGCCTATAATAAAATAAAAAAATTAGTCAAACTTATTAGAAACATTATAATCTGGAAATCTGACAACTGAAAAGTGACTTTTTTTGTTTTTTTTTTGTTTTTAGTTTTCAAAAAACTGAAAACATAAAACGATAACGAACAGGCAATGAGCTAAATTTGTGGTCATGATTTTAGAGGAGGCATTTTAGTAACAACACCGAGTGTGAATCCACATTCCACTGTCTTTTGATTGTTAAGTTGCTCTAGTATAAAATTATGCAATTAAAGTATTTATCCCCTCCGTTTTTAATTAGACGGCTTTGCATTTTTTAAGCCATCATTTATTAACTTCAATTATTATTTTTCACTTACTTATAAGACTTTAACATTATCATTTGGATATGATTATATTTATGTTAGTATAAAGATGGAAGATATGAGCTTCTTGTAGTAATTTTAAAAGATATTAACGGTTAAAGTCTCAAATAAACCTGTGTATTGGGAATTGTGAGAAACTAAATGGATAAACTAAACTAAGATATAGGGAATACTTATTTTTCTAAAAAATATCACTTTATAAATAGTTTTCTTCCGGGTTGCAATAGAATTTTCTATTTATTTCAAAAGTGAACCAAATAAATCCATAAAGGTAAGAAATTCTTAATCCATAATATGGATTTTTGTTCTAGTTCCCTCAAGAACCAACCCCTTTTGAAACAAGATCTTATATGCGATTTGCCAATCATTTACCGATAGTGCACGTGACTCTTGTTTGTAACAATTTTTAAATAACCAGGCAACCATCTAGCCGATAATAACGGAACAAGTATTACTAGGATTATATTTGGACTACAATTAATGCATCCATGAGATTACTTATTATGTTGCAATATCACTTAAGCATGCGATGCGTCATTAGAGAGATCGAAGGTACTCAAGATTTAACAACTTTTTTTTTTATAACGAGTTGTTGTATGTAGCAAGAACTATACTATATGGAAAATCAGCTGACTCTAGTCTACTCCTATATAGTAAATGTTTAAAGTAACCAGTAACCACCAACCCTGTTAAATTAATGGGTCCTTATTAGTATTCGTCATGCAGCAGGAACTTTAGATAAGAATGTACTACGGTGAGATCCTTAGTTGCAAGTTGCAAACCAAATTGTGTGAAATTAATGTTTAATTTCGTTTACTTCTTTTTTCAGGGAGGAGAATATAGCTAATCTAAAGGGACATTGCTACACCTACCCACCGGGTAGACAACCCACTACTAATAGAACATTAAAAAAATAGTAATTATGTTGAGTTGGATTCCATTACCACAACCCTCAATAAGTTTTAATTAATGGTGGGTAGTCCACCCGATGGATATACAAAGTTTTTTCCAATCTAAAGGAATCATATTTTGGTGCGATGTAAAGGAATAAATTCTCGATGCAATAATTTTTTATGCTTGCTAGGGATTTGCGCAGGTTGCACCATTAAAGAAGCCGAGACGCTATTCGCTAGACGTAAATGGAGAAAGTCAGCTATTTCCAAGAAGAGGACGACAACAGCACAAGTGCACAACACCGTAGTTTTACGGAGTAGTAATGACCTCGATTTAATTCATTGTTATAAGGCACTTGCTAGTTGCTAGATTAACTCGAAATCGACATGACTTAAAACTGACCTCCATTTTTCACCTAAATTCTTTTTACCTCTACTTGGTTCAAAATTGATCCAGTCCGAAATTAACATGGCGGATTTGAACATTAATGACACTCTCTTAGAAAAAATGCACATCTTATCTTTCATTAGTTAACATGGTACTCCATCTGTTTTCTTTTGTTGTTCCTGTATTTTTCATTGGGAAATTTCAATATGTTGTTCCTATTTTGAATCTTTCCATATACAGTATAATTTATGAATTAAATTTCCCATTAGTTTTAAGTTGCAAGAAATGTGTTCACACTATTGAGTAGTCATTTTTTTATATTTTTACCCTTTAAACTTTTGTCTAATCTAACATAGAGTAACTCAAAGAGTAATAAATGTGTTCACACTAGTTTGTAGTTACTTTACTCTTTTAACCCTCAAACTTTTTGTATCATTGGTTGTCTAACATAGAATAACTCAAAGGCTAGAATCTTTATTTTTAGTTAATTTAATTTTATTTAAAATAGTGGAATCTTGCCTATTTTTTGAGCTGCATTGGTTTCTTCCCCGATTCCAAATATGAACAACAAAAGAAAACGAAGGGAGTATATATTTTATTTCTATTAAACATAAACTCCAATATTTACTTTTTTTAGTTATTATTTTTTAATTTATTATTATATATTAATCAAAATTAATTTTTTAAAAATTTACCATTTTAATATTGATTTTTACATTATTTATTTATATATCTAGATTGCGCTAGTGTCCATTAATAAATCTTACAATGCAAGTTACTTAAAAAAATTGTAATACTTATATGATTGAAAATATCTAGAAATATGCTTTAATATATGTCATACGAGAATTAAAGTCTAGATCTCTTCGAGGGTTCTTCTCCCGTGGCGTAGGGGAACTATGAAAACTACTCTATGGTAATATTAAAAAAAAGGTTGACAATAGAGTAAAATTTGCTCCATGACACTCCCTCTTTTCCTTCCAATGATTCTCACTTTATCTCAAAGTTTATGCAATTTTAACAAAATAAAGAAAATATTGTCAATACAAAGTTTCAAATTTTATATGTTCTTTCTCAAATATAAAAATGATATTGTTGACCTGGTATCTAACAGGAATCAAGTATTTAAGAGGTCGTTTAACATCATTGCATCATTGCATGTATTGTATTTATTTTTCAGTTTAAGATTTTCAAAATCATGTGGTATTACTCATATTTCATGTTTATGTTGAAACTTCGCTCATTTTTTAAAGGATACAATATTTTGACTTACACGCTTGAACCAAAAGATGTTAGAGAAACCTAGAGAGAGAAAGAGAATCCCTAAGGGGAGAAAGAGGAAAAAAAGGAAACTTAAGCCCCTTGTTCAGCTTCTTCTCCACGCTCAACTCTTCAACTTCCCTAAGCAACCTCCAAATCGCCTTCCCCCAAGCCACTTCTGCTATGCAATCTTCCACAAATCGACCACTTTTCAGCCCAAATTATTTTTCTATTTTGGGAATCGTAGTTTACCTACCCGTAATGATGAGTTTTCTCGGTTTAATCGAGCTCCCTCCGACGCCGTTTTTGACATTTATCTTGGCAAGATTACTCTCTCTCCTTGTTTCAATAGTCCCAAAAAAAGTTATGATGATCTTCTGCTTTTTCATCCAACAATTAGCTATCTTCTGTCCTTAAATCCGCTGGCTTTGATGATCCCCTTCCCTCTAACGCTCATAGGTCCAATTCCCCTCCAAATCCCCATGTGGATCACTGTCCTGGTCCGTCCAATTCCTCCAACTCCAATCCTGTCCAACATTTGGCTAATAACGGTAACTGTTCATCTCCCTCTTCCGTTCAATCAGGGGACGCAAGTCCTCCTCTCTCAGACCTTCCAAATTCAACTCCCCCTTCCATAACTGTCCAAGCTCCTGAGCTTGATGGTACCCTGTTAGCTGAATATCACACCTCCTGTCTGTTAGGGAGGGTTTGGGGAGAACACATTCCTACCACTGCTGTTACCACGCGTCTTAGGCGTGATTGGACCTTCCTGCATGGGGAATTCTCTGTGCGCTATCTCGCAAACGGGTGGTTTTTAATCCGGTTCGCTAACCCGATGGACAAAGATGATATCTGGGACAAAAGGCATTGGTTTGTCCAGGGCCTAAATTTTGTCTTGATCCCTTGGAGGCCCTTTTTCCAACCTTTTTGTTGTTTAATTACTCACGTTGACCAGTGTGTTAAAATACCTTTTCTTCCAAATGAATTCTGGTCTTGGCCTTTTCTAGCCCAATTAACTAACAAAATAGGCCACATCATCAAACTTGACTGGTTCACTCTCTCCAACAATGACAAAGCCCAATTTGCTCGGGGTTTGTCTCAACATCAATATTGCCAAGCCTGTTCCTCGCTCCATCACTATCACCTCTGCTAACGAGTCCTCCGAGTTCTTTCTGTCATATGAAGGGGTGCATGAAGTGTGCCCGCTTTGTGGTGTTAAGGGCCACTTTCTCTCTTAATGCCCTAAAAAACCGGAGCCATGTCTCGATCTTGTGGTGGCTAAGCTAGAAGCCATCCATATTCACCAAGCCTCCACCTCATCAAATGACTCTAATTGGATTTTTGTCCAGACCCCCCTTGCGTGGCTCATTCCGTTATCGTAGGCCTTATTCTGCTCGTCCCATGAACCCTCGCACTGCTGCCACTCTTGCCATCACTAATGATACCCAAAATTTCCCCCCTCTCTCAAATTGCCACCCTCCTCAGTTGCCTGCCCCTGTCATCCCCACCTCCAATGTCTTTGAAACCCTCTCCAATTTCCAAATTACGGGTGATGATGATATCCAGCTCCAACCTCCCCTCCCAGCCCCGCTGGACCCCGCCCCTGATGACCCGGCCTCTCCCCCTACTGATGATCTTGATGATGCCTTCCTCGCTGCTTTGGGTGTGATTCACCATAAGCCTCACTTAGCTTTGGATGCGGATATGACTGAATTGGTGTCCTCTACTTGCTTTCCAAGTGCTGACATTATGGATGTGGTTAATGATGGGCTCAAGCGACGCAAACGCGATGACTTTGAAGACCCCTCTCCCTCTTCTTCTAGTTATTAATCATGTGGTCTTGTATAGTTTTTAATTCCCTTTTTGCATATAGGCTGCTACATATTTTTGTCTATTTTGCTGCTCATGTTTACGGGGCTTTTGGCTTTCTTTTCATCTATCTTCTGTTTTACCCCGCTTGTAGTAAGCCTGATTTATTTTGTCCCTCCCCCCTGCTGTATGTTCACCCTTTGAGGGAGGTTTTAATGTTACTTAACTCAGTTTTTATCTTTTATTATGGGTACCTCTATCAATTTTTTGTCTTACTACAAAGTTACATTGCTCTACTTTGCCCTTTATGGCCTACTGTTAGTCTGCTTTCTCCTAGTCGTAAATGGTGTGCTTCTCATATGGTTCTAACTTTGCTCCATATTTCCCAGGCTTCTGGGGTGCATATTCCCTCCTACTGCTTGGAGTGGCTGGCTCTTGTGAGGACTGTTGTCTCTCTGCTCCTTTTTATTTTTTCTCTTCCTGTAATTTTACGCTATGGCTGCTCTTGTGTTGCATCGGATGGGAAGCATCCGCTATGGTTACGTAACGAGGCTACATAGCCTATTGGTTTTTATTATCTCTCAATCATGAAACTTCTTAGTTGGAACATTCAAGGGGGCAAAAAACACGAAGCCCTTGTTGAACTTATTTATCTCAAAAATAAATATCAACCGGACATTATGTTTATCATGGAAACTCTAACAACGTCAAGTAATAGTAATCAAATACTCCGTGCTTTGCATTTTGACAACAAACTTATTATTAATCCCATTAACCATTGTGGGGGAATTTGGGTTATATGGAACAATGAACATATCTTGCTTAACTCGCATTCGCTTACGGACCGCTGCGCCCATCTAAATGTAAAATACAAACCTCTAAATAAATCCTTTTTTGTAACTAGGCTCTATGCTCCTGCCCAGGAGCACGAAAAGCAACCCTTTTGGGACTATTTGTTTCAATTTCATTCAAGTCTCCCTCTTCCTTGGATCGCCATTGGTGATTTCAATGAACTCCTTTACAACAATGATAAAGTTGGGGGAAGACCAGTTAATATTACCCCAAACTCTAGATTTCCCACGTTGCTTTCCGCTCTTAATGCTTTTGACTTCCCTTGTCTTCAAAAGGCTTTTTCATGGAAAAAAAACTATTTACGCTACAACAATTTACGAACGATTAGGTCGTGCTATTGCGCATTTCGATATCCAATCCTACTTCCCCAATACATGCCTTACAATTGGTAACTTTACAGTTTCCGATCATGCACCATTGGTACTTGATCTCATGCCTTCTATCGCTCGTGCGCCACGTATGTTTAAGTTTCAGAATAACTGGGCCCTTGAGCTTGAGACTCACACCAAAATAGCCTCAATTTGGGCTACTCAAATTAGAGGATCACGGTTTTTTCGGGTCCAACAACGCTTACTACAAATCAAAACTCATCTTAAAAGTTGGTCCAAAGATAAATATGGACATACACGAAATAAGTTACTACAAAATGAACAACGTCTTACTACTAATGTTATAGTTTTATATCTTCTTTTCTCCCTGCTTCTTTGTTGAAATGCGTGCAAATAGTGCTCTTAGGAGCTATTTTATACTAACATCTTCCATCTAGTTGTGGTTTTGTGTTTCATGATAGTTTTCAGGTTTGAGGGAATTACTTCCCTATTTTCTGCTATTCTTGATGACACAATGGATTGGAGAGAGTTAGGAGGCACGTGTATGAGTTCCCGGGGCCCGAAGATGCTTCCCAGAGCCATCGGGTGTGAAGAGATCTGAAGACTTGGCGTCAAAAGCCAAGAAAGCTCCTTTTGAAGGGTCGTCCGTTCTGGTCGGGAGATTACCGCCCGGTCGGGCGGCAACTTTTCCTCAAATTTCATTTCTCTCGGGCACGATCGGGCGTATGTTGCCCGCTCGTAATTCGCTGTTAGCGCCCGATCGGGCGTTTCCGCCCTGTCTGATCGGGCGCCCTGCTCGCCCACGCCTGCTGAAGAATCACATGCTGGAAGGCCGCCCGGTGACACGAAACCTGAAATTATGGACTTTTTTATTTCCTTTTTTAGGAGTTAGTATAAATAGCTTTGTAAAAGATTTTACCAGGAGTTTTGTTTTCTGATTTGGATTTTGGTTCCTTAGTTCTCTAAAACTCTAGTTTCTCTCTAGCCCTAATTATTGCGCATTGGAGATTAATTCAAGTTCAATTCAAGCTCTTCAATTTTCCTTTCAATTGGTAATTGTATCTTTCATAGTTCTTATTTACTTTCAAGTATTTGTCTCTTATTATTTTTAATTGCTTCAAGTATGAGTATTTCAATGGTTATTGTTAGTGTTTTCTTTGCCATGAGTGAGTAGATTCATCTCTAGGGCTTAGTGAGGGAAGCCATATTTATACCATGATTTATTGTTCTTGATTTCTTTGATAATTAGGTTATGGGTAGAGCAATTCTAGTGTGATTCATTTTTTATCTGCGATTTATGTTAGTGTACAATTTTATGAATCGTTTCTGGCTAATAATTGTTTGTATTAATCAAGATCCTACTTTTAGAGGCCTAGAACACACTAGTGAGTCTGATTATGTGATGTGACCAAACTGCATATGTTGCCTTGAGAGTGTTAAGACCCGACCATAGGATTAACGCCTACTCTAATTGCTCGACCCTATACCTAAGTATTATTAGTTTTCTGAACCCTCCTGATTGGTATAAGCATAGTGGACCGATCGAATGCCCTAGATTTTTAATTATTTGATATTTTTCCTTCTCTTGTGATTTAGTTTATTTCACCTTAGTTATTAGTCAATCAACAACTTTTCTGTCTGAATAGTTAAGTAATTGAACATTAATCAGTAGAATTCCTCTCCCTGTGGATCGACCCGTATTTGCTAAGTATCTGCTAACAACAGACACCGTGCACTTGCGGTATATATTTAAAACCCATCAAGTTTTTAGCGCCGTTGTCGGGGAGACGGCTAGTTCTATAGCTTTTTGATTAATTATTTAAACTATTCCTACTGTCTCATTGGAACTTCAAGTTCCAATTGAGGTAATCTCACTTCATATTTTTCTTTGTTTCTTTTATTCCCAGGTCTAAAAGAACGGGTACTCAGTTCCAACTGACCCTGATCTTGAGAAAACCATCAGGCAACTCAAAAAGCAACAAAAGAAGAAGAAGCAGTCTGCTAATCAGGGAAAATCTACGGAAGAACCAATAGAATCAATCATGCCTCCTAAGTCATTGAAGTCTTATGGGGTACCTTCCCCTGGCAATGTTCCCACAGGCCCTACTATGCCTGACATACAAGCGGCCAACTTTGAAATCAAGCCTGCCCTCATTCATATGATCCAACAGAACCAGTTTGGAGGGCATCCATCTGAAGACCCTGCAAATCATTTACAACGGTTTCAACAACTCTGTCGTACCGTTAAGCATCAAGGGGTCACTCTTGATCAGTTGATGGTCATGGTATTTGAGTTCTCTTTGAAAGACAAGGCTAAAAAATGGCTCAATGATGTCACAGCAACTGAATGGAGTGCTATTTCTGAAGCATTCCTGAAAGAATACTACCCTCATACTAAGACTGCAGAAATCCGACACAAACTTGCTACCTTCCAACAAGAACCTGATGAGACATTGAAAGAAGCATGTAATAGGTTCAAGGACCTGCAGAGAGAATGCCCACACCACAATCTTGACAAGTGGTTTATCACCCAAGCATTCTACAATGGTCTACAACCCCATATCAAGAGTATAATTGATTCATCTACAGGGGGTGTTTTCCTAGACAAGGAGGTGGATGAAGGGTACAGTTTTCTGGCCAACTTAGCAGCAAATGATCATATATAGTTCTTCCAGGACTATTACAAAGAAAAAGTTGGATGCTGATGCATATGCCCTGTTGTCTGCACAAGTTACCCAGTTGAGCATGAAGGTGGATTCACTTAACCCTTCACAGTCTAATACTCCTCCTATGAGTATTAATGCGATGTCTTCCATGGCTCCTATTACCTCTTCTTACTGTGAGGTGTGTGGTGTTCAAGGCCACTTTGGTTATGATTGTTCCTACAATCAACCCAACCCGAATCAGATGGAGCATGCAAATGCTTTTCAGCAGAGACCTCCACACAACCCATACTCCAACACATTCAACCTAGGTTGGAGGGATCATCCTAACTTTTCCTACAAAAACAATAATGTTCAGAACCCTCAATCTATGCCACAAACATCCTACCAACCACCTCATCAAAACCCACCATAATATGCTGCTAGACAACAATATTACTAAGGGGCTCCTCAGAATCCCCCTCCTGGATTCAATAGGCCTTCACACCTAGGCTATCAGCAGCAAGCTTCTCAGAATGCCGGTTCTCAAGAGCCTACTATGTCTGATCTGATGAAGATGATGGTTTCTATACAAAAGAGTCATGAAGAGAGCATCAAAGAGTTGAAAAACACTACAAAACATTTGGAAAATCAACTCGCTCAGGTGGCCGGAAACAATGTGCAGAGGCAACCAGGTCATCTACCGGGGCAAGCAATTCCCAAAGAAACTGCTAATGTTGTCACTCTTCGAAGCGGTACACAGTATGATGCCCCACTTATGCCTACTGATGATTCACCACCTCTAGTTCATAATGTTGTAGTGGATGAAAATGAAGGTGAGGATAGCTCAAAATCTGACATTGAGCAAGGGAAGGCAGATGAAGCAAGGAAGCAAAAGGAGAAGGTTACTGATTCTCCTACACCACCACTACCTTTTCCCCACAGGATGCAAAAATCAAAGGTCGATCAACAACTTGGTAAGTTCCTGGCCATGGTCAAGAACCTTGAGGTAACAATTCCTTTTACTGATTTAATTTCTCAAGTACCTGTGTATGCTAAGTTTTTGAAAGATATGATCACTAAGAAGAAGGATTTTGGTGGTTTAGATATAGTCGCTCTAACTGAAGAGTGTAGTGCTGTATTGCAGAATAAAATCCCACCAAAACTCAAGGATCATGGTAGTTTTTCCATCCCTTGTCATGTAGGTGCTTTATTTATTGATAAGGCTTTATGTGATCTAGGAGCTAGTGTATCTGTTATGCCTTTATCTATCTGTAATAAACTGAACATGGGAGTCTTAAAGTGCACGCAGATTACTTTGCAGATGACAGATCGTTTTGTGAAATATTCTTTGGGTCTTTTAGAGGATGTTCCTGTTCGGGTTGGAAAATTCTATATACCTGTTGATTTTGTAGTACTAGATATGGAAGAGGATAGTCAAATCCCCATCATCTTGGGTAGACCTTTCTTATGTCTCGCTTGGTCTTTGTTATTGATGTCAAGTCTGGTTCTCTTACTTTGAGTGTTGGTGATGATACTGTGACTTTTAAGCTTTCTAATGCTCTAAAGTTTCCTATGCTTGAGAACACTTGTTGCAGGATTGATGTTATAGAGGAGGTTGTTATATATGATGCTCCTCGCGCCTTGTTAGATGATCCGTTGGAGGCTATTCTTACTTTTGGAGCCTCAAAAGGTGAAGGTGATGATGAGGTAACTACTTTGGATGGCTTTGACACTGATGAGACCGAAGGTTTTGAGGTAATGCAAACCATTTGTTCCACTTCTGAGCCACAGGTAAAGAAGGTAGAATTAAAACCATTACCCTCTCACCTTAGATATGCATTTCTTGATGATAAAGAGAATTGCCCTGTGATCGTGAGTGTTAAACTCGATGATAGCCAGCTTTTAAAGCTTCTCACTGTGCTTCGCATGCATAAGAAAGCTATTGGGTATAACATTGACGATCTCAAGGGCATTAGCCCTGACTTTTGTATGCATAGAATAAATCTGGAAGAGAGCCACCGTCCTTGTATACAACCACAGCGTCGTTTGAATCCAAATATGCAGGAGGTGGTGAAAAAAGAGGTAATCATCTACCCCATTCCTGATTCTAAGTGGGTGAGCCCGGTACAAGTCGTTCCTAAGAAAGGGGGGGACAATAGTTGTTAAGAACGATAAGGATGAGCTTATTCCTACTCGTGTTGTCACGGGGTGGCGTATGTGTATTGATTATCGCAGGTTGAATACGGCCACCCTGAAGGATCACTTCCCCCTCCCTTTTATTGATCAGATGCTTGAGAGATTAGCAAATCATAACTTTTTCTGTTATTTGGATGACTATTCTGGTTTCTTTCAGATTCCTATTCACCCCGAAGACCAGGAGAAGACGACGTTCACATGTCCTTATGGCACTTTTGCTTACCCCCGAATGCCTTTTGGTTTGTGTAACGCCCCTGCCACATATCAAAGATGTATGATGGCCATATTTTCAGATTTCATTGAGAATATCATGGAGGTATTCATGGATAATTTCAGTGTTTATGGTTCTGATTTTGACATGTGTTTGCATAATATTTCTAAGGTCCTTAAGCGTTGTTGTGATGTTAATCTGGTCTTGAATTGGGAAAAGTGCCACTTCATGGTCAATGAAGGAGTGGTACTTGGTTATCTTGTTTCTGAACGTGGCATCCAAGTTGACCGATCAAAAATTGAGGTGATTGAGAAACTTCCTCCTCCCGTGAATGTCAAGGGAGTGAGGAGTTTTCTTGGTCATGCGGGTTTCTATCATCGTTTTATAAAAGATTTTTCTAAAGTCGCGAAACCCCTAACTCAATTATGCTTAAGGATGCCACTTTTGATTTCACTGATGCTTGTTTGGAGTCCTTTGACAGGATTAAGAAAGCATTGATAACTGCTCCAATCATACAACCTTCGGACTGGGATTTACCGTTCGAGATTATGTGTGATGCTAGTGACTAGGGGTGTTCATAACCGGGTACCCGATTTTTCGGGTACCCGGACAAGCGGGTACCCGCATTTACGGGTAGTTAAAAAGCGGCCCGTGACCCGACCCGAAAAAGCCGGGTACCCGATTTTTCGGGTCGGGTCATAGGGTACCCGGTTAAATCTGCCATGATTGTTTTTTGCGAATATCCATTTTTTGATAATTCAACAGCCATGATAGTTGATAATTCAACAGCAATGATAATTGATAATTCCTCATACACTTTCTCAACCAACTTTTCATTGTTCTCCCACGGCATTTTCCGCCCCAATCTTGACTCCCCACCATCATCCAACAAAAACCCACCTCCAAAATCATCCCAATTTATCTGGGCGCCATCCTAGTTCTTCTGGGTACCAACCAAATCACTGCCAAGTTCAAGCCTTTTAATTCTCTGAACAATTTTACTTACCACTTTTTTACCCTTTCCTCCAGTAATTTTCTCAGTGACCTATCAGATTTGTCATTTTATGGGATTGAGAATTAGAGGTTTTATTCCTCGTTTCATTGGATTTTGAAGGGTCCGAAATTTCATCAGATGGAAGGAAAAGGGGAGCTTTCATCCATGGTGCAGTGGGCATCTTAACCCTACCTTTATCTGAATTTGTAGCTTCATTACTATTTCACCATTTTTATCATCAGTGATTTTGGAGGAAAAAGAAGTGGCATTGTGTTTTTGGGTTTTGCGGCTGTAAACATGAAACAGTAGAAGAAACCTAAAGTTCAAAAGTGATTGAGGGAACAGTTTCAGAACGTAAAATAAGTTAAAAACAAAGTTTCGGGTATCCGGGTACCCGATAACCATAATGTCGCGGTCCATTACCCGACCCGGGCTAATGTCTTTTTTCCCGGGTCGGGTACCCGGCCAAAAAATGTTAAAAAATTCAGAAAATTACCCGGTTTAATTGTTGCGGGTCAGCGGGTCAGCGGGTCAACGGGTCGGGTAATTCGGGTCGGGATTTTTTGAACACCCCTACTAGTGACTATGCTGTGGGAGCAGTGCTTGGTCAAAGGAAGAATAAGGTGTTGCATGCCATCTACTATGCAAGTAAAACCTTGGATGGAGCTCAAATGAATTATGCTACTGCTGAGAAGGAGCTCCTTGCGATTGTTTATGCCCTTGATAAGTTTCGAACCTATCTCATTGGTTCGAAAGTCATTATTCACACTGATCATGCCGCCCTCAAGTATTTGTTGGCCAAGAAGGAGGCAAAGCCGAGGCTCATTCGATGGATTCTTCTTCTTCAAGAGTTTGATCTGGAGATACGGGATAAGAAGGGTGCTGAGAACGTTGTTGCAGATCATCTCTCTCGTTTGAGGTTTGAGTCGAGCTCAGATGGCCCTATCGATGATTATTTTCCTGATGATCATCTCCTTGCTGTATCTACCCAATCCCCTTGGTATGCTGATTTTGCTAATTATTGTGTTGGCGGATCTCATCCCCCTGATCTTACATACCAGCAGCCGCAAAAGTTCTATCATGATGCTCAAAGGTATTTCTGGGAGGATCCCTTTTTATATAAAAAATGTGCTGACGGGATGTTTCGTAGATGTGTTGTAGATTGGGAGATTGAGGGAGTGCTACAACATTGTCATAGCATGCCCTCTAGTGGCCATCTAGGCTCCCAAGCCACAACTTATAGAGTCATCCAGAGTGGATTTTACTGGCCCACAATTTTCAAGGATGCTCGTGCTTTTTGTGTGTCTTGTGATGCTTGCCAAAGGACCGGTAATATTTCTAAGAGGCAAGAAATGCCGCAGACAGGTATTTTGGAGGTTGAACCTTTTGATGTCCGGGGCATCGATTTCATGGGACCATTTCCTACTTCTTGTGGAAACAGGTGCATTTTGGTCGGTGTTGATTATGTGACAAAATGGGTTGAAGCCATCGCATCACCAACCAATGACTCCCAAGTGGTGATGAAGATGTTCAAGAAAATAATTTTCCCCCGTTTTGGTGTGCCTAGAGTTGTCATCAGTGATGGAGGCTCTCACTTCCATAAGAGCACTTTTAAGGTGGGCGGGCACGGATGTGTCGTGTGCACCGCACCCGGCCAAAGATAAAATTTCTCCTACTCTCTTTTACACTAAGGTAGTATAATGGAAGTAGGGGTCGTATCCGCAGGGAAACAGGGACGAGTTTAATATTCAGCGTGATTCGAAACCTAGATTAAGCTAAGGGCCGAGAAACCTACTAATAATTACAAAGGGGGGTTTCAAGTTGATTTATAACTAAACTACAACTAACTAGCATATAAACAAAATGAGAAATCAATTATAGGAAGATCTTGAATCCGATTAACATTCACTTCAATTCATTATCGATCCTTGAACCTCCACTCTAATTATTTCCATAATTATCTATTGTCGAGAATTAATCTCGTGTTCTCCTTATTCTTAGTTGAATAGCACGATCAGCATGACTATAAAACCCTAACCAAAGGATAACCTAGTCCGATAGCGGCTAAGTTCAATCCAATAGCAGCAATAAACACAGAGAACCAACAGACCTGCTAACGCCATACAAGCGATAAACATTCAACAGTTAATTCAATTTCCCCAAGAAATAACCAAGATGATCAGCATCTAAGCTACTCCCTAGTTTGCTACCAATTGATAAAAGAATAAAACAATCCGATTCTATTCTTAAATCTAGCATTAGATTAATTACACAATCAAACTAGTAATATTCCTAGCATAATCATGCAAAAATCATAGAAAGCAAGCATAGAAATTAAACCATAATCAAAGGAAATAGAAAGAGAGGAAAGATCTCACAATAATGCTTGAAGCTTCATATTAATCTCGTTCAAGAACGGTTCAAGCTACAATCGGAATAGCATAAGCCAATCCCGTAATTGAAATCTACAAAAACTAAACTAGAAAATAAAAACTAAAAGTGAAGACAACAAGAGAGGAGTGGAGTTTTGGAGACTCCCTCTCCTTGTGGCTGCTGCCCCCCTAGGTCCAAAAACAAGCTTTAGTATTTATACTAAAGCTCAAAAATCAGCCGACATTTAGACCGACCTAGGGGTCGCGAGGTGCGAAGTAGGTCGCACCGTGCGAAGGGTGTTCTGCCTACCGCAGAATTAGCTGGGCAAAGCAGGTCGCACCTCGCGGCGGTGTCGCGAGGTGCGAGCAAGCAGGTCGCGAGGTGCGACCATGCTCGCGAGGTGCGAGCTCGAGCTGGGCAGCTGGGCGAGGCTGCTGGGCGAGCTGGGCGAGCGCTGGGCTGCTTGCTGCTGGGCGCTGGGCGTGCGCAAGGCTTGCGGTAGCTTGCTGCGATGGCTGAGGCTTGGGCTTGCGGTGCTCACGAGAGCTTGGCTTGGCGAGCTTGTGGTGATGCTTAGGCTTGCGGTGATGCTTGGGCTTTGCTCGGCTCAAATGCACTTCACCTTGGAAGCTCGGAATACATGACGTTAACACAAATTATCTCTCATGCTCCCGAACTTCCGCTAAGGGTTAAATAAAACATGAACGTTAACAATTACAATCAAACCCTTAGCAAAGTGCACCCAAAGTTACGTAAATACTACGCGTAACTTGAGCATATCAAATACCCCCACACTTGAACTTTACTCGACCTCGAGTAAACTCAAAATGAGGATCACCAAATAAATCATCACCCAAGTTCTCAACACCAACCTCTCTCTCCACCAACTACATCATCATCATCACATCTTAATGAAATACGCTCAAAACCTAAACGTAAGGGATGATGATTCCCCCACACTTAGATTCAAGCTCACCCGAAGTATACAAAGACGCGACAACAACAATAACCAGCAAACGACAACCAAAATGTGAGCTCAAATCCTGAAGGATCTCAAAGGAGTTGAACCCACTCCAACGCCACAATCAAAATGACAACTCGCCTAAAACCTCAAAAGATAAACTAAAACTACTACTACAACAACTAATTTAAAATAGCAAGCCATGGAATGAAGACAAAAAGGGATAAATTCCATGCTTACTCCCAAAAACAAACAATCAACCAAAAGAATGTGAAAGCCAAAACAAAACTTCACAAAATCAAGGATGAAATAACCAAACCAACCCGAAAACGCTTTCAACCTTATGACACCATCTCCGGCAAATGAGTTTTCAAAGTACAAAATTCTCTCTTAATCTCTCATTTTGCCTAGGAGCCCTTTCGGGTTTTCATCCTAGCTTCTCACATTTTTTTCATCTCACCATCTTACCCGCTCAATATAAGCCACTTTTTTGCATAAGTTGCCCTTTCGGGTTTTCAACCTATCCGGGCCCCCATTTTTGCCTGAGTCACCCACCCTTGTGGGTTTTCAACTCAGCGGGTTTCATTTCATCACTTTTTTTTTTTATATTCTTTTTCATTTTCATTTTTCATTTTTTTTTCAAATTGAAAGTAATATATACAACATAGATACATGAGAATGAGAATACCCTCCCCCCTACTTAAACTACACATTGTCCTCAATGTGTTGACAATTAAAAGAAAAAGTATACTGAAAATAGGGGGGAAATTTGAAAATCGGGTAAATCGAAGATCGATGGTCAAAACTCATGAAAAGCAATCCGTCAAACTCAAACTTCTTAACAACACCAACTCAAATCTCCTAACTCAACTCACAACCCTCTCCCTCTAATCACTCAAACAAATGACAAGTTCAAAAGTTTTGAATTTTTGAGATTTGCTCCTAGCTTAAGAGATCGAAAAGATACATTAACAATCTCAATCCTCTAGTGTTACCAACTCCTAGCTATTGAAGTCCTCCCAACGGATTTTCTTTTGTGGATTTTGGTTTCAAGCGGATTAAGATGTGTTGTGGTTCGTTTTATAGTGTGTGGGCGGTGGGTGAAAGAAAATTTGTTGTGGTGGTAGAAATTTGATGAGAAAATAAAGGAAAAGAAAGAAAATAAAAGGGATCTCGGGTTGCCTCCCGAGAAGCGCTGTTGTTTAAAGTCGTGAGCTCGACTTAGTACCTTAAGCTTAATCATTGGGTTGTGCTCCATGTGTGACAATGGTGGTTCCATGTCAATCTCCACTTTAAGTACCTGCAAAATTGATTGAGAAGAACTCTTGCAATGCATCGTTAGCACAAACAAAAACAAAGAGCACAAACAATATCATCCAAAAATCACACTAAATACAAACAAGTAACACCGTTTCCCCGGCAACGGCGCCAAAATTTGGGCGGGCACGGATGTGTCGTGTGCACCGCACCCGGCCAAAGATAAAATTTCTCCTACTCTCTTTTACACTAAGGTAGTATAATGGATGTAGGGGTCGTATCCGCAGGGAAACAGGGACGAGTTTAATATTCAGCGTGATTCGAAACCTAGATTAAGCTAAGGGCCGAGAAACCTACTAATAATTACAAAGGGGGGTTTCAAGTTGATTTATAACTAAACTACAACTAACTAGCATATAAACAAAATGAGAAATCAATTATAGGAAGATCTTGAATCCGATTAACATTCACTTCAATTCATTATCGATCCTTGAACCTCCACTCTAATTATTTCCATAATTATCTATTGTCGAGAATTAATCTCGTGTTCTCCTTATTCTTAGTTGAATAGCACGATCAGCATGACTATAAAACCCTAACCAAAGGATAACCTAGTCCGATAGCGGCTAAGTTCAATCCAATAGCAAAGAATAAACACAAGAGAACCAATGCACTCCGCTAACGCCATACAAGCGATAAACATTCAACGGTTAATTCAATTTCCCCAAGAAATAACCAAGATGATCAAGCATCTAAGCTACTCCCTAGTTTGCTACCAATTGATAAAAAGAATAAAACAATCCGATTCTATTCTTAAATCTAGCATTAGATTAATTACACAATCAAACTAGTAATATTCCTAGCATAATCATGCAAAAATCATAGAAAGCAAGCATAGAAATTAAACCATAATCAAAGGAAATAGAAAGAGAGGAAAGATCTCACAATAATGCTTGAAGCTCCATATTAATCTCGTTCAAGAACGGTTCAAGCTACAATCGGAATAGCATAAGCCAATCCCGTAATTGAAATCTACAAAAACTAAACTAGAAAATAAAAACTAAAAGTGAAGACAACAAGAGAGGAGTGGAGTTTTGGAGACTCCCTCTCCTTGTGGCCGCTTGCCCCCTAGGTCCAAAAACAAGCTTTAGTATTTATACTAAAGCTCAAAAATCAGCCCGACATTTAGGCCGGCCTAGGGGTCGCGAGGTGCGAAGTAGGTCGCACCGTGCGAAGGGTGTTCCGCCTACCGCGAATTAGGCCGGGCAAGCGGGTCGCACCTCGCGGCGCAGTCGCGAGGTGCGAGCAAGGTGTCGCGAGGTGCGACCATGCTCGCGAGGTGCGAGCTCGAGCCGGGCGAGGGCTGGCGAGCCGGGCGAGCAGCCTTGGCCGCTGGCCGGGCGCCGGGCGTGCGCAAGGCTTGCGGTAGCTTGCTGCGATGGCTGAGGCTTGGGCTTGCGGTGCTCACGAGAGCTTGGCTTGGCGAGCTTGTGGTGATGCTTAGGCTTGCGGTGATGCTTGGGCTTTGCTCGGCTCAAATGCACTTCACCTTGGAAGCTCGGAATACATGACGTTAACACAAATTATCTCTCACAGCTCCGAACTTCCGCTAAGGGTTAAATAAAACATGAACGTTAACAATTACAATCAAACCCTTAGCAAAGTGCACCCAAAGTTACGTAAATACTACGCGTAACTTGAGCATATCATAAGGCTTTGTTGAACAAACATGGGGTCACTCACAAGGTTGGCTTGGCTTACCACCCACAGACCAGTGGCCAAGTAGAGGTGTTCAACAGACATATTAAGAGGATTCTGGAGAAAGTTGTCACTAAAGCAAGGAAAGATTGGTCCTTGAAGCTTGATGATACTTTTTGGGCTCTGCGCACTGCATTTAAGACTCCTTTGGAAACAACTCCATATTGTATGGTGTACGGCAAAGCTTGCCAATTACCAGTTGAAATGGAGTATCTATCTGCATGGGCTACTAAAGAAATTAACTTGGACCTCCAAGCTGCGGGTGAGGCACGACTTCTTCAATTGAATGAATTGGATGAGCTTACATTGGAAGCTTATGAGAATCACAAGCTCTATAAGGAGCAAACGAAGAAGTTTCATGACAAGATGATAGAAAAGAGGGAATTTCATATGGGTGACAAGGTATTACTATTCAATTCGAGGTTGAGACTTTTTCCTGGAAAACTCAAGTCTCGATGGTCGGGACCATTCGTGGTGACTGATGTTAAGCCACATGGAGCAGTTGAAATTTCTAAAAATGGAGGTGAGAAATTCAAGGTGAATGGTCAACGCTTGAAGTTGTACCATGAGGGTGCTTTTATAGGCCTTGTAGAGGAGATTCGCTTTGAATCTACTCTTTCTGAGACATAAGTGATGAGGTAACATGGTCGTGCGGGACCTTCATAAACCAGTGCTTTGCGGGAGGTAACCCGTATCTTTTTTTTTTTTACTTAGTTTTTTTTTCTTTTCTTCTTAGTTTTGCTCTTTTTAATGAGTGAGTGAGAGGGTACTAACTTTCCTTTGAAGCTTATTTAGTGCAGGATGGTTAGTTTTTGTGAGCCATGAGTTGCCCGAGCGAAAATGAGACCAAAGCAAGCGTTGTAATGCATTCTCGCATACCGCCCGATCTGGTCGGGCTACCGTCGCCCGGTCGGGACCGTGACAAATTCTATGTGAGAGAAGAAAAAGCTGAAAATTGGCCTCCGCCCGATCTGGTCGGGCGTCCTCCCGTAAAAAAATTTCGAGAAAATGCATAGGAAGTGCCTTCGCCCGATCAGGTCGGGCGAGCTCCGCCCGATCGGGCCCGTAACAAATCCAGAAACCACAAAAGAAAACAAAAAAACCCTTCGCCCGATCTGACCGGGCGATTCCGCCCGATCGGGCGCCTGGGCGACTTCCGCGCGTTTAATCAGGCCTTTTCTTTTTCTCCTTCATTCATCTTTCAATTTCCCCAATTCTCACTCTCTCTCCTCTCAAAACCCTATCCTCCCACTTTATCTTCTTCCTCCATCCTCTCATCCTTCAATTCTAACCTCCATTAAAATTCTTCCCACCTTAAAGAAATCACCTCCTTTCTTCACCCTTTACTTTTTCTCTCACTACTTTTGTAATACCCCAATCCTTAAAAGCGTTTTAATTAGCGTTAATTATAATTATAAAGTTAATTATGTTTCGAAAATCCTTATTTTATTTAAGTTGGAGTATGAATTTTTAATTGAGATGTTGTCATGTTTTTATTAATTTAATTTTATAAAGATACTATTATTTAATATATTTTGGGTTTCTAGCGATGTAAAATATGTTCAACGGTATTTGGTCCCAATAGGAAACCAAAGTCGGTTTTCCTCCCTTCCACTTATGGATGTCTGTTTAAGGAGGAAACAAAACCCCCAAAATCTTTGTCTCTCTGTCATTTTTCTTCCCTCACAAAAAGGAAACCCAACCCCATTTCTCTCTCCTTCCCGTGAAACCCCAAAGCCCCAACCCTCACCCTTCTCTCTCTTCTCACGCACCCCTCTTCCTCTCTCCTCGTCGGCGTTTCCCCAAGCTCGCCGGAGCTTTCTCTCTCCTCCGTCCGCGTGTGTCTGCCGTCGGTGCTGCTCGCGTGCCACAGCGGTGCTGTTGTGGTTTCGTTGCTGCTGCTGTTCGAGCTCCCCTGCTCGCGATCTCTCTCCTCCTCGCTGCTCTTGTTGTTCGTGGGTGCTACTGTGCACCGCTGCCTTCGTGTGTAGCCTGCGCTGCTCGCCGGAGCACAGCTCCCCTTCCCTGCCGCCTCTGTTCGTCCCTGCTCCAAGTGAGCAGAGGTACTACACCCTCCTCTTCTTCTCTCTTATTCTTCCCATATCAAAGGTTAATATTGAAGTTATGAACTCTGAAATTGGGTACTACCCTTTCCAATCTCTCGTTTAATTGGATTTATTTTCATCGCAAGTTCAGAACATTAAGAGGATCTTGATTTCAAATTATGCATATAATTGAAAGGATTTAGATTGATTGATTATATGGGTGTAATTGTGATGATGTTGAGTTTACCGTTGCTTGTGAATTGGTGATCCGAATAAAGAAGTGTGGTTTTTATTTATTAGATGAATGAGGTATTGTTAATTGGTTGTATGGAAAAATCTAAACTGAAGTGGGCATTGAGATAAGTGACGACCTTAGATATGGTTTTGATTGATTTGAAGAATGATTCTAATCATGAATTCTTAACTCAGTTTAATGAACTTGCTCATGTTAGTGTGACAATGGTTATCTTACTAACGCAAACGAATGAAGAACTAAAAGTAGTTAACGGTATGCGTTTAGCTAGTGAGCAGAGTTTATCACTATATTATAGTAAGTTGAAAAGCTAAGAAAAATGTAACACCCGGACTATTGCGAGTAATATTTAGAGTTGAGTGATGTTTAATGACGCTAGTCGATTATGTGAACTATATTGCTAACAAACTTATTATATGGATATGAAAAAGGTATGGGATAAATATACCTCCCTGTTTCATAAGTGATCCGAAAGTATGAACGACTCTTAAACGATATGAGATACGAAAAGACTTCTATGTTTCTGATATGTTTATGTTGTTATTCTGAAAAGTATTTAAAGTTATGAGATATGCTTACAATTTCCGATTATGTAAAAGTAGACGTTATGGTCATGATTAATATTATGTTTTATATATGGATTGCGGGAAATGAAATGTTTTATGATGGTTATGATGAAACGATGCTATGAAATGACGATGATGTAATGTAATTATGGTTACGTTATGATGATGATTACGTATCATGATTACGATTACCATTAGGTAATGTGATTATGATTCGTAAAGGAACGAAACATGATAAAGCTAAGTGAAAGAACGGTTCTTGGCAAGTATTACGATGTTATGTTGGTCGTGCACGTACCATTTCGTTCTATGGCGGAAACGCCACCTCTCGGTTAGGGGCAATTGTCCCCGGTGGCGCCGCACTATGCATGGCTTTATGCCACCTTCACGGTTAGGGACATTGTCCCCGGTGGCTATTGCCCTATGATTATGATGATGATGCTTTTGGGAGACGTCCCTTATGTTATACTTGCCAAGTTACCAAAATGATTAAGTAAATGAAAAGATAATGATGAATCATATGATATGATATGATATTATGAACCGATATGATATGTTATGAAATGATTTATGTTGTTCTTCCCTCTATTAAATGCATGCTCTTTCAAGTTACCAAAATGATTAAGTAAATGAAAAGATAATGATGAATCATATGATATGATATGATATTATGAACCGATATGATATGTTATGAAATGATTTATGTTGTTCTTCCCTCTATTAAATGCATGCTCTTTCAAGTTACCAAAATGATTAAGTAAATGAAAAGATAATGATGAATCATATGATATGATATGATATTATGAACCGATATGATATGTTATGAAATGATTTATGTTGTTCTTCCTTCTATTAAATGCATGCTCTTTCAAGTTACCAAAATGATTAAGTAAATGAAAAGATAATGATGAATCATATGATATGATATGATATGATATTATGAACCGATATGATATGTTATGAAATGATTTATGTTGTTCTTCCCTCTATTAAATGCATGCTCTTTCAAGTTACTAATATGATTAAGTAAAAATGAAAAGATAATGATGAGGCTTATGATATGAAACGAAATATCTGTTATGTAGATGATTTTATAATTTAATGCTATGAAGTATGGTGAATTTGATGTTACGAAAGTATGATTATGATTGCGGTTATGTTTTATGATTTCACACATTATGTTATTGATGCTTGGGTTAGGAATGTTTTACGAATATGATGATTAGTGATGTTTATGAACGAATGTATGGCATAACTATGTTATTAAGAAAGTACGATTATTGGTAGTTAAGTAAATGAATGATGATGATGATTTATGATATCTGTGAGAACATATAAGTCATGAAAGATTATGAATAAAGTATATGTTTATGAATGTTTATTGTCTAATGATATGAAAGTATGTCTTCCGCTTTGATATGAAAGAACTACGATGATGTTACGACTCTGCTATGTTTTCTGAAAGTACTTAAAGGTCATGAAATGCCATTAGAATGGAGGAAGAGTACTTTGATTCCTTTGTATAAGAACAAAGGCGATGTACAAGATTGTACCAACTACCGAGGAATCAAACTAATGAGTCATACGATGAAACTCTGGGAAAGGGTGATTGAGCAAAGACTTAGGAAACATGTGAAGATATCGGAGAACCAATTTGGATTTATGCCTGGAAGATCGACTATAGAGGCCATCCACCTCTTAAGACAAACAATGGAACATTACCGTGATAGGAAGAAGGATCTACATATGGTTTTCATTGATTTGGAGAAGGCATATGATAGAGTACCAAGAGAAATACTTTGGTGGGCGTTGGCAAGGAAAGGTGTTCCACAAAAATATATAGATATCATCAAGGATATGTATGAGGGGGCAACTACGAGTGTGCGGACTACGGTGGGGAGGACAGAAGAGTTTCCTATTACGATCGGAGTGCATCAAGGTTCTGCACTTAGTCCCTTTCTCTTTGCCCTAGTCATGGACGAACTAACGAGGTCAATTCAAGATGATATACCATGGTGTATGATGTTTGCGGATGATATTGTGTTGATTGATGAAACAAAGGAAGGTATTGAGAGAAAGTTGGAATTGTGGGAGACATACATTAGAAGCCGGGGTTTTAGATTGAGCGAAGTAAGACGGAGTATATGGAGTGCAAGTTCGGTGGGGTTACAAGCAGCGAGGCGAGGGCGGTCACTTTGGATAGCAAAGTGGTTCAAGGATCGAACGTCTTCCGTTACCTAGGATCCATTCTCCAAAAGGATGGAGAACTGGATGGAGACGTGGCTCATAGAATTAACGCGGGTTGGTTAAAGTGGAAAAGCGCCACTCGGATTCCTTTGTGATTCAGGTATTCCCCAAAGCTTGAAGGGAAAGTTCTACCGTACAGCAATTAGGCTCTGCTTTGTTATATGGCACCGAATGTTGGGCGGTGAAACAATGCCACGTCCATAAGATGAACGTGGCGGAGATGCGTATGTTGCGGTGGATGTGTGGCCACACAAGGAAAGACCGATTAAGAAATGAAGTGATCGGGAAAAAGTTGGAGTTGCATCCATTGAAGAAAAGATGAGGGAGAATCGGTTAAGATGGTTTGGTCATGTGAAAAGGAGATCGGGTGATGCACCTAGGTGAGAAGAATTGAAGGGTGGAGGAGTAACCAAGTTGTAAGGGGGGGGAAGACCTAAGATGACTTGGATGAAGGTAATTGAAAGTGATATGAGGTTACTTGGGATCGAGGAGAGCATGACGTTGGATAGAAGTGAGTGGAGGGGCAGTATCCATGTGGAGGAAGGGGTGTGATTGCCGCATTTATTTGTTTTTCTCAATCGTGTTGGTATTAAAACCTTTTGTTGAAAACCTCTTTTAAAACTTGTTGGTGTAAACCTTGCTTTAAAATAAAAAAAAAAAAAAAACCTTTTTATCACTCTTGGCGATGCCATCTCCTTTGGTGACGGTTTCAGTTGACGATTCATGTTAGCCGACCCCAAATCACTTTGGGAATAAGGCTTAGTTGTTGTTGTTGTACTTAAAGGTCATGAAACATGATGAATGATAATGGATTATGTGAATGTTGTTATGTTGTTGTGATATGGGTATGAATGATGTGAACATGTTGAATTACGTGAGAGTCGTAGACACCAAAGCATGTTTTAAGAATGTTTTATGGGTTAGTACTCGGCGTTGTCTTGATGTGTCTGTCAATGTTTTGTTTTGTCACTACTCGTGGCCTGTCACTTGGTGGGTGGCGGTGTTACAATAGTTTCGGGTTGAAGTTACGGAGCATCTTTTCCAAGATGGAAGCGATTTATGTACTAAGAGCTCGCCTATGATTGTTTTATGTTTCTTTTCGAGGCGAGGACGTTCCACTTTGTAATAGATAATAAGTAATGATTTAGTTTTATTTCGAGTCTTTGGATGAGCAATAGTGCTCCCGATTCTCGTTAGTCGCTACTCCGCGAAAGCGTTGAGTTATGGATTTGGAAATATTTGATTGTGACAGGTTTTCAAACATTTTCCCACTTTGGGTCTGTCCAATTTACAAAGGAAACTCGCCGAAATTTCTAGAAAATATTAATATATTATTAAAGTGTTTTTTTTTAAAGAGTGACAAATCTAAGTAATGTCCATGTAAGTTAATGTTTAATGTCGCCTTGTATTTTCCCCTAGTGGAAAGTACGGCGGTAGCGCGCCGACTAAGCTAAGTCTTCCGCTGCTAATCTTTATTAATTAACTTAATAAGGATGTATGAAAGTCGGGGCATTACAGAGTGGTATCAGAGCTAAGGTTAGATTCAGGTACGCTATGATCTCCATATCATGGCGTAAAGGTTCTAAATATGTTTAATGGGTTGGCTAAAAAGTTAGGTATAAATGAACCAAGCCGTTTGAGAGTTTGCGCTTTTGCGTGTGCAATGTGAATCTGTTTATGTAACGATGTGGCGCATGTGATTTTCTATGTTAATTACTAGTTTATGTGTCATGTATCGTGCATTGACTTGTATTTGTCTATGATATGTATTTATTCAAAGTATATATTTATAACACTTATATGATTTGAGAAACCAACTGAACTTCAAACGAGATCTCAATAAATGAGTTAGTTGGAGTTCATTGCCAACAAGTTTGCCCCTTTTGTTTTCTTTGCTCCTCGATTTCGCGAGTCGAGTTGAAGTAGAGATACAAAAGATGATGGCGGAATGGAGGCTGGATATCTAACGATGCCATGAAAGTTGAGATCTTGGTTTTTGTCTAAATGAATTTAGCTTATTGTTTCCTCGATCAACTTATTGCAAGTTTCGAGGACGAAACTTTTTATAAGGGTGGTAGGATGTAATACCCCAATCCTTAAAAGCGTTTTAATTAGCGTTAATTATAATTATAAAGTTAATTATGTTTCGAAAATCCTTATTTTATTTAAGTTGGAGTATGAATTTTTAATTGAGATGTTGTCATGTTTTTATTAATTTAATTTTATAAAGATACTATTATTTAATATATTTTGGGTTTCTAGCGATGTAAAATATGTTCAACGGTATTTGGTCCCAATAGGAAACCAAAGTCGGTTTTCCTCCCTTCCACTTATGGATGTCCTGTTTAAGGAGGAAACAAAACCCCCCAAAATCTTTGTCTCTCTCGTCATTTTTCTTCCCTCACAAAAAGGAAACCCAACCCCATTTCTCTCTCCTTCCCGTGAAACCCCAAAGCCCCAACCCTCACCCTTCTCTCTCTTCTCACGCACCCCCTCTTCCTCTCTCCTCGTCGGCGTTTCCCCAAGCTCGCCGGAGCTTTCTCTCCTCCTCCGTCCGCGTGTGTCTGCCGTCGGTCTTTGCTGCCGCGTGCCACGGCCAGTCTTGTTGTGGTTTCGTTGCTCTGCTTGTTCGAGCTCCCCGCTCGCGACTCTCTCCTCCTCGCCGCTCTTGTTGTTCGTGGGTGCTACCGTGCACCGCTGCCTTCGTGTGTAGCTGCGCTTGCTCGCCGAGCACGGCTCCCCCTTCCCTGCCGCCTCTGTTCGTCCCCTGCTCCAAGTGAGCAGAGGTACTACACCCTCCTCTTCTTCTCTCTTATTCTTCCCATATCAAAGGTTAATATTGAAGTTATGAACTCGAAATTTGGGTACTACCCTTTCCAATCTCTCGTTTAATTGGATTTATTTTCATCGCAAGTTCGGAACATTAAGAGGATCTTGATTTCAAATTATGCATATAATTGAAAGGATTTAGATTGATTGATTATATGGGTGTAATTGTGATGATGTTGAGTTTACCGTTGCTTGTGAATTGGTGATCCGAATAAAGAAGTGTGGTTTTTATTTATTAGATGAATGTGGTATTGTTAATTGGTTGTATGGAAAAATCTAAACCGAAGTGGGCATTGAGATAAGTGACGACCTTAGATATGGTTTTGATTGATTTGAAGAATGATTCTAATCATGAATTCTTAACTCGGTTTAATGAACTTGCTCATGTTAGTGTGACAATGGTTATCTTACTAACGCAAACGAATGAAGAACTAAAAGTAGTTAACGGTATGCGTTTAGCTAGTGAGCAGTGTTTATCACTATATTATAGTAAGTTGAAAAGCTAAGAAAAATGTAACACCCGGACTATCATGAGTAATATTTAGAGTTGAGTGATGTTTAATGACGCTAGTCGGTTATGTGAACTATATTGCTAACAAACTTATTATATGGATATGAAAAAGGTATGGGATAAATATACCTCCTGTTTCATAAGTGATCTGAAAGTATGAACGACTCTTAAACGATATGAGATACGAAAAGACTTCTATGTTTCTGATATGTTTATGTTGTTATTCTGAAAAGTATTTAAAGTTATGAGATATGCTTACAATTTCCGATTATGTAAAAGTAGACGTTATGGTCATGATTAATATTATGTTTTATATATGGATCAAGGGAAATGAAATGTTTTATGATGGTTATGATGAAACGATGCTATGAAATGACGATGATGTAATGTAATTATGGTTACGTTATGATGATGATTACGTATCATGATTACGATTACCATTAGGTAATGTGATTATGATTCGTAAAGGAACGAAACATGATAAAGCTAAGTGAAAGAACGGTTCTTGGCGGTATTACGATGTTATGTTGGTCGTGCACGTACCATTCGTTCTATGGCGGAAACGCCACCTTCTGGTTAGGGGCAATTGTCCCTGGTGGCGCCGCACTATGCATGGCTTTATGCCACCTTCTGGTTAGGGACACTGTCCCTGGTGGCTATTGCCCTATGATTATGATGATGATGCTTTTGGGAGACGTCCCTTATGTTATACTTGCCAAGTTACCAAAATGATTAAGTAAATGAAAAGATAATGATGAATCATATGATATGATATGATATTATGAACCGATATGATATGTTATGAAATGATTTATGTTGTTCTTCCCTCTATTAAATGCATGCTCTTTCAAGTTACCAAAATGATTAAGTAAATGAAAAGATAATGATGAATCATATGATATGATATGATATTATGAACCGATATGATATGTTATGAAATGATTTATGTTGTTCTTCCCTCTATTAAATGCATGCTCTTTCAAGTTACCAAAATGATTAAGTAAATGAAAAGATAATGATGAATCATATGATATGATATGATATTATGAACCGATATGATATGTTATGAAATGATTTATGTTGTTCTTCCCTCTATTAAATGCATGCTCTTTCAAGTTACCAAAATGATTAAGTAAATGAAAAGATAATGATGAATCATATGATATGATATGATATGATATTATGAACCGATATGATATGTTATGAAATGATTTATGTTGTTCTTCCCTCTATTAAATGCATGCTCTTTCAAGTTACTAATATGATTAAGTAAAAATGAAAAGATAATGATGAGGCTTATGATATGAAACGAAATATCTGTTATGTAGATGATTTTATAATTTAATGCTATGAAGTATGGTGAATTTGATGTTACGAAAGTATGATTATGATTGCGGTTATGTTTTATGATTTCACACATTATGTTATTGATGCTTGGGTTAGGAATGTTTTACGAATATGATGATTAGTGATGTTTATGAACGAATGTATGGCATAACTATGTTATTAAGAAAGTACGATTATTGGTAGTTAAGTAAATGAATGATGATGATGATTTATGATATCTGTGAGAACATATAAGTCATGAAAGATTATGAATAAAGTATATGTTTATGAATGTTTATTGTCTAATGATATGAAAGTATGTCTTCCGCTTTGATATGAAAGAACTACGATGATGTTACGACTCTGCTATGTTTTCTGAAAGTACTTAAAGGTCATGAAACATGATGAATGATAATGGATTATGTGAATGTTGTTATGTTGTTGTGATATGGGTATGAATGATGTGAACATGTTGAATTACGTGAGAGTCGTTGACACCAAAGCATGTTTTAAGAATGTTTTATGGGTTAGTACTCAGCGTTGTGCTGATGTGTCTGTCAATGTTTTGTTTTGTCACTACTGTGGCCTGTCACTTGGTGGGTGGCAGTGTTACAATAGTTTCAGGTTGAAGTTCTGGAGCATCTTTTCCAAGATGGAAGCAGTTATGTACTAAGAGCTCAGCTATGATTGTTTTATGTTTCTTTTCGAGGCGAGGACGTTCCACTTTGTAATAGATAATAAGTAATGATTTAGTTTTATTTCGAGTGCTGGATGAGCAATAGTGCTCCTGATTCTCGTTAGCTGCTACTCCGCGAAAGCGTTGAGTTATGGATTTGGAAATATTTGATTGTGACAGGTTTTTCAAACATTTTCCCACTTTGGGTTGTCCAATTTACAAAGGAAACTCTGCCGAAATTTCTAGAAAATATTAATATATTATTAAAGTGTTTTTTTTTAAAGAGTGACAAATCTAAGTAATGTCCATGTAAGTTAATGTTTAATGTCGCCTTGTATTTTCCCCTAGTGGAAAGTACGGCGGTAGCGCGCCGACTAAGCTAAGTCTTCCGCTGCTAATCTTTATTAATTAACTTAATAAGGATGTATGAAAGTCGGGGCGTTACAACTTTCCCCCACTTTTCTTCTCTACCCATCTCAACCTTCATCTCTCCACTTCCCTTCTTTTGTGAGTTTTACCAAAAGCTTCAAAGGGCATCCATGGCAGAAGCAAGAAAATCACGTGGACCATCTTCAAGGGCTAGGGCACCACCACCACCACCACCACCAATTACACCGGATGGAGATTTTCCCGAGTTGGTTTTCAAGACTGAACAACAGAAGGCAAATTTTCAACGACTGAAAGGTCGTGAGGTACTTCCTACCCGTTTTTTAGATATTGAATTTTTGAATAGTTTGAGAATTGCCAATGATTTTAAAAGTTTTATGAAGATAATTGGCATGGAAGCCCTCTATAATGTTCATGTGAATACCTATAGGAGTCTAGTGCTTGAATTCTATAGTAGCTTTGAAGTTACTAAGCCTAAGTCTGGTCCTATTTCTTATGTTTCTTACCGATTGCTCAACCAGGACTTTTGTCTTTCCCTACCCCAATTTGCTAACATTTTAAGAATCGCCAATAGGTGGGACATTGGTCATCCTGACGGGTATAATCATAGGTCATGTTATTTTAGCATTACAGGTAGTGAGGTCCCAGTCAACCTGCAACATTGTAAGGCCACTTACATTCACCACCCTATCTTCAAAATTTGGCAACAATTTATGTCCTGGACTTTATTTGGGCGGGTTGAGGGAAACAACTTGCGGGGGAGGGCGAGCTTTATCTAATAGGTAGCTACTTGTCTAGGGGACACAAAAAAGCATTTCAATATAATATCCCCCATTAGGTTGCTACGGTTTGTTCGGATTGCCACCACCTTTCCCAAGCGCCGCGCTGATGACACTTTCTCTTCCCACCCCATAGTCAATGGTGGGCTTATTACCCTTTTTGCCCGACAGATAGGGGGGTTTGACGAATCCCGCTACGCCCCAGTCCCTGGCCCCACCCTTATAGATGCTACTTATCTTGACTCTCTTCATTGGATAGAGCGAGCTGGGCCGGGTCGTTACAGTGGTTTATAGGTAGCCAGCGTTCCATCATTCTTCCTGATCCCCTGGCTCGCCTGCGCCCGGACAGCGCATTACCATCTCCCCATCCAGGCCGGGATTTCCCCACCCCCCACTCCCGAGTTACCCAAGGCGCACATACAGTAGGCGCCCGCACACCGCCGATGACGCCGGTCCTTCCGCTTCTGCTCCCCCCCCCATATCTTTGGTGATTTTGATTTTCAGGGGATGACGAGCACCTTACAGAGGTTGGAGCTTGGCATGACTGCACTTAGCCAGCAGGTTACTACCTTACAGACTGACCAGCACTTGGCCCTGTACCCCTTGTACGATGAGTATTGTAGGACTCATCGAATTTATGAGGAAGGCCCCCATCCCTCATGGTATACATGGAACCCCAGCTACAGCGTTCCAGGACCCAGTGGTGCCCAGGACATGGAGGATGATGATCCTGATGCTTCCTTGGATGGTTGACGACCCTGTTCTTTCTCCTTTCACTTGTTGCAATGAGGACATTGCCAAATTCAGCTTAGGGGAGGATCTTTGTAAGTACTCTCCTCTCCTTTTACTGCTTTGTAGTGTAGTTAGTTTAGTTTCATTGCTTTCCTTAGTTTAGTTTGATAGCTTGAAAAAAATCAAATATTGCTGAAAAAATACCAAAAATACGAGCTTGACATGAGTTATGAGTTGCATGATTGTTTCCCTGTGCCCCAAAATTTTTGAATGACTTTTTGGACTCTTAATTTATGATAGTTGGCGTGAGTATTTGTTAGTCTTGAGTTGATTTTCAATCTTCCATGACCCTTGATTGCATGATACTTGTGGCACTTGCATTGATTATGGAGCTAAGTTGGTTAGATTGTGAGTTTTCTTGAGCCATGGATGCCTATTTTTCATCCAGTCTTCCTCTTTGTTGTGTGATTAGTTCCTCATTTATGACATTGATCTTGATTTTGATCCTGTACTCTTTGAAAATTTGATGTGCATGCATGATTGACATGATTGAGGCGTTCTTTTCATAATTTCTAGCTCCAGAGTTGTAATTGATTACATTATTCTATCTCTAGCCCCGCTGAAGCCTTTCTGACTGTTTTGATTACTAACCGTCATTACAAGCCCCTTAGCCTTATTATTTGATTCTTGTCCCAAGCCTAGCTTGGGGGAGCATTAGTTGAGTGATTGGGTTGTCTTGATAGTTATGTATGTTGTGGTGTGTGCTAGTTGGAGTTAGTTCACTATGGGTATATGACCGACTTATTACTTCGTGTTTAGAAAAAAGAAAGAAGAAAAAAAATAAATAAAGAAAATAGGAACGAAAAAAAACAAAAAGTTTGAAAATTTTGAATAAAGTGTTGTTTGAAAAGCAAAACAAGTTCAAGGAAAGTGAAAATGGTGATTGAGTTGAGAAAGTGAATGCGAGTGCTATTATTGGAGATGTTAGTAGTTGAAGTCATGAAGGTCTCATTGGCCTAGTTTTATTAGTCTATGCTCCTCCATGCTTGGTTTATCCACCACATTCCCAAATCTTTCCATACCCTTAACCTCAGCCCCATTACAACCTTTAAAAGTCCTCTTGATCTTTATGTGTTGCATTTTTGAATCGAAAGTGAGTCAATGGATCAAAGTTAAAGAGTAAGTGTCATTTCTGAGTCGACTGAACTAGGTTGAGTGTCATTATGTTACCTTCTAAACACACGAGAGTAGTGAGTTGGGAAGGGACATATGGTGGGAATGGAGAGTGATCGGGCACATCTTTTGCTTGCCACAAAAATGAGAGAAGAGTGTTCCCCCTTGTGAGCACCATCTTAGCATTTGCATGATATGCGCAGTGACCTTGCTTAATTGTCTTTCTCGGTGATTGGTCATTGGCTTGATATAAAGGATTGATGATGATGCATGCCTTCTTGATTGATTTTTGAGTCTACTAATACTTTCAAACTGCATTTTCTATGGGGTGAAACAATTATACCTTGTAACTCATTTGTGTAGTTTTGCTTGAGGACAAGCAAAAGTTAAGCTTGGGGGAATTTGATGTTATAGTTTTATATCTTCTTTTCTCCCCGCTTCTTTGTTGAAATGCGTGCAAATAGTGCTCTTAGGAGCTATTTTATACTAACATCTTCCATCTAGTTGTGGTTTGAATTACTTCCCTATTTTCTGCTATTCTTGATGCCACAATGGATTGGAGAGAGTTAGGAGGCACGTGTATGAGTTCTCGAGGCCCGAAGCTGCTTCCCAGAGCCTTCGGGTGTGAAGAGATCTGAAGACTTGGTGTCAAAGGCTAGGAAAGCTCCTTTTGAAGGGCCGCCCGATCCGGTCAGGTGACTACCGCCCGGTCGGGCGGCAACTTTTCCTCAAATTTCATTTCTCTCGGGCACGATCGGGCGTATGTTGCCCGCTCGTAATTCGCTGTTAGCGCCCGATCGGGCGCCCTGCTCGCCCACGCCTGCTGAAGAATCACACGTTGGAAGGCCGCCCGATCGGGCGGTGGCACGGAAACTGAAATTATGGACTTTTTTATTTCCTTTTTTAGGAGTTAGTATAAATAGCTTTGTAAAAGATTTTACCAGGAGTTTTGTTTTCTGATTTGGATTTTGGTTCCTTAGTTCTCTAAAGCTCTAGTTTCTCTCTAGCCCTAATTATTGCGCATTGGAGATTAATTCAAGTTCAATTCAAGCTCTTCAATTTTCCTTTCAATTGGTAATTGTATCTTTCATAGTTCTTATTTACTTTCAAGTATTTGTCTCTTATTATTTTTAATTGCTTCAAGTATGAGTATTTCAATGGTTATTGTTAGTGTTTTCTTTGCCATGAGTGAGTAGATTCATCTCTAGGGCTTAGTGAGGGAAGCCATGTTTATACCATGATTTATTATTCTTGATTTCTTTGATAATTAGGTTATGGGTAGAGCAATTCTAGTGTGATCATTTTTTATCTGCGATTTATGTTAGTGTACAATTTCATGAATCGTTTCTGGCTAATAATTGTTTGTATTAATCAAGATCCTACTTTTAGAGGCCTAGAACACACTAGTGAGTCTGATTATGTGATGTGACCAAACTGCATATGTTGCCTTGAGAGTGTTAAGACCCGACCATAGGATTAACGCCTACTCTAATTGCTCGACCCTATACCTAAGTATTATTAGTTTTCTGAACCCTCCTGATTGGTATAAGCATAGTGGACCGATCGAATGCCCTAGATTTTTAATTATTTGATATTTTTCCTTCTCTTGTGATTTAGTTTATTTCACCTTAGTTATTAGTCAATCAACAACTTTTCTGTCTGAATAGTTAAGTAATTGAACATTAATCTGTAGAATTCCTCTCCCTGTGGATCGACCCGTATTTGCTAAGTATCTGCTAACAACAGACACCGTGCAGTTGCGGTATATATTTAAAACCCATCAACTACTCTAGAACAAAGTCTTTTTCTCCAACCATATAATCCCATTCTTGTTAGTCATATTAACCGCTTAATCCGTCAACGCGAAAAACTTTTACTTTTTGGGCAAGCGCACTGGAAAGCTTATGGCAGAAAATTATGGCTTTCCCAAGGTGACCGCAATACCAGATTCTTTCATAATAAGATGAAGCGTAAACAAGCGCACACCTCCATCTACCATCTCAAAAATACTATAGGCCAGTGGGTTGACACCCCCACTGAGATCTCACAACTGTTACTTGACTCTTTTAAAGAACGATTATGGTCTTCCGCTACTTCAAATAAAACTCTTGATCTACAATTTATTTAACCAATCATCTCAAATGATGACTCTACTTCCTTATTAGCCCCTGTATCCAATGACGAAATTAAAAATGCTTTTTTCTCTATGAATCCACTAAATGCTCCAGGCTCAGATGGTTTTGGACCTAAATTTTACCAATCTTATTGGCCTATAATTAATCACGATATATGTTTAGCTATCAAGAGCTTTTTCTCTCATGGTCACTTGCCTCACTCCATAAACCATACGCTCATTACTCTGCTCCCCAAACAAGAAATAATTGAAACCCCTAATCATCTTCGACCAATTAGTCTTGTCAACTCCCTTTACAAGGCAATATCCAAGATCTTAGTGAATAGATTAAGCCCAATTCTCCAAAAATAAATTAGTCCTCTTCAAAATGCGTTCACTGCTGATCACTCTATTCATGATAATATTCTAATTGTACAGGAAATCCTCAATACGTTTCATAAATCAAAAAACAAAACCGGCTGGTGTGCCCTCAAGCTTGACATGGAGAAAGCTTACGACCGTATTGAATGGGATTTCCTTTGGGTCTCCAAAAGCTTGGGTTCCCCGATCAATGGATTAAATGGACGCAAGAGTGTGTCACTAAAGTTTCTTACTCTATAAAAATTAATGGCTCCCCTACATCATAGTTCCTTCCTTCCCGGGACCTGAGGCAAGGTGATCCTCTCTCCCCTTACCTTTTTATCTTGTGTATGGATGTCCTTATCCAAAAGCTCACGTTGGAGAGTATTCAACATAAATCTGGATTAGGGTTTAAGCTGTGTCCAAGGTCTGCTCACATTCCCTGCCTTATGTTTGCTGATGATAGTCTGGTTTTTTTGTAAAGCTACACCTACGGCCTGTAATAATTTAAAAAAATGTCCTTGATTCCTTCTGTCAAAATTCCGGACAGCTTATTAATTTCCATAAATCCGCAATTGTCTTCTCCAAAGCCATTCCCCATCATCGGAAAGAGATGTTAGCGAGTCGTTTCAATATGACTCTTAAGTCCTGTCTTGGAAGATACTTGGGCGCTTTTTTCAGTTCGTACTATCCGAAAAAATCAGATTTCCAGCATATTCTCCATAAATCACAAACCCGAATCCAACATTGGGAAACAAGTTTTCTTTCAAAAGCAGGCAAACATACGCTCATCCAAACGAATCTTGAAGCACTCCCAGCTTACACTTGCTCTTCACTTCTCATCCCAAAAGACCTGTGTCAGTCGCTTGATACCATTCACCGGAAGTTCTTCTGGGGTCAAAATAAAGACGTCAATGGTACACCCCTCATTTCATGGGATAAAATCTGCCAACCAAAATCCAAAGGAGGTTTAGGACTCCGGAAGTCCTACCCTCTAAATCGAGCTTTTATTGCAAAACTAGGCTGGAAAATTATTTTGGAACCGGATAATTTTTGGGTTAAACTAGTGAGAGCAAAATATTTACACGAAAAGAACAATTTCGACACTGCTCCTAAACCAAAAGACTCCCCTATCTGGCGGAAAATTCTAGCCCAGAGAGAAATACTTCGCAAGGGCACTAGATGGAAGATTAGGAACGGGAAAAATATCCTTTTTTGGGTTGACAATTGGGCCACTACCGAGCCCCTAGCTCAAATTATGCATCTTCCGCCCTCCCAAATTGATTTTACAAAGAAAGTTGCAGATTTTATTTTGCCCAATGTCACTTGGGACATAGCCAAACTAAAATTAGCTGTCCCTCCACACATTGTCAATATCATAAAAGGCCTCCCACTTCCTTCCCGTCCTATGGAAGACACCCCTATTTGGGGCCCCACTTCTAACCGTCTTTTTTCTGTAAAGTCCGCCACTTGGTTGGCACACAACTTACCTCATTCCAATCCTTGGCCCTATAAATGGATCTGGAAGCTTGATCTCCCTCCCAAGATTATCATCTTCTTATGGCAAATTTGCCATAATAGTCTTCCTATTCGGCACACACTCCATTCGCGTCATATTATTCCGTTTGACCACTGCCCTCTCTACAGCAATGCTGCCGAATCCTTAGACCACCTATTTCTTAGCTGCCCTATTTCCTCCTCCCTTTGGTCTCTCTCCCGAGTCCAATCTTGGCAAAATTCACCTACATTTCTTGGTTCTCTTCTAGACCAACTTGTCTCTCTCAAAACTAAGTCTAACATTTGTTTGAAATTTACTTTCCTTCTTTGGCACCTATGGAAAGAACGTAACGAAGTCATCTTCCAGAATGCCATGTGGAATCCGTTTCGCGTTTTTCACAAAGCTTATTTCGCATACACAGAATGGTCTACACGTACCAGTCTTGATCAAAGACTTGGTACAGTTCCTCCTCACGTAGGAGCACCACCCCCCTCCCCTATTTCCCCCTCTTTCACCATGGTGGCCTGGGAGCCACCTCCTCCTCATTTCTTCAAACTCAACTTCGATGGCTACGTCACCAATTCGTCAGCAGCAGCGGGTGTCATTATCAGAGACTATACCGGCCACTTACGTGAGGCTTTCACTTACAATTTAGGCCACGCGTCAATTTTAGTAGCTGAAGCTACGACCCTCCACCGTGGAGTACTCCTTGCACGACAGCTTGGCATCCATCACCTCATCATTGAAGGCGACAACCTTGCAGTCATCAACTCCCTCAAAGGAGTCTGGTCCACCCCTTGGCTAATAGACTACATCATTCAGGATACAAAGCTCCTTCTACAACAGTTTACTTTCTCGGAAATTCGACACGTGTATAGGGAAGCAAATCAGGCAGCTGACTGGATTGCAAATGTTGGTCATTTAGTAGATTCTCCTTTTTGTATTAGTCCTTGTATCAATTCTTCACTTCATACTATACTTGTAAACGATACCTTAGGAGTTTCCCTCGTGAGGAGGGTCTTCTAAGTTTTTATTTTTCCTTACCTTATAAAAAAAATGTTTATGTTGAAATTTGATGGCAAATAACTGGAAAGTATTTTACTAGTGATTTTCGTATGTGTAGCTAGATTTCAAAAGTTAAAAACAAAAAACAAAAATAACAACAAACATGACCTAAGTTATACTCCCTGTATTTTTTTTATTCTTCCTACTTAATCTTGACACTATTCACAATTAGAGATAGTCTTCTAAATTCTTCTAAATATAGTCATGTGGGGTCTTGTTTGAGATCTATCAATAAGTACTTTATTATATTCAATCGTTATAATTTTTACCAATATGTAGTGAAAGATATTTAAAGTTAAAGAAGTACTTTGGTAAACGCGCACAATCAAAGTAGGAAGAATAAAAAAAAATAAAGTGGGATACCTATTTTCTACTAAGGCCTATTCTCGAGTTATTCTCTACTTTCTCCTCGCATTTTTAATTTCTACACCAAATTTTCATTAATTACATAAAATAAATCGCAATAATTTTTCATCACTCAGCGAATATATTTGACACAATAACTCGAGGCATCGCTGACCACCACTATCAATAATATAACATGTACAAATTACAACCCCTTCTTACACATGCATATTACATGACTATCATTAGTTAATAATATAACTTGTAAGTTGTAATCACAAGTTACAACCTCCTTTCACACATATTCACATGACTGCTCAATACTCAATAGCCTTCTTCTTCCTTCTTTTTTGTCATCTGTTGGTGCACTTGTGTAGATTAATACTTTAATTCAGTACTCATTATTTCTAAAGATACCAACTTTCTGTTTTCTATTTTTTCCTTAATAAAAAGTTGTGCTAGGTGACAAAAAATTAATTACTTGGAAAATAATCTAGTTGACTTTATGTTTATAGGTCTCACCAACCCGAGTTAATTATGATCAGTCCCGATCAGTATCACTTAATGCAGCTTGAAATTGGATAAATAGTGATGTGTGCAGGTTATGTCATAACAAAGAAGATGACAGTAGGGGAGAAGGAAGTTGTAATCGATCTAAGGAAAATATTTTAATATCATGTTCTGGTACATTAGAATATAAGATTAGTATTATGATGATATTCTAAAGTTTTATGGTCATACATAATTCTGGTGGTTGGGGTACACCATTCTAGTGGACTAGTGGTACCTAATATCGCTGTCAATTGTCAATTTATTCACTCAACCCAAAAAAAAAAATCACTTTACACCAAAAGCAAAATTAATTTCCATCTATACTGTGGAGATAGAAAATTTTTGTAAATTAAATTGCTGAGTGAGTTAGTGACGCAGTCGGAATTAATAAAGAAAAAGCAGGCGCAATTCCTAATACGAACATACAGATTTATAAGCGATGAATCTGTTAAAAGGTGTCGGAATCCACCAGAAAAGAGATAAACTTTCAAAGTATTATTATCAGAAGAATGGTAATACGATAATTAACCAGAAATAAAATTAAGAAATTATTAAACTGCTGCTTTCGGGTCCTAAACGAACTCGGATGGCTTAAAGAGCCTGTAGGTCATGACATAACGGTGAGTAATGAGTTTGCGTTTGTTGGCCTGTTTCCCTTTCCGAAAAGGTATTTTATTAAACATTCTGACACCGGAGGCCTGACTAGTAGAAATCATTTCAGGCTTTTTCGACGATGGGCTTCATTGTCGAATGATGCAGCTAACTACCTATGTCAGTTAGGGGATGTAGTCAGAAGTTATTTTTGATTTTCTTTTTACCAAAATTGCTAACTCATTAAACAATTTTGGTTAATAATTTTTTTTTCATTTTTTAATTTTTCTTTCAACTATGATGTGAATGAGTAATGGTGTTTTTGAACTAAACTGCTATTTTAGTTACCAATGTTACTTAAATAGACAACTACCTGGGTTAGAGGTTAATTTAGTAAAACTGCTAACTTAAATAGAGGTTTTGTTTGGCTAATCGCTAAGTTACTTAGCGGGATCGCATCGAAATTTTATAAAAAGAAAATTATATCGCGCTCTCTTTCTAACTCCTTCGGGAACGGTACTATGTGAATTATATTTGCCTTTGAAATGAAGTGGGAACTATTTTTCAAAGGAAGAGTATATTGGAATTTTTTTTGCTTAGGGCCTTGTAGCGATTAGGATCACTAATAAAGGTGTGGGAGAAATACATATGCAGTAGTTAGTTAAGGATGACAGGTGGATATAATCTTGTCAATTTTACATGACACCTACTTTTGTTTAAGGCCTTGTTCTTTTGGGTTGAACAAAATTGAACTAGAGACTCTGTTTTTGTGTGATAATATATATCAGTTTGGATGCACAATAAATTATTGTATACTCGATCTATCCAAGACATTATGCTGAACAAAATACCCCGATTTGACTCCAATCCAAAATTCGAGTTTTTTTATATTCTTATTTTTTAGAATTTTTTGTCAGGAGGGGCCTTTTAAAACATTTTGGTTGTGAGCAGAGACCCAAAAAAAAAATTAATTGTGAACAGGGACCCAATTACACACTTTGTTTGTTGTTTAGGACCCATGGTCATATTCCGGTAATAAAGTCAATTTTCCGGCGGTTGACTTCATCTAATCACCTTTTCCCCTCCTCAATCTCATGCGTGAGATACACCCTTTAACGTTCATTCTTTCCCCCCTCAAATCCCCCCCTCTTCAATTTCCTTCGAAAAGAAAATGGTGGCTCCATGGGAAACTCTGCCATCCTCGGACGCAATTTGAGTAATGATGTGAATGTGACTATTAAATTCGTTTTTTTTCCCGAAGGAAATTGAAGAGAGCGAGGGGATTTGACGGAGAGGGAGAAGATGATGAAATCTGTGGTTGGGAAGAAGAATTGAAGGAGAGGGAGAGGAGTTGCCATGGCAGAAAGAGGAGAGAGAAAGGGGTGAGGGGAGGGGTTTTTATCTCACCCGTGAGATTAAGGAGGGGAAGAGGTGATTAGATGAACTAAACCGCCGGAAAGTTGACTTTATTGCCGGAATATGGCCAATGGGTCCTAAACAACAAACAAAGTGTGTTATTGGGTCTCTGTTCACAATTAAATTTTTTTTGGGCCCCTGCTCACAACCAAAATGTTTTAAAAGGTCCCTCTTGACAAAAAATCCTATTTTTTAAGAGTCCAATTTAAATCCAAGTTGTGAAATATCTAACTGATGTATTATAATTTCATATGAAGTAGTTTTTAGGTGCATTTAGGTTGCATTTTAGGAGCATTTAGGTGCATTGTAATTTATAATTGCTTATAATTACTTAAGTTGTGAAATATTACTCCTCTTGTGCGTTTTTGGTGCTAGATCTTTGATGAATTTCAGGTACCGAGAACATAGGTGGAGTATTATTCGGTAAGCTTGAGTATTAGGAGCAATTGGAAGGAAGCAACATCGATAAGGATCGTTACGAAGTATAACAAGTTTGAGCAAAAACAAAGCGGAAAATCATTAGAAGAAATGTGGAAAATGAGTCACGTCTACTCTTTTGACTATAACTTTTGATAGGTTTCTTATAATCGAATAGTTCCAGTGGATTTGGAAACTAGACTTAAAGAGTTTTTCAACGATGAGTAAAACTTGTGTGGACCTGGTCCACAATAACATTATTGTGGACCAAAAGGTCAAGCGTGCCAAAAATTGTACGTGGAACACATAATGACCACAATTTAAATAGTCACTTTATTTTGACATATTGACCTTTTTATAACATATATTCTAACTCATAATCAAAGTATTCGTTTAGACATAATGACCTTTGTGGCTTTGTTAACATATAATTATTCCTTGTTATTGATACTTTTCACAAAATAGATTCACCTTCATACATTTATCCTTAAGAATCCTTATTTTTATCATGTTGACCCTAGTTAAAAATATAGGAACTATATTTTTCGAGGCAGTGAAGGAGGCGCATACATGAACCACTAGAACATATGTAATAAAAAAGGCCGCTATGTCAAAATAGGGGTCACTATGTAATCTGTGTATAATTTTTGGCACGCGTGACCTTTTGGTCCACAATAATTTTAGTGTGGATCAGGTCCAACGATAGGTGGCAGTGGCACTCCCCGAGGAGACTTCTAGTCAAGAAGTTATGCCTTTCGGATGTTCAGACTGTTTCTGCTAGCGTACATGCGAATCACTAATTCCGCTCATTTAATGATTTATTCGACTTTATTCCTTATCTTATAACTTACTTTTCTAGTCATATTAGGTTACTTTAGTATTACTTAGACGAGGAAGCACTTCTTATGAAGGACTCTCACTCTATCCTCACTCTCTCATTATTATTATTATTATTTATCAGTTTTAGTTTTCTTATTCTTTTCTCTCTACCTTTTCAGTACTAAACCCTAGTTTTTCATGTTCTTAATAAATTCATGAGTTCAATTAGTTTTTTTAATTGATTTCTTTAATTATGTTTTCCTTGGTAGATTTAGATTTTATTATTTATGTCATGATTGAGTAGTTTTTATTTCTAGGGTTGGGAATCCATGTTTATATGCTATGAATCTTGATTGATATTATTATTGATGGTTTGATTAGTTATTGATATTTATAATTGATTAGGTTTATTTTGTTAATCTTGCAATATGATCAATTGTCTGATTAAATCTTGCTAATAACGAGTCATAGATCGAGAGATAGTACTCCTTAGAGACTTACCTATAATTAGCAAATTTGATTATGTTAGCGACCGTAGTACATATATTGATTTGAGAGCGTTAAGATTCGAGCATAGGATTAACATGTCCTCTAAATTTCTGATTCATTGAACTATTGGTGATATTTTGATAGATTATAAGTATGAATGTGGTCAACCATTACCCTAGATCATTTTTATTTGATTTTCAATATTTTCATTAGTTTAATTCCTTTAATCCCAAATCCGTGACTTTGTTTTGTTTTTCCAAACTTGAAAGCCAAATTTAAGTAACCATCTATCTTTGGATTTGACCCTACTAACCCTAGTACATTGTTAGAAAGTTTTGCTAGAATTATTTTTGATGGGTGTACGACAACCTATCACTAAACCAAATAAAAAGTGTATTGAGATTGAATTAAACTTTGAATTTTATTCGAATAAGTTACATCCATGCTTTAGAGTACGATGTCCGAAATTGTTTGGTCCCAAATAGAAGACCAATATCATTTTTTATTCCTAGTTTTCCATGTGTTTACATGCTGATATCTGCAATGATCCTGTTCTTAATTATGCCTATTACACTACTTCAAGCATGTTTATTTTTTATTAAATAGAAAAGATAATATGTAAGATTATAATCTCGGATCTTCAAGCTTATTGATTCAAAGGCTAGAAAGCTAATCAAAACAGAATTTCACAGAGACACACTATTAGGAATCCCCCTGCCAGTAATTCCTACTCCACTTGAAGGCAACAATAGTGTAAAGGGAAGTTTAGCTGGACCAACTCTATTCTTCAGAGTTGGATCATTGTTTCTTTCTAGGATCTTCTTCTCAATCTCCTCTAGCTTCTTACTGAATTCTTCGAACGATTTTAATGGCGAAGTGTCAGAAGTCCAACCAGACTCCCTTTCTCCAAGATAAACCTCTTCTGCAGAATGCCTGGATATAAGCTCTATAACTGAAACACACACCATAGTTCGAAGTTGGCTAGTTACTGTGTCCAAGAAAACACCATCTGGATTTTTCTTCAGTTTATCATAAGCTGGAGTGTTTGGCTCTGGCATGAACTGTCGACTGATAGTAGGCCGGTTAGGCATGTATCCTGAGTAAGGGTATTGTCCGAAATTAAGTACTGCATGGAGTGCAGAAGCCACCCATATAATGGTTGTGCATGTTTCTGTTAAGTCATCAAAGGTCTTCATTTGTGACCACCACTTCTCATGCTTCTTGTCTCCATGCCCTACTTCGCGGAGTTCTTTCCACCAGGATTGGAGTTCAGGATCGTTAGCAATCATGTCATCGGATTTGTAGTAAAATGAGCAATATTCTTTGACCCAAGTTTCGATTGCAGACCATATTTCTAGCCCATCAACCGCATATGGGTAGTCCTCAATTATAAGCTTGCATCCATGAGGACTTTCTGAGTCCTTGACTGCCATTCCTCTGAAAAAAAGGCCATGTGATACTGAATATGTTAGTAATGTTGTAGGAGATTTGCATTGTCAGCATTTCTCATTCAGATTGTTTTTTCAGATATGTTAGTAAGACTAGAATTGTTAGCATATGTAGTGGTTAACAATTGGCATGAATAATATCATCAATCAAGCAACATACCTCTTGATAAGGTCTCTCGGAAGAGCTTGTTCAGGGAATACCCAATCCTTGTACAATGCAGATGTCCACTGCACGACATACTTTCGAGGATAGACAGCAGCCTCAAACAACCCTTCAGCATTAAGAGCAATCTGACGCGCTATTGTATTAACAGTCATCGTGTCACGAAAGTGAGGATGCAAGAGTTTGTAAACTGGGTGAAGTGCACTCAACTGTCTATTTGCTGCAATTATGAATGGTTCAATCACTGCATGAGTGTGTAGCCTGTCAAAACACAATAAACTAATATCAGTCTTAAATTAGTTTGAGCTGAATGATAAAGATTTTATGCAGAAACTCCAGTACCAGTGGCTAATAAGTTGATGATATGCAGAATCATTAACAGTTACATAGGCTTTAGCCAACTGCCAAAGAGCGGCTTCAACCCCATCCTTGGCTGGTGCATATACTTTGCTAGTAGCACCAAATTTGTCCCCTTGTGAATGCGGAAGGCTTAATTCGATCACTAATGGCTTTAAAGTGCCGTCTTCTTTCAAGAAGAGAAGTGTCCTAGTTGCGTAGACCTTTGAAGGAGTATCCGCATTGATTTGCCTCAAGTATGGCATTACTGTGTCATGGTGATTTAATATGAATACCCTATTACTCTGGATTGCCTGATTCAAGAGCAAATTTTAAAAAGTGAATATAATGTTACATTTCAACTTATTGAAACTTATTACAACTTATTCTTATGAACTTATTAGAATCTTTGTAAGATAAGTCACAATAAATTGAACATAGTAGAGCCTAAGCATGTTACCTCTTCCACACTTAATCCATCTAGGCTGTTTTCTATGGACTCCTTGGTAATTGAGCTATTCTGGTTTCCATATGCTTCACGGTCTAGCGTACTAACTGGTGGAAACTCCTGTGTTAGAGCACAGAACTCCCTTAAGCAATGTGCATATAACTTTGTTGATTTATGTTGTATGATGGGAAATATATGTAGCCTATTACCTCTAAACAGCGAATGAGAATAGGATGTATACCGGCTAGCATTTGCCTTGTAAATTCTTCATCAGTCCTCCAAGCTAACTCATCCTCTGTACAAGAAAGCAACAAATTTGATCTAAGAGTTACAACAGTGAAGGGGTTGTGTGTTTCTTCATCTAATTAAGTAAATATTTACCTTTGATTATATCAGGTAATGGGTATTTAAAAACTGGTGCACCATCACTTCGAAACAGTGCTTTTAGGAATTTGGTTGGTACATTTTCCCTAATCTTTTTAAGTCGTGGAAGCTTGATTTCTCCCTTGAACATTTCTGTCACTTCTTGAAAACTGTCAAACTCTTTGGGTGTTCTGTCAAATATTGCATCCAATATACCAGCTACACCTTGAGATAGAGACTTGATTGTATCACCCATGAAATCCGAAAACTTTACATGTCCAAATTTTTCGTCTCTTGGAATATAGACATCTCTGCCCTTCATTAGTGGCAACCTACTCTCAGTACGAGGATCTACAAACATGTTATAATAGATGTAATAAACATAAAAAAGCACCAAGCAGATCACAAGTAGTAGTGGTATGGGATGAAGTGTAAATTTTTAAAATTAGTAGCATTAGTCTAGCAACCAGGGCTAATGCTAATTGCTAACCTTTCTTTGTTGATGGACGGCTTGTTAGTTGTCTACGAGGATAAGGATATTCAGTGGAACCTCCATATATGGGTCGAACATATTTCAAACCTTTATCCGGTTCTCCTAGATCATTGTAGTACGCATAATCATAAACGCGATCCCATTCATCTGGCATTTCATTCGGGTTCTCTTTTCCTTTCCCTCTCAAGATTTCTAGCTCTTCTTCGCGATACTTGCGAAGTGGTGTAGGAGTTTGATGAGGGAGATATGTCTACACATGATCAACAACAGGGGCGGGGCAAACATAACGGGGGTCCTATACACTCTTTTAAAATTGCCCTTCATACGTAGTAGTTCATAAAAGATATAAGATTCTCAATTAAAAAAAATTTACTTTAATATTGAAAATAATATCTAATTACATCATATTAAAATAATCTAAACACATCTACTTAAAAAGTGTTGCTCTTTTTGCACATTTAGAAGCAAAATCACCAACAACACATTGTACATCAATATGGGAGGAGAGAGAGTTGGAAAAAAGAGTAAATATTATTGGGAAATTGAAAAAAATAATGGGAGGATGAGTAGAAATTAATGAGAGAGAGTTGGAAAAAAGAGTAGCCATTAATGGGGAAATTGGGAATATGAAGCAGCAAAAAAAACGTATGCGTGGATGGTAATTAATCTGATGAGTCATATGAAACTTTCCCAAAGTTGTTGAAATAACAAAAAATAAATGAATTTTACTCCTACCCAGAATTGAACCCACGACCTTGTTTCCCATCCCTTACAACTTTACCACCGATCCAAATCTTTGCTTTTGTCTTTCTTTTAAACATTTGATATAAATATATTTGGCCCTCTATTTTGGAAGCCCTATTCCATCGCTTTATACCGCCAAGGTAAGCAAACCGCCCATGATCAACAATAAATGAGATTATAGATAAGCAACTTAACAACATGCACTTGTGCAAGATTATAGTAGGATACAACCTTATTGGCGAAAAATAAGCGATCTTTCTTGTAGCAATGAGCTGGATAAACCCAAGAGTTGCAAATAAAGTGGAGTTTTCCATGATTTGGGATGTCCTCCAAGGTGATAGTTCTAAGGTAAAATTCTGTGTGATGTTCATTTCTTAGTATCAATGCCCCAGGAAGAGCAACCTCATTGTCCCAATCAAATCTCACTTTGAATGCAGACTCCCCATAAGCCAAATTGGATTTCTTGACCACTTCTTCCAAGTATGATTTTTCCCCAAGTTTTCCTTTCAAGTCATTGGCTGAAAAACAGAACAACTTCCCTGTTAATGTAGTTGGAAGAAATAAAATCTTGACTCTTGAGGACACATAATTATCTGGTCTGTGATTAGCTTGAAAAGCCTTTGGCTTTTAAATTTTCCTTCACAAATGAACTAAATTAGATTATAGATCTGGCAAAACTAGTCTGAACTGGATCATCCAAACCAAATAAGCTACAACCCAAACACGAATTTTACACGAGACTAAATGACTTGGCAGTTGGTCTCATAAGAGACTGTCTACTTTTAATTTAAAATTAGACAATGACCCAAACCCAATATTAAGAAGAAGACGAACCACCTTTCTGAGTATAGTGACTAGTTTAATCTATTAGGTGACCACTTTAATGTATCTAATGACCAGTTTAATCTATATCTAGTAATCATATTGTTTAATCCATTTAATTAGTAACTAGTTTGATCTATTCGGTAAGACTGTCGGATTATTTTTTTAAATTGTATGTTGTAGTTTGAGATTCAAAGAGAAACAAAGGAAGGAGAAGAGTATGGACAACTAGGTTGAAGCGAGATATTTAGGGATAGTGTTGAGTTACACTGAGATGAAATTGGCTTGTTAAGAGAACGTAGGCTTGTGTTGTCTAATTTTAACATAAAATTAGACTACCTATTTTAATAATTTGTGATGACCTGATTGTTACCCAAATCGATATTTACCTAACCTAAACCCAAATATTCATTGACTAATATTGATAATTTATATTTTACAAATAGAATTGATGAAAATAATAGACCCATATGTGATCCAACTTATATGGAACTAATCCAGCTGAAAAGTTTATCACTCAGATTGTGGTTAAAATAGATTTGACCTAAACTAAAAGTCAACTAAATGACTTTTATGCCACCTCTGTCGAAAATCTGTAAATATATAATTTTGTAAGATTCTCCATAATTTGTATTGAATTAATATTAGCAAATATTATCTATTATTATAATAATTATTTTTTAAAAAAAAATAAGTCAAAATAAGTTGAACAAAATTGAACTTCAAATTGATATAGGGTCTTGTGATCTTATCATCAAGAGTCAAGTAGTGCAAGACTACAAGTCAATTTGATATAGCAAATTGGCAACAGGGCATTAAGATCTAATGTTAGCAACTACTACCTCTGTCTCATATTAATCGATACATTTCTCATTTTCATACGTCCCACATTAAATGATGCACTTCCTAAAATAGCAAGTTCTACAAATTTTATATCATTTATCTCTCTTTATGAGGGACCCAAACAATAATAAAGAAACAACTCTCTTAGTCACACCAAAGTTAAGGTCCACAATCCACTAAAGTACAATAAAAAAGTCTCATTACTAACATACCAACAATATAATCAAACTCAAATACCTAAAATTTTATGCCGATCAAGCTGTATTATTAATAGAGAGTGAGGGATAGCCTAGTGGTTAGAGCTTCCCTCCCGGTTCCAGGAGGTCTTGAGATCAATTCTCACCCTTGATAAGTTGAGATCCTCTTTATTCCCCCAACTTGTCAAGGTTTCTCCTTACCTTATAAAAAAAAAACTGTATTATTAATTTGAAACCGGGGGAGTACTTTGTTCTTTAAAAAGATTTTCGTAAAAGTTGCAATGAAAGATAATAAAGGCTCATCCTAATTCCTATTAGAGCCAGAGCCCAGAGGTTTACGGACCTAATACTTCTTCTATCGCCCAAGTATCCTATGTACTCATGCTTTGATCCTTACAACCTCTAGCATTAAGGTCCTTTTCCACTGCGAAGTGTGACAAATATAGGATGTACATCAACTAGGACTCTAAGAGAGTAGGAGTACACAACAATACCATTGTTATAAAACACAACAATACCATTGTTGTTGAGAGTAGAGTGGAATGCCAAATTCCACTGTTTACCAAAGTGAATGTCCTGACATGCATTTAATGCATGTTAGGCAAAGTTTTCTTCCCCACGCAGTTTTCGTTGAATTTGCAATTGTACACAGTAGAAATTTTGCTTATAATTACCGTCGATGTAAGAATCAGTTTTACACAATACGAATTCAATACACTCTCTGATATATTTCTATCTATAGCTTCTCTCTCTCTCCATATTTCTCACAACACGTTATCAACACGAGTTTGCTACCGAAAAAAAAATAAAGGGGGAGATAATATATGTGATTTATTATCATTTACTAATTTTAAATATTTACATGTTTGTAGTTAAAATGGGAGATCTAGTTAAAAGACAATTTAACATACTAGATCTATCTAGGCGAAAGTTTTTAGAATGGACAGTGGACGCCCAAATGAATTTAAAGGCCCAAGGACTGGAACATACAATTAAGGGTGTGACAACCCAACAAGGTGATGCAACTACATCAGTTAAAAAGGCGACTGAACAAGAAAAGGCAAAAGCCTTAGTCCTTCTCAGGCATCATTTACATGAAAGTTTAAAAACTGAATATCTCCTTGTGGAGGATCCCAAAGAACTATGGGATAGCCTGAGTGAAAGATATGGGCATCACAAAAATGTGCTCCTCCCAAAGGCACAATTTGACTGGCTCAATTTGAGATTCCAGGACTTTAAAGCAGTCAGTGATTACAATTCAACGTTGTTTAGAATTGTATCATTGTTGAAATATTGTGATCATCCCATCACAGAAGAGCAGATGATAGAAAAAACGCTCTCCACTTTTCACGCCTCTAATATAATATTGGCAGAACAATACAGGTTCAGAGCCTTCAAAAAGTACTCTGAGCTAATATCAGTACTACTTGTGGCTGAACAAAATAATGATCTTCTGCTGAAGAATCATAATCTTAGACCTACGGGGTCTTCAGCCACACATGAAATAAATGCAATAGAAAGCTCTGATCCACCTGAAGCAAATGCTATACATAGAGGTGGACGCGGTAATTACAACAGTCGTGGGAGAGGACGTGGTAATTACCGTGGCAGAGGGCGTGGACGTGGCAAAGGTCGATTTTCCCCAAGAAATAACAATTTTAAAAATTCTGATAAAAATTGGGGACAATCATCTGGAAATCAGAGGCAGTCGTCCTATAAAGGAAATGACACTTGCTACAGATGTGGCATGACTGGGCATTGGGATCGCACATGTCGTACTGCCAAACATTTGGTAGACCTATACCAGGCTTCAATAAAGAACAAAGGAAAAAATGTTGAAGCAAATTTTGTTAATGAAGCTAATACATCCATGCCCAGCCTTGATGTTTCAGATTTTTTTATGGATAATACTGAAGCCGAAAACAACTTTGCAATGCATTAATATGCTTAGTTTATTTTAATTACTTCGATAATCATTTTCATGTATTCCCTCTTTTGATTATTAATAAAATATGCATTTTCTTATACTGATCTTCATATTTATTATTTATGAAGATATGGATTTGCCAGAAGTTGGATCCAAAGAACAATGTCTCCTCAACAGTGGGACAACACACACCATATTGAAAAATAAAGAGTATTTTTCAAAACTTACAATATTCCGAGGCAAATGTTAGCACAATATCGGGGGATGCCTAAGTTAATTGAAGGCCTGGGAAAGCCGTATTATATTTCCAAATGGGATAAAATTGATAATCAATGACGCATTATATTCGAGTAAATCTCGAAGAAACCTTATAAATTTCAAAGATATACGTCGAATGGTTACCATTTGGAAACCATGACAAATGAATCAAGAGGAATTTATATGCCTCACTGGGTAAAAAATGCGGCAAGAAATACATCTATGAAAAATTGCCGGCAATTTCCTCGGGACTATATCGCATAGATATACGTCCAATTGAAATTAATATGATATCTAACCGGAAGTTAGATAATAGAGAATTATTTACTCTATGGCATGACCAATTTGGCCATCCTGGCACGAGAATGATGCATAGAATCATTGAAAATTCAATTGGACACTCTATAAAGAATGTCAAAATTCCTCGGTCAAATGAATTATCATGCTCTGCATGCTCACTTGGCAAATTGATAATTAGACCATCTCGTAAATAAGATTGCCCACTGAATCTCCAATGTTTTTAGAAAGAATATAGGGAGATATTTGTGGGCCTATTCACCCCGCATGCGGACCATTCCGCTATTTCATGGTATTAATTGATGCATCTATTCGATGGTCACATGTGAGCCTTTTGTCAAGTAGAAATGTTGCATTTGCAAAACTTCTGGCTCAAATAATTCGATTAAGAACTCAATTCCCAGATCATACAATAAAGAGGATAAGATTAGACAATGCTGGGGAATTTACATCCCAAACTTTTAATGATTACTGCATGTCTATTGGGATTGTTGTAGAGCACCCCGTGTGCCTCATGTACATACACAAAATGGTCTTCTTTGAATCATTAATCAAGAGACCGCAATTAATTGCAAGACCATTAATAATGAGATCAAAATTACCCTCTTCTGCTTGGGGTCATGCTATATTACATGCAGCAGCATTGATAAGATTAAGGCCGACAGCCTATCATAAACTCTCACCGTTACAATTAGTATCAGGTTGAGAACCGAATGTCTCACATTTGAAAATTTTTGGGTGCGCTGTACATGTACCTATTGCTCCTCCCCAACGTACTAAAATGGGTCCACAAAGAAGGATCGGAATATATGTTGGATTTGAATCTCCATCAACTATCAAATATTTAGAGCCAACAACTGGCGATTTATTTACGGCTCGATTTGCTGACTGTCATTTTAATGAGTCAGTATTCCCATCCTTAGGGGAGAGAGAAGGTGGACCCACAAAATATAAAAACGAAATTACATGGAATGCATCGCAAATGTCGTTTTCGGACCCGAGAACAAATTCATGTGAACAAGAAGTCAAGAAAATTGTTCATTTGCAAAGTATTGCAAACCAATTACCCGATGCATTCACGAGATACTAAGAAAGTGACAAAGTCACATGTGCATGCTGAGAATGCCCCTGCACGAATTGAAATTCCTAGTGACAATAAGGCCATTGAAGATGAGTCAATAGCACGTCGAAAACGTGGTAGAACACCCGGTTCTAAAGACTCAAAACCGAGAAAAATGAAAAAGCAAGGAGAAACAACGAATGAAATTAATATAAATCCTCCAAAGGAGCATGATGAAATTCATGAGGAAAACAAAAATGAAGATAAGCATGTTCCAGAAGAACATGAACATGAAAGCATAGACAACAATGAAACTTCAATTAATTATGTTTCTACAAAGAAACAATGGAATCGAAAAGATGTTGTCTTGAATGAAATCTTTGCTTACTCCATAGCGGTTGAAATGACATACGATGAAAATGATATAGAACCAAATACAATAGATGAATGTCGCCGCGAAAAGATTGGCCAAAATGGAAAGAAGCAATTCAAGCGGCATTGAAATCACTTGAAAAACGTGAGGTATTCGGACAAATAACCCAAATACCAAAAGGTGTAAAACCAGTTGGGTATAAATGGGTATTCGTGAGAAAACGAAATGAGAAAAATGAAGTTACTAGATATAAGGCAAGGCTAGTAGCCCAAGGCTTCTCGCAAATGTCAGGGATTGATTATGATGAGACATATTCTCCAGTAGTTGATGCAACTACACTAAGATTTCTGGTAAGCTTATCAGTTTCAAAAGGATTGCAAATGAGGTTAATGGATGTAGTGATTGCATACTTATATGGGTCACTTGACACGAGATATTTATATGAAAGTCCCCGATGGACTAAAACTACCGAGAAAATCACATGCCCAAAGAGATGTTTTCAATAAAATTGAAAAAGTCACTCTATGGGTTAAAACAATCTGGAAGAATGTGGTATAATCGCCTTAGTGAATACCTATTGAAAGAAGGATTCAAAAATAATCAAATCAGTCCTTGTGTTTTCATAAAGCGATCCAAATCAGGATTCGCCATCATTGCTGTTTATGTCGATGATTTGAATATTATTGGAACTCCCAGAGAACTCGAAGTAACTGCAAAGTACTTGATGAAAGAATTTGAGATGAAAGATCTCGGGAGGACAAAATTTTGCCTTGGCTTGCAAATAGAATATTTGAGAAATGGAATTTTTGTCCATCAATCAAACTATACAGAAAAAGTTCTGAGACGTTTTTTCATGGACAAAGCCCACCCAATAAGTTCTCCAATGATAGTGCGTTCTCTAAATGTGAAAGGTGATCCATTTAGACCACGAAAAGAAAATGAAGAAATTCTTGGTCCTGAAGTACCATATTTAAGTGCGATTGGTGCCTTAATGTACTTGGCTAACAATACTCGACGACATAGCTTTTTCAAGAAACTTGTTAGCTAGATACGAGAATGCACCAACGAAGAGACATTGGAATGGAATCAGACACTTGCTACGCTATCTTCGAGGAACACAAGATCTTGGATTATTCTACCAGTTGAAACCGAATGCGTCACTCATTGGATATGCCGATGCTGGGTACCTATCAGATCCACAAAAGGCTAAGTCTCAATCCGGGTATCTATTCACTTATGGAGATACTGCAATATCTTGGAAATCCACGAAGCAGATTTTGACAGCCACATCATCAAATCATGTAGAATTAATTGCTCTTTATGAAGCTGGAAGGGAATGTGTATGGCTAAGATCAATGATCAAGAATATCCAAGAAGAATGTGGGATGAAAACAATAACAACAAATCCAACTATCATCTACGAAGACAATACTGCATGCATCACCCAAGTAAGCGAAGGGTACATCAAAGGAGACAGAACTAAACATTTATCACCAAAGCTCTTCTTCACTCATGACCTCCAAAAGGAAGGGACGATAAACATCCAACAAATCCAATCATGTGATAATCTTGCAGATTTATTCACCAAATCCCTTCCGACGAAGAAATTTGAAGAATTAGTCCGAAAAATTGGAATGCGGCATCTTCGCGATGCATGCTAAATTCAGGGGGAGTATTATATGCACTGCACTCTTTTTCCCTTCGATCAGGTTTTTATCCCACTGGGTTTTTCCTGACAAGGTTTTTAATGATGCAGTTAATTTTAAGCATATAAGGATATATAATAGTTGTACTCTTTTCCCTAGTTATGGATTTTTCCCACAGGTTTTTCCTAACAAGGTTCTTAATGAGACAACGTCTATTATGAGTTATCAGTGGACATTCAAGGGGGAGTGTTGAGAGTACAGTGGAATGCCAAATTCCACTGTTTACCAAAGTGAATGTCCTGACATGCATTTAATGCATGTTAGGCAAAGTTTTCTTCTCCGCGCAGTTTTCGTTGAATTTGCAATTGTACACAGTAGAAATTTTGCTTATAAATACCGTCTATGTAAGAATCAGTTTTACACAATACGAATTCAATACACTCTCTGATATATTTCTATCTATAGCTTCTCTCTCTCTCTCCATATTTCTCACAACAATTGTGAAAAAAAGAATTCGAAAATTCTTTTTCATATGAGTCCGTTTTTAAAGAGACGGTCTCACGTTAGTGTTAACGTGAGACCAATGTTGTCATGCTGACATACGCGCGTGCATCAAACTAGCAGCGGAATTAGTTAAGCGGTTGGACATATTAGTTATGATAACCTTAAATTGCTTCTGGATGAATTCGTTAAGTGGCAAAGTATATTAGTTAAGCGTTGAATTATATTAGTTAAGCGTTGAAGTATATTAGTTATATCATAAAAACCAGATTATAACGCATTTTACTAATAACTAAAAACTATAACTATTAACCTTACAAATATTGTCATTTTTCCAGAACCATAACTATAACTAATAATATGAAAACTATAACTATTAACGTGTAAACAATTACTAATAACTAAAAACCATAACTATTAAACTTGCAAATATAACAATTTATCCGGAATCATAACTATAACTAATAACATAAAAGCTATGACTAATAACCAATAAATAAACAATTACTAATAACTAAAAACCATAACTATTAACCTTACAAATATAACTATTAACCCAGTTACTTAACTATTTACCTGAAAACGATAACTAATCACCAGAAAACCATAACTACTGACCTGAAAAAAAAATGTAACTTTCTACCTAAAAGTTGTAACTCATAATAAGAGATTTATTAGAGTTTAGACCCATTGGAGGGAAACAAAGAGCTTTGAGAAAATCTCATCATCAAGATTGAAGAAGTCGCGGAAAAGGACGTTCTATAGTTGAAAGTTTCATATGTTCAAAAAAGAAAAGAAAGAAAAAGAAATAGATGTAGCTTCAGAAAGAAATGGAAGTTGGGTGGAGGAGAGGGAAATGACAATGTAGAGGAGAGAGAAAGGGGTAGAGGAGAGAGAAACACGAGTTGGTAGAAGAGAGGGACATAACACATAGGAGATAGAAATTAGAGTTGGCAGAGGAGAGAGAAAATATAAATTGAGGGGGAAATAAGATGGTTTTACTAGCATAACTAATAGGTCAAAGCGCTTAACTAATATAATACAACGCTTAACTAATATGCTTCAGCGCTTAACTAATTCATCCGGAAACAATTTAAGGTTAAGCATAACTAATAGGTTCAAGCGCTTAACTAATAACTTCTTTGGTATGATGCACCCACATGATGTCAACATGACATCATTGGTCTCATGTTAACACTAATGTGAGAAGGGCTTTTATAAGACTTTGTGTTTTCATATACTTTGTTTTGTCACAAGCGGAGCATCGTTATCTAAACCCACGCTTCTATAACCTCTTTTTAGGGGGCTTGTTCCCCTAATCCTCAATTGCCCAAAATACATATATGTTTATCTATAATATTAGTAGCATATCTATTAATTTCGAATTAGATGGTAAAAAAAAGGAGTAAACACTAAAATTAACCATGAAAATCACTTCTTAACACTATGATACCTCTTTTTTTTAATATGTCTAATTATCATTAAATCAAAATTACTTGATCAAATATTCTAATTAATAAATCTATATGCCTATACTAATAAAGTAATTAGCACCATATCGTATACGAATAGGATGAAATTTTATAGAATCTATATAAATAAAAGAAAGAGGATATTTAGAAAATATATAATAGATTGAATTTATAAAAAGATTATCTTGCAAATAAAATTATTAAGAGAATCACCCAAAATTGATTTTATAAGGATTATGTGTGGAAATAGTTTATTGTCTTTCTTAGTAATATTACTACTATCGATAAAGTTTTATTCCATGTTGGTCAACGCTTGGACAACATTATACTTTGAATGGAGGGAGTAAAATCCAACTTGTGGGTTCAAATTTGAGAATAATATCAACAGAAGTTTCAATCAAATGAGTGATATGTAGATAATTTACGAATAACCACTTTATTTCCAGTTAATAGTTTAGAAGGATTTGAAAAATGCAACAATTAGAACATAGATTATATTATAAAGTTCCAATTAAGAAAAACATGCACATAATATGCATATGACCACCAAACTTTATGTTAAAACTCAAATACTAGTATAAGACGCCTTTTTCATTTTAAGAGTACTGAATTACTTGGAATCTTGGATAACCATAATATGCCATACTAGAAAAACAAATGCTAAATTTTTTTTGTAGGTTCATCTCGCTTAAGACTTGTGGAATAGAAAAACTGCGAATCAAGTTGTAAAAAAAAAAAGAACGATGATCAAAATAGTTATATGAAGAGAAAAAACATACCAGGATCAGCATGAACAACACTAACAAGCTGAAAGGAGACCTTTCTTCTAACAAGCACATCATCACGAGGAAGAATAGAAGATATCAATCGATCTTTGAAACCTGAGATAGTCTTCTTCTTCAAGATTACTGTTCCTTCGATAATCATCTTACTATCTCTAGATTCTTGCTTCTCCTCAGAGGTGTTACACTACTTTTGTCTATTGGTGTTGTTGACAAGTTGACAACATTATATAACCCTTCTTGGTTTCCCTTAGAGTTTAAGGAGAGGATCTTTGACTCACAAGTAGAAAAAAAAAGACAGTTTTCTAGGAAAGAGTGAATGTGAAGTTGGTTTTATGTGAAAAAAGAATAATTTGGACTAACAAGTAACTACTACTATCCTCTTGGTAAATTCTCAACAATACTCCTCCCTTTTTTTTTTTTTTGGCCCATTTCGGGAACCCGTGGTAAGATGAATTTCCTCTGAGTTGCCCTCGCACAGGGCCACTCACCCAGAGGCCCAACAAGCCCCAAACCCTTCCTCCCCCCAACAATATTGAAATTTTGCTTCCACCAAGATTTGAACCTTGGTATCCCATGTGGGAGATTGGAAGCCATACCATTGGACCCAAGGGTCCTTGGTTCAACAATACTCCTCCTGCCTTATTTAACAATTACCGTTTAACTTTTATACTATTTACACCCTTCATTTTTATATGTATGCACCATTTCTTCTTTAGAAATTGAAATTCATAATGCCTCGAAAAAAAAAGGTTAAAGTTAACAAACATTAATGGTACGATAACATGTAGCAAAGTATATAATTATGTGGTCTTTTGAGATTCTCTGTAACATATATTATCGAAATATTGAGAGTGAGGGATAGCCTAGTGGTTAGAGCTTCCCTCCCGGTTCTAGGAGGTTACGGGATCGATTCTCACCCTTAATTGGCAAGTTGGGATCCCCTTTATTCCCCCCAACTTGTCAAGGTTTCTCCTTACCTTATAATATATATATATATATATATATATATATATATATATATATATATATATATATATATATATATATATATATATATATATATATATATATATATATATATATATATATATATATTATCGAAATATTAAAAAAAGATTATTTTTTCTGCTAATACATAATAACATATATTAATGGTTCAATATGTATAATTCTTTGATACAATAAAAAAAAGTAAGTGAAGCTTATATACTTATAGGGGCGGATGGAGTATATCATTTACTATGCATGACCTTTTCTTTTACTAATGATAATTAGTTTCTATAAAATTTTGTTGAATTCGTCTTAATACATATTTTTTGAAATTTCAAATCTTTATAATGTCATAAAATAGTAGAAAATTAAGAATGTAAATTGTTAAACTTGTCCATTTTCATATATAAAGTTCTAACCATTGCTATTAAATTGAAATAGAGGGAGAATTAGCATGGAAAATGATATATATGTAGCCCTAAGCATTCATAATTAAGAAGGTAAAGCAGAAATATTAAACAATAACTATACATATTAATAACACTTCATGCTTATTGTTAAGCCTTATGGATGTATATGTCAAAATCATTAAGTAATATATATAGCAACTGAGTTGGAATTCTATATCTATTAAGACGCTACTAAGCATGGCTAATATACTCATTAACTAAACCAAGTGTTTTCTTAAAAAAAACTTAAAATTGGTGTTAAGTATGAACATTAATGGCTTATCCACTAATCCAATATAATATTAGTGTACAATCTTTTTTCCAAGAAAAAAAGAATCAATATAAAAAGTACTCATAATTTACAACTTTATTAATAACGTCATCACTACTAATCTACTATCTATTCAACAACTTGGAACATATCGTACAAGGAGAAGCTTATACTCCCTCTGTATTTTTTATCTTTCTCACTTGGAATCTTGACACTTTTTACAATTAGAGAGAATCTTTTTAATTTTTCTCAATTTATAAGAGAAAATATAGTCATGTGGAATCTTGTTTGATTCGTCTCAATGAGTATTTTATTAATATTTAATTATTATAATTTTTACTAATATGTAATGAAAGATATTTAAGGTAGAATAAGTGCATTGACAAATGTGCAAAGTCAAAGTAGGAAAAATAAAAAAATACAAAGAGAGTATATCATAATCAATGAATGATATAATATGTAGTGAGACATTATTTCACATTTCAATGTACATTTAGTTCCAAGTTTCTAAGCTTCATCCCACCAACTTTTAGTGTACTATACTATACTATGCACAATTAACATGACTTGGTCAATAGCATGAGTTAGAATTTCCGCTCTTTCAAGAAATTCTAGTAGCTTTCAAATTTATATTTTATATTTTCTCTTTGAAGGAATTAATATTTTTTATAATTAATGCTCTGTGACAAGAATAATATTATGAAGTGGACCAGCTGACTTTCGTAATAATTTATTTTTAAGGTTTCACCTACCCATTTTAAATAATCAGTCATTGTCAGTATTACTAATGCGGCTTACACACTTACAGTTGCATAACAGGTCATGCAGTGGACCGGCAAAAAAAAAGTAATGGCATGGGTTGAAGTGGGCCGAGCCAGGAATTTTAAACACATAACTGCCAAGAAACAAGAGATGGGTCGACCGTGGACCTGTTCATGAGTGAGGCTGAACAATTTGTGGATGGGTCACGGCCTCACGGGTTGAGGCAAGTCAGGGTCGGGCGGGTCGAATTTATCTGTGAGTTGTTTCTTTTACCTAAATGTAAATTATACTTATAATTTTATTGCGGTTATAACAAAATATTTTAGTTTTAAATTTGAGGTGTAGAAATTGTAACTTTATCTTTTGAAGGGTAGAAAACTATCTATATATATTATTAAAACGTGTGGGCAAGCATTGCACGTCGCCACATGTCACCCCACCTCTTAGATTCTCTAATAAAATGATCAAAAAAATTGCATAAAAAGCCTCAAACCCATTACCTCAACCTTTGTAATGTCATGATCTAACCACCAAACTATGATTTGTACTTGTGATAAAATTTATCTTGTTAAATTACCTACGGCATTACCCGAGCCGAACAACTAGTTATACTTTGAATCTTTGAATTAAAAAAATTAATTTTGTGAATTACAGTAAGCTTATAAACTTACCTATGAAAACATGAATCTAATCTTGCATTTATGCTTAATGTTCCAACCCTGAATTTGTCTACAGCCTGGATTTTCTAGTGACCATAATAATTCTTACACCAAGTATGTTATTATAAAATAATTAAATAATATTTTAATCACAACTTCAATCTTAGTGCTTCAAAAGCATACACAAAAGAGAGCTTTACAAAGAGACACTATTAGGAATTCCCCTGCCTGTTATTCCTATGCCACTTGAAGGGCACAATAATGTAAAGGGTAGTTTAGCTGGACCAACTCTATTCTTCAAATTTGGATCACTGTTTCTTTCAAAGATCATCTTCTCAATCTCCATTAACTTCTTACTAAATTCTTCAAATGCTTCTAATGGTGGAGTGTCAGAAGTCCAACCAGACTCTCTTTGTCCAAGATAAACCTCGTCTGCTGAATGTCTCGAAATGAGCTCTATTACTGAAATCGACACCAATGTTCGGACTTGGCTTATTACTGTCTTAAAGAAAACACGATCTGGATTTGTCTTTAGCTCTTCAAACTCAGGAGTGTTTGGTTGTGGCATGAACTGCCGGGTTATAGTAGGCCGGTTAGGCATGTATCCTCCGTAAGGATATTGTCCGAAGTTGACTACAGCATGAAGAGCAGAAGCAATCCAAATAATGGTTGAGCAAGTTTCTGTCAACTCCTCAAATGTCTTCATTTCTGGCCACCACTTCTCATCCTTCTTGTCTCCATGGCCTACTTCGCGTATTTCTTTCCACCAGGATTGTAGTTCAGGGTCATCAGCAATCATGTCATCAGATTTGTAGTAAAATGAGCAATACTGTTTAACCCAAGTCTTGATTGCAGACCAAATTTCTAGCCCGTCAACAGCATATGGGTAGTCCTCTATCAGAAGTTTGTATCCATGAGGGCTTTTCGAGTCACTGACTGCCATTCCTCTGCAAAAGACAACAGGGTACCAAATCTTTTACTAATATAGTAGCAGTATAAGAAAATCTTACCAGTTAAATCAAGTAATGTACCTCTTGATAAGGTCTCTAGGAAGGGCTTGCTCAGTGAATACCCAGTTCTTATACATTTTGGATGTCCATTGCCCAACATACTTCCTCGGAAATACAGCTGCCTCAAACAATCCATCAGCATTAAGAGCAATCTGACGAGCTATTGTATTAACAGGCATTGTATCACGGAAGTGAGGATGCAGAAGTTTGTAAACTGGGTGAAGCATACTCAACTGTCTGTTTGTTGCAATTATAAATGGTTCTATTACTGCATGAGTGTGTAACCTGTCCAAAGATGCGAAAAAAAGGTTGAATAATCACTTCTAAAATCAGAGCTCAAAACACAACTTATATAGGCCAATAAAAGCATTATCTGACAGATGTACTACCAGTGGCTGATAAGTTGATGGTAAGCCGAGTCACTAACAACTACATAGGTCTTGGCCAACAGCCAAAGGGAAGCTTCGACTCCATCATTTGCTGGCTTATATAACTCATTAATAGCACCAAATTGATCCCCTTCTGGGTGTGGTTTGCTTAACTCGATTACCAATGGCTTCAAAGTTCCGTCATCTTTCAAGAGGAGGAGTGTCCTAGTGGCATACACCTTTGAAGAAGTATCAGTGTTAATTTGCCTTAAGTACGGCATTACTGTGTCATGGTGATCCAATATGAACAGCCTATTACTCTGGATTGCCTGGTTGAAGAAAAAGAATTAGTAAGGAAGGCAATGAATAAAGTGTAATCAGATATAGAATTTTCATTGTCGGAAAGATTACCTCGTCCACAGTTAATCCATCTAAGTTCTCTTTAATGAACTCTTTTGTAATTGAGCTGTTCTGGTTTCCATATGCTCTGGGATCGAGCTTACTCACTGGAGGAAACTCCTGTATTTGAGGGAAAATCTTGTGAGTTATTTGGTGCATCATTAACACATTATTTCTTTAGTCTAACAAACAAACTAAACTGTCTTATAACGAAAAAGGTTCCTCTTCGGTTTTAAGATTCAAAGAGTAATGAGATCAAAAGAAAATTCACGTGAAGAAGTATTGAACACGAGGAGAGAAATAACCCTTTTTTAGGCTTCATGAAAACTTCTCTAGGCTTGTAAGTGGTCAAAACTCTCCTCCATTGGTAGGTGCGGTTCAAATGCAATTGGACAGATTGAGGAAGTCTCTCAGATAGAGAAAAGCAAAAAAAAAAGGAAAAAGAAAAATTGTATGTACATTTCATTCTATCTACTAATACTCAAACAAAACTGGAATGTTGAGCAGCTAATGACTCTTTCTAACCAAGGAAACTACTACAAATCTGCTGTCAAAGTGTCAGCTATCTCAACTTGTAACTTCCTTTATATCTTTTTATGTTGTATGGTGGAGCAAAAAAGTACTCTGTTACCTCTAACCGACGAATGACAAGAGGATTTATACCAGCTAACATCTGCCTCACAAACTCTTCATCAGTCTTCCAAGCTGACTTATCCACTGTACAAGAAAGTTCAAGACATTAGAAAGCATTAAACTTGGTACCACTTCAAAATCGTCTATGATACATAAAAATTTCCTTTTAGCTAATAAAGTTGTTTGATCTGTCTAAGCCAACATTCACCTTTGATTATGTCAGGCATGGGGTATTTTAATATTGGTGCACCATCACTACGAAGAAGCGATTTTAGGAATTCAGTTGGGATATTTTCCCTAAGTTTTGCAAGTAATGGAGTATTTGGTAGCCTGATTCCTCCTTCAAACATGTCTAGCACGTCTTGAAAAGTGTCAAACTCGTTGGGAGTTTTGTCAAACAATGCATCCAAGTAACCGACAACGCCTTGAGATATAGATTTGATTGTATCACCTAAGAAATCAGACAACTTGATGTGCTGAAACTTTTCATCTCTTGGAATATAGAGGTCTTTGCCCTTAACTAGTGGCAACCTACTCTCAGTATTAGGATCTGTAAACAAGCAATATGGTAGTAAGAAATTATCACAAGCAAAATTTAACTTCAATAGTGTAGTAGTCTAACAGTGAGGTGCTCTTTAAAGTTGGCCTTGTTTCATAATGAGTTTACAGATCCTTTAAACATAATGTCTGATTGTTTGACCAGTCAGTTACCATATAAAGTGAGATCCTTAGTTCTTAATCTAACACTAACCTTTCTTTGTTGGTGGGCGGCTTGTTCGGACTCTACGTGGATAAGGATATTCGGCAGAACCTCCAAAAATTGGGCGAACATATTCCGGACCTTTATCTGGTTCTCCTAGATCATTGTAGTAAGCATAATCATAAATGCGATCCCATTCCTCTAGCATTTTATTTTCTTTTCCTTTTCCTCTCAAGATCTCTAGCTCTTCTTCTCGATACTTGCTTAACGGTGCAGGTGTTTGATGAGGGAGATACGTCTGCCATGTTAAACATTAACAACTTCTAAGGAAGCTACTATAATCATTCATATTAATTAAGACATAACTGAAGCACATAAATGCTGTATCTTGGCTTTACTGCACTTTTGCTAAACAAAAATAGATTGACAATTATAGGAGATAACCTTATTGCTGAAGAATATGCGATCTTTCTGATAAAGATCAGCAGGATAAACCCAGGAGTTGCAAAGAAAGTGGATATTTCCATGGCCTGGGACGTCTTTCAAGGTAACAGTTCTTAGATAAAATTCATTATGATGCTCATTTCTTACTATTAATGCTCCAGGAAGAGCAACCTCGTCGTTCCAATCAAATCTCACTTTGAATGCAGACTCACCATCAGCCAAACCAGTAGGTTCAGTGATCCCTTCTTCCAAATATGACACTTTTCCAAGTTTCCCTTTCAAGTCGTTGGCTGGAAAATACAACAAAATTGCTTGAAAATAGCATCTGAAGTGCATAAACATTCGATTTCGATAAGGAGGATTGAGTTTTTGACATTTTCATATCCAAATAGACCACAATTAAAATTTACCAAACAATTTTGCAAATAATCATTGACTTAAACAAAATTTGCATAAGGATAATGAAAAAGGTTAATTTACTAAATTGACACCTTCATATGTCAATCAATCCAACTTACTATCGGTGTTTGATCCAATGAACTCAAGGTCATAAGGAATATATTTAACACTAGGCGAAATACATTTCCCGTTCTAAATTAATTGTTACAATCCCTATTGGAATGCTCCAATTTATTTGTGAGATAGTATCTTTTTGGCAATTTTCTCTTCTACACTTTTTCTCTACAGTTGGGCCCTATACCTCGTCACCAACTTTTTTCTCTCTACTTTTTCAGTTTTCTCTTTCCCAAGAGTTTGTGCCATAATGGTTCGTATCTATTTACTTTGGACGAGGAATTACACCAGTTGGTCAAACAAATTAAGTACACCAGCTAACCGCTAATTGCTAAATAATACGGCCATTATCTTTCACAGCATTCCACTCTTGATTCCCCTTTACACACAAAATTATAACGGTGACAAAGATCAGATTATGGTCATGACTAAATTTCAATGTAAAATCTCTTGCAGGAAATACAACTAATTAGGGGGTTTTTTTACCCCCAATTTCCACCCCGAACTTATTAAACCCGGATCGACCTTTATAACTTTTTAATGTTTTATGTTATCAAAACCGGAAAAGACATAGAACCGATCTTTTTACCCGAAACTTATTTTTTTGAAGAAAAAACACCCTAAATCTAATTTATAGCATCAAAAGTTCAGCTAACAATCAACACTTTTTGTCGGTCTCTTGAATAGAAGGAAAAAAAAAATTCCAAGAAAGAAAAACACAGAATAACATCATAATCAAGCAAGATAAGAAGAACATACAAGGATCACTATGAACAGCACTAACAAGCTGAATGGAAATCTTTCTTCGAAAAATCGACGATTTTAATCGATCAATTATACTCTTCTTCTTCTTCATCTTCAAGATTATCAATCCTTCAACAATCCCCTTGCCATTAACATTATCTCCAGATTCTTTTTTCTGCTGAACACTCTTTCTCTTGATCTTTAAGCAAAAGAATCTTGATAAGTAATTGGCCATTTTACTACAGAGAAGCTTCGACTGACAAAATCAATATATCATGCAGGGTTAGAACTTAAAAGAGAGACATTATTTCAATGCACAGTAGAATCAGACTAAAAACAGTTTGATTTTAATGTGTTGGAAAATGACTTCACATGTTCTTCTACTACATGTATGCGTTCAAAGGCTTGTAGTAGTATCAAGTATGGGTCGAGTATTTTGTAGAAGAGGACCACAGCCTTTAAGTGATAGTCTGTAATTTGTCGGGGTGATAGCCACCAGTCAAATCAGATAATGATAAGCTGACAAGGGCGTCAAGGATCAGCCTCCAGGCTACGTTATTCCTTTTTAAGAAGAGTGAGGGAAAAGACATAACGATTCCTCGAATGCACAGGAATGATAAATATCTAACAGTGAGATAAAGGACGTTGAGACTACTTTTAAAAAATGAAAGACAATCTTATGGTGGACAAAAATATATGATGAAATTATATCAAAATGGATGTTTATTTTGTAGTGTTTGTATTATTTTTTCTACATATCTAAATAATAGTTAGGGGGGGTAAAGGGTAATAATAAAATATGATGAAATTATATCAAAATGATAATGTCTATTTGTAGAGAATAAAAAATATATGAATATTGGTATTTTTTATTTTTTTTTAAATATTTTTTTTGAGATATACAAGTTTTAAAATTACAAAAGTAATATTTTTTGGACAAACAACTCATTACGCTTTTTTAAAGTGAAAGTACAAATACCCTGTGTTAGATGTTTATAAATGTCTAATGGTTAGACATTTATCATGACTCAACATGTGAGTGGTGATTTGGAACATTTATTGGACGTGACTCCTACATGCATTTTTTCACTCTTGTTCACTAGCGACTATGGATTTTGTTGGTTATAATATGCATTGACAATAGTGTTAGCGATAACATCGAGTTGATGACAGTGTACATCAGCAAGTATATCGGTGATGAAAAATACGCCACAGATTGAAGAGAAGTATTTTTCAACCAATTTGCCACAAATTTTGAAGTAATAGGTTGGTTGAAATTATTGCTCAAAATAGTGGGTATTAGAAAATTAGTGGGTCTTTATGAATTAGTAATGATGCATGATCTCCACTGTCTCTACTAATTGGTTTTTTAGCTATTTAAAGCACAATAGTACAATATAGGCTTGTCACTAGTTTTCATACATGAGAAAATGTGAATACGCAATGTTTACTTTTGTACATTTCTTGTTTTGAATTCTCCAACAAATATTTTCACCGGCCAAATAGCTTTTTATATCATGTGAATAGAGATATGTTCTAGTGAGTAAAGTTATTAAAATCGCGATTCAAATCTTAAAATCTTACGATTTTACGATTTAAAATATGGTAGACGATTCGATTCACGATTCTGACGATTCTATACATTTCTTTTTCATGTAGCGAAAACCTCGCAAATTTAAATCACGCTAACAAAGCAAATAATAGATATATATTGTTAGTTATCACAATATAAGTGGGTAAACAACTATTTTTTCCAATCTTTAGGTTTTTTAACTTATAATTTTAGCACATTCAATGAAGATTGAGTGCAATATCTTGATTATACGTGTTTATAGAATCTTACGATTCTACAATTCGATTTTACGTTTCGATTCTAAAGGTCATTTCCGATTCAAACTAGAATCTCGATTTTAACAACTTTGCTAGTGAGGGATATCAAATTAAACACATCAATAGTAGTCAATGAACACTTTCTCTAGAACCCTTCAAACATGACATATTAGTGGGAATAATGCAATAATAAAGTTTAAGAAAGTAGTAAATGGCTTTACCACATGGTGAAGAATAAAACTGGAGCATTCCAATAGCTTCTGAAACAATCTAGCTAGAAATTCCATTGCCATTTACCTCCTGAAAAGATGAGCATATGATCCTCAAGTAATTTATTTATGCCCACAGAATCATGTGGAAAGAAATCTGGTAAATCTAGAAGTGTTTCGACCGACTTTTTAAGCACTTGTGAGTTGTGAACCGACATTACATATAAGCATGAACCTGAAATAATATTCCTAGTAAAGTAGTAATGCATCAAAATCAACCTACAACAACATCATCACATACCTGGATTATTTTTTAAACACATTACATGCTATTGTTGGTATTGTATTTAAATCAAATTCACTGATGAACAACAGTGCAAGTTTTGGATGCATGTCAATATGTCATGGGGTGGGCTAGCTATGTTAAGCAAATCACAATCAATGTAACAGTAATAAAAAAATTACTCATATTGCAATAAAATATCTACAGGGTGTCAAGGTCGCATTGTTTCTAAAAAACAAAACAAAACCTCTATATTTAAGTCATGTTCTTTTGGACTTATTTTCGATTCATTTCAATTCCTTCCGTTCGCTTCTCTCCGCATTTCAATTTCTCCGGTTTAGTTTGGCCTGATTCGGTTCTTTCAATCCAAAAAGAACGGGCTTAACCAATTTATCTCCCTCTAATTTTTATTAGTTTATCCTTTTTTTGGGGCACATCCTGTCGGGACACTAATTTGAACCTTAAGATCTCTAATTATCAATAAGCAAAAATTACAAAAAAGTTGATATTTGAATAAGACACATTGGGATCGAATCTAACAACATCTCACACGACTATGTTTTACTTAAGACAAATCGCAAAGAGATACCAAAATCATATATGTGAATAGTGTCGAAAAATTAAAAAATGGTTAACTAATAAAAGGCGGAGTGAAAGACACCACTTAGCTTCTATAATTATAATAATTGTTTACAAAAGACTTGATTATTAGGCGCGGCTCAGGCCAAAAGTGGGCCACATTCTTAATGGGGTAAAAAAGGTTAGACCAGATGGGGTTGTGGATCAATGTCAAATCGATAATGGATGGGCTTTTGGGCAATAAACGAGCAAAGAAGGGAGGAGAGAGGAGAGAAAGGTAAACTTCCTTAACTACAATATCATGCATGCACAATAATGTTGGGCTATCATTTTGACCTTATAATCAACCATTCTCAATAAATAGTTTGTCCAAAATAAATTCTTTTACGAAAAACGTCTACTAAATGAGGAATTTACCTACTTAGAGATATATAGTATTAATAAGTGAGGTCCATCTCTCCTCAAAAAAAAGCGAGGTCCATCTCCAACGTAATTTTAATTGCCTCATTTGTAGTGGATAGTCTACCAAATAGATAGGTGTATCAATCTCCTATCATTCAACTACCTTATCTAGCTGCTACTAATCCGAACATAAATATAATTAAATCCCTAAAAATCTTAGTTATCCCAACATAAATAATTAAATTTCCCTGAAAATCTTAGTGACAAGGTAAACAACAAACATAAATCACCCATGTCACACTATGCTATTATATATTGGTACAGGGGAATACTTCACCACCACCGACAAACAAAAAAGCAAAAAAATTGATCCAAAAGATATAGATAGAATAAATACATAGTTAGTCCCAAACTCCCACCATACAAAAACCTTAACCTACTCCACCACAAACGAACAAACAAAAAATTTCAAAAAAAAAAAACAAACAAACATACAAAAAACAAAACCAATCCTGGCAAGTGGCATGCTAATACTTCGCCCTTGTATAGTAATTGTAACTTTTTAAATTTCGACCATATCTAATGTTGTATACTCATTAGCTTCAATATATACTTCATCCATTCCGAAATAAATAAAACGTTTCTCTCTTTTATGTGAGAGCATTTTGACATAAGCGTTTCATTTATTTCAAAACGGAAGAGATATAATTTAAAAATATCGAACTTTATATAATTTTTGTTATCAAATATTAAAAAAATAATGGTCAAAGTATCAAACCTTTGATATATAGTTTGGTCATTGGTGCTAGAAAAACTCTAAATGACGAACTTTTAAGAAAGCAAATTTTTACAAGCAACATGATTGTATGGGGGTTGTCCAAGTTCCCTACCGGTTCAATTGAACCGCTATTGACCGCCATGGTCAACTCATTTAAGGAAGTCCTATTGGCTGGGAATGAGTCAAACACGATACCGGCATCTGCGCCATGCCGGCTACCTTTAGATACCTTACCGGTGTCATTCACTTGGGCCATTGCTAAATGGGCCTGGGTCTGATCCAATGCTTACTCAACGCGCCTATGGGCCTAAAGATGAGTATCAAAAGAGGATAGAACTGTATTCAACCAATAGGAGCAGTGTCCTACTTCGTTAAGGACACTGCTGGCTCCTATAAATACCCCATGATCTGAGTCATAAGGTACGTTCACATATAATAATATACTCTACCTGAGATATACTGGCTTTACCCTTTACTGACTTAGGCATCAGAGGGGCGTTCCTCGGATCAACCCCCGAGGTTAGTTTACGTGTTCAGTCTTGCAAGACCTCAAACCGGCTCACGATATTGAAGCATACCGGTTCCCTCCAAAGACATTTATTCCATACCGGAACAATGATGCACTGGAGTAACTAGGCACATTAGACTCTCGCTCAATAGTCATTCCCTTTATCAAACATGTTTCTTCGAGACGTTTCCTTGAGAGAAGGGTGTCCTAACTCCTTCTCATGTACCAAAAAAAAATGTTTTTTCGAGACGTTGAATTGAAAGTTGAAAAGAGCAAAAAGAATCTGAATATGCGAAATGAGACCAAGATGAAGAGAAAAAGGCCTTGCATCTGAAATTCTGAATTGAGTCATTCTCTCTTTGGGCTTGGCCTATTGGTACATTGAGGCTTAGCCTATAATTTGAATTTTAGAAAGTAGTAAAGGTTTTTTATTCAAGTTTTGGCTGTTTTGTGAAACTAAGGAAAGTTTAGCACTTTGTAGCAATTACTAATTACACCTAAAAAAGACAAATTGTAGCATTACCCCTAAAAAATATTTTGGATTTTGGAATCAAAAGAATTAACTACTGCTGCGGTTTGGAGAGAGTAGAGACCACAAGGGTGATTCGGTTGAAGGCTTGTTCTCCAAACCTTTCTCTTCTAAGTTCTAACCTCTTAGAAGCGGAACTAAAAGCAATTTTTCAAACGCTAAACTGGATAAAAGGAAATTTATGGGAAAATTATATCGTTTAATCTAGAGTTTATTCATGGTACACCCAAGGTAATTTTGTAATAAATTCTCCAAATGAGTAGAATTTTACTCATTCTATTCTTTTATTTCTCTCTCTTCTTTACCCTTCTTCTTCTACATTGTTTCTCTTACCTCCATTTTTCTCTCTCTTCCATTGTTTCTCTTACCTCTAAAATTCTCTCACCTCCAAATTTCTCTCTCCTCAATCGTTTCTCACCTCCAAATTTTCTCCTACATTATTCATCTCTCTCCTCCAAATATGCAACCTTCATTGAAATAAATGAATGGCAAAAACAAATATTTGAGCTCCGAATTTCATTAATGGCGAAATTAATTTTAGATTTAACAATTAAAACTAGAGTTCCCGAGATTCTTCAATGGTGGAATTAATGATCGATTTGAGAATCAACACTAGTTTAGGTTTCTCTTACCCCAAATTATCTCTCTCCTCCATTGTTTCTCACCTCCAAATTTCTCTCTCCTTGATGATTTCTATCTCATCGTGGTCAATTAAATTGATGGACTATGAAATATGATTTGAGAAAGTCGGGCTTCATCAATGGCAAAAACAAACATTGAAGATTCAAAGTTCATCAATGGTGGACTTAGTTTCACATTTGAAATCAATATGACAGTTGCAAAATGAGCAAACACTTATGCTCATTTGAGAAAATGAGCAAAAAAGTTTGTTCATTTTGGGCAAAAGTGTTTCCTCGTTTTTTTCAAATGAGTAGAAATGTTTTCCCATTTGAGGAAGTCTGTTCATTGGGGCGAATGAGCAAAAGTGAGTAGAAGTGAGTAGAATCTTACTCATTTAGAGAATATCAAATGAGCAATGAGCAAAAAATAGTCTTGGGTGTAGGTTTACTATGAATTTTCCCTTTAATCTAGACTAATAGTGCTAAAAGCGGTAAGTAGGATAAAAACTACATCAAAGATCAAAAACAAAATAATCTCATTGATGGAAATCCGCAAGGCATTCCTCCGGTAGAGTCCAGGAACTACTTTTTGAAGAAATTATGTCCTCCACTCTAATGCAATTACTAGATATAATATGGATCATATTATGGAGATAATAAATTCATTTAAATGGATCGTCTTTACGTCTTGCTAGAGAATGCTATAGACCTTTAGGTTAGTAAATAATAAACCCAAAGCCCACTTAAATGGATCCTACAAGGTCACACATTGTTTTTGGATCAACAAAAGAAAACCTAGAGCCCATAAAGGGCCCTAGGGTGGTCGGCCAAGAGGGAGAAGGGGAGTGGGATTGCTTAACCTAATTACTCCTATAATTAGTTAAGGAATTAGAAAATAAAAGATATTGTATCTCTCAATATTTTCTCTCTCCTATTCTCTCTCTTCAAAAGTCACGTAATACTGCTCCAAGAAATAGAAGAGTCCCTCTTCCATCCAACTAGCATTGGTGGAGCGTTGATCTGGATTGGTGGACTTAGTAGAGGAATCTCAATTGCGGTTCTATCTCCGGATCTTGAAGAGCTTAGTGGAAATCACGCGTCAAATGTTCATTCTTAACTATTATGTGATCATTGAATGTATATGCATGAGATCCTGTTTTAAGTGCTTATAAATATGATTTATATATGAAATTCCGCTTATAGTACTTATAATCCTACAGTGGTATCAGTTTTAGCCTCTTGCATATAGTTTTTAGGTCATAATAATTAGATTTATTTTGATGTGTTCATGGCTAATTTTAATTTGCTTAAGGGGAGGAATTGAATTATGGATTGAATAATTAATTGGAATTGATTAATTGGAGATTTAATTGCTTAATTTTTCAATATAAAGTGGTCGAATTTTTTGAAAATTCAACCCTAATTTTCGAAATTTAATTTCTGATTTTAGATCTCTAAATTTCGAATATTAAGTTCATATTATTAATCTGATTTTCATGTTTAAATTTGTTTATGTATGAAAATTAATTCATGTAAAAAACGTTTTATATGAATTAGAGATTAATTTATGTGAATAACCCTAAAATTAATTAAAATGGAGATTTTAATTTAATTTTATGAATTAGGCATAAAAGAGTTTATGTTTAATTTAATTAAGATCACTAAATTAATATTGCAAAATGTTGTAATTTTAATTTCCTTCAAACAAAAAAAAAATTAAGGAGGGAGGAAGTGGAGCAGCCACGGCTGGTGGCGAAACCACTCGGCAGTGGGCGTGGTCGCTCCGGTGGTCCGCCGAAAGCGGTCGGCGAGGGGAGTCGCTGCAGCAGCCACGCGTGCGACGCTGCTGGCTGGCTGGCGCTGGGCGTCTCTTGCCGGCGTCGGTTCGTGGGTGTAGTTGTTGGCGACTTCCGGTGATGGCGACTCAACGTGGGTGGCAAGGGTACTGTGCCGTGTGTGCAGTGCTGGCGTGGAGTTGGGACTGGCAGCCCTTGTGCTGCTGGTCTGGTCGTGCCTCCACGGTTTTTTCAAAAAAAAAAAAAAATTTCTCTTTTGAAATTTTGTAAAACTGAATTTTGAAAATGTTAAGCAAATTCCAATTATGTTAAATTTGACTAGGTTATAAAATAATTCCATAATTTAATTCTTTAATCTAATTAAAATTGGTAAGCTAGTTTTTCTAGGATAGAATCTTTAGGTGGTTAGGAATTACTTAAATATTTTATCTACTTGCTATAATTAAGAATGTTTGATATTTTGATTGATGGCAAGAATAATATGTGATATTATTATGTGGCATTTTATATTTGATATAATTGCTATGAATGACTAGTATGGCCCAAATTTAAGTTAGAAAATACGATCTGCGTATCGTGATGTATTCTTGTAATTTAAATACGATATGCGTATCGTTAAGTATTTTTGTAATTTATTTAATTTAGATATTATTTAAATTATTTTGATACTTATGTAATCCAAAGACGAGCCCATCAAGAGAAGGCCCATGGCTAAGATGGATGGAGATCCATGAATAGTCCAAGAAGGAGCCCATGATGCTTAGTTCTTAGGATTAGGGGCCATACTAGATCATATTTATTTTTGCATTTTATTATTATTTAAAATGCTTATAAGTTTATTGTATGTTGGTTATCAATGTGCTAGAGTTCACTAATTCATAACAACATAATAAACTTAGGTCCCGCAAATATTAAGGTTAGCTTTTCCAAACATAAAGTGCTTATTAATCCTTAATTAATAGTAATAGGTCATTCCTCCGCAGGGTATTATCATTAATTTTGGGAGATAAGGTAAAATTGCGAATTTTACTACTTAGTTTGGTTATCCTTAACAAAATCATCAAAAGCGTTTTGGGTTTTGAAGCAAGAGATAGTTAAGCATGCGATGTTGATCAATCTAAACAAGAATTATAAAGTGTTATAATTAGTAAAAGAGTTTACTTACCTTGAGAATGTAACGTTAAGATAAGGCCTCCGTCTACTTAGTGTTGCATGTTGATAGGATCTTGTATTCACTTATTCAAATGGGACATTAAGATTGAAATTGAATAGGTGATCAACCTAGAAACCTTTGCATGTTTTAGGTTGTTTTACAAGCATAAAATTGAACTTTGCTTTTGTTTATTCAGTCTGTAGATACTATGTCTAACAACAACAACAACTCTGTTTTCAACATTCGTCCTTTCCTTGAAAATGACAGGCTGAATCGTGAAAACTTCATCAACTGGGAAAGAACCCTAAGACTCGTATTGAGGTCTGAGGGTCGAGAGGATGTCTTAGAAACCCCACTTCCTGTGATTACTGATGAGTCGACTGAAGCCGACAAACATCGTGCTAAGTAGGCTAATGATAGATCTGTACCGATCACTTGTCTGATGATAGCAGCCATGGAGCCGGACCTCCAAAAGAGGTTCGAAACCAAGGATGCTTATACCATCATGCAAGAGTTGCGGGCTATGTTTCAAACACAGGCCCGAGTTGAGCGGTATGAGACCAATAGGGAGATACTAGAATGTCACATGAAGCGGGTCAAGGTTGTTGGCCCCCATGTTTTCGCTATGATGGGTCTTTTCGAAAACATGGAACGACTTGGATTCCCTTACAGGGTTGAGTTGGCTACTGACATTATTCTCCACTCATTGCCTGACAACTTCAATCACTTCAGGATGACCTTCAACATGAATGAGTCTGAAAAGACTTTGCAAGAGCAGCACGGATTGTTGGTCAATACTGAGAGGAATATCCCCAAAGAACCAAAGAAAGAGGTTTTGATGGTTCATAAGGGAAAGGGTTTTAAGAAGAAATGGGCAGGAAAGAAGGACAAAGGCAAGCAAGTTGCCGTTGTTGCTGAAAAACCTAAGCCAACCGCCAAGCCAAAGGTGGCCACGGAAAGCAAGTGCTTCCATTGTCACAAGATAGGACACTGGAAGAGGAATTGCCCTCTATACTTGGAGAAAAAGAATTATGGTGCTTCCACTTCAGGTATAATTGTTATAAAAATCAATTTGACTTCTACTTCTTTATGGGTATTGGATACCGGTTGTGGTTCTCACATAGTTAATGATGTGCGGGGACTAAAAAGAAGTAGGAGGCTGGCAAAGGGCGAGGTAGAGCTTCACGTTGGAAATAGAGCACGGGTTGCTGCACGGGTTGCTGCACTTGCCATAGGAAGCTATAGTCTGCATTTGCCATCTGGCTTTATTTTAGAACTCAATAATTGTTATTTTGTTCCTTCGATAACTAAGAACATAATTTCTGTTTCTGTTTTGGATTCTGAAGGGTTTTGTTTTGAAATTAAGAACAAATGTTGTTCCATTTCTTACAATAATATGTTCTATGCTAGTGCTAAATTGATAAATGGCTTATATGTGCTTGATAGGTCATTACAAGTCTATAACATAGATAGCAAGAAACAAAAATCAAATGAATCAAACCTAACCTACATTTGGCATTGTCGAATGGGTCATATAAACCAAAAGCGCATCCAAAAGTTACAACAGGATGATATTATTCCATCATTTGATTTCGAATCATTTGATGTATGTGAATCATGCTTGATGGGGAAGATGACAAAATCACCATTTACTGGAAAGGGTGAAAAGGCTAGCGATCTCTTGGGCCTCATACATACAGATGTTTGTGGTCCTATGAGCACAAAGGCAAGGGGAGAGTTTAATTACTTCATTACCTTCACTGACGATTTGAGTAGATTTGGATATGTCTACTTAATGAAACATAAGTCGGAATCTTTTGATAAATTTAAGAAGTTCCAAAATGAAGTACAAAATCAACTTGGTAAAACAATCAAGGCCCTGCAATCCGATCGTGGTGGCGAGTATTTGAGCCAAGAGTTTGATGATCATTTGAAGGATTGTGGAATTCTTTCACAATTGACTCCGCCAGGAACACCGCAGTTAAATGGTATATCTGAAAGGAGGAATCAGACCTTATTGGATATGGTTCGATCAATGATGAGTCTTGCTGATCTTCCGATTTCTTTTTGGGGATATGCTCTCGAAACAGCCGCACACACACTAAATAGGAGCCCGTCAAAGGCTGTAGAAAAGACTCTATGTGAGTTATGGAATGGAAAAACTCCAAACTTGTCTTTTCTTAAGATCTGGGGATGTGAGGTCTATGTAAAACGTTTACTTTCAGACAAACTTGCACCCAAGTCAGATAAATGTCTCTTTGTGGGATACCCAAAAGAGACAAGGGGTTATTACTTCTATAACCGTCAAGAGAACAAAGTGTTTGTTGCTCGTGATGGTGTCTTTCTTGAAAAGGAATTTGTTTCTAGAAAGACAAGTGGGAGTAAAAAAATTCTCGAAGAAATTCGAGATGAGCAACAACTGGACGTGGTTCACACCATGTCAGAGACGGCCCGACAAGACGAAAGTCAAGTTCAGGAGATGACGTATTCAACGCGTGAACCTCCTACCGTCCCACTTGAATCTAATTCAAGCGAAAATCTTCAAGAAGTTGAAGAGAACATTTCTCTTGATGATCAGGCCCCGTGTAGGTCTAGTAGAGAAAGGATTCCAAACAAGAGGTTGGTTGATTTCCTGTTAACTGAAAACTCTGAAATTATGATTTTGGAGAATTCAGAACCTACTACCTACAAACAAGCTTTGACGGGCCCAGACTCTGAGAAATGGCTTGAGGCCATGAAATCCGAGTTAGACTCCATGTCCGAGAATAAAGTTTGGACCCCGGTCGACTTTACCGATGGGGTTAACCCTATTGGATGCAAGTGGGTGTTCAAATTGAAAACAGTACAAAGATGGGAATGTCTATGTCTATAAAGCAAGACTGGTTGCAAAAGGATTCAGACAAATTCATGGTATAGACTATGATGAGACCTTTTCTCCAGTAGCAATGCTTAAGTCGATTCAAATACTTTTAGCGATTGTCGCATTTTATGATTATGAAATTTGGCAGATGGATGTCAAAACCGCATTCTATAATGGGTTCTTGAATGAGGATGTGTACATGACACAACCTGAGGGTTTTGAGGATCCAGAAAATCCTAAAAGGATTTGCAAGCTTCAAAGATCCATATATGGATTGAAGCAGGCATCTCGGAGCTGGAATCTTCGATTTGATGAGGCAATCAAGAAATTTGGTTTCATCAAAAGCGAAGAAGAGTCTTGTGTTTACAAGAAGTTTAGTGGGAGCAGCTTAGTCTTCTTGGTTTTGTATGTAGATGACATACTACTCATGGGAAATGACGTACCAATGCTTGAGTCAGTCAAGGAATGGTTGAAAAGTTGTTTCTCCATGAAAGACCTTGGAGAAGCTGAGTACATACTGGAAATTAAAATCCATAGAGATAGGTCTCGAAGGATGATTGGACTAAGTCAAGAAACTTATATTGATAAAGTTCTTGCAAGGTTCAACATGGAAAACTCGAAGAGAGGATTCATTCCCATGTCACATGGCATATCGCTTAGCAAGAGTCAGTGCCCGACTGAGCCTGATGAGTTAAAGCGAATGAGTAGCATAACTTATGCTTCGGCTATAGGATCTATCATGTATGCCATGATAAGTACTCGACCAGATGTTGCATATGCCTTGAGCATGTGTAGCAGGATCCAAGCAAATCCAGGAGAAGCACACTGGATTGCAGCTAAGAGCATCCTTAAGTACTTGAGAAGAACTAAAGGCATGTTCTTAGTCTATGGAGGTGAAAGTGAGTTGGTTGTTAAAGGTTATACTGATGCGAGCTTCCAAACCGACAGAGATGATTACCGCTCTCAGTCAGGGTACGTCTTTTGTCTAAATGGAGGAGCAGTGAGCTAGAAGAGCTCAAAGTAAAGCACTGTAGCAGACTCTACAACAGAATCGAAATTATTTAGCAGCGGTTGAAGCAGCTAAAGAAGCAGTTTGGATAAAGAAGTTCTTGACAGAGCTGGATATCATTCCTAGTGCTCTGGAAGGGATTGAGTTGTTTAGTGATAACAATGGTGCTATTGCGCAAGCAAAAGAACCGAGATCACATAACAAGTCCAAACATGTAATGAGGAAGTATCACCTCATTAGGGAGATAGTTGACAGGAAGGATGTCAGGATCTGTAAAGTTCACACGGATGAGAATGTGGCTGATCCGCTCACTAAACCACTACCTCAACCCAAGCATGAGTGTCATGCTAGGGCTATAGGCTTTAAGCAAATGTTAGAGTGGCTTTAGATTGTACTAGGTTTAGAGAAACTTGTTACAATGTATAGACATGGTTTTGCTATTTTATGTTTATGAGAAATAAATTTTGTCTTATTTAATTTTGGTTTGGTATTAAATAAAATGTCCAAAATATATCTTGAATTCAATGGTTTTGTCAAATATGTGATTTGATGAATGAAACACCATAAGTGAACAGAATTCATAGAATATTATAATTCCTAATCTAAGTCATTAAATTGGACATAAATGACTTATTAAAGGATTAGCATATAAGATTGATTGATAGCGCCGTTTCATGGGCTATGGGAACATGGAGATGTTTAGTCAGTCATATGGACATGTATAGTTGATACATGATCGAACAGACCTACTTAGAAGAATCTATAACTTCGTAATTATATTAGTGGATTCCTAAGACATGAGTGGAACACTACTTAGCCTAATGATTGGCATAACTTTGATCTTTGTCAAACATCATGCCGTAAAAGGGGACTATAAAGGCAAGTGTTCGGGTTGTGCTAAAAGTTGAGTGGGAGTTTTGGTTGCCACAAGATTGAAAAGTCCTCCTATGTGAGATAGGATGGGTGTCTTGGCCCCTTGGAGAGTGAAAATTGAAAAATGCATGGCCGTGCTCAAATGGATTATATGATGATCATTTATTTGTCAATTCGAACTCGGAGTTCAAGGATTAATTTGAAGACTAGTATGGATGACATAGAAATATGGTCATACTATCAAATTAGACACTAAGAGACTTAAGGAATTTGAAGATTGCACACTCGTCTCGGACAAGTGGGAGATTGAAGGAATTGTGTCCTCGATTCTAATGTAATTACTAAATATAATATGGATCATATTATTGAGATAATAAATTCATTTAAATGTTATGGGTCGTCTTTACGTCTTGCTAGAGAATGCTATAGACCTTTGAGTTAGTAAATAATAAACCCAAAGCCCACTTAAATGGATCCTACAAGGTCACACATTATTTCTGGATCAACAAAAGAAAACCTAGAGCCCATAAAGGGCCCTAGGGTGGCCGGCCAAGAGGGAGAAGGGGAGTGGGATTGCTTAACCTAATTACTCCTATAATTAGTTAAGGAATGAGAAAATAAAAGATACTGTATCTCTCAATATTTTCTCTCTCCTATTCTCTCTCTTCAAAAGTCACGTAATACTGCTCCAAGAAATAGAAGAGTCCCTCTTCCTTCCAACTAACATTGGTGGAGCATTGATCTGGATTGGTGGACTTAGTAGAGGAATCTCAATTTCGGTTCTATCTACGGATCTTGAAGAGCTTAGTGAAAATCACGCGTCAATGGTTAATTCTTAACTATTATGTGATCCTTGAATGTATATGCATGAGATCCTGTTTTAAGTGCTTATGAATATGATTCATGAAATTCCGCTTATAGTATTTATAATCCTACACTTTTCTTACAGCAACTTCTACAACTTTTTCACACTTTTTCACACTTTTTCCAGCGGAAAAAAAAAGTAAGTCCTATCTCCTTACTTTGGTTGGAAAAGGTAAAATAAATAAACAAATAAATAAAATTAATTTTTTCACTGTTTGGTAATGTTCATTGAAGATGAGATGTTTAATAGTGTCACAAATGAAGATATTATGCAGCAATTTCAAAAAATGAAACCTCGTCGAGTACAATGTTAAAAAAAGAAAACAAGTGAATATTTAAATTTTTGTCAGGTGGTTTAATTAATTGATTATTTTTCTTGTATATATATATATATATATATATATATATAACAAGTAAAATAATCAATTAATTAAAGTTATAAACTGAAAATATATATATGTACATAACTTTGACTTTTGACTTGAACCCACTTGATGCCAATTCTAGATCCGTCACTGGTTGCAGATGTACTTGCAAAATGACCAAAAGAGTTTGTTAATCAAATTTACATTTTGCATTCCCCTCCCCTGTTTTGTAATTAGTTCATTTTGCATGACAAAACTCAAAAGTCTTCCTATGGGCAAACTGATGATGAAATACTAGTTGTCACATTATGAAATGATATGACGAGACTAATAATTAAGCTTTTCTTACCAACATCAGGAGTTTTTGACATCTATCTATCTATATCTATATACTAACTAGCGATATATGCACGCAATGCGTGCGTGAATTTTTAAAGTTTTGTGCTTTAGCTTTTAAATCTAATTAAAGGTTACTTAATAATTTTCATAGGGTTACAGTATATCATATCACCACTTCCCTTTATATTAAAGAGTTGTGCACGTGATACATATGTCAACTTGTTCATGATCAACACATTCTTTTTCATGATCTTTAGGCTGGATTAAACGCAATATGTACGGAGCAATAGATTGCCAATCTTTTTACTGTATTTCAACGTGAAATTATTTGCTAGTTGTTCGTTACCCGATTTGCACTAAGTTGAACGAACTTGTTATAGGGATGGCGAATTATGAATGTATGTTATGTAAGAATTTAATTTAATTGCAATTCAGATTTTAAGTAAAATAATGGTGTTTGTATTGTATGGAGTTATATTTTTTAATTGTAATTTCAAGGTTTTTTTTCCCTTCATATAACAACTTTCCTCATTATTCAAAGATTTGGAATGACTGTTAAATGGAATATTTTATGAAACTTGTATTGATTGACAATTATGTCAAATAGATAATTATTTGACTTATTGAATTTCGTTGATTTTTTTCTTTTAAATTTATTCTTTATTATTAATTACATGATTTATTGTGTGAGTAAGGGTAGATGAATCATTTCATGTGGACACCATTTGCTCCTCCCTTGCCTTATATAATAGAGATATATTAAAAGGAGTTCCTGATAAAATATAGGTTGCCACGTGGATTTCCCCTATTTACTAGAAAAATGCAATGTCATGTGTTTAACAAGGAATATGTTCTACAAAACTTTGTGTAGTAAGATTCGAACATGCAACCAATAAGTTGTAAACTATACATCTTACCATCTTAACCAACTACTTCCTCCGTTCCAAAATAAGTGAAACACTTCTCTCATTTATGTGAGAGCTTTTGATACAAGTGTTTCACTTATTTTGGAACGGAGAAATATTAGATGTGCTATTTAGTCCACATATATATATATATATATATATATATATATATATATATATATATATATATATATATATATATATATATATATATATATATATATATATATATATATATATATATATATATGAAGTATATTGGAACATAAATATATATAACAAACTAATTTGAAATAAAAAATAAGCTCAAAAATATAGAAGAATTATCTATACAAATATATTAAAAGGTGTTCCAAAACAAGGAACGGTGCCACATGACACTTTTCCTTAGGTGCTTTACAACATGTATTCCATGTACAATAAAAAAAGATAAGACAATGTCATGTATAAGATTTGAACTTGTGACCTCAAGTTTATGTACTACAATCATAACCACTAAACCAAGTTATATTTGATGTTATCATTTCAAAGTAAAATATTAATAAATGAAAACTATAATTACCCGGGGCATTGCCGGGCCTAAAAACTAGTTCAAAGTAAAAACTCGGTCATCGCCCGAGCTACACACTAGTAAATATATTAAAAGTCGTGTCTAAGGAATTCATGTGCCACGTGACACTCGCTCAAACTTCTAATATTAATGCAAATGCTTTATGTCCATGTGTACTCCTTAATTAAAAAAAAATTAAATATTGTGTAATTGCAAGGTCTCGAACACGTGACCTTTGAAATGAACATTAAGAGCTTAACCATCAATACACTATGACTTTATTGTCTAATGTTTGAAATAAAATATTATAAAGTCTTATAATAAGTATACTTGACTAAAAAGACATAAACAAGTATTTACATCTCTAACACTCTTATTACGTAACTAAGAAGAGACTATTGATGTCATATTCTCTTACCACAATTCCTTTTAAGCTATTATTTTCAAACTTAAACTTTTCATATATTTTACTTATCACGTCATGACGTAAACTTTTCAATTTCTTAATGGACAAAAAATACGAAAAGTGGCAAAATAAATTATGAAATTTAAAAATAATAACATATTTGTTTATTGTAACTGATCCGAGGCATCGGTCGGTCCAAAATACTAGTTTTCATATGAAAAGGGGAGATTTCCTCCTCTGATGCTGGTACTCAAATGTAAGTTTGTAAACTAGTTGTCACAGATGAAATGATATGAAATTCTAATTTTCTTTCCTTGATAATTTAGGCTCTGTTTTGTGTTGAGATTATGTGATTAATCCACATCCGAGTGTAAGTGTTGTCCCATATTGAACATGAGGAGAAATATAATTAAGCTTGAAGAGTTATTTCTTCTATCGGCAATTGGTTTTAGAATGCATATTCTTTTGGGCTTAGCTTATAAGTTGACCAAACTCTCCTCCATTAGAAAAATATTATCCACCCTTAGGAGGATTAACTTTTACCATTTATAAAAATTGAGACTTAATCTCAATGTATATTTTCAAAATAATTTTTTTATATAATTTTAAAGTAATGTGCTTCCTCCAATTTTTTAGTTGTACTATTCACTTTTGATACTATTTACAAATTTCACTTTGGCCTCATTGTATAATTTATACATTAGACAAAATGTATATATTCATGTGGGATCTTGTCAAATCGTCTCGTTATATAGGTTCATAATATCAATTTTTTTACAGTTTTTACTCATAGACAATTAGAGATATTGTTGTTCAAAGTTATGCATTGGCAAAAGGGTGTACAAGTAAAAAACAGCGGTAGTATATTATTAAAGATACTAACGAACAAAGTTGTACATTGGCAAGTGTAACTAGTCAATATAATACATCTATTAAGAAACAGAGGAAATACACTTCCCGTTCTATGAAATTCTTCCTATTTTTATTTTTCGCTTTTGTCGATGCATCTTTTCATAATTAATATATTTAATTATATATTAATAAAAATATAAAGTCTTAACATGATCAATAATATACTCATTAAGATGAATCAAACAAGACCTCATATAACTATATTTTATATATATATTGGAAATAGTTTTGAAGAAACTCTATACTTATAACTAATGTTAAAGTTACAAATGGATTAAACATTATGGAACAGAGGGAGTAAAGCCTTATTCCCGAAAAGGCGAAAACCTTTAGTAGACCCAACTGTAAAATGAGATTCGAGTAATTTTTTCTTTCTTCAATTCTGAAGTAAAGAAAAATTTACACTAAAGTAAATCATATTGATTTAATAATAACTCTCTAATAAGTGCAACTTTCATACACATTATTTTTAAATTTTAATGAAGAAAACACATTTATAATCAAGTATTAGTATTGACAACAAACTTTTCAATCTTTCTGATAATTTTTTTTTAAGATTTCGTCAATTTAAATTCAAAAGTAAAATTAAATGTATGTAACAGGTCAAAAACTAATCAGATTAAATCTTTCTAAAAATAAAGAAATTGAGAACCAGTTAATGAAGTTGCAAAATTACAAAAATGTCATTTTTGGCGCAGATAGAATATAGACCATCCAATTTGATGACCTAGGGCGCTGAAATTGGTGTTTTTTATTCTCATATTTATGATCTTGACCATCCGATTTGATAATTTGAGGCCTCAAAATTGGTTTTTGGTTCTCATATTTATGATCTAGATCATTCGATTTTGATGATCTAAGGGTCCAAAAAAATACATTAATAGGGTACACTCTTTCTTTTCCCAATTTTGCTCAAATACTCCATGTGTGCATTGTATAACAAGAAAAAAGATAGATCATAAATCTTCAAATCCTCGTCATCTACAACAATTTTATGTGAAAGTAAGTTAAGGAATGTACTAATAGGTTAATGTCCAATCAAAAACATCAGCTACATTAAATGAATTGAGGCAGAGTGAGAATATTAGAGATTAATCTAGAAAAATCTAGATGTGTAATGAAAAATATAGTGTGTAGTTTAGAAAAATCCAGTGATGATGTATTTAGAAATATCTTGTAAAAATCGAAGATATTAGATAAGTGTAGAGAAATCTAGAAACTAGAATACAACAACTATAAATATGTTGTATGTACATGAGTTAAAAGGTGAGCTAATCAAGAGAGCTCTCACAAAATATTTAGAAAGGTAGAAACAATGATTCTACCAAAGAGATAAGTGAGAGATATGGGCTCTTGCAAATATAGTTGTACAATTCTTATTAATGTAATCAATGAAAATACAATTCTGTTATATTATTCAAGTCCATCAAAACTTCCGCATGCGCCCTTAAATTTCTATCATGGTATCAGAGCCGGAACGTGATAACGCCAACGACAGAGTAGCAAGAAGAAGATAGAAAATGTAAATTATGAAGTGGAAGGTTGAAACAAGATAAAAGAAGTTGAGGTAAGTGTGAAGTTTAACATATGTGGAAGAATTTAAATTAAAGGTGAAGATAAAAACTTTTTTGTGAAGATACATGAAGGATAAAAGGTTGAGGAGAAATGAAAATTGAAAAAGTATGTAAAAGAAAGAAAGATTAAAAAAAAAAAAGAGAGAAGTAGTTGGTTAGTGACATGAGCACTAACAAAAAAATAAAAATGATGGGGGAGGTTGATTACATGAGCATCAACAAGAAAAGCAAAATTGAAAATTTTTAGTAAAAGAATGTTGAAGAAAAATATTTGAAAATGGGAAAATTTATTAAATGTTGGAGAAAGAAAGATTAGAAGAATAAAGTGTTTGAAGGATGCTAATGACAAGGGCATTAGCAGAGTATGTGGTGACAAGAGCATCGACGGTTAAAAAAAAAAATATTCACAAAGATAATTTTTGAAATTTGCTAATAACATGAGCATTAGCAGTGATTGGGGGTGACATGAGCACCACAACAAAAGAAAATTTGGAGAAAAACATTATAATAAATATTTTGGGCGAAGGCTGGTGACACGAGCATCAGTAAGCTAGTTGATAACATGAGTATCAACGAGAAGATCATAAAAATTGAGAAGATGGAGGTTGGTAACATGAGTACCAACAAAATTTCAAACAAAATAGAAAATGGAGATGGGAAGCAATAGCAGGAAATTTTTTGGAGAAAATTATGAAGAAGTTAAGATTAGGGGGGGCAAGTTGGTAACAAGGGTACCAACACAAAGAGTTGAAGATCTACAAGATGTGAAGAAGAAGCAAAGTTGAGGATAGTTGGTGATATGGGCACTAACAATAACAATTTTAGTACATGGTCGGGTAATTGATGACAGATGCATCAACAGATTTAAGATTTTTAAAGTACAAGATTTTTCAACATTAAGGGGGAGTATTAGAGATTAATCTAGAAAAATCAAGATGTGTAATGAAAAATATAGTGTGTGTAGTCTAGAAAAATCAAGTGATGATGTATCTAGAAATATCTTGTAAAAATCAAAGATATTAGATAAGTGTAGAGAAATCTAGAAACTAGGATACAACAACTATAAATATGTTGTATGTACATGAGTTAAAAGGTGAGCTAATCAAGAGAGCTCCCACAAAATATTTAAGAAGGGTAGAAACAATGGTTCTACCAAAGAGATAAGTGAGAGATATGGGCTCTTACAAATATAGTTGTACAATTCTTATTAATGTAATCAATGAAAATACAATTTTGTTATATTATTCAAGTCCATCAAAACTTCCGCGTGCGCCCTTAAATTTCTATCAAGAATCTACATATGAGAATTTGAAAGTAAAGTAGGGTTTATGCAATTGGAAAAGATAAATTGCGATCGAGTTGTTTTTTTGTCATTTGACAATCTATTGCATTATTACCCTAGTTAAACTAAAATTGCTTTCGCACTTGATTTTTTGATTTTAAATTTAATAAAAATACTGACAATTTTTTTCTCCAATTGTATACTAGTATATGCTATTAACGAGTCCATGATATTTACCTCGTCAAGTTACTTAAAGTTTTTTTTTTATAGTTAAAATTCCATTTCATTAACTTAAAGGGGAGAGAGATAGAAAGCCTCTACTAATGACAGGGTATTCCTTCAATTAAGAAGGAAACTTTCATAGTGATTAAGACACCCTGAGATAAGGAAGCCTTCACACTCAATCCAAATTACATCCGAAACAGAATTACAATCAAATTCAAACAAACCTACTGAGGTCTGTGCCTCTCACAAAACTCTGGCCTTGGCTAGTTTTATATGCTACGAATACATTCATAAAAAAAAGACATGCCATCTACACCAAATTTCCATCATATGAGAACTTAATCAACAACTTGAGACATTGATGTATGAGATGAACTCTGGACCTTCAATGAGCTATAACCATGCAATGAATTCCGATTGGCGATGGAGACCTTGCTTGGCAAGTGAGTCGGCCACGAAATTGGTGTTGCGGCTTTTGTGAGAGATCGCGATGTTCAGGCTTTTCTTGCACGCGTTTCTAATGAAATTATGGTGATAATTCAAGTTCCACGGGCCACCTGAAGCACTGTTGCACCATGACACCAGATTTGAAGAGTCCGATTCGAGAATTATTTTGCAATTTTTGGAGACATCACTTGAGAGTGAAATTGCGATTGCACGATGTATTGCCAATACCTCTGCACAATTTATCTCCATGTATGGTATGGGAGAACAGAATAGGCAAATGAAGTTGCCTAAGTGATTGCGCAATACCCCTCCAATTGTGGAACATGTATCTGCATTATGAACAGATGCATCTACATTCCAATTTATACGGTTAACTTCGGGAGGAGACCATACCTCAGGAGGAATAGAATGAGCGAGAGATTGCACTTGACTAGGTTTGCCATTCCACACTAGGCAGGCAGGATTCCGCTGAATGTCAAGGGGAGAATAGGGGAATTCATCTTTCTATCCTGAAATCCACCAACCTAACCTGAGCAAAATTAGGTCTTGGAGGTTTTTTACCAAAGTGATTGAGGAGCCAAAGATTCGAAGATTTCTTTCCTTCCACACTGTCCATATTATGATGAAGTAAGAAGCAGCCCAAACCTTTTTGAAAAAAGGAGATTTTTTTGGGCTACGCCACTGCTCAAATGCATCTCTAAGGCTTTTTGGGAAAACCCACTTTGTGTGCCACAAGTCCAACCACCAAGCCCATAGCTTTTGCGAGAATATGCAGTGAAGGAGGATATGTTCACTCGTTTCTTGACTTGCAGAACATAGGGGACAGAGATCTTCTTCACTCGAAATTATACCGATGGAAGCCAATTTATGACGAGTATTTATTTTTCCAAGTAATGCAGCCCATACGAAAACTTCAATGCGATGTGGAACAAGACCCTTCCACACTCCTTTAACTGCATCGTGATGAGAGGAAGGGCTGAGTTTGTCGAGTTCAAAGGTGAAGGACTTGGTGGAGAAGCAGCCCGACTTGTCAAAAGCCCAAATAAGTTTGTCTCCAGATTCATAGGCAGGGCACACTTGTTTGAATATGAAGTCAAGATTTAATTTTTCAGCCAAGTCATGAGGCCTCATTGATCTTCTCTATTCGAAGCTCCATATCCAGTTATAACCTTCCCAAAAACCTTGGGACTCCACAAATGCATTTTGATTGATAGCTATTGAGAATAGCCTCGAAAACATCTTTTTCAATGGCATAGAATCTAGCCAAGGATCGTGCCAAAAGAGTGAACTTTTTCCATCGCCAATGGTTTCCGAATCCCCTTGATCAGGATAGATTTCGCTCCTGCATTATTAAAAATCGTTGCACATATATGCTTCCAAGGTCCACCAAAGGATGGAGTTGAAAGATCCGAGATAGCAAAGGACTCACCATATTTGTATTTGTCTCGAATCACTTGGCACCACAGTGGAGAAGGGTCATGAAATAGCCTCCATATTTACTTAAAAAGCATAGCAAGGTTTTTGTGAATGATGTTGCCAATACTCAAACCTCCTAGAGCTTTCGGAAGTTGAACAATATCCCATGAGACAAGAGGGAGGCCTTTTTTTTCCATGCTTCCACTCCATAGAAAGAGTCGGGTTATTTTGTTGATTTTTTCTACAACTCCTTTAGGAATTGGGAATAGAGACATGAATTAGAGTGGAAGATTCGAGAGAGAGGACTTGATTAAAGTTAATCTTCCTCCTATTGAAAGCATTTTGGGATATTATCTCAGATAACCCTGACTTATAGGGGTGTTCAAAATATCCGATCCGTGATCCGGTCGATCCGATCCGATTTTTCGGATATCCGATCCGCTTTTTTAGTTTTCGGATATTTCGGACCGGATATCCGAAAATTTTCGGATACGGATCGGATTTTTAAAGTTTCGGATATCCGAAAATATCCGAAATATGGGAATTTTTCGAATTTTTTCGGTATTTTTCGGATATTTTCGGATATCCGATCCGAAAATATCCGTTTTTAAGGTCGGATATCCGAAATATCCGATGATCCGATCCGATCCGGAAAATATTTTAAGAACTTTTCCTTTGAAAATTTTAATTTTTTTTAGTTTTCGGATATCCGATGATCCGATCCGAAATTTCGGATATCCGATCCGATCCGAAATTTTCCGGATCGGATTCGGATCGCATTTTTCCCGATCCGAAATTTCGGATCGGATCGGATCGGATATCCGAAATGAACACCCCTATTGACTTATAGGCCTTTTTCCAATATAACCCTGACTTTGACAGGCCTGTCTCTGATAACCCTGAACTTGATTTTTGTCATTAAACTAGACGGAATTTGTTACGGCGTTAACTTAACCCTAACTTGGTTTGACTTTTGCTAAATTCATCTCTTTCTCTCTCTTGTTCTTCATCTCTTAAAATCAAATTCAAAACATCTGAGATAATATCCCTTAAAACTTTAATCCAAAACATAACAAAAGAAAACAAAAAGCCACAAAATCAAATTCAATTTATCACTTAATTATTCACCCAGTTGAAGACCAAATCTCAAAACCCCAAACTTCTCCCCTCTCTCTCGCATCCCTTGCCTATGCTCATCAAACATGTTTGCTTCTTGTATTTTCTTTTTTCCAGTTTCATAGATCAAATTTTCATGTTAATTTCAGTCTTTTTTTTATGATTGATGAATTGGAATTTTTTCCAGTTTCTCGCATCCCCTGCCTAAATCTTCTTCCTGAATTTAAAATTGGTTTTTGTTGAAAAAATGGAAAAAGGAAAGAGGAAAATTTGAGGGGAGAGAGAATGGAGTTGGACGCCATACCACAGTATGCGTTGCAATTTTAGAGTTTGTTATTGCTGTTTTCCCAAAAAAATTTCGCGATTAGGTTTTATAATTCCAGTTTCCACCTTTTTCATAAAGCTTTTCGACTTTTTTTGTTTAGGTTTTCATAAAGCGTTGCAATTATGATGCTGAGTTAAGAATTCAATTTAGCTGATTCTGAATCATTGCTTTATCGCTTCCTTTTTTTTTCCTGATATCTGAATCTACATGAAGGAAATTTGGGGAAATCGTAATTTTACTGTAAAAAATCAGTAGGTTACCCTTGAGTTGTGTTACTTAGTTTTGATTGTCCAAAAGAAGATTTCTTGAGGATTAATCTTCATTGTTTCAGTGATCTGTAGAGTAATTAGTGATTGGCCAATTTTTTGATCCTGTTTCATAGGTATATGAAAGTCTCTTCCCAATTTTTTGCTCAGATACAGATCCTGATTTTGTGGCTTTTTGTTTTGTTTTGTTTTGTTTTGTTTTGTTATGCTTTGGATTAAAGTTTTAATCTGGAGAATTGATTGAGAAAAAAAAAATAAGAGAATGAATGCTTGAGAAGAGATGAAGAACAAGAGAGAGAAGAGATGAAGAACAAGAGAGAGAAAGGGATGAATTTAGCAAAAGTCAAACCAAGTTAGGGTCAAGTTAACGCCGTGACAAATTCTGTCCAGTTTAATGACAAAAATCAAGTTCAGGGTTATCGAAGACAGGCCTGCCAAAGTCAGGGTTATATTGGAAAAAGGTCTATAAGTCAGGGTTATCTGAGATAATATCCCAAGCATTTTTCCTTTCTAAGTGGCGAGTTTCTTTGACAATTTATCTATGATAGGATCCCATGCTTGAATTCTTGTGAGATTTCCACCAATCGGTAAACCAAGATAAGTGAAAGGGGTGGAGCCCGACTTGCATAAGAGAGAATTTGCAGCACTTTGGAGCCACTCATTTGGTGTGTTGATCCCTATTAACGAGCTTTTGTGATAATTTACTTGTAAGCCTGAAGCAAGATGAAAGAGTATTAGAGCCTTTTTGATGTTCTTGAGAGATTCTAAATTCGCATCACAAAAAATAGTGTCGTCGGCATATTGCAAATGCGTTATTTTTATGCCGTTTTGCAAGTTTCAATCCCTTACCACAGTTTTAGGTCCGTAGCCTTCTTTATCATTTGATTAAGCGGTTTTTTCACCATATACCCCTGACAAATTTTTTTTTGCACCATATACCCTTTCAACTTTCCAAATGCACCATATACTCCTCACGTTTGAAAAAATACATCCACTTACCCTTATGACTAACGGAAGTCTAACACCGTTAGTCATTAACCCTTAATCCCCCTCTAACCCTAATTTAACTAACCTAAAACTAAACCTAACCCCTAATCCCCCTTTAATCCTAACCCTAATCTAATACCCTAACCCTAACCACCCAACCCCCCACCCCCACCCTTCCTCCCCCACCACCCGAGCAGCCCCCTAAAGCCGTCGCAGAACTGCCTCGCAAGCACCTCGCACCACCCTCGCACCACCCTCGCACCACCCTCGCACCTCCTTCACAAAGACCCTCGCACCACCTTCGCAAAGACTCTTGAAACCCTCGCAAGCACCTCGAAACCACCACGAACCCACACATCACCCTCGAAAGTCGCCACCACCACAAACCCACAACCTCCCTAAACTCCCGAATCTACCACGTGAACCATGAACCCCACAAAATCCGTGAAAAGAAAAAAAACGACAAAGCCGGAATTTCGGTGGGTGCGAAGAGGGCGCAGGGGTGTTGTGAGGAGGGGGGAGAGGCGCGGTGTGGCGCGCGCGCATCGGGAGGGGCTCGCGAGGGGGGGTGGGTGGGGAGGGGGAGGGGCCGCGGATGGGGCCTGCCTCGGGGAAAGGGGTTGCGCGACTCGGGGGGAAGGGGTTGCGCGACTGGTCTGGGGAAGGGGAGGGGGGGAGGGAGCTCGCGTGATTCAGCGGGGAAGGGGGAGAAGGAGTGTGCGGGGAAGGTGGAGGGGGATGGAGTGGGTGCTACTGGGGAAGGGAGCGCGGGGGAGAGGAGGGGGTGGGGAAGGGTGGTGGTGCAAAGTGGGGTCAGGGTGGGGTGGGGTAAGGGGGGGTGGGGGAGGGGTGGGGGTGTTAAGTGTTAGGGTTAGGGTATTAGAGTTAGAGTTAGGGTTAGGATTAGGATTAGGGGTAGATTTAGGTTAGTTAAATTAGGGTTAGAGGGGGATTAAGGGTTAATGACTAACGGTGTTAGACTTCCGTTAGTCATAAGGGTAAGTGGATGTATTTTTTCAAACGTGAGGGGTATATGGTGCATTTGGAAAGTTGAAAGGGTATATGGTGCAAAAAAAAATTTGTCAGGGGTATATGGTGAAAAAACCGTTTGATTAAGTGCCTCGACAATTAACACAAATAGAAACGGAGATAGAGGATCACCTTGTCGGAGCCCTCTTTGGAGCTTGAAAGGATTACTTGGGGAGCCATTGATTAATATTGAAGCGGAAGTCGTTGTCACGCAAGCCATGACCCACTCGCACCATTGGGCGGGGAACTTCATTTTTTCAAGAATCCACTGGAGGAAGTTCCAAGACACGCTATCGTATGCTTTGTGAAAGTCTAATTTGAGCAAAGCTGCTTCGGTGCCTCTTCTTTTACATGATTCAATTACTTCACTTGCTACTAGGTTTCCATCTAGGATTTGCCTCCCTTCAATGCATGATGATTGAAGAGGGCCAATGAGAAAACCCATCACCTTTTGAAGTCTTCTTGCCATTAACTTGGCAATTATTTTGTAGATGCACCCAACCATGGAAATTGGGCGATAATCCTTGAAGCTTGAAGGATTTGCAATTTTTGGAATGAGTGCTATATACGCCATGTTGCAGCCACGAGGGAGACAAGATGTGGCCCAGAAATCATGAACAATCTCATACATATCACTTTTGATGATATTCCAAGCGCTTTTGACGAATTTGAAGTTGAATTCGTCCGGCCCCGGGGACTTGTCTGAGTCACACGAAGCCATTGCTTTATCGATCTCTTTGTTGGTGAAAGGTTATGTGAGGAAGTTTGCCTGCTCTTGTGATATGTGATTAAAACCGAGATTATCTAGGGTGGACCTGATTGAGAATTCCTCTTTAAAGATCTTTTTGAAGAATTTTGATGCTTCCAGTTTTATTTGAGCAGGATCATTGACGGTTTCTCCGCCAATATCAATGCTCGCAATTGAATTATTCCTCCTCTTATTGGACGTAACAGTGTGGAAGAACCTTGTATTTCGATCTCCCTCTTTGAGCCATAAGACTCGAGAATTTTGGGCCCAATGCAACTCTTTCCTTTTAACCCACATCCACAAGTCATTTTGGGCTTTTTTTCGAAGCTCCAATTCACTCGGACTGAGATCTCTTTGATTGCTTAGGTCATCGAAGCGTTGGATTGAGTCTTCTAGCTGTTTGATATTAGAGTCAATATTACCAAACTCATTGTGATTCCACGTTTTAGGCTCCCTTTAACCTTCTTTAGTTTTTCTGCCATGGACTGATCTGTGACGCTGCTCCAAGATTCTTTCACAATTCTCATGCAACTCGGATCAGTAAGCCAATATTTGAGGAATCTAAATTGTTTTGGCCCCCAGTTTCTTGATTGAGAGTGGACAAATAACGAACAGTGATCTGATAATCCTATTTGCAAGAGTGTAACCTTCATTGATGGAAATATGTTGATCCATTCGGGGCTTATTAGAAGCCGATCAAGAATGCTTTTCGAGTTTCCTCGAAACCAAGTGAAACCTCCTCTGGAAGAAGGTATTTCAAGAAGGTGTAAATCTTGCTTGAAGTGTTTAAAGTTGTCAATACCAGATTGAGAGACTAGTTGGCTCCCTCGTTCTTTTGCATCAAGAACTTCGTTGAAAGCTCCTATAATAAGACATGGGAGAGAGTGATTGTTCTGAAATTATGTAATTTCACGCCATACATCAATTCTTGAGGCTGCATCACAAAGATTGTAAATGTTAATAAGTGTGCAATTGAAGTTATATAGTGAAAAAAATTCACTTATTGCTATCTAGTGGCGTGACACCATGTTGGTGTTCATTGTAAAGGTGGATTTGATTCATAAGAATAGTATGCCTCCTGAGTTCCCTATTGAAGGGATGTAGAGGAAATCAATTTCATCCGATTTCCAGCAAGATTGGATGCTCTTGGAGTTGATATTCTTCATTTTAGTTTCCTGTATAAATACAAATGACGGGTCATGAGATAAGATTAGTTTCCTGAGAGAACTTTTCTTTGCTCTGGCTGTGAGGCCACGTATGTTCCAAGAGAGTATGGACATCATAATCAATTTGTGATGAGATGGGAAGAATAAGGCTTAAGAATGATTGGCTTGTCAATCTAGCCTCTGATTCTGTAGAACATTTTCAATATTTTTCTTGAGTTATGAAGTTGTGCCATGAAAAGAGAAGCCCAGTGTATTGGCCATTTCAATTACATCATCAACTTGTATGCCATTCAGGGATTGATGTAGGGATGAGAGAGATGAAGCCAATTGATTTCCAGTGGATGATTGCGTTTTCAACTTTCTTTTTTTCTCCAGTTTCTTCTTTCTTTTGCTCTCTTTTTCAATCTTGGTTTGAGCTGGGATGGTGTCTTCAAATTCTGGTGGGAAGAGAGGCCCTGAGCCTGATGAGGAGCCCAAGGATGAAGAGGATGTGGATTTCGATTTATTGGGCCTTAACAAAGGTTCGAATTTGTTGGATGTTTATATTGGAGAGCTGGGTGGCTTTGTGTAGTGGGTTTTGGGCTTTTGGTGTTTGGGTTTTCTGTTTTGTTTGATGTTTGATGGTGGTTGGTATTTGTGTTTGGGTGGGATGTGACTGGGCCTTTTTCGGATTGGTCCATTGGTTTAAGGAAAGTGGAAATTGTCATTTCCAGATTTGATGGTTTTGGTTCATGGTGATTGGGATTTTTGGGTGAGGTATGATTTCTTGGGACTCACGTGCTTGGGTAGGGCATTTTGGTCTTCTTTTCCACCACTTGATCTTCATCATTGCTGGTATTTTGGTCTTCTTTTCCACCACTTGATGCTTGACTCCACGTCTGTTGCTTCTCAGAGACGTATATGGAGTAATTTATGTCCCCAATGCTCATGGATATTTTGGCATTAATGTCAAAAAGACAGTCAGTGACGATCAGGACTCTAGCACAATCAAGACTTTTGTAATTGACTGAGATGACATTTCCTAGTACACATCCAATGTTGAAAAAGTTTTCATAGTTCCAGCCAATGAGGGGAACTCCATAGCCATTGACTCTCAATCATTGATTTTTTGTCATCTAGTGTATTGAAGGTGATTAGATGTTGTAATCCACCCATTGATTGTATGGTGAGGCAGTTTACTCCCTCTGAGAGAATGTGTTCTAGAATTACCTCTGGTGAGTGAGATGATGACGTGATGCCGATAACACTTCTTTCTGGCATCTCTTTGTTTTCGTCATTTGTTTTGCCATCCAATGCTGCAGCAACATCACTATCGACCTCTACTGGGTTGAGGTTTTTGCGAATTCTCTCAGTGTCTTCGCCCAATATTCTTGAACTCATGATTCAGTGCTTTGACGGTTCGGGTTTAGTGGTTTGTTTCGGTTTGGATTCAACTGAGTTTTTTTTGAGTGGTTTTTTTGGAGGTTTAGGTTTTCAGCAGGTTTGGTGGGGTGTATTGGGTTTGCAACTTCTTTGTATAATCGGTTATCACGATTGTTGCTTTTGAAATTTTTTGGCTTTGGCTGATTGGGTTCTTGTGTTGCTCTGGATTGTGTTTGTTTGAAGTGGTTTGGGTGGTTGTTTGGTGCTTGTGGCTTATCATATTTTGCTAGATAAACAATGATTCTTGTGTCTCCTATTTTCTTCCCATTTTCATCTCTTACTGCAGTGATTAAGGATTGTGGGTAATGATATTGCACAAAGGCAAACTTGTGGCTTGGGTGTTTCTGAGTTATGGGTATGGATATGAATGCAATAGCTCCATGTGTTCGGAAAATTTGAGCAATATCTGAAATGGTGATGTTTGTGGGTAGATGATTAACAAAGCATGTTTTGGTGGCTTGAGGTTGTTTGGGTTTTGGTTTCTTTCTACTGACAATCGTCCACTGGTTTCGGTGGTTTCTCTCACTAGATTCTCTCTCTTTCTCTCTCATGGTATTGAGAAGAATGTCAAGTTAATTAAAGTTCTTCTTTTTCCCCCTAAAAAAAGTTACTTTTTGGTGTTATAGATTCACAACTAGTCCAAAGCAAAAACCCTAACCTTATTTTAGTTTAAGTTATTTAGATAGATATATTCAATGAACTTTTACCTTTGTTCTTGATTTAGTATGGGCAATGTGGACAATGCAGGAGATTTCGAAGGAAACTGGAGGAAAACAACAAGTAGGCACACAAGTGGTTTTTTGACAAATTTTGTCATCTAGTGGTGATTTTTTTTTTTCATAAAAAAGTAATTATGATATAAGGTAACTATTGATTTTTTTTGAAAATTATTTGAAACGATAGACTTTGTAAGATGGTTATTATCAACAAATCCTACAATAATCGAAAACTCATATTATTGCACTTTGTCCAATAACGGCAATGTACATCAACGACAACGAATAGATTAAGACAATAATATAGGCACAAACAAAGACAATTTTAAGAGAACACTCCACACGAACAAGCATGAATCTATGAAGAAAGATCTTCGTTATTTGGAGAAACGATGAAAATGTAAAACCATAAGCGTAGTAGGAGTAACATTGCGACGTCAGATTGAGGGTTAAGGAAGTGCTAAAGGGCCAGAGTTTATGATATTACTGAACACAAAAGCCGTAGAAACCTCCTCCACCTCCATGTGCATTAAGATCACAAACAAGATCTTCACAACAATCCTCAGTGTAGACACAGGGGTAATCTATCTCATAACATGCCTTCACTGCAACCATTCCTGTGGCAAATTAACAAATAATCATCATCTAATTTGATTTAACGTGATATTTATAAACTTCATAATGCAAATGTATCTTTGTGTATCAATGTACTCATAAGCGGGTCCATGATTTCAAGTTTGGGGGCACCAAATTACATAAAAATTCATTTTTTTTACATAAGAAATTCATGATATTGTATGATCCATTTTTATCTAGTATAAATGTAACGCTTTAACTTTTACGTCTCAAAACACAATATTAACCACTAATACTTATAATATATAACTAAAACATGTTTTTAATTGGAAATGAAGAGGGCTTTTGTTAGACATGTGTTTTAGAATTAGTGGTTAGGGACTTCATAGTTAGAATTAGATACATATTACAAAAGAGGTGGAAAAAAAATAAGAGTTTCAGGGGAGGGATAGTAAAAAAAGAAGGAAAAAGGAATAAAAACATTAAACAAGGCAACAAATACTAAAAATGATAAAATAAAAAAAGACAATCAAAACTGAAATGGTTAGTTGCCGCCTTGCCGGGAATCAAAGTAAAAGGTAGTTTTCCCCAAAAAAAAAAGGTAAAAGGTAGCTTCAGGGAGGGAGAGTGAAAAAAAGAAAATAACGTTAAACAAGGCAACGGATCAAAAAATATTTGGTGGGACACGTGCCACTCAGGACTCCGTGTATGTACTATGTACTATGTCTGTCTATGTACGTGTAACGTGTGTGTATGTGTATATATATAGAAAGAAAGCACGAATTATTAAAATAAAAAGGCCTAATTTTAACATAAGATTAGACAAATCCAAGTCTAGATTCTCCTACAAGCCTATCCATTTCACTCTAATCCAGCACTATTCCTTGACATCTTGCACCAACTTTTTTTTTGAAAGATTGCACCAACTTAGTCGTCCATTCTCTTCTCCTTTCTTTGTTTCTCTTTGAATCTCGAACCACAGTGAACAATTTTATAAACTAATCCGGTAGTCTTACCGAATAAATTAAACTAGTCACTAAAGGGATTAAATTAGTCACTAAATGGATTAAAAAATGTGAGAACTAAATGGATTAAACTGGTCACTAAATAAATTAAACTAGTCACTATATTTTGAAAGATGGTATGTTTACTTCTTAATATTAGGCTTGGACCGTTGCCTAATTTTAAATTAAAAATAGGCGATCTCCTACAAGACCGACTGTATAAAGAGAGGAAGAAGAGTTACAGAACCCTACTTATGGTACAATCTACGAATCAATTTCAACTACTCATTTCATCAGTACACTTTTTTTTACATCAGTACGCTTTTATTTATAAACAAAAGTACAATTTCCAAAATAAAGGGTACCTATTCACAAAAGAAGGCAATAGTTTCAACATATACTTTTGTAAATAAAATTCTTTATTGACAATATGATGCAATTTAATATGATGCTTTTGTAATTTTTTATTGATGTAATGTAATGAATTAACATTCTATTTAGCTATTGTAGTTTGATATTTGAATTAATGTATTGAACTTTGAGTGAATGAATCATGAATGTATTTTTTTTTTACCGGCTCCGAACCCATAGAGTTGGAATCCTGGATACGCCACTGCGACCAACCTAAGCATGCATTCTTTATTGACAAAATAAAATTCACTATGACTTACCATGCATGTTGGTCAATGTAAAATTTAAAGTATTAATATCTCTAACTACATACATGTAACCCCTCAAAAAAAAAAACTACATACATGTAAAAATTAGGAAATTTTGTCATATTGAGATGAATTAAACAATATCTCATATGACTAACATATAAAACACAAATAAATATGATGGTCAAAGTGGTGAATGTGAAAAATATGGAAAAGTAGTGTAACTATTAAAAATAATGGAGGGATCGGATTATGGAGTATATATATGACTTCATTTGTTCTTTTTTGTTCTTCCAACTTTAACTTTTATGTCAAGATCTAAAAAATTTGACCAATTTATCTACAGACATACTCTAAGAAAAGTGACTGTAATTAATATCCTTGCATAAATAAGAGAAATCATGGTTAAGATTCGTTTTTGGAAACATTTCTAACCAAAAAAAAGGAAGAACTAAACAAAGGGAGCATAAGAGACTAACTGAACCTGACAAGAAGATCAAGATTAATGCTAAAACAACCAGCCTGGTGTACTTGGGTGATGCCATCTAATTTGCTCTTCTTCTTTTGCTTTGAACCCTCCTATGTATCTTTCCTTTTTGGTAATATAGATATACTTTGATATTGATGTGGATTCCACGGTTCCACCTTGAATCCTTCCTACTTATAATGTTTCTCCAGAAACTTGAAACCATTTAGTATTATATGAAGTATGTCATAGGCTAATTGCAGCCCTTATAAGTCATATCCCAACTAAGCTAATTAATAAGCTTTTTATTCAACTAGGCTTTCTAAAATTAGTAAGAACAGGACCATATTCATTCATGTCTCAATTAAAAAAATAATCAGAATAAGTTGTGAAACCCAAATTGAAATAATTAGAGCAAATTGTCTTATAATAAACAAAAAGGATAAATAGAACAAGTTAGCTTAAGATCACACGCAAAGGCCATTAAGTCAATGCAAAAACAATAACGTGATTGCACATAATAATGATCGTTGACTTCTGATATTTTGGAAAAATGAAACAATCAAAATTTCATCTGCCATCGATTAGAATTTTATATTAGAGAGGAGAGAGATTTTCATTTTCCGAGAAATGTTACGATCCAATTGCTAATTTTTTTGGGGGGAGGTGGTTTGGGATTTTGGGTGGTGGGAGGGGAGAATTTGGAGGTGTTGTCAACATAATTAGATTATCTCATGTTACTCATGAGTGGTGTTCATAATTGAGTATCCGGTTTTTTTGGGTACCCGAATATACGGGTATCCGCATTTGCAGGTACTTGAAAATGCAGCCCATGACCCGACCCGAAAAATCGGGTAATACTCGATTTTTTCGAGTCGGGTCATTGAGTACCCGACTCAATATACTCTTTTTTTTTTAATAATAATGTTGTCCACAAACAGTTTGGTGAAGGCGTGAAGCTACTGCCACTAACACACATATACTCAATTAGTCATTCTATTGTCATGCCAAAATAAAAGTCTTACTCACTTAACACACATATACTCAATGTGCAGCTACTGCCAAAATAAAAGTGAGAGAAAATGAGAAACAGTGAAAGAAAGAAAAATGAAGGAAGACCTTGACGGCCCGTTTGGTTAGCGGTTCTAATTGGTGGCAATGGTAATGATATCTAGTGCAAATTTGTGAAGGCATTCCCATGTCAATGTGCGTAGTAATAGTTTATCCCAAAACACTTATTTTCTTCCTAAAATTTTATTACCATCCATTGACACTGCAAGTGGCGGATGCAGATTTTACGGATGGTGGGTCACCAATACAGTTTCAAAATGTATTTTCAATTGCGGTCGCAGAAATGGTAGCGGAGTTGGAATGGAAGAGTTGATCGCAGACTGCATTGCAATTGTCGTTGCATGATTTTTATTTTAAATCTTTTAAGTGCTACTAAATTTTTGTACTAAATATCGTGAAACACGATCCTTTATTATTTATGTTTCAAAGAAAAAAATTCCTTTAGTTATTACTTCTCTGTTTTTATTTTTCTTGCAACATTTTAAATTTTAGGAAGTTGTATATTACTTGTTGTAGGCATACAAATTTTATTAAATGTCATATCATTTGTTTTTTGACCCATCAAAGACAAAAATCGACTTTTATAAATAGATGAGCATCAAGGGCAAAATACATCGACTTTCATTTGTTTATACTTAGTATTTGGTTTGGTAACAAGGAATATATCATATATCTATATGTTACATTAATTATAAATGTATTCAAAAATAAAATAAAATAGGATCGTTCCTGAGAATAATTGGGCCCGGGGAAAATTTTAAAAATGGCTGTAGAAATTTTGAACTTGAAATTCTAAATCTAATAAAATATAGCTCAAAATGAATAATAAATCTAATAAAAATTTCAACTTAAAATTCTAAATCTAATAAGAATGATTCATGCCTATACGACTATACTATGTAGTCATGTACAAGTACCAAGAGTCAAGAGTCAAGACATTACCTCCTTTTCATAAAGGTTAATCAAGTATTTCATTTAATGGGCCCTACCCCACTTTCCACCTCTATCTTGACCAGAATTTTTTCTCTCTCTCTCCTCATTCTCTTTGCCTCTCTGGTTCTAAAAAACAGAACAAAGAACACCATTTCTTCTTCTTGTTGTCTTCGAGTCTTCACTATGGCATTTTGAACCTGTTTATTTCCTCTTCTTCCTATCTTTCGACATATGAGGAGGCAAGGAGCCATGATATTCGGTCAATTTTCAAAAAAAAAAAATTTGGAACTTCATTTTGTTATCCGATAATGGTGGGTCACGTGACCCACCATGACTAACAGTGGCTCCGCCACTGGCCACTTGGGAAGGTGGTATTGAGTAGTAATGGAAATTTATGAAGGAAAACACATGTTTTGACATCAAGTTTCATTACCATGGATGTTAGCTTGGTGATATTTTCACAAATTTACACTAAAAAGCATTACCATTACCACCATTTAATACCACTAACCAAACGGGTCGTGAGAGTTTAAGTGGAGCCTTGGAGGTAATCACTTTTTTTTCTTTTGATTTATTTATTTGTTAAGGACACTACTTCATTAATTTGCTCTATTCAGCTTGTAGTAATGAAAATGGCTAGAGATAGAGAAGTTAATGGTGGATGAAAGAGAAGAGTTGTATTGATACTTAGCATTAAGATTGACAAGTACATACTGCTTACTTTAATCTTTTTTTTTTGGTGAATAGACATTTCAATTAAAAAAGCGTTTGAAAGAAACTACTCCCTCTGTTCCTATATATAGAGTGTCCATTTTTCCATTTATGTTTGTCCCAAATAGATTTCCCATTTCCTCATTTGGTATGGGTCCACCAATTAAAATATTATTTTACTTTCAACTTTTATAATATCACCCACTTTTCCATATGTCCCACATTCTCTCTCTTTAATAAACAATTCATAAAAAGTGTACCAACTTCTATATTTAATTATGATTTAACACAACTAAAGTCCTACACATGATTTCTTCTTAATACTTGTACCCAAAAGAAATGGACACTCTATTTAGGGACGGAGGGAGTACATAGCAGTGTTCATGGCATTATGCCTTACAACCATAGGGGGCAAGTTCTTGATATAAACAGGTGGGGATTGCTTACTTTAATTTACAAGACACGAAATAGAAAAAAAAAGTTATAGAAAGCAAAAGATCTCGGGTTTTCGGATACACATTTAATTTTAACCTTGTCCTGTGACCCGACCCGCTTCATGTCTATTTTACCGGGTCGGGTACCCGGTCCGGTAGATATGAAAAAAATCTATTTTATTACCAGATTTTTAGATGCGGGTCACCGAGTCAGCGGGTCGGGTTTTGCGGGTGGGTTTCATTGAACACCCCTATTACTCATGTTTTATATTAAAAAAATTTACAGTAGTTTTCTTTAAAAAAAGGCTACCGTAACTCCGTAAGTAGGGTTGTGCAAAGATCAGGGTTGGACCGGAATTTGGACCGACCGGAGATTCTGGTCCGGTCATCGGTCTATAGAAAAATCCCAATTCCGGGTTTCCGGTCCCTCCCAAACGCGGAAAATTCCAGTTGGGACCGGTGGACCGGAATTTCTTTTTTGTTAGAAAAAAAAATTAAATGTTAAAAAAAGTTTAAAAGGTAGAAAGTTAAAAACGTACTATTTATTACCTTTAGGAATATTGTTATTAAAATGATTAAATTTTAATGTATCTAATTTATAAATATGTTTAAATCAAATAAAAAAAAATTTTTTTTTAAAAATATAGATTCCGTTCCAACAGGTCCAAATCCAGACCGGACCGGAAAAATTCCAATCCGGTCCCGGTCCAAAAAAATTTCAGATCGGTCCATCGGTCCAGCCGGCTCTGGTCTGGTCTGGTCCCGGACCAGTGCACACGTTCGTAAGGAATAAATGACAGCCACAAATTTCTCCGCATCGTAGTTTATTTATGTTAATATACTTATGGATAAATCTTTTTTATTTTTTGTATATATATTTTTGGCAGTTTATACTCAGTTATGATAGCTTCCAAAATTATATATAATAAATTCTTAATTTATTTTATGTATTTGTATTTTACTATATAATATACAAAAGTTGTACGGTATAAAATAGGAAATTATTCTTTATATTGATATTTTATAAAAAACTTGGCACATATTAAAAAAAATTGGCGATATTAAAGAAGACGTTAATGGACTTAAATAAATATGTGCCAAGTTTATATAAAGTATAATTTCTTTATTATAAGGTATAAATTTTATATATTATAAAGCCTAATTTTGTATATTGTAAGGTTTAATTTTGTTATTTATACCGTGAAAAAAATTGTATATTACACAGTATAATGTAGTGTATTGTACTGTATAAGTTCGTAAATCATAAATATCAAATACATTAATTAATTTCAATTTAATAAATATAATTTTGGAAGTTATCCATAACTTTTTCGTATAATATAAACTGTCTGCTAAAATACAAATACAAAAAATAAGAAAGATACCGTATTTAACTTCATCCATTGTATATATATCTACTGCTGTCTCCTGATGCGAAGCCATGTGTGGCTCATATTAAATCATTACTGTAGCCTTTTTTTCCAGAAAGCCACCATAAAACCATCCTGTTTTATATAAGATATCACATGCTTGAGTTTTGTAAGGGCCCCCTGTAACACCCCGAAAATACCTAACCTTAACTAGCAGCGGAAACTGAACTTAAGCATGTGGGTTATGGGCCCATTAATAAAATAATAGCCTAAACTGGTCTTTTAAATATACAAATGATCAACTTAAAGCGATAATGATTACCCTTTAATATAGAGTGTTCCAAATATCCCAAATATATAAATAGTCACTTCAACTTAACCTTTTCAGAACATCCTTTGTCATAACTGAAGTCATCTTCATAATACCTGAATAATTACGGAAAAATAGAGAAAAGGGAAAACACAGAAAAATAACGGATTTTTTCACAGCGCACCCGAGGTTTCACAATATTCACCTGGTACCCTCACGTTTTCAACAATTCACCTGGTGCCCCTGAGGTTTTGAAAAATACTCAGAATACCCTTAATGACTAACGGATGTCAACTCCGTTAGTCATTAAGGCTAAATCAACCAAATTAACCCCCTAACTAACCTAACTAATGCTAATTAATCCTAATTAACTCTAATTAAACCTAATTAATAACTTTAAACCGTAATTAACCTACTCTCTCTCCTAACCCCTAACCCCACCACCCTCCCACCGCCCCCACCACCGACTCCCCCACCCTCCCACCACCCCACCACCCCTGGCCCCCTTCCCACCCTCCCCCAACCCCCCACCCCAAGAAGACCTCCCCCCCACCCCCCCGCAGCCCCTCCCCCAACTCCCAACCCCCCGGGCGCCTCCTCCCCCACCCTCACCCCTCGCGCACCCTCCCCCCCACCCCCTCGCAGCCCCTAGAGTAAATTTCTCCTCCCTCCCACCCCCGTCGAATTTCGGCTCCCTCCCTCCACCCCCCGTCGATTTTCGCTCCCTCTCCCCACCCCTTTTCTTGTTTTAATTCTCTTCGTGTTCACAATGGTCATGGCAACGCGAGACACACCTTCAACAATGGTCGTTGCGGCTCTTCGTGTTCACAGCTCTCAATCTCCATAGAGGAGAGAGAAAATAAAGAAAAGCTCGAATCATTCAAGAAACTCGACGGGGGTGGGGAGAGGGGGCGAAACTCGATGGGGGGGGGGGGAGGGGAGCGAAATTCGACGGGGTGGGAGGGGAAATCGACTCGGGGTCGTGCGGGGGTGGGGAAGGGGCTGCGAGGAGGTGGGGGAGGTGTCCGCGCAGGGGGGGGGGGGCGGGGAGGGCTGCGAGGGATGGGGGGGGGGGGGGTTGGCGGGGTGGGGTAGGGCGAGGGGTGGTGGGAGGGTTTAGGGTTAGGTTTTAGGGTTAGGGGTTAGGGTTAGGGTAGGGTTAGAAATTATGGTTAATTAAGTGTTTTTAGGGTCATATTTAACGGAAAGTTGACGGTAGGGTCACATCAGGAATTTTTCAAAACCACAGGGGCACCTGGTGAATTTTGGAAAACGCAAGGGTACCAGGTGAATATTAAGAAACCTCAGGGGTACCTGGTGAAAAATCCGGAAAAATAACCTAAAATGAGCGGAAAACTCAATAACTTTACTCCAGCCCGTAAAAACGGTTTTAGTTCGTAAGGATTTTTTATGCACATGTATATATCACATCATATTGGTACTTGTTCGGGAATACTATCATAAAACATTATCATTGAACAGTCTGTTGGCAAGGACCATTTGCGTGAGCTTAGTTCATTGACAAGTACAGGTTTTGGACAGTGCATTAACATTATCATATGACCATTTTGGTCCGTGTTCATTCGTATATCGTAAACACCTAAATTTAATTATTTAATTTGATACTAGTTTTTTTTTGTTTTTATTAATTCATAATTAAATAATTAAATTTAGGTGTTTAATTAAGAATTTTGTTTAAAACATATTTAATTGTACAATTAGGGTATTAAGCCTGCATTTGCATGTTACCAACAATTAATGACCCATTTTGAGTAGATATATCCCAAAGTTGGGATTATTGTCAGAATTTCAAAAGGTGAGACTATTTTGAGCAAATCGACCAAAGGTATTCTTATCAATTTTTCCATTTCAATAATATTATGTTTACGCAATGGTTTTATAAATGTTTTACGATATCATCTCCCCTCTGATTGCAAATAAAATGAATTGAAATGAATTTACGATGTTAGGGTAGTATGGCACTGAGCTTCAGCTCATGACGTTTTGTTTTTCTGTTTAGGTATAGACGGAAAAGAAGAAATAACGTAGCAATGAGTAGTAGTTAACTATAAATTATGCAACTATGATGGTCATGTATTATAAGTTCATTCACACTAAATTATGAAACTTTAGCTATATTTAAGTTATACATATGTTTTAAGATTAACTATAATGATTATAATATGTTTAGTATTATGAAAGTATGTTGCCTTGTACCTTCGGATAGGAGGTACAAGTGTTGACGCTCCGACTAAATTAGGTCTTCCGCCGCTAATCACGTAATTAACTAACCTAATAATGATGCTTAAGAGTCAGGGTGTTGCGCTAAGGTCTAGCCTATTTCATTTAGTTTTGCCCAATTTTAAATATCATTTATATTTCTTGACTTTCGATAGTGCCAATGATATGTAGGGTCTAGGGTCGAAGTGTAGGGTTTGGGTCTAGAATATTAAGACCTAGACTCGGACCCTAAGAAGTTCACTTGGATCCAAACCCTTAGGGTCCAGAAAAAGTTGGACCCAGACCCTAAAGTTAGGGTAGGGTCCAATATGGTCCGGTTAGGGTCCTGGACCCATGCCCATCCTTCCAAACCTTCACATGGATTCAAATGTTAAAACTATAGAAAAGATCTGATCTTGAAGTAGTAGTTTCTTGCTCTTTTTTCTTGCTTCCACACCTAAACAGCATAAAGAGGAAAAATAATGGACAGATTGGACACCAATCCCCCATATAAAACTTGTGTAAACATTCGATTGATCAAGAATAGGAAAGGAATGATGCAAATTTATTATTAGCTGCTCCACAATTACATAAAATTTTGGATATTAACCTGAATTTAATCATTATAGGATGACAATGTCTAGCTATTTCAGGCATGAATTTTGAGAAAATAGGTAAAAGAATCATAGATAAACACAATTTCAGGTTGAGATACTATTAGGTATTCCCCTACCAGTTATTCCCACCCCACTTGAAGGATAAAGTAGAGTGTAAGGCAAGTTAGCTGGACCTACCCTATTTTTCAAGTTTACATCATTGTTTCTTTCAACAATTTTGTCTTCAATCTCAACCAACTTGGATCCAAAATTCTTGAATGCATCTAATGGTGTAGGGTCTGAAGTCCATTCATGGATATCGTCTCTTTGTCCGAGATAAACTTCATCAGAAGAATGCCTAGATAGAAGCTCTATCAAAGAAACACCCACCAATGCTTGAAGTTGACTTGATATTGTCTTCAAGAAAACAAGGTCTGGATCTTTCTTAAGCTCTTCATATTCTGGAGTATTTGGCTTTGGCATAAACTGACGGCTTATAGTTGGCCGGTTAGGTACATAGCCTGCATAAGGGTACTGTCCGAAATTGAGTGCTGCATGGAGTGCAGAAGCTACCCATATAATAGTTGTACAAGTTTCTGTTAGTTCTTCTAAAGTATTCATTTTTGGCCACCACTTTTCTTCCTTTATGTCACCATGGCCTACTTCTCTGATTTCCTTCCACCAGGACTGTAATTCAGGGTCAGTAGCAACCATGTCGTCAGAATCGTAGTAAAATGAGCAATATTCTTTGACCCAAGTCTCGATTGCAGACCATATATCTAGCCCATCAACAGCATACGGGTAGTCCTTGATGAGTAGCTTATATCCATGGAGGCTTTCCGAGTCCTTCACTGCCATTCCTCTGAAAATAGATTACAAGACAACATTGATTTCAATTGAGGATAATTACAGTACAATCATTGAATAAACATCCACTTGACAACTTATGTGTTTTGAATGCCTTTGTTCTTTCACAGGTTTTTCAGAAAGTTCACATTGTATGAGATATTAGTGTTTTTAACATGTATAGTATATTTGGTTGTAGTATTGTAGATTACCAAGTTATATTTGGCTTAGTGGTAAATGACGTTCATTATGACTTTGAGTTCCTGAGATCAAACCCCAGTGTAGGCTCTTTGAGGTGGGATCCACTCTCAAGGAACCTGACAACCTCGCCTACTAAGTTGGATTGATTGACCTACGAGACATGCTGGTTCAATAGGGTTCGTCTCCTCAACATCTTTTCAGAAAATAATTTGGTCGTAGAATCAAGGTAACATACCTCTTGACAAGGTCTCTCGGAAGTGCTTGGTCAGTGAAAACCCAGTCTTTGTACAGTTTAGATGTCCACTCTACAGCATAACTTCTTGGAAAGACAGCTTCTTCAAACAACCCATTAGCATTAAGAGCAATTTGTCGAGCTATGGAATTTATATTCATTGTATCACGGAAGTGAGGATGCAGAAGTTTATACACTGGGTGAACCACACTCAACTGTCTATGTGTTGCAATTACGAATGGTTCTATGACTGCATGTGTGTGTAACCTGTCAAAAAGTTCAGAAAAAACCCCTAGCAAAAGTCAGAACTTGAAACATGACTGTTATACTATAAGCTAAATAAAGCAATAACATGTAGTTTTAGTACCAGTGACTGATAAGTTGATGGTAACCCGAGTCAGTAACAGCCACATAAGCTTTAGCTAACTGCCAAAGCGATCCCTCAACTCCGTCATTGGCTGGTAAGTATACTTCACTTATAGCACCAAACTGATCCCCGTCTGGATGTGGTAGGCTTAACTCAATTGCTAATGGCTTCAAAGTTTCATCATCTTTTAGGAAGAGGATTGTCCTGGTGGCATAAACCTTCGAAGGAGTGCTCGAGTTGATTTTCCTTACAAATGGCATCATCGTATCATGATGATCTAATATGAATAGCCTATTGCTCTCGATTGCCTATTTCGTGGGAAAACCCATAGAGATGTTAATTATATAATGACTAATATATGACTTGGTAGTTGGTACAATATGATGGAAACTTTTTGTTAAGTATGATACCTCATCTACAGTAAACCCATCTAGTTTTTCTTCTATACTTTCCTTGGTGATTGAGCTTCTCTGGTTTCCATATGCTATAGGGTCAAGCCTACTAACAGGAGGAAACTCCTGCATTTCAGAGGGAAATGTTGTTAAAAGATGATGGAACTAATAACACTATAGGCATATTGTTCAAGAGTGAAATTTAAACGAGACGATCTTGCCCACAATATTAGGGAGTGATCATACTTATGATGATAAATCTAAGTGGAATGCTATCTTTTGTAGCTTTCAATGAGCAGCAAAGAAGCCCTCATTTTCATAAAGATATAGTAAACTTTTATTTTCTGATTAGGATGATGGAGAGATGAATATGGATTTATATTATTACCTCTAAACGACGAATGGCAAGAGGATGTATTCCAGCCACCATCTCCCTTGCAAATTCGTCATCAGTCCTCCAAGCTGACTTATCCTCTACAGAATCAGCAAGTTCAGGAGTCAGGACATAATTAAATAGAGGAAAACTGTATAAATAATCGTGCATATCACATTGACATTTTTGTATGATAGTCTTCCCAAACAACCCAATTTTTCATTGGAATCCCCCAAAGACCGATAATCTTGGCCAACCTACATAAAATGCCAGTGTGATATGCACTATTATTTATGGCGTGTTATAACATGTATGATCTAAGATTAATTTGAACCTTTTATTATATCGGGCAATGGATATTTCGAAGTGGTGCACCGTCACTTCGAAAGATTGCTTTTAAGAATTCCGAGGGGATTTTTTCCCTTATATGATTTACTAATGGACTCTCTGGCAGCTTGATTCCTCCTTCAAACATGTTCAGCACGTCTTGAAAGTTATCGAACTCTTTTGGTGTTTTGTCAATCACCGCTCCCACCAGACCAACAAAGGTTTGTGATAATGACTTCACTGAATCACCCAGGAAATCAGCCATCTTAAGGTGCCCAAATTGTTCGTCTCTTGGAACATAGATCCCTATGTAGGATTCTATAAGTACTCTAAGCGGAATTTCATGAATCAAATTCATAAGCACTTAAAACAGGATCTCATGCATATACATTCAAGGATCACATAATAGTTAGGAATTTACCTTTGAAGCGTGAATTCCACAAAGCTTGAATAACCCGGATTAAGAACCTCAATTGTGATTCCTCTACTTGGTCCACCAACCCGGATCAACACTCCACCAATGCTAGTTGGAAGGAAGAAACTCTTCTTCTACTTTAATGGAGTTTTTGTGACTTTTGGAAAGAATATGAGAGAGAAGAATAATGAAAGATATCTAGTATATTTCCTTATTGCCTAACCAAATATATATAGATATAATTAGGTTAGGAGGAGAATCAATTCTCCTCTCTCTTCCTCTTGGCCGGCCACCCTAGGGCCCCTTATGGGCTCTAGGTTTCTTTTGTTGATCCAAGTATTTTGTGTGACCTAATAGGATCCATTATATTGGGCTTTGGGTTTATTATTTCCTAACCCAAAGTTCTATAGCATTCTCTAGCAAGACGTATAGACGACCCAATTTAATGAATTTATTATCTCCATAATATGATCCATGTTATATTTAGTAATTGCATTAGAGTCAAGGACACAATTCCTTCAATCTCCCACTTGTCCGAGACGAGTGTGCAATCTTCAAATTCCTTAAGTCTCTTAGTGTCCAATTTGATAGTATGATCATATTTCTATGTCATCCATACTAGTCTTCAAATTAATCCTTGAAATCCGAGTTCAAATTGACAAACAAATGATCATCATATAATCCATTTGAGCACGGCCATGCATTTTTCAACTTTCACTCTCCAAGGGGCCAAGACACCCATCCTATCTCATATAGGAGGACTTTTCAATCTTGTGGCAACCAAAACTCCCACTCAACTTTTAGCACAACCCGAACACTCGCCTTTATAGTCCCCTTTACGGCATGACGTTTGCGATATCAAAGTTATACCAATCATTAGGCTAAGTAGTGTTCCACTCATGTCTTAGGAATCCACTAATATAATTACGAAGTTATAGAAACTTCTAAGTAGGTCCGTTCGACCATGTATCAACTATACATGTCCATATGATTGACTAAACATCTCCATGTTCCCATAGCCCATGAAACGGCGCTATCAATCAATCTTATATGCTAATCCTTTAATAAGTCATTTATGTCCAATTTAACGACTTAGATTAGGAACTATGATATTCTATGAATTCTCGTTCACTTATGGTGTTTCATTCATCAAATCACATATTTGACAAAACCATTGAATTCAAGATATATTTTGGACATTTTATTTAATACCAAACCAAAATTAAATAAGATAAAATTTTATTTCTCATAAACATAAAATAGCAAAACCATGTCTCTACATTGTAATAAGCTTCTCTAAACCTAGTACAATCTAAAGCCACTCTAACATTTGCTTTAAGCCTATAGCCCTAGCGTGACACTCATGCTTGGGTTGAGGTAGTGGTTTAGTGAGCGGATCAGCCACATTCTCATCCGTGTGAACTTTGCAGATCCTGACATCCTTCCTGTCAACAATCTCCCTAATGAGGTGATACTTCCTCATTACACGTTTGGATTCGTTATGTGATCTCGGTTCTTTTGCTTGCGCAATAGCACCATTGTTATCACGTAACAACTCAATCCCTTCCAGAGCACTAGGTATGATATCCAACTCGTCAAGAATTTCTTGATCCAAACCGCTTCTTTAGCCGCTTCAACCGCCGCTAAATATTCTTGATTATGTCGTAGAGTCTGCTACAGTGCTTTGCTTTGAGCTCTTCCAGCTCACTTTGCTCCTCCATTTAGACAAAAGACGTACCCCGATCGAGAGCGGTAATCATCTCGTCGGTTTGGAAGCTCGCATCGGTATAACCTTTAACAACCAACTCACTTTCACCTCCATAGACTAAGAACATGCCTTTAGTTCTTCTCAAGTACTTAAGGATGCTCTTAGCCGCAATCCAAGTGTGCTTCCCCGAATTTACTTGGAACTCCGCTACACATGCTCAAGGCATATGCAACATCCGGTCGAGTACTTATCATGGCATACATGATAGACCCTATAGCCGAAGCATAAGGTATGCTACTCATTCGCTTCAACTCATCGAGGCTCGGTCGGGCACCGACTCTTGCTAAGCGATATGCCATGTGACATGGGAATGAATCCTCTCTTCGAGTTTTCCATGTTGAACCTTGTAAGAACCTTATCAATATAAGTTTCTTGACTTAGTCCAATCATCCTTCGAGACCTGTCTCTATGGATTTTAATTCCCAATATGTACTCAGCTTCTCCAAGGTCCTTCATGGAGAAATAACTTTTCAACCATTCCTTGATCGACTCAAGCATTGGTATGTCATTTCCCATGAGTAGTATGTCATCTACATACAATACCAAGAAGACTAAGTTGCTCCCACTAAACTTCTTGTAAACACAAGACTCTTCTTCGCTTTTGATGAAACCAAATTTCTTGATTGCCTCATCAAATTGAAGATTCCCAGCTCCGAGATGCCCGCTTCAATCCATAAATGGATCTCTGAAGCTTGCAAACCCTTTTAGGATTTTTCGGATCCTCAAAACCCTCGGGTTGTGTCATGTACACATCCTCATTCAAGAACCCATTCAAGAATGCTTGTTTTGACATCCATCTCGCCAAATTTCATAATCATAAAATGCAAAGAATCGCTAAAAGTATCCGAATTGACTTAAGCATTGCTACTTTGGAGAAAAGGTCTCATCATAGTCTATACCATGAATTTGTCTCGAATCCTTTTGCAACCAGTCTTGCTTTATAGACATAGACATTTCCATCTTTATCTCTGTTTTCAATTTGAACACCCACTTGCATCCAATAGGGTTAACCCCATCGTGCAAGTCGACTGGGGTCCAAACTTTATTCTCGGACATGGAGTCTAACTCGGATTTCATGGCTTCAAGCCATTTCTCGAGTCCGGGCTCGTCAAAGCTTGTTTGTAGGTAGTAGGCTCACGAATTCTCCAAAATCATAATTTCGTAGTTTTCGGTTAACAGAAATCAACCAACCTCTTGTTTGGAATCCTTTCTCTACTAGATCTACGCGGGGCCGAGCATCAAGAGAAGTGTTCTCTTCAACTCCTTGAAGATCTTCACTTGATTCAAGTGGGACGGTAGGAGGTTCATGCGTTGAATACATCATCTCCCGAACTAGACTTTCGTCTTGTCGGGCCGTCTCTCGACATGGTGTGAACCACGTCTATTTGTTGCTCATCTCGAATTTCTTCGAGAATTATTTTACTCCCACTTGTCTTTCTAGAAACAAATTCCTTTTCAAGAAAGACACCATCACGAGCAACAAACACTTTGTTCTCTTGACGGTTATAGAAGTAATAGCCCTTTGTCTCTTTTGGGGATCCCACAAAGAGACATTTATCTCGACTTGGGTGCAAGCTTGTCGATAGTAACCGCTTTACATAGACCTCACATCCCCGCATTTTAAGAAAAGACAAGTTTGGAGTTTTTCCATTCCATAACTTATATGGAGTCTTTTCTACGACCATTGACGGGCTCCTATTTAGTGTGTGTGCAGTAGGTTTCGAGAGCGTATCCCCAAAAAGAAATCGGAAGATCAGCAAGACTCATCATCGATCGAACCATATCTAGCAAGGTTCGGTTCCTCCTTTCGGATACACCATTCAACCGTGGTGTTCTTGGTGGAGTTAATTGTGAAAGAATTCCACAACCCTTTAGATGATCATCAAATTCTTGGCTCAAATATTCACCACCACGATCGGATCGTAGTGCTTTTATTGTCTTACCAAGTTGATTCTCGTACTTCATTTTGGAACTCTTTGAATTTATCAAAAGATTCCGACTTATGTTTCATTAAGTATATATATCCATATCTACTCAAATCATCAAGTGAATGTAATGAAGTAGTTAAATCCTCCCCTTGCCTTTGTGCTCATAGGACCACACACATCCGTATGTATGAGTCCTAAAAGATCGTGGCCCTTTCACCTTTTCCAAGTAAATGGTGATTTTGTCATCTTCCCCATTAAGCATGATTCACATACATCAAATGATTCAAAATCAAATGATGGAATTATACCATCCTTTTGTAACTTGTGAATACGCTTTTGGTTTATATGACCCATTCGACAATGCCAAATGTAGGTTAGGTTGGAATCATTTGATTTTTGTTTCTTGCTATCTATGTTATAGATTTGTAACGACTTATCAAGCACATATAAGCCATTTATCAATTTAGCATTGGCATAGAACATATTATTGTAAGAAATGGAACAACACTTGTTCTTTATTTCAAAACAAAACCCTTCGTAATCCAAAACCGAAACAGAAATTATGTTCTTAGTTATTGAAGGAACGAAATAACAATTATTTAATTCTAAAACAAAGCCGGGATGGCAAATGCGGACTATAGCTTCCTATGGCAAGTGCAAAGAACCCGTGCTCCATTTCCAACGCGAAGCTCTACCTCGCCCTTTGCTGCCCTCCTACTTCTTTTTAGTCCCTGCACATCATTAACTATGTGAGAACCACAGCCGGTATCCAATACCCATAAAGAAGTAGAAGTCAAATTGATTTCTATAACAAATATACCTGAAGTGGAAGCCCCAGACTTCTTTTCTTCCAAGTATAGAGGGCAGTTCCTCTTCCAAGTGTCCTATCTTGTGACAATGGAAGCACTTGCTTTCCGCGGCCACCTTTGGCTTGGCGGTTGGCTTAGGTTTTTCAAGAATAACGACAACTTGTTTGCCTTTGTCCTTCTTTTTCGCCCATTTCTTCTTAAAACCCTTTCCCTTTTGAACCATCAAAACCTCTTTCTTTGGTTCAATCTTAGGGATGTTCCTTTCGGCGTTGACCAACAATCCATGCAACTCTTGCAAAGTCTTTTCGACTCATTAGTAATCACAGGAAGTGGGGTTTCTAAGACATCCTCTCGACCCTCGGACCTCAAAACAAGTCTTAAGGTCCTTTCCCAATTAAGGAAATTTTCACCATTCGCCCTGTCCTTTTCCGTAAAAGGACGAATGTTGAAACCGGAGTTGTTGTTGTTGTTATTAGACATAGTATCTACCGACGTAATAAAACAAAGTTCATTATTATGTTTATAAAACAACCTAAAACATGCAAAGGTTTCTAGGTTGATCACCTATTCAATTTTAATGTCCCATTTGAATAAGTGAATACAAGATCCTATTAACATGCAACACTAAGCAGACGGAGGCCTTATCTTAACGTTACATTCTCAAGGTAAGTAAACTCCTTTACTAATTATAACACTTTATAATTCTTGTTTAGATTGGTAAACATCGCATGCTTAACTATCTCTTGCTTCAAAACCCAAAACGCTTTTGATGATTTTGTTAAGGATAACCAAACTAAGTAGTAAAATTCGCAATTTTACCTTATCTCCCAAAATTAATGATAATACCTGCGGAGGCATGACCTATTATTATTAATTAAGGGTTAATAAGCACTTTATGTTTGGAAAAGCTAACCTTAATATTTGCGGAACCTAAGTTTATTATGTTGTTATGAATTAGTGAACTCTAGCGAATTGATAACCAACATACAATAAACTCATAAGCATTTTAAATAATAATAAAATGCAAAATAAAATGATCTAGTATGACCCCTAATCCTAAGAACTATGCATCAATGGCTCATTCTTGGACTCTTCATGGATCTCCATCCACCTTATCCATGGGCCTTCTCTGATGTGACTTCGTTTTGGATTACATAAGTATCAAAATAATTTAAATAATAACTAGATTAAATAAATTACAAAAATACTTAACGATACGCAGATCGTATTTAAAATTACAAGAATACATCACGATACGCAGATCGTATTTTCTAACTTAATTTGGGTCATACTAGTCATACATAGCAATTATATCAAAATATATAAAAGCCACATCATAATATCACATATTATATACTTGCCATCAATCAAAATATCAAATATTCTTAATTATGGTAAGTTGATAAAACATTTAAGTAATTCCTAACCACCTAAAGATTTTATCATATAATATCTTGCCTACTAATTTTAATTAGATTAAAGAATAAAATTATGGAATTAATTTATGACCCAGTCAAAATTAACATAATTAACATAATTGGACTTTGCTTAATTTACTCAACAAAAGGATTTACAAAATTTCAAAACAAATCTTTTCAAGCTGCTGCCAATTATCAGAAATTTTAAAAGAAAAAAAAAAATTTTGAAAAAAAAAAACGCCGTGGAGGCTCGACCAGACTAGCTGCACAAGGGCTGCCAGTCCCAACTCACACACGGCCAGAACTCCGGCCACCCACGTCAAGCCGCAGCCACCGGAATTCGCCGGCAACCCCATTCGTGAGCCGACGCCGGCAATAGGCGCCCAGCGCTAGCCAGCCATCAGCCCGCTTCTGCCCACGTCGTGCGTCGCACGCGTGGCTGCTGCAGCCACCGGCCTTCGCCGACTGCCCAGCCAGCAGACCACCGGAGCACCCTCCTTCGGCTACTGCCCGCCGGCAGACCACCGGAGCAGCCACCAGCCGTGGCTGCTCCTCTTCCTCCTCCTTATTTTTTTTTTTTTTTAATTTGGAGGAAATTAAAATTACAACATTTTTGCAAAATTAATTTAGTGATCTTAATTAAATTAAACATAAACTATTTTATGCCTAATTCAGAAAATTAAATTAAAATCTACATTTTAATTAATTTTAGGGTTATTCATATAAATTAATCTCTAATTCATATAAAACTCTTTTCACATGAATTAATTTTCATACATAAACAAATTTAAACATGAAAATCAGATTAATAATATGAACTTAATATTCGAAATAAAATCAGAATTTAAATTTCGAAAATTAGGGTTGAATTTTCAACAAATTCGGCCACTTTATATTGAAAAATTAAGCAATTAAATCTCCATTTAATCAATTCCAATTATTTATTCAATCCATAATTCAATTCCTCCCCTTAATCAAATTAAAATTAGTCATGAACACATCAAAATAAATCTAATTATTATGACCTAAAAATTATATGCAAGAGGCTAAATCGATACCATCTGTAGGATTCTATAAGTACTCTAAGCGGAATTTCATGAATCAAATTCATAAAGACTTAAAACGGGATCTCATGCATATACATTCAAGGATCACATAATAGTTAGGAATTTACCTTGAAGCGTGAATTCCACAAAGCTTGAATAACCCGGATTAAGAACCTCAATTGTGATTCCTCTACTTGGTCCACCAACCCGGATCAACACTCCACCAATGCTAGTTGGAAGGAAGAAACTCTTCTTCTACTTTAATGGAGTTTTTGTGACTTTTGGAAAGAATATGAGAGAGAAGAATAATGAAAGATATCTAGTATATTTCCTTATTGCCTAACCAAATATATATAGATATAATTAGGTTAGGAGGAGAATCAATTCTCCTCTCTCTTCCTCTTGTCGGCCACCCTAGGGCCCCTTATGGGCTCTAGGTTTCTTTTTGTTGATCCAAGTATTTTGTGTGACCTAATAGGATCCATTATATTGGGCTTTGGGTTTATTATTTCCTAACCCAAAGTTCTATAGCATTCTCTAGCAAGACGTATAGACGACCCAATTTAATGAATTTAGTATCTCCATAATATGATCCATGTTATATTTAGTAATTGCATTAGAGTCAAGGACACAATTCCTTCACCCTAATCCCTTGACGATTGATAGCCTGCTCTCAGCTAAAGGGTCTGCAGTGTATATGAAGAAAATTTTGACAAAATGCAATTTTTATAAAAACACGGTCAAAGTAAGGTGTGTGAATAGTGCAGAATCTAAAGTGGAACGATGAGTAAAGGTGAAATGATGTAACCTGTCTTTGTTGGTGGACGGCTTGTTCGACCTCTACGAGGGTAAGGATATTCAATAGACCCTCCATAGATTGGACGCGCTGATTCTGGACCTTTATCAGGCTCTCCTAGATCATTGTAGTACGCATAGTCATAAACACGATCCCATTCCTTTAGCATTGCATTTTCTTTCCCTTTTCCTCTCAAAATCTCTAGTTCTTCTTTTCGGTAGTTGTATAGTGATGCAGGGGCTTGATGAGGCAGATATGCCTACAAATGCAACAAACATTCGTTTTTATAGAACAGTTAAGATGATCAACATCAAAGTTTAAATAAAGATATGTATATTTTCTTTTTCTTGCATTTGGATCTTGCAAATAGAAATAATGACCTTGTTAGTGAAGAATATACGATCTTTCTCGTAGCGATGTGTTGGATAAACCCAGGAATTGCAAACAAAGTGAAGTTTTCCATGATGAGGGACGTCTTCTAATGTAAAGTTTTTAAGGAAAAATTCGCTATGGTGCTCGTTTTTTACGATTAGTGCACCAGGAATATTGATTTCCTCATCCCAATCAAATGTCACAGTGTATGCAGACTCATCAACTGCCAAGCCTGTTGGTTTTGTAAGCCATTCTTCCAAATATGAAGGTTTTCCAAGTTTCCCTTTCAAGTTGTTGGCTGAAAAACATAGCAATTTCATGTTACATACATAATCAATCGTATAGGTGAGTTAGGCAGAGAGCTAGCTATGTTATATGCGTACAAGTTACAACCGTCTAGTCTATATGCTCCTCATGCAGCAATAGGGACATGCGCACACATTCGTGCAAACACGTAATTAGTAATTACATACGTACATACATATATACAAGATTACAATTATACAAGCATACATGAGTTATATGCATTAGATCATATTCCAAACCTAAACATTCTAATAATATTGTCAAGGGATCTTTAATGCATCAAAAGTAAATGGAAGTGAGCTAAAATGCAGTATTAGTATATAAGTAGTAATTAATCATCATATATATGAGTTATGACTATATCTATAGGTGCATGATTGAAACCAAAAGATATATATAGGTGTATGATTGGCGGCCCATTTTAGAAATTTCCACTTGGAGATGGATGTAACTATGTAAGATACACATGTATTGCCAAATTTTCTATTTTCAATTTTTTACGCTTACTTCTTGGGGTGGACTTTCTTAGATTTTGGAGCAAGTAAAAGACTTTATTCCTCTACATATAACTTATATTACTCTAAATTAGCCAAATTAAATAATTTGGGGTTATGAGTTACAATTAGTCTTAATCAGACATGGTAAAAACTGATTTTAAAAAAAAAGACATGGTAAAAAATGACCTCAACCTTTTCCACTAGAAATTTACTATAGTTGACTTAAAATTTTGAATTCTTGATACGCTTTGAAAAGCTATATATGGAATACACCCCAAACCTGAAAATTAAGATTGAATGGCCTACTAATAATAGCCTATATAAGAGCATAGACCTTAAAATCGACCCGATTTGGGAAAAAGAACTAACTAAAGTTAATGATAAAAAAATAGTTGGCAGTTTGAAATGAGTTTCTCTTTGTCTCAGGTTAGTAACCCTAGTAGTTTAGGCAAGTTAATTTTGTAGTTCCCTGTCCTATTATATGCAGTGTTGCTGTGTTGTGTGTTTTAGGAGTTTTAGGCAGGTTAGGGTTGTATATTTATTAGTGATCACAAGCAATTATAATATTGCACCAAACAAAAAAAACAAGTATTCATAATACATGAGATTACAAACCTAACTTGCCTAAAAGTCATTAAACACACAGTGACACAATACTAAACCTAATAGGAAGCTACAAGTTAGTTATATATACTTGCCTAAATCTATGGTTTCCATTAATCTTTTCTTATGTATTCTGAAAATTGTAAAAAGTTGATATTTTGAAATTGTACCTACACTAACGACGGAAAGTTTTTGGATTTTTTTTAATACAATTTGCCTGTTTGAACGACATTTTTATAAACTTAATGAATCTTAATTATATAAGGCTCTGTTCTGTTCAACTTATTTTAACTTATTTCATAAAAATAAGATAAGATAAGATAAGATAATTGTTCAACTTATCTTCACTTATTTCAGAAAAGATAAGATAAAACAAAATAAGTTGCATCAAACGGATCCTAAAATTTCATTGGAACTTATCTTAGAAAAACTAGTTAATCTAAAGTGTGAAGAAAACAGGCCCTTAATATATTAAAATCATAATCAAATAGCACGCCCTTGATGATCATTATTTTTGAGAAAAAAACACAGAAAAAGTGGATTAGGTATTGTGAGTTTGATGATTCATGGTTTTCTTTCTTTTACTTAGGTTTTACAGGATGATGCACATTATGTTGTGGAGCGGCGATACATTTACACCTAACTCTAATGAATATGATGGGAACTGTGTGGATTTGTTCATTTGAAGCTAAGGCAATAGAAAAACTATTACTCATCATTACTTTCCGAAATTTGTCAACCCTATATACTCAATTCCCATATTTCTGGCGTCTAGGAGTAATTTTCAAGCATCTGATCTAGTACTCCCAATTCAACACGTGCTCTTTGATTTGTTATTGCATTATCACAATTCAAACAGTTTTTTTTTTTTTGAAAGGAACAATTCAAACAGTTGATGATTTATATGCCAGCCAAACGGACTAGGAAGTCTTCCATTTTATTTTATTTTGTGTAGCGAGAGACATAAGCTAGGGTAGTTGATGTAGACGGGATTTGATCTTAGGTTTTGGGTGCCACTTCTCAAGACTTTAACCAACTAACTTAATTGACATTCACATGAAGAGGCTTTTCATATTAAGTTGGGGATTATTATCATCTACTTTTGAGTTCATTACTTTGAATTAAAGAGGGTAATTCATACTCATGGCCTTGCTATACTATCAATTTCTCAAATGAGACGATCTTACTATGAGATTATCTTACCATTTATATTAAAAAGAGTTACTTCATTAAACAACTTAGATCACATGGAAATAACTCCTATAATCCTTAAACATAGCATTAGTAGTAAATAGTAATATAAAAACAAATTAGCCTTTTTAATAGTAAAGTAAGATAAAGATCTCTTAGCTTATAAGTGGACTAGCTGGAATTTGGAGATCCCACATTACAAGGAATAGGAATCGAACCCTCTATCACAACTCACAAGTATGGAAGAAGGGCCTTCAAGCAACTAGACCAACTTTTTTTTATGGGAACTAGTCCAACCTTAATTCTTGTAAAACAATTAAACAAACATATATATAGCCGCTATCTATAGTATACTTTTTTTTTTAGGGAGCTATCTATAGTATACAAAATACTTGCATTGGTGGCCCGTAAACTATATAATAATATTGAAGGGGTAATTGAATTGAAAAAAAAAAAAAAGACAGAATCAAGGTGGTCGAGAGGCAATGGAAATGAAATAAGGTATTGATTGTGCAAGGTGAGGGAAGTCGCAATTCGGAAGTCATTACATTTATGCCTATCCCAGAGATAATAGTTATCCACCATTCCCTATGGGCTATGACAATGCATTGCCCCAAAATGAGAGTAATAGTTCCCTCTTTATATTTCCCATCGTATCATCTACATCATTCATTTTCTACAACCAACACCAACTAGCCATGCAAATTCTTATATGCTCACGGAAGCACCTAGAACTATGTGTTCCAAGCATATTTATCCACATATGGCGCATATTTTTGCTCAAATGAGCTATACGTGCAAATATAAATTGTGTAAAAAATGTAACAGAGAGCATCTAGTTTTAGGTGCTCCTGGGTAGGGATGTAAGCGGATTGCGAAAAGTCCAGAGTCCAATCCAGTCCAGTCCAGTCCAAACTTGTCGGATTGGACTGGACTCAGACTCAAATTTTCGAGTCCAAATATTTTCGGACTGGATTTGGACTCATCCCTTTGGAGTCCAATAAGTCCAGTCCAGTCCAAAAATATTTTTGTATATAATATATATATTATATATTTTTATATATAATGTATATATATTTAATATTTATATATATAATATAAAAGATGTATGTGACTTATCTTCTGGAATGGATATAATGAGCTTAATTTTTCAAATTCAATTATGAGAAAATGTTGAAAATCATTGAATCTAAATCGGGGAAAAAAATAATACTTCCTCCGTTTTTTTTACATGTTACATTTTGACATTTTCACTATTCACAAATTTCACTTTGACCATCGTTTGTGATTTATACGTGAATAAAAATATAGTCATGTGGGATCTTGTTAGATTCGTCTTAATATGTATTTTTTAAATGTCTACTTTTTATAATTTTTACAAATACAAAATTAGAGATATATGTCCTCAAAATTTTGTATTGGCATGCGTGAAAAGTGAAAGTGTAACATGTAAAATAAATGGAGGAAGTATAATAATCGACCTGACCTGACTTTGGATTCGGACTCAAGAAAAAATTATCTGACCTGATCGAACCTGACTCAAAAATATTTGGATCGGACTTGGACTCAATTTCTCGAGTCCAAAAAACTTTGGAGTCCAATCCACTTACACCCCTACTCCTGGGAGCTCTATATATGGAGGCGAATTAGCCGAAAGTGAAATTCTAAGAATTAAAGAGAGGGAAGAAATAGCATATTCAACACGCTCTAAATCTAAATGAAATCCTTTTAAAACAAATAAATGGCCTGGGATATTAATTTAGCTATATGTTCAACAACAACAAAAAAAAAACTTCTAACCTGAATCAGCATTGACAGCACTAACTAGCCAAAAGACACCTTCTTCCCTAGCAACTCATGTACACCATCAAGAATTGATGCACTCAAATCCTTAAAATCTAACAAATTGTTCTTCTTCCGTAACACAACTGTTCCTTTCATCTTCTAGATATATGATTGTTTTTGGCTTGATGAAAATTATATATCACTGCTCTCTCTTCGAATAAAATATGGTAATTTGAATTTCGTAGGATCAATAGCTCTCAAAATAATTATTCAGCTTAAATGATTAATGTGTGTGGGAGATGAAGCGTATGATACTCCATATTTATAAGGGAGCAAGACACGGTTGTTCAATGTTTTTAGAATGTTAGGTGAATAAATTGGATATGGAGAATGACATAACTTTCCTTCTAGTAATTTTATATATTATTTATTCAACATGGGGTTGATAATTACAAGATATGAAAGCAAAGCGTGGAACGATGATTCTAATATAAACAAATGCAACTTTAGGACTCCGTTCAAGTCTTTAACTTCTTCTTTTTTTGAAACAAAAAGGGTGGCCCAACTCCTTTCTCGTGATTCGTTATACGCTTAAATGATCATTCAACATTATGAGTACTATGCGCTATTGTAATTAATCTCATTTATACTTGTAAGTAACAAGTTTTTTGACATGTTATTAAATATCTTGAGTGGCACGTGTTCCCCAGGCCTCCAAAAAATAATTTTGCTTTTTTATGTTCAAGATACTTAATAACATGTCAAAAAACTTGTGTGCCTACTTATCACATAATCTCCTTTGCTTGGTGGTTATTTTGGCTATTTCCTTGTCGTCAGTTCACACATGCTCTGGAAATTGATCCGCGTTCGAATCTTGTAAGTTACAACATCAGCTTGATCTTTCATTTTTCTTTGTGTCTACTATCCATTGCTCTGATTTTTGAGCTTCAAATCTTTGCAATATTGATGCTAGCTTTGATTATCTACTTTTTGGCCATTTTTAGCAATACTTTGTTCTTTTCGTATTTCTTTTTTTAGCTCTTCCACTTTGGTTTCTATGTTAAATTTTCTTCTCTTGATTATTTTAAGACTCGTGGTCTTTTTAAGTTTTATATTAACTCTAAGTCTCTATTTATCAATTTTTTAGAACACATCTCTAACAATCACTTATTTATTTTCAAATTAATGCAACAATTTAATTTTTTACACTATTAATGTACTAAGTTAGCAACAATTTGATTTTTTACACTATTAGTGTACTAAGTTTCACCATAATTTCTAATCTAACATGTAAAAACAAATATTATTATGTAAGACGTTGATGAATTTGACTCGATATATATTTTTAAATTTATATCAACTTCTAATCTTTAGTTATAGATAATTAAAATTTATATAGTTTAAGTTGTGTTGCGGAGCATTAAGGTTAGTGTTTTATTTATTTAAAATATGAATGGAGTTTTTCCAAAAATATAAGGGAGTTTTCTCTAATAGTTAGCAAGTCCTTCGAGTAAAATTCATATATATTAAGTGGATGGAGTTTTTAAAATATGGACGAGTTAATATCATTTATTTGAAATATGGATGGAGTTTTTTCTAATATATTGATCAATATATGAGTTTCTTCTAATAATATTAATCTATTACTAATCAACTTTATATCAAATTGTGTTGGGGAGCATATATTGATCTTATACGAATTATTTATACGCGTCAAAAAGAATGCAACACTTGTATTTTTAGAATCAAACTTTACAAATCTTGACCACATGAATTCCCTCTACTATATAAATAATAATTAACAAAGTCATGCGAGATCTTCTTAAATTTATGTAAATGTGTAGTTTCAAGATATATTTATATTTTTGATAAGTAATTAAAGAAATCTATGGCCAAAGTAGTGCATTGAAGACCGTGAAAACTCAAGTGTTGCAAGCTTTTTTGAGCGAAGGAAATATAATATTGATATAGATTATACTTTGTCAAACGTGACAAGTCAGGCTTTGTTCTGTTCAACTTATTTTAAATTATTTCAGAAAAAATAAGATAAGATCAGATAAGATAAGATCAGATAAATCAGATAAGATAAGATGTTAGACAACACAATAAACTAGAATATAAGTTCAGATAAGATAAGATAAGAAAAGATCATATATTATAAGATAAGATAAGATCAGATAAGACAAAATAAGTTGAATCAAACGGACCCTCAATATGGTAGCTACATCTTTGAGACTTATCCAATGTACATTTTTTTTAAAGAGAAAATTTCATCAATCGAAGGTCAAACGGCATCTACAATAGATATTAAAGAAAAACAAGATACAATCAAACAATTTTAAATCAAATTCGTCTTCGAATAAACTACAATGAACCAGATCAAGCAATACAGCGCAGCCCCCTTGTATTTGCTTAATTAAACAGCTATTGGTGAGGAAGTCTATCATTCTGACATAGTTTGGGAAGAACATTCTTGATCAAGCCATGTTGACCGCATCCGAGATTCCAATACCTTCATGTTGAGTCTCGAACTTCAACCAATGAGAATAATTTCTCATACCTAAAGACAAAAAAACCATACTCACAACTCCCATAGGGGAGAAGGAGATCTCCACAATAGAGACTAAAATTCCCATAACAGGGTTTGAAAAAATATCATAAAGAGAGACTAATTTATTCAATAAAATAAGAAATAAATGAACTAATAACTGAAAATAAAAGGGGAAAAGGGGCTTACCATGGATGAAATCATCCATGGCAGCCCCTAATTGATGAAGAAGGGGTAGGGGAGGCTAGGGTTTGAGTGAGAGAAGAGAGAGGGGACGGCTAGGGTTTTTTCTACTTCAGGTTTAGACTTATCCAATGTACATTTTCTCGTCATAATTTCATTAACTTAGGATCATTAATTATCCTAATTGGAATAAAAAAAACAAAGATGACAAAATTGTACTAAGATTCGAAAGGGGCGTGGGTAGCATTTCTTGAACCTTGACATATGAATCACATGAGATGAGGGCTACAAAAAGACTCGCTATTTGCTGTCTGCTGAGCGAGGGAAGCCGCCCAGGTGATATTCTAAGCAAAGTGGCATTTTCCAAAAGTTGTGTGGGAGCATATTATAGGGACGTGAACTCAAATACATATCATATCTTTTAAATACATAGTTATAAAGTAAATAATAAAGTAACAAAAAAAAGTCTTTTAAATAACTTAAATAGTGAGATGTATCATTTTTCTCACATAAGATTCATCTCTCAGATTTTTACAAAAAAAAAAAAAGATTCATCTATCAGATTATTTTTAAGTCTATAAATAGTTAAATGCCAAAGCGAACACAAGCTGTAATTTTTTTTTTTTGACAGACTATGTGCAAGCTTGTTAAATTAATGATTTTATTTACGATCAACTTCAAGTCATTTGTACTTAATGGACTATATGGTTTTCTTGAATTACACAACTTTTAGACACAACAATTAAATCGTTGAATAATATATGCATACCAACTAATTATTAATAAAAATTATTAAACAAATATATAGTGTATCCTACTATTAGGTTGTAACCTAGTTTCCTTTCCTTTTCAATATATATATATATATATATATGGTGTATCATTGTCTGTAGGATCGTAGCATAAGATCGTACACTTGTATTAAGATTCTGATAAGTCACTATATAATCTATTTGGTAACATTAAAGCCTCATGAAATTAATAATCCTTTTCTCATTAATTAATTACATATTTATACAACACTTTACAAACTATTTCCTAGGGACAAGGACTCAAACTTACGCACATCCTAAAGCCGCAGTCCTAGTTTTAGATACTTTCCTATCACTATTACCTCTGCATATTTAAGTTCCCTAATTTCATTAGATTCATAAGGTAAGTTCCCTAATTCTAGTATGTTAGTATTAGGTAACTTTTTTAATCTCACCCGCGATCACAAGCTCTTGTAGATTCTATGTTTATGGTTAAATCTCTCCTTTCACGAACTCTCGTATTTATGGTTTCTTCCCTCTCACAAACTCCCATGTTTATGCATGGTTTAAGGTTCTCTTTCCTCTCCCGAACTCTCGTGTTTAAGGTTTATGATTCAATCTCCCCTATCTCACGAACTCTCATGTTTAAGGTCCCAAGAATTTTTCTAAACTCTTGATACCACCATAAGTAATTTGAGGGGGAAGTTATGTAAAAAAAATTGTCAATCACTTTCACATTAATTCAAGATGTAGAACTCCCTATTTAGATTTGGTCTCTAAGACCAACTAGCTAGAAACCCTAACACATATAATTTACTAAACCTGATAGATTTCTAACACATATCCTAGATATGGTAGATATCTAACAAATGATGTTTTCTAAATACAATAATGTTCTCCAATATCTCCATAATGTTTTCCTAATATCTCCAATAATATTATTAATAACTCCATAATATTCTCTTAATGTTAATGTTTTCCTAATAACTCCATAATGTTTCCTAATAATAACAATCACGTATCTCCATAATATTTTCCTAATATCTAAAATATTTCTAATAGATTCTAGTTAACACTATATATTTTCATCCAAGTAAAATCGTGTGATCCTACAAACATTAGATCCTACTAATAACAGCAGGGATATATCAATTACATATTTGTTGATAACAAAATTGGATCGGGAATTTAACAACAATTGGTAAAAAAAAAATTCCATTCGATCATAGGTTGCATGGAACACATATACGTACAAGTGAGGAGACTCCGATCTAGATGCACAAAACCGCTAATTTAAAAGTAGAGGAACATACCAAGATAGATATATAATAAAATATTATAATATTATTTATTAATTACAAGAAAATAAATATAAATATAAAAACACTTATCTTCCTCTAATTTTCATAATTATATTATATCACTAATTTTATGAAATAATTTTTCTAGGAAAGGAGTATAAATTCATTGACCTTGCTAGTTGTTAGTTGAATTTTGTAATGGGGTACAAAATAAGATGGGTCCTTGCCTCGTTTTCCCTCTTCTTTCATTCTTTATATCTTATATGACATAAATCATTATTCCCTCTTGTAAGAAATCTCTTAAATTAATCAGTTGTTCTTATTTCTTCTTGTTTTCTCTCTTATTTTATAATACCAGAAGATCGTGGTAAAGCACCTACAATTGTTCATAAAGTTTGGGACCTTTTGAATGAATTAAATAGGTGTCACAAGAGCATAGGAAAAGAAAAAAAAAACCACTCCACTTATTTAGATAATTGCAAGTTTACATAAGTCAAGAAGCGTGGTATATAGTATCTATATATTTACTCCTTAAATTAAGTAGTTTACAATAAATAAATAAATAAAATAGGTGTACGTCAGCTCCAATCCCTAAATTTCAGCCCAAAAGTCATCTAATTCATCCCATAAAAAATGTACATCATCCATTGTAAAGGTGCCCATCTAACTGGCCCATACTTCACGAAATACAATTCCAATTTACCTATCCTATATTTATCATTATCTTGGTATATATCAATGGCCAACTAACTTTTGTTTAAAGAAACCTTCTGCCAACTTGGTGGAGTGTCTTAACCCTTGGGCCTGTAACCTATTTGTTTCGGTTGAGAAACGGTTGATGATCTTGAGAAGAGTCCGTCAAGGATTAGAGTTGGCGTCTGCTGGTGAATAACTGCACAGGAAGCAAACGTGAACTACCCTGGGGGGGATGCGAGGAAACCCCCTCCGACGCTCAAGTCAGCACGTGTCCAAATAGGATTTAGATAGAGAAAGTAGAGAGAGAGAGAGATAAGAATTGTCAGTGTGAGAGAATGTACCTGCAGAATAGTACTAGTGGGGTATTTATAGAAGTACTATTCCTCTGACAGGGTGCGTAATCCTTTTACACGTGTACGGTTGTAGTGCACTTGACAGAAGGGAAGATTCCTCTATTTTGTCTTGTTAGGCGACCGCCAACATTGTCGGACCATGTCAATGAACTGACTTGTTAGAGCTGTAGGCGACGTTTGCTACGTTCGCGTCCGTCATTGTGTTCGCGGACTCCTCAGGGAGGTCCGCTAACGTACTTGGGTTATACCCATACAACTAGCCCCCCCAGCATCATTTGGGGTCTTGACCGCTAAGGATGTAGTCGGTGGACGCGAGCCAGTGTTGTCTTGGTCGATTTTTTAGAGAAGTTGATTCGTTGGGTGCCACGTGTCGTTGCAGGGAGTTGAAAATTTTTGAAAAGTTAATGATTACTTTTCCGAAAATCCCACCCATTACTTTATTAGGGTTTTGCTGTGCTTTGACACTTGGCAGGAATCTGAAGAGGGAGTTGAGAAGTCTTTCAATCTCAGCCGTTCGCTTCGCGCGTACTTATATGGGCAGTTGTCTTTTTCCGGATTTCTTTATCACATTCTCAAGCCTTCCTTCTTCCTTTTTCATTCTCTCTCTGACAAACCTCCATAGCCAAAGCTTGCACTGCTCAAGAACCGCCTTTTTCGCGCTTAAATCGCTCCAAAAAGCACTACTCAATCTTTTAGTTTTCACTTTCCGGTTCATTGCGCTAAGAATTTCGTCTTTTCTTGACGAATTTTTTCTGGGTTCTTTTGGGTTTGAAAGTTCGTGTTTTTCCGGCGATTTTCTGGGTGAAGCTCAGAGCTTTCTTGCGTTTTCTTGCTTTTGGAAGCGTTATCGTTCGTTTCCGGCGAGCAATCTTTGCTTTCTTACCTTTTCCGGCGACTGTTCCTTACTTTCTCACCTTTTTTCGGCAACTTTTCGCTTCCAGGTATTTCTTTGATTTTCTTCTTCGCTTTTTCTTTTAAATTCTTTTGTAATTTCATCATGTCGGACCAGTCTGATAGCCAAAACGCCCCCAGTGACGTGTTTATGACTGAGAGTGAACCCTCTTCCCCCCTGGCCGATAGCAACCCTTCTTCAGATTCTAGCCCTGTGGGGAGGACTAGGTTGTTGTCGGACATACCCCTAACAGCTGAGAGAGAAAAAGAATTGAGGTCCAAGTTTCTTAACGACCCTGCTACTCCTGAAGAGCATAACTTGACTAGGAAGTATATGTCCGCTAGGGAAAGCGGTGATAGACAGACGCTTAGGGAACTTAGACATCATATTCTTGCTAGACGGTCCCTTAGGAGTCCGCCAGCCGATGTCGTTCCCGGCCTTGATGTTTCCCCCCTAAGAGAGCATGCTTGGTTAGATAGCATGGCGGACGCAGGGGTTGAAGTGACCGCTGATTTTTATGACCGTTTACACGAAATTGTGGCCGCTAATCCACCTATCATTGATTTAGGTGACGACAGTGACTCCATCGCGACCGTCATGGCCAACCAAGACTCTGTTTACCAACGTCGGTCCGCTTCCATCACCCCCATTGCTCATGCTACCGGGGACGCGACCGGTACTACAGCCGCGAAGATTGGCACCAGTGTGCCTTTGTCGGAGCGTGCGGTTGGGGAGAGCTCTCGCGCGGGCGAGAGGAGAGTTAACGATAACCTCAATGTGCCGGATGGAGATGGCGAAGAAAATTTTGAGGGTCCCGGCACCGATGCACTATGGCTGCCCGAGGACGAGTGCGCTGGGCCGCTAACTGTGGAAATTGATGTACCTTGGCGCCAAGATGCTCTTGTCCTTGATTACCCCAGGGTTGCTGACCGTTTATTTGATTTCCCGGAAGGTTACAAGTTGGTGGTTCCTCCCGAGGGTTCCATTGTAACGGAGTGCCCTCCCGGTCATGTGGCCGTTTACACGCATCACTTTGAGTTTGGGCTTCGTTTTCCCTTGGACTCCTTTCTGGTGAGGATTTTAAACTCCTTCAATGTCTGCTTAGCCCAGCTGACTCCTTTAGCGGTTCGCAATTTGATTGCGTATATCTGGACGGTCCGCTTTTTGGACTTCCTTGAAACTCTGAATTTGTTCCGCCACCTTCACTGGTTAAAGAGGAACGGTTCTGCTCGTCAAGCGGGGTGATGGTCGCTAATGACGGCCGACAAGAAAATGACGGTGCAACCGAAGGTTACTGGATTAAAGGGTTGGCAGGATGCCTTCTTTTGGCTACAGCAGGTACCTGAGAACTACCCAGTACGCCGTCATTTCACTGAGCCGCGCCCACATATGGAACACTTGCCTTTGGTTCCGCTAACTGATGATGAGCGGAATGTCTATGACTACCTTGATACTGAGGATTACATGATTACCTATGAGGACGGGAAGACTGCTAAGGCTAAAGAACCCAAACTCTGGCTTCCTCATTCTTGGTATATCCTGGGGAATCAACAGCTGTCGGCCATGTTGCTTTGTCCTACTCACGCGAATGGTAAGTGTTGTTATCGGACTGGTCTGTCTGATGCTCTTTCTTTCTTTTTTTTTTTAACGTTTGTTTTGTCATTTGCAGGTTTTGACCAACTGGACCTCGAGGCCCTTTGCGTCACCGAAGATTTAGAGCCGACAACCAATATGCAGCCTGCTCCCGCCGAACGTCCTGAGACCATGCACGACAATACTAACGGTCGTCGAGGGGGAAACCCAATGGTCCTCAACACGTTCGCCGTACTCGCGGTGCGCATACTGGTCGTGCTCCCGACCGTGGCGTCGTTACTAATGTTGTTGTCTCTGGCGGCCTTCCCTCTTTAGCTGCCCCACTCAGGTCTTCTATTTCCCGACTTGTCGTCAGGGCAACCGAAACTAGAAGACGGCCGCGTGAGCCAACTGTGGCTGATACTTCTGCTAGTAAACGGCCAGCCATAGCGGACCCTTCAGCTTCTGTCCCTACTCGGGAAGTCCATGTCGAGGACGTGGACGTGAATGCTCCTCCCGAAGGCCGGGAGCATGGTGATGTCGCGACCACCGGCCCTGGTTAGCAAAGCGGGGCAACTTGGCTATCAGGTTCTTATTCTTCCACCCGCGAGAACATTCGGGAGCTAATTACAATGCCGAGTTTTCTGTCCAACTTATCTCCCGATATCTTTTCTCGGTTCCATGAATGGATCGAGAAGAAGGAGGTGCCGATAAGTGATGCCGTGGCAGCCTCTTTTGCTCGCCGGCCTGTCGTTCCCGGCAAAATCTATCAACCTGACTGGGACGTTAGGGAAGATGAGTCGTTGTATGCCGACATCCCCGAGAACAGTGGCATCCTTGCTTACCGTATTTTGAAGGGCATGCAGCTGCCATTGGACAGGCCGGCAGGGTCCTTGACGACTCCTGCTGCTAGGCTGGCTCATGACCAGCTTGTGGTACGTCTGTTTATTATTTACTACTTTGTTTCATTTGTTTTTACCTTTCTATTGACGTTATTCTTTCCTCTTTGCAGGCCAACAATGCTGCTCTTGAACTGATTGAGCAGTACGTTGAGTATCAGAAGTTGGCAAATAGCTATAAGCTGTCGATCGAGACTTGCCAGGACTTGCTAAAGGACACAGAGGAGAAGTTGGCGAGCAAGACCGCGGCCTTACAGTCCCTTGAGGATGAGTTGCAAACTTTGAGGTCGCAAGCTGCTTTGTTGGAAGAGACTGAGGCCAATGTTGATGCACTGACCAAGGCTTTAGAAGCTGTCAACACTGAAAAGGAGATTGTTCTGCTGGACGCTGCGGCTGAAGCTGGAGCCAGGGGGGCCGCTAAGGTTGTTGCTGAGTTCAAACAATCTGATGAATATGTAGCGGCCCTACACCAGAGGTATGATGGCGGATGGGCTGCCGCCATGAGGTGTGTGTGCAAGTCAGTTCCAGGGTTTGACTGGAATGTCATCGAAGAGGCATATGCTGACGGCCAGCATCTCACGCCTGTGGAGGGAGATCCTAAATTCGCCGATGAGGACGCCATAGCTGATCCGGATCCTCGGGACCTTGCGGATCAGGATGTCCCTACCTCTTGAAGTTTTTGGCGGCCTTCTCTCAGTTCTTCCTGCTCTTCCAATAGCTTATAATTTGTAATTTTTGAATATTTTGATTAACACATGATTCGGCCCATGTTGGCGTTTGTAAATTGAATTTGTGTTTTAACTTGAAAGTACTTGATTCCAACTGAAAGCCTTTTTATTGGCCACCATCTTTTTTCTACTGTAGTTGGCCGCCAAGCCAGTAGCTTTTATTCTAGGGAAAAGTACTTTTGCATTTCGGTTATATCTTGTTTTGCTAATGCTTTAATCCTCGTATGATCGTTGCATAGCCGTTAGCATTTTCAATCTGTTAATATGCTTTGACTATCGTCCGGTCTGTCATATGACCGCTAACGCACTTTGAGCCTGTCATATGGCTTTTGTTTTGTGCTAGGTCTGTCATATGACCGTTAACGCACTTTGAGCCTGTCATATGGCTTGTTTTGTGCTAGGTCTGTCATATGACCGTTAACGCACTTTGAGCCTGTCATATGGCTTTTGTTTTGTGCTAGGTCTGTCATATGACCGTTAACGCACTTTGAGCCTGTCATATGGCTTTTGTTTTGTGCTAGGTCTGTCATATGACCGTTAACGCACTTTGAGCCTGTCATATGGCTTTTCTAACGTTTATGCATGTTATATGGCCGTTAATATTCATGAAAACAATAATACGATTGATGAATTGCTAGCGGAAGTTTGTATTATTCATGTAATGAAAAGTGGCTCTCGGCCTATTACATTCTGTAAATCAGACATAGTACTTCATTAAGACGCTAGCGTTCCAACAATTCTTAAGCTTCTTGTCGTCCATGCCTTTTAGAATGAAAGAACCGGGAGCAAGCTTTTTGGCTATGATGTAAGGACCTTCCCAATTAGCAGTCAGCTTTCCTTCAGTATGCGCCTTGCCAGTGGCTGCTGTTCTGCGAAGTACTAGGTCGCCAACATCTACCGGTCTCTCCAAGACTTTCTTATTGTAAGCCTTGCTGATTCTATCTTTGTACGTAACTGCTTCTAGTTCTGCTATGAGCCTCGTTTCTGGCAAGAAATCCAGGTTCTCCCTGAGTGCTTGGTCATTCCTCTGAAGGTCTTGGTGCTTGATCCGATAAGAGGGTAACCCCACTTCTACCGGTAACACTGCTTCTGCCTCGAAGGCTAGCTTGAAAGGGGTTTCTCCCGTTGCTTCCTTCTCTGTAGTTCTATTTGACCATAACACTGTCGTTACTATATCAGCCCATCCTCCTTTGAACTCATCTAGCTTTTTTTTAAGGCATTCAAGATTTGTTTGTTCGCGGCCTCTGCTTGCCCGTTGCTCTGGGGATGGCAAACGGCTGAATATGCAAACTTCACACGACATTCCGTTAAAAAAGCTTGTATGGGTCGGCAATCAAACTGGACGCCATGGTCGAAGACGAAAGCCATGGGAATCCCAAATCTTGTCATAATGTTCTGCCAGATGAATTTTTTGACCTGATTTACCTTGATCTTTGCTGTCGGCTCCCCCTCTATCCACTTTGTAAAGTAATCAATTCCCACTATTAGGAATCTCCTCCCTCCGATCCAGTCGCTGTGGTGAACGGTCCCAGGATGTCCATTCCTCACTGAGCAAACGGAATTGGGCATAGGATAGGCTGCAAATCATTGGCTGGCCTGTTAATGACGGGAGCATATCTCTGGCATTTATCGCACTTCTTGACGTAGCCCTGGGCATCCGCCAGCTAGACCTGATCAAGCACCGGGCCGGGCCGGGTTCGGGCAAAAAAAATTGTCCGTTGTGCGGGCCGGGCCAAAAATTTGTGCCCCAAAGTCCGGTATTTTGGGCCGGGCCGAGCGGGCTTTTGCGGGCCAAAACGTGCCGGGCCCAAAATTTAGACTAAAAAGTCTTTTTTGGCTTGTCCAAAGCCCGCCCAAAAAAAAAAAATTCGGGCCCAAAAAAACAGCCCAAGCCCGCCCAAAAACCGGGTCGGGCCGGACTGGAGTTGATCAGCTCTACCGCCAGCATACTTGGCCAGTAAAACCTAGCTCTCAATGCCTTAAGCGCTAAAGCCTTTCCGCCAATATGGTTGCCGCAAATGCCCTCGTGTATTTCTTCAAGGATTTTCACGGACTCCCATGCAGTTGCGTACTTAAGCAAAGGCAGACTGAATGACTTTTTGTACAGCTCATTTTGATATATGACGTACCAGCTTGCTTGTCGCTTCAGTTTCTTAGCGGACGAAGGATCATTGGGAAGCGTCCCCGTCAGCTTATAAGCTACCAGCTCACTAAACCATTCTCCCTATTTGGTTTATGCTTGTTGATGGTTACGATCTTTTTCGTGATACTCTTTTCCTTCGGAATGTCTACCGTGACGGTCTTCTCGATGCTGAATGAGTCAGAGCTTGCCAATTTGGACAATGCGTCCGCTTTAGTGTTCTCGGCCCTGGGTATTGCTTGAATCTCAAAGTGATTCAATTGAGCAATCAACACCTTAACCTTTTCCACGTATTTCAGCATGTTGGCTTCTCTGACTTCGAATTCTCCTCTTAGCTGGCCGCTAACCAACTGTGAATCCGTCTTCAAAAGTACATTCTTGGCACCCGCCGCCAAACACATTCTCAAGCCGGCAATTCTTTGCTTCATATTCCCTTCGTTGTTTGGCCGGGAAAGCAAACTTGATGGCGTACTGGTATGAATTTCCTTCAGGACTGGTCATCACTATACCAGCCCCGGATCCGCTAACGGCGGAAGATCCGTCAACTTCCAGTAGCCAGGTTTCCTTTTGCTCCACTTCTTCCTCCTCATATGAGCTTTCCACAATAAAATCCGCCAGGGCCTGCGCTTTCTTATACTGTATATCGTATTCTGATAGTTCAACTGCCCATTTCAGTAAGCGGCCAGAACTATCCATCTTCTGCAACGCTTTTTCTAGCGGCTGATTGGTTAAAACTTGGATGGGATGACAGTCAAAATATGGCCTGAGTTTCCTGGCGGCAATTATCACAGCTAAAGCCATTTTCTCAACCAGCTGATAACGGCTCTCCGGACCGTTAAGAATGTGGCTGACAAAGTATATTTGTTGCTGCCTCTTCTCCTTTTTCACCAACAACACGGCCGCGACTGTTTTAGGCGAGGCCGAGATATATAATTGCAATACGTCTCCAGTCTCGGGCCTTGTAATGGTGGGTAAGCTTTTCAGGTGCTCTTTTACCGCCAGGAATGCTTTGCTTTGCTCCTCTCCCCACCCGAACTTCTTATTTCCCCTTAGTAGTGCAAAGAAAGGCAAAGCCTTGTCTGCTGATTTTGAGATGAATCGAGTGAGGGTCGTCATTCTTCCTGTCAGCCTTTGAATGTCCTTGACGCTTTTTGGTTCGGGCAGATCTGTGATGGCTTGAACTTTGTCCGGGTTCGCGTCAATCCCTCTTTTGCTTACCAAAAAGCCCAAAAATTTCCCTGCTCTCACCCCAAAGACACATTTCTTTGGGTTGAGCTTCATCTTATACTTCCTCAACGTTCTGAAGGTTTCTTCCAGGTCGTCTAAATGTTCGCGATCAGTTTTGCTTTTGACAATGGAGTCGTCAACATACGCTTCAATGTTCCTCCCCCTCTGATCCGCGAATACTTTGTCGACTAGCTTTTGGTAGGTTGCTCCTGCATTACGGAGCCCAAACGGCATTGCCTTATAGTTGTACACACCACAGTCCGTGATGAATGCTGCTTTCTTTCTATCGGCCTCGAGTAGACTAATCTGATGATAGCCTGAGAACGCATCCATAAAACTTAGCAGTGCATGACCGCTAGTAGAGTCTACTAACTGGTCTATTCTCGGTATTGGATAGCAGTCCTTTAGGCAGGCTCTATTGAGGTCTGTGAAATCCACGCACATCCTCCATTTGCCGCTAGCTTTCTTTACCATGACCACATTGGCTAGCCATTCTGGGTAATCACATGGCTCAATGAAATCAGCCGCCAGCAGCTTATCGACTTCCTCCTTGATGGCCTTGTTCTTCTCAGCAGAAAAATTTCGCTTCTTTTGCTTGATAGGGCGGACAGTGCTATCAACATTAAGACGATGTACCATCACGGCCGGGTCTATTCCCGGCATCTCATCCGCCGAGAACGCGAAGACATCAGCGTTTTCTCTTAGGAGAATCACCAGGTTGACCCTGACCTGTGGGTCCATGTCTATTCCGACGGCCGATCTGTCCTTGCTTGGATCCTCACTTGACATCTCCGCTTTGTTTCTCCATCTGGCTTGGGTCTTGGCGTATCGTCGGGCCTAGACTCTAGCTCTTCCATTGAAATTTCCATCATCTCCTCATCCCCTTTCTCGGATTCTGCCTCATTTGCTAGAGTTTTCCTCTGGGTTCGCTTCTGCTTCCGAGTTGGCGGATTTAGATCTTCTACCGGAATTCTCCTTGCCGGCTGCTTTAATGCTGTTAGATAGCATGATTTGGCCATTTCCTGATTCCCTCTCAATTTCGCTGTCGTCCCAAGATTGGAAACGTACAGCATAGTAAGATGGTAAGTTGACACAACCCCTTGGACGTCATGAATGAAAGGACGTCCGATAATTGCATTGTAAGCCCCTGGTACGTCAACTACCAGAAATTCCGCCATTACATCCCTGGCGTTCTCATCTTCTCCTACCCTGACCGGTAGGGTTATCAATCCTTCGGGAATCACTGACGCCCCCGTGAAACCTATCACAGGGTAGCGAACAGGCTTCAAATGCTCCCGGCCAATCATCAGTTTCTCAAAAGTCGAGAAATACAATATGTTTGCAGAACTTCCTCCATCTACAAGAATTCTATGGATCAGGCAGTTCGATACTTTCAACGTGACCACCAGAGGGTCATCATGGGGGTAAACAACGTGCTTTGCGTCCTCTACCGTGAAAGACATGGCGGGCATATCTGGCGGCATTCTCCATTGCATACTTTCGTTGAAATTGACCTGGTGCCTGAACTCTTTCAGGCTTGCTTTTTCCCCGTTCACGCTGCCGCCATGAATCGGACCGCCACTGATAACATGAATTTCGGCAATCCGCGATTGTACATTCTGGTTATTAGGTTTTACCACATTTCCATCCTTTTACTAAGCCCTATACTGAGTAAAGTAACCCCTTCTTATCAGATCCTCCAGGTTATCCTTTAAATGCCTGCAGTTCTCAGTAGTGTGACTGTGATCCCCGTGAAAGTCGCACCACTTGCTCTTATCACGATTTTTGTGAAACATCTGCTTTGGACGTTGCCATTTATCGTTGTCCTTGTTCATCAGGTATATCTGAGCTCTTGAGGTCGTGAGCTGCGTATACGCATCGAACTTATCTTTGTACTCGAACCTCTAGCGGTCATTCCCTTTCTTGACCACGCTTGACTCGTGCTTTCTGTCATCTCGGCTGCGATCGCTCTCGCGACCCTTTTCCTTCTTCTGCTTGTCGTCTTTCTTTTTCTCAGGCTCGCGGCTTTGGCTGCTCTCGGCCTTATCAAACTCCTCACCTCTGATGAAGTCGTTTGCCTTTCTTAGGACTGGTTCTAGAGATGTGAAGGTTTTGCGGCCCAGGTAGCTCGTGAACACGAACCCCTCCCTCAGCCCAGTCATTAGAGCTAGGACGGCCACGTCTTGCTGAAGACGAGGAATAGTGACCGCCTCGGCATTAAAACGGCCAACGAAATCTCGCAGGCTCTCATTCTCACGCTGCTTGATAGATAGCAACTCGTCAGTTGTGCGCTCACGGTGCCTATTACTCACAAAGTGAGTGCTGAACATAGATGAAAGCTGAGAAAAACTAGAAACGTTACCGGCCTGGATACTCTTAAACCACGTCTGGGCAATCCCGGTCAGAGTAGACGGAAAAACCTTACACCAGATGGCGTCCACCTGCGTGTACAAATACATATGCCCTTCATAGGCTGCAACATGGTCATCCGGATCTGACGTGTCGTCATACTTGCAGGACGGCATCTTGATCCTTGGCATAGGGTGGTTCAAGATTTCTGGAATGAAGGGAGACAACTTAGGCTTAATCAACAAGTGCTCGCCAGCAGAATAGTTGCTTACACCGTTGGTGCTATATTCTCGATGAGAACGGCTTTGATGCTCATCTTCAGAATTGTTTAGATTCTCAGTCTCTAGGACAGCTTCTTCATACTCTGGATCATCGATTTAATATTCTCTCCATCTGGTGTCCTTTTTGAGTGAAGGTACGCAATCTCCTTACTGGTGGGCTGTCAGCATTGCGACCAGTCAAGGGCGCCACCCGCCTACGAACTTGACCGACTCTTGCATTAGGAGTAGGGGTGTTGTTAGGCTGAGGAGTACCCGCTTGTAACATTTGGATGAAAGACGCTACAATTTGTAGTTGCTCAGGAGATAATTGATTTAATTGAGCCAGGTTAAATGATCCGCCACCAGTGTTTACCTGAGACACATTGTTCTCAGGAGTTTGCTGCTCATTGACGTTCTCGACCATCTTGGTGCTGAACTGAGGTGCACCGAGTGGTCCGGTAATGATTTGTGTAGATTCCTGACCGGTTTCAAACTCTGATGGATCACGGCTGTCATTGTTTGCTCTTTCCATGATAGCGTTCACAAGGATGGGAGGTCCCTCCTTCTAGCGCCAAATTGTTTCGGTTGAAAAAAGGTTGACGGTCTTGAGAAGAGTCCGTCAAGGATTGGAGTTGGCGTCCGCTGGTGAATAACTGCATAGGAAGCAAACGTGAACTACTCTCGGGGGGATGCGAGGAAACCCCCTCCGACGCTCAAGTCAGCACGTGTCCAAATAGGATTTAGAGAGAGAAAGTAGAGAGAAAGAGATAAGAATCGTCAGTGTGAGAGAATGTACCTGCAGAATAGTACTAGTGGGGTATTTATAGAAGTATTATTCCTCTGACAGGGTGCGTAATCCTTTTACACGTGTACAGTTGTAGTGCACTTGACAGAAGGGAAGATTCCTCTATTTTGTCTTGTTAGGCGACCGCCAACGTTGTCGGACCATGTCAATGAACTGACTTGTTAGAGCTGTAGGCGACGTTTGCTACGTTCGCATCCGTCATTGTGTTCGCGGACTCCTCAGGGAGGTCCGCTAACGTACTTGGGTTATACCCATACACTATTACTGTTAGTTTTTGACGTACTAGAATAACAATAAAAAATATATTTAGTTTATTAAAGTCTTAAGAGTGGGTATTTAAAACCTGTGATTAAATCTCATCCGAATCATTTACCCTTTATAGCTTTCTCTATACCAAAAAGAAAATAATAAACCCTATTATTTTTAATAGTTACACGTAAATCTGCACTAGGCACGTTACACGTGTATCTCTGGCTAAAGAGTCTAGTCTCTAGACTCTAGTCCATCTTAACTCTCCTAAACTCCCTCGACTTGTACTCATTTAGTGATATAGACGACAGGATCCTAGTTTTAGCCCTTTTCTTAGTATATTTGACAAAGCCAAAGGCTACCTTCTAGACACTAAATAGTTGTTGGTGTTATATACGTACTAGAGATTTGAGCATATACCACAAGCTAAATCAACTACTGACATCAAGACTTAAACCTGTGGGCGTGACTTCGAGTTATAAACAAGCTTATCCACTAATCTACTTATTTGACGAAGTTAGGTAGCTATATGCAAGCCAGCCATATAACATCTCTCTTTATAAATTATTTTCATTCATGCTTGTCACGGATGCTGAGAGACGTCTTGAATAACTGATGTCTTTAGCTAGTGCCCAGAATTGAAGAGTTTGATATTCTGAGAAGTTATATGATGCTGAGATTGCTCACTGCTTGATTAGGCATCATGCCATCAAGTAGACATCTAATATATTCTCTCTCTTTTTTTTTAGCTTTTTCAATTTGGTAATGTAATAGGTATGGCGTCTGGGCCAGGGGCGTATCCACTATGGGTTCACTGGGTTCAGTTGAACCCATAGTGGATACGGGAAAATTTTATAAAATATCAGCCCAAAAAAACGGTTAAATACATTATCTTGCAAAAAAGTATTTGAGCAGCTCATCGTGGCGGAGTGGTTATTCATGTCTACTTAAATTACAAGGGCCTGACATGTGGGTCTCTAGTTCGACTCCTAGCATTGCTGTTTTTGTTCTTATTTTTGTTCCTTTTCTTTTCATATTCTCTTGTCTTTTTTCTGCATTACTTTAATTCCTTCCCTTCTTCTTCCAACTTTTCTTTCATTTTATGTCTCTTGTTTGCTTTCTTATATAATTCTTTCCCTTGTCCAATATTCTGGTTTCAATTTTTTTTTGTTATAATTAAAAAAATTGAACTAATGTATAGGTTTCAATTCCACAAAATTATTCTAGTCGTCTTACATCTAAAGTGTTCGAACCCACATGCTGAACTTTCTGGATACGCCACTGGTCTGGGCAAAATCCTTAGTAACTGGGTAACAGTAACAGTAACACTAGTCTAGATGAAGCCCAAAAACACCCTTTCCCCCAAATCCCAAATTTTTGAAGAGCAAACCACATGGGAAGATGCCCCAAAAGATTGAAGAGAAAATTCTACTGCACGACAATTAGATCTGTGCATACGCATCTCCACACATCTAATGTAACATACGCATCTCCGCACTACCCAGCATTTCGTGAGTTCGTCGATGGTGCGCACGAGTGTAGGTAGAGGATGGTGCGCACCATCCAAAACGCAGCACAAAACACATAAAACGCGGGTTCATTAAACCAAAAACGCACGGAAAGAACATCTGTTCATCTCCAATGAACACCGAAAATCATAAAACCCATTTTTTGAATTCATTTCTTTCATTTTCCCACACTAATTTTCAGAGACTTTCTCTCTCTTCTCCCCAAATACTCCAACATCTCTCTAACCTCTATCTAACCTCTCTCATCAAACTCTTCAAATTTTTCATTTTTTTGCACAATTTTCGTACATGGAGATGAACACAACAAGTTGCAAAGCGAAATCGACAACATAAGGTATTAGATCTATGCATTTGATAAGAAAATAGAATATTTTTTTACATTTTGCACTTTCATTTCTTATTTTTTTCCCTCTTTTCTAGTGAAAATCTTGATAGTGGTTTGTGAAAAAATGAAAGCAACCTTGCAATTGATATCCGAATGAACAAAGGAGAGAGCCCAATGAACAAAGGAGATGAACGAGTTCAACATCTAGAAAAAAATAAGGTATTGTTCATTGTATTGTAAATATATATTCGTTGTATAATTACAATGTATTAATTGAATTCGTGTTGGTCATATGTTTATTATATTTAGCCATATGTTTATTATGTGTTTGTTCAGATGTTAGATACAGTTGTTTATATGTTCATTGTATCTTTGACACATATTAATTGCATTAATAACAAGAATTATGGCATATGTTCATTGTCATGTTAGCATATGTTCACTGAAACACATGTTGGTCAGATGTTTATTGCATTTCAGTCATATGTTCCTTGTGTGTTTGTTGTATGATTATGTGATGTTTATTGTATAATTTACAAATACAAGGTGCACATTTTTAGGCTGATGTTCATTGTATTACTAACATGTTCATTTTAGTCACATCTCGTTATATTTGGTCATATATTTATTGTGTGTGTGAGCATGTTCATTGTATTATTAGAATGTGTTAATTGTATGTTTGAAAGCTTATGTTCATTGTATTATAAACTTGAATAATTTTGTATGGCAATTTTGAATTTTTAAAATTCGAAAACATACTGAATTTTAAAATTAGTCGAAAATGTTCAATCCAAAATTGCAATTGTTCATTCAACAGAAAAAATGTGTTATTACACTAATTTTTTTTATAAATGTTCATTCCAAAATTCCAAATGTTCAATCAAAAATAGCGTGTGTTCATTATCCAATTTATTACTAACATGTTCATTTTAGTCACATGTTCGTTATATTTGGTCATATATTTATTAAGTGTGGGAGCATGTTCATTGTATTATTACAATGTGTTAATTGTATGTTTGAAAGCTTATGTTCATTGTATTATAAACTTGAATAATTTTGTTTTAATCCATCGCTCTTTCCTTTCTTGTATCAGTTCAATTCGACTAGTTCAGATACATTATGGTGTCGAGATCTCACAAATCAAATTAATCGGAAATGGAAAGGAAGCTCAGAAGCAAGAATATTTTCTTAATGAACTCAATAGTGTTTAATTAGCAATACATGTTCTTTTGTAAGACCTTGGTGTTCATATGAGATATATTGTATTATTTTGGTTATATACATTTTGAATTAACCATCTTTTGTAATTACTTATTTTTTTGATAATTATATAACTATTCAGTTGGGTTATTCATTATAGATAGTATGTTGTTCATTGCAAAATCATATTTGTACATTACAAAGAATAATAATGACAACATAAATATTTATCACAATTAACATATAAGTAATTTGAAAGAACATTTGAAGAACTTGGATGAACAAACTAACATTTGAATCAGCAATATGTTAATGAAATGAGAAATGAATAATAGTAAATTTGAAAAATATTTTGAAATTTAAATTTTGAAAATCAGCGGCAATTTTGAATTTTTAAAATTCGAAAACATACTGAATTTTGAAATTAGGCGAAAATGTTCAATCCATAATTGCAATTGTTTATTCAACAGAAAGAATGTGTTTATCACACTAAATTTTTTTATAAATGTTCATTCCGAAATTTCAAATGTTCAATCAAAGATAGCGTGTGTTCATTATACTACAATGTCCATTGGAATAAACTGGATGTTTATTGGTTTACAACACACATGGGGTGAAAAGTTGAATGTTCATTCCAAAATTCCAAATGTCCAATGAAAAATAGCGTGTGTTCATTATACTACAATGTCCATTGGAATAAACTGGATGTTTATTGGTTTACAACACACATGGGGTGAAAAAGTTTAATGTTCATTCCAAAATTGCAAAAGTTCAATAAAAAATAGCGTGTGTTCATTATACTACAATGTCCATTGGAATAATCTTGATGTTTATTGGTTTACAACGCACATGGGGTGAAAAAGTTGAGGAAAGAGAAATTAAAGTGGGTCCCACAAATGTTCATTGGAAAACTGCAAATGTTCATTGCAGACCGTGCGCACGTAGAGGAAGGTGCTTCCGTGCGCACCTTCGAATTTTCGGCATTTCGTACTATATAATAGGATAGGTATAATTATCGTGGGATATAGTTCGTCCATGACTATAACAATAAGAAATGGAGACATAACTTTGTATATATTTTAATTATATCCACATTACGATGTTTTTTTATGTATAAATAATATAAGATGGTCAAAGTAGAATTTGTGAATATCAGAACTAAAAAAAACTGAGAAAGTATATACGAAGAGTTAGAAGCACGCATAGAAAATATTGTTTGTAAATATATATTTTGAAATCTTTGAGATAATTAATAAAACTAATTAATATAATTAATCAACTTTATTAATTAAGTGTGCTAAAAAAAAGATTTTTTTGAGGGGGAAAAAAAAGATTTTTCGTAAATGGGATTTTGTAAAACTATTTTTAAAAAGGTTTCTGAAAGTTGGCTTAGAAAATAGGTTAGAATATGGAGTTGGGCTTGAAAAGGTTAATTTGAGGCTCATTTTTCTTCTTTCTTCGACCTGGACCAATCAGACGGAGATATTAGTCATCATTGAATATTAAAATAGGGAGTTATATATTATCAGATGTTTTTTATGTATATTTTGAAAATATTTTTATTTTCCATAAATAAAATTATAATCATAAATGGTTAATAATGCCCATGGCATGTAGTAGAGACCGAATGTCAAATATTTTGTTTAGTAGTAATACCCGTGCGATGCACATATTTAAAAATCAATAGATATTATTAAAACATATGGAGAACGAAGCAAACCACCATCTCATTGTATATACGCTGACATTGTAACACCCCAATAATTCTCTCTATTTTAAAAATAATTTTTCAATGAATAAAAGAGAATTATGAGTATCATCGCCACGTATTAGAACGTGTCGGCTAATTCAGAAGTTTGCATTGGAAAAATAACAAAAAATTTCAAACCAAATAAATAAAGTCAACTCAAAATACTTACATCTTGGAACCAACATGACCCACCAAACCAAACGAAGTCAACTTAAACAAAGTCAACAACTAAGTCAATCGCACAAATCGGACCATAAATAAGAGTTTAAGACAAATCCAAAAATAATATTTTAAAAAGGGAGATTCCTTGCGCCCGTATCCTTTCTCCCTCCTTTGTGTTGTTTTCTCCCTCCTTAGGGTGCAAGGAAGAAAAGGAGAAGAAGAAAGCCGGCGATGGTGCGGCAGTGTTGCGGCGGCAGCACGGCTGGGCAGTGGCGGGATAGAGGAGAGGAAACTGGCGAGTGAGAGGGAGAAGCTAGGAAGAAAATCGGGTGAGAGAGGAGGAGGCTGAAAGTGAGGAGAGAGGAGGAGGCTGAAAGTGAGGAGAGAGGGGGAGGAAGATTAGGGCTTTGTAAAATTGTTTAATGAACCCCTAATCCCCTATTTATAGTTTTTGGTAGTTTTTCTCTAACTAGGAAACTCTAAATCCTTTTTAAAAATATTTAAATACTCTTCTTGATAATTAAATAACCTTTGACTTAACAAAGTCAATGCTTGTCAATTTAAAATATTTGACCTCCAAAAATAATAAAAATAATTAAATATCTCCTTGAAAGAAATATAAATATAATTATAAATATATTTTAAACTCTATAAAATATACTTATGAAATTCATAAAAATATAGGGGATTACAATCATGGTACCAAATAAATTCTTTTTGTTTCTGCTAAGAAATTAAGAATTGTAATATGTCGTGAGATTTGATGTGGGCCCCAAGAGCGTTCGCCTGAGCTTCGATGTCCGTACGCCTGAATCCTGCAAAACAAGGTTAGACTACCCCGGGGGTGTTTCCGGGATCGCCCCTCCGACGCTCAAGTCAGATGTGATTGAGGTAGAGAGAGAAGTGAAGTCTAGAGAGAGATGCTCTAGTTTGTTAGGTGAGAATTCAATACCTGTTCATTGATGAGACAGTTGGTTTTTATAGTGTTGGGGATTTCCCAGGACGAGAAACATTATTCGGATGGGCCTTTTTGGTAGCAATGGGCATGCTTGCCTTTTCCAAGCAATGGTCATTTCATCCTTTTAGGGATCTCCCCAATGCTGGTGATTAGGTCAGCCTTTACAAGTGGGACCCATTGCTGCCACCTGCCCATGCTCTAGGAGGCTTCCAGGCTCTTTATTGGGCTGCTGATCAATTGAGCCCAAACAATTAGCCCCACGCCATAGATGGGGGATCACGGGAGCCCGACTGGTGGGATGCCTGTCTGTGGCGGAATACACGGCCGTCTTGTTTCGGCGGCAAAAAAGGGGGAATGCCGTAGGGTTCCCATCCGGTTGAATGACGAGTGCCGACCCAGTCTCCTCTTGGTGAATGAGACGAGGCCGACCAAGGTCACTCCCCAGTGGCGGGGAGAGTGCCGACCCTGGTCATCTCCCCGCCAATGACGAGTGGCCGACCGGGTCATTCCCTGGTGAAGAGGGAGTGCCGACTCGGTCATCCCTATCAAACGAGGAGTGGCCGACCGGGTCACTCCCTGGTGAAGGGAGCATGCCGACCCGGTCTCCTCATTCTATGTGAAAAGTGGCCGACCAGGTCACTCCATGGCGAAGAGAGAGTGCCGACCCGGTCTCCGCACGCTACATGAAGAGTGGCCGACCGGGTCACTTCCTGGTGAAGGGAGAGCGCCGACCCGGTCGTCCCTTGCTAGATGGGGAGTGGCCGAAGGGTCACTCCCGGTGAAGGGATAATGCCGACCCGGTCTCCTCAAGCTAGATGAAGAGTGGCCGACCGGGTCACTCCCGGCGAAGGGAGAGTACCGACCGGTCTCCACATCTTTGCATGAAGAGTGGCCGACCGGGTCACTTCCTGGTGAAGGAAGAGTGCCGACCCGGTCGTCCCTTGCTAGATGAGGAGTGGCCCGACCGGGTCACTCCCTGGTGAAGGGATAATGCCGACCCGGTCTCCTCATGCTAGATGGAGAGTGGCCGACCGGGTCACTCCCTGGCGAAGGGAGAGTACCGACCCGGTCTCCACATGCTGCATGAAGGGTGGCCGACCGGGTCACTCCCTAGTGAAGGGAGAGTGCCGACCCGGTCATCCTCTGCTAGATGGGGAGTGGCCGACCGGGTCACTCCTAGGTGTACGGAGAGTGCCGACTCGGATGAGGGGCTAATGAGCCCCAAGCTGGTCCGAGTGGGTGCTAGCTGATACTTGGCCGTATTTGACCAAGTATAGAAGCGACTCGGCAAAGGAGGGGAGCTCCTGTTTGATCGAGTAGGGTATAGCGCCACTCGGATGAGGGGCTAATGAGCCCCAAGTTGGTCCGAGTGGGTCTTAGCCGATACTGGGCCGTATTTGACCAAGTATAGAAGCGACTCGGCAAAGGAGGGGAGCTCCTGTTTGGCCGAGTAGGGTATAGCGCCACTCGGAAGAGGGGCTAATGAGCCCCAAGTTGGTCCGAGTGGGTGCTAGCTGATACTTGGCCGTATTTGACCAAGTATAGAAGCGACTCGGCAAAGGAGGGGAGCTCCTGTTTGACCGAGTAGGGTATAGCGCCACTCGGATGAGGGGCTAATGAGCCCCAAGTTGGTCCGAGTGGGCTTCGTGCTCCGACTGTTGGTGTTGCGCTTATTTTGCCCGACCGGTGTCATCCGACCAAGGATGCCACATGGCCACCCCTGATACTGGGGATGTTGGGAACCTTGTGATAGGCTGAGCTGGAGGGGAGCCTTCGTGGATTTTGACGATTCAACTTCTTTTGGGTTTGGATCGTCTTAGTTGGAGTTTACTGGATCTTCCATGGAATGGACTGAGTAGGTCCAGTTGGGCCTCTATTAGGGGCCCATTAAGACGACGCGGGGGGGTTTGCGTTGCACGTCCCCCAAGGTGCTCCTATATATGTATGGGAGGGGAGAGAAGTTGAGGGTCATTTCCTCACTCTCTCTCTCGAAAATCTCCCAAATTCTCCCAATTCTCCAGAGTTCCTCCTCAAGCTTCTTCGTCCGACCAGGTACGCTCTTGCTCTTTTGCGTTTTTTCTTCTTTCTTTCCCTTTGAATAATCTCGGCCGACCCCCCTGTGCATAAATAATGGGAGGTTCGTCCGAGTCGTCGACACCTCCGACCTCACCTCCCTATAAATTGTCCGAGGAGGTGAGGGGGATGGGAATGACTCCGGTGTCGACGGTAATAAGCCGCCCGACCCTGGCCGTGCCCGACGCGGTTGTTCTCCCGAGTCCGTCTTCTTCGGTGGAGGAGGAAGCCGAGGGCGTCATTCCCTATCCTTGGGAGGTATCATTGGCTTATCCTCCTTCACGGAGTTACTTAGACAAGTATTTGTCTTGTGATGTAGTAAGGGTTGATATGCCGAGGGGAGCAGGAGGAGCGTCTACATCGGGTCGGGAATTGGAGTATCCTGACCTTGATCCAAAAGGAGGCCAGGGGACTTTCTTTCCCGACCCCGGTGTGATAAAATCCCCGACCGAGGACCTCGGGGGTACTGCGACAAGGTTCCAAATAAAGGATCCGTACTACCTCGTCCGACCGGGAGGCCCACCATACCGTACTATCTCCGCCTCCCGGGTGCGTTGCCGTTTATTATAAATCGATGGAGAGGGGCTCCGGTTCCCGCCGACCGATTTTGCCAAGGAGTCGGCGAACGTGTATAACTTGGCGATCCGCCAAGTTTCTCCAAACTCCTGGGCGGAATCAACGCCTTTCGGGTACTCGTGACCCGATCCAAGTTCGGCCGACACTTAAGTTATGGAGGCACCTTTATAAGCCGGGTCGAGGTCATGGCCGCGGCGAACGGTCCGGGTTGGTGGAGCTTCCAAATCCGACCGGGGTACCGCATCGTCCTTAACCTACCGACTTCACGTAAGGGATTTCGGAGGGAGTTCGCCTTTGTCTACTTCGGCGGCGATTGGGGTATTCCTCCGGTTTCTCCTCCGACCAGAGCCCATTATCGCCCTAAATTGCCGAGTGGGTGAACTCGATGATGAGGAGGGTGCCGCGGCCGCTATTTGCGACCGAGTCCAAGATTGTGAACGGGGCGAAATATTTGTACCCGGACAGTGGCTTCCCGACTGCCAATTGTTCAAGGATGAGCATTTCCTTTCGGCAATGGGTCTCAGTTCGACCTTCCCGAAGGGTAATCGGCCGGGGGGTTAGCTTAGATGGTTGGTATGATCAACTCCCTAGACTTTTGCCTTTTTGACTAATTTTCGTTTTGCCTTGTTACAGAACCTGCCCGAGCGTACATTAACGAAACCGACCCTGCGACGGCGGACAAGTTGAACGTAGCTGCGATGAGGGCGGCTCGTCTGAAGGCCGAGATCGCGGCCAAGACCATGAAAGTCCCCGCTCCTCCTAAGGTGAGAATTCCGCCCGCTTGCGGCTTCTACTCCCAGCCGACCGGTTATTTGCTCTTTGTATTCTTACTAACTGTTTTGCCTTCTGCTTCAGGATCCGGCGAAGCCCAAACAGAAGAAGAGGAAGGAGCGCTCCTCGGATAAAGTCGCTCAAACTGAGAAGGCGGTCGCTCGGGCGAAGGCCGAGCGTGAGAAGGCCGACGAGCTTGCAAAAGCCAAAGCTGCGAAGAGGACCAAATCTGTGGAGGTGATCAGTCCGAGAGGGGCCCCTCGGCAGCAGACTGACGGAGGAGCGCTCTCCCTACATTCCTCGGATTTTAATCCGACTCGGAGCCCTCAGTATACTCCGATGTCTCCCCCATTTGATGGGCTCGGGGGAAGTCCGAGGGATGTTGTGGCACCGAACGTCCCGTTCACCGGGTTGAGTAGGGCAGAAAAGGACGGTCGGTGGACTAAGGCCTTGGACTACATTTATACCCCGGCCGACCGTGAATACATACAGGCTACACATGGTCCGAATGAGACCAATGAGCTATTCCGCTCATGGCTTGATGTATGTGCGCCTCTCTTCTCGCCAAGTTTTGCATGAGTTTGCTTTCTTTCTTCTAACTTGGCCAATTGTTATATTTTAGTTCTCCGCTCGGATGGCCAACGTGGCCCAGAACCGGGTGAGCCTGGCCGAAGAGGTGGCCGATCTCAAAGAGAAGGCCAAAAAACATTTCGACGAGGTTTATCAGGCCAAGGAGGGCCAGCGGATTGCTAAGTCGAAGCTTGAGGATGCGGAGGCTCGCCATTCGAAGGATCGTGAAAGCTTCACCAAGGAGCGGGAAGAGTGGGTAAAAGAGAGAGCCGAGCCTCACTCTCGCCCGGACTCGGCACTGACTGCTAATGATGACGCCCTCGCCAGACTAGCCGAGGCGGAGCTGAAGGTGAACGAACTTGAGGCCAAGTTGGTTGAGCTGGAGGGCAAGGTTAAGACCGAGGAGCAGTGGTTCGCTGAGTGGGAGAAATCCGAGGCTGCGGGGGTCTATGCCAACGAGGTCGGGAGTGCAGCTCACAAAATGGGTGAGGATGAGACTCTCGACCGACTGAAAAAGGTCCTGGCCACATCCCACCCCGATCTGATTTGGGCCGAAGTCTGGTCGGGCTATCAGGAGTCAATTGATGCCGACAACGCTGCTATCATGGCTCGGCTGAAGGCCGAGGGGGGCACAGATGAGGATGATGATGAAGAGGATCAGGTCGACGTCAACGTCCTCGAGGGCGACGATGTTGATGACCCTGAGGATGATGCCGAGGCGACCGATAACGCTGGTCGGGGCGAAGAGTTGGTTGGTGACAACTCCGAGCCGAACGCCGAAAGCATGACTGATCTCCCCCCTCCCCCTAGCTCTTAGGATGCGCTTTCCTTGTACTTAGTTGTTTTGTAATGGCTTATGTTTGTAATGTTCGACCCGCTTAATGAAAAATACTTATTTTTTGGCTTCTGTTTTCTTGTTTGTTGATTGCAATACTGCTTGACTGACCATTGTTCTTTCCAACGGACTAACAATGACCTGGTCTGGTTAGGTCTTAATTGATACCGATTGGCTTGGTCGAAATTCCGACCAGCCATAATTTCGGGAAGAGTATCACTGTTTTGACTGGTTAAGTCATAAATTAATTCCGACTGACTTGTTCAAAACTCCGACCCGCAGTCATTTCGGGAGGAGTTTGAACCGTTTTGACTGGTTAAGTCTTAACATAATTCCGACTGACTAGTTCGAAAATCCGACCAGCAATCATTTCAGGAAGTGTTCGGACTGTTTTGACTGGTTAAGTCTTAACATAACCCCGACTGACTTGTTCGAAAATCCGACAAGCAATAACTTGGAGATATGGCGCCAACCCTTATGATTGGTCAAGTACTGGTTTGGACGAGGTGTAGAATATGCCGACTGGCAGTACCAATTCATTACATTTGAAACCGATTACAAAAATGCCGACCACCGGCTACAAGTAAGCTACTACAATATATGCCCCTATTGCAAGTAACAAACTTTACACATAGTACTTCTTAAGGTTGTCTGCATTCCAAGGTCGGGCCAAGGGGATGCCCTCGGCGGACTCTAGTCGGAATGTGCCTGGCTTAATAATTTCTGTTACTTTGTATGGGCCATCCCAGTTAGGTCCTAGCTTTCCTTTCAGGTGTGAGAGCCCAGTGGCCTCGACCTTTCGAACGACCCAATCGTGGAGTTGGATTGGCCGGGACCTCACTCGGCGATTAAACATCCGAGTAACTCTTTGTTTGTACTGGATAGATTTCAGCAGCGCGTTGCCCCTTGTTTCTGGCAGCAAGTCTAAGTTGATCGGTTTTTCTTCCTCATTCTTCTCGAAGTCGTAGAAGGTCATTCGAGGAGAAGGGATGCCGACCTCTACTGGTAGGACCGCCTCACTCCCGTATACCAGGGTGAAAGGCGAGTGCCCCGTTGCTTCCTTGGCAGTGGTTCTGGCCGACCAGAGGACTCCAGGCAGGTCATCGACCCATGCTCCTTTGGCAGCCTCCAGAGACTTCTTGATTCCTTTGAGAACTATTTTATTGGCCGACTCAGCTTGCCCGTTCGTTTGCGGCCTTGAGACTGCGGAGAATTTGGTACATATTCCGAACCGAGCGCAATAATCCCGGGTCGGGCCGCTGTTGAATTGACGTCCGTTGTCGGAGATCAGAACTCTGGGAACTCCGAATCTGGTGATGATGTTCCTCCAAATGAACGCTTGAACTTGTTTATCTGTTATGGAGGAGAGTGGTTCGGCCTCAGTCCATTTGGTAAAGTAGTCAATGGCGACTATCAGGAACTTTCTTTGACCTGAGGCTGGGGGAAATGGTCCGAGTAGGTCCATGCCCCACTTATCAAATGGCAGGACTGCTTGAATTGTTGTCAAGGGGGTGGTTGGTGCTCGTGGAATATCCGAATGGATCTGGCAGGACGGACATCTCTTTACCGCCTCCCGAGCGTCCGCTCTTAGAGTAGGCCGCAGTATCCGGCTCGGAGAGCTTTTCCTGGCCTATGGTTCTTCCCCCCTTGATGGCTTCCGCAAGCCCCTGGTGGATTTCCCGAGGATATAGTTTCCTTCCTCGGGGGTGACACATTTTAGCAAGGGGTGGGTGAAGGACTTTTTGTAGAGTTGATTCTCATGCCATAGAAACCATCCGGACTGGTGCTTGACCCGGTCAGCCTCCTTGTGATCCTCAGGTAGCTTCCCATCCCTCAAATATCCGACTACCTCTTCCATCCATCCAGATGTCCGATTCAGTACAAGCTGTTCCTTGGCATTAATGCTGGGCTGTCGAAGGACTTCCCACATGATTGTACGAGGAGCCGACCCTTCTGCCGAACTGGCCATTCGGGCTAAAGCGTCAGCTTGTTGATTTTCGGATCGCGGTATGTGGGTGATATTGAACTGAGATAGTTGTTTGATGATGCTTTGGGCTTTGGCCGATACATTCTCATGTTGTCTTCCTTGGCCTCATACTCGCTGATATCGCCCCACAATCCGTCGTGAGTCGATTTAGCATTGATCGTGGTTGCTCCGGCTAGGATGCACAACTCCGGCCCGAGGATTAGGGCCTCGTATTCGGCTTCGTTGTTTGAGCTTAAGAATTCGAATTTGATGGCGTATTCCATCTTCTCCCCGGGCCAGGGGCTTGATAACTGCCCCCTCCACACCCCGTTTTGGTGGATGAGCCGTCTACTTGCAATTCCCAAGCATCCTGCCGATCGACCTGGGGCCTTGACGTGCACTCGTTATGAAGTCGGCTAAGGCCCGGGCTTTGATCGCCCTCCCGGGTTCATATTCCAACCCGAAATTCGCTAGCCGATCCGCCCGCTCGGTCATTCGGCTAGAATGATTCCTGCTTTCGACGAGTTTTCCGAGCGGTTGACTCGTGAGAACCTTGATTGGGTGGGCCCGAAAATAGGGTTTGAGTTTCCTACGGCCATTACCAAGGCGAAGACCATTTTCTCGACCTCGCTATATTTGGCCTCAGCCCCTCGGAAGGCATGGCTTATGAAGTAGACTGGGTGTTGTTTTTCCTCCCTCTCGGCCACCAAAACAGCGCTGAGCGCGTATTCTGAAACAAAGTAAGTAAACGAACGGTGTTTCCCGCAAGGGGGGAGATCAACTTCTCGGGAGTGATGATAGGTGCGCTGAGAGAGGTGAAAGCCCGTTTCGGCTTCGTCGTCCCAAGTGAACTCTTTTCTTTTTAGAGCTTTGAAGAAGCTTAAGCTCTTATCTCGCCGACGGATAAGAAGCGCCGAGAGCAGCCAAACATCCGGTCGGGCGTTGTACTTCTTTTACGTTCCGAGGAGACTTCATTTCCACCACTGCCTTAACTTTGTCAGGATTGGCTTCGATTCCCCTCTCATCAACCAGGAATCCGAGGCACTTTCCTCCCTTCACCCCAAATACGCACTTTTTCGGGTTCAGCATCATGCGGTATTTCCTCAAGGCGCTGAGAGTCTCCTTTAGGTCGGAGGGGTGATCACTCTGGGTTTTGCTTTTGACGATCATGTCGTCAACGTATACTTCGATATTCCGACCCAGTTGGTCGCTGAATATCTTGTTGACTGTGCGCTGATACGTAGCCCCTGCATTCTTGAGCCCGAAGGGCATCATTTTGTAGCAATACACCCCTTGATTGGTGACAAAGGCGGTGTGGACTCTATCATGCTCTGCCATCGGGATTTGGTGATATCCTCGCGTTTGCATCCATGAAGCTTAGGAGAGCATGTCCTCGCCGTTGAGTCTACCCGGTCGTCGATTTTGGGCGCAGGGTGGTTGTCTTTTGGGCGCGTGCCTTGTTCAGTCCGTAAAATCCACGCACATTCTCCATGCCCCACTCGACTTCTTGACTCAGGACAACGTTGGCTAGCCATTCCGAGTACCGGCATTCCTCAATGAACCCCGCCTCGAGCAATTTCTTGACTTCGGGCCGCCGCAGTTGTTCCTCTCGGGGCCTTGATGCCTCGGCTTTTGTTTTGGCCAACCCTCTTTGATGTTTAGCTCGTGGCACATCACTCGAGGTCGAGCCCGGGCATTTCATTGGCTTCGTAGGCAAAGACGTCTCTGTAATCTGTTAGAACTTGAATGATCTCTTTCCTTGTTTGAGGGTCCATGGCCTTGCCTACTCTCAGAGTCCGACCATGTTTCTCATCAATGATGACTTCTTCGTCGTCCTCAGCCGGCTGAGGGCGTTCGTATTGCTTGGGGTTCTCGTGAAGGTAAACCCCGGAGCTCACTCGAGGGCCGACCATCTTCTCGCTTTCTTTTCTTCGAGTCCTCTTGGACGTCGACCTTGCTTCTCGACTGTTCACATAACATTCTCTAGTCGCCCGCCGATCCCCTTGGATCTTTCCGACTTTACCCTCGTCGGTTTCGAACCGCATAAGAAGCCGATAGATGGAAATTCTTTGCTTTGACCTTATTCGTAGTTGGTCTTCCCATTATGATGTTGTATGGTAGAGGGATGTCCACCACTAGGAAGTCGATCGGTAGGCTTCTTCCTTTCGCCTTTCTCTCCCATCCGAGCGGGCGGTTTGATGGATCCGATCGGATGTACCGAATTTCCCCGAAGCCTATGAGTGGCCGATTGAGCGGGGTTACATCCTTCTCGCCGTACTTCGGTTCCCGAGGCATTCCCGGTGTGATTATATCTCGCCGAAGATCCACTATCCACCAACACCGGCTTCGACTCTGGCATTAGCCACTTTGAGTTCAATGACCAAGGGGTCATCGTGGGGCGTGTGCAGGGGCCGACCGGACTCGCCGAATGTCATGATGGGACGGTCGGGCTGGGGATGATGTACATCGAGTACCCGGTGCTTTAGACTTTGGAGGTGGGCCTTGCGTGAGCGCCAGGTAAGGCCACCCGACGCGAAGCCACCCGATATGACCCCGATGAAGCCCTCTCGTGTCCCCCGCCGTTGGAAGGACCAACCTTTTGCTTGCCCTTTTCTTCCCTAGAGTGCTTGAGGTACCGGTTCGGCTTCCCCTCGGTCGGCTAGGTTGTCCAAGGATTTCTTAAGTTCCCCGCAATCCTTGGTGGTGTGACCGCACTCTTTGTGGAATTCGCACCATTGGCTTTTGTCTCGCCGGCGACCGATGTCCCGATGGGAGGTGGGCGACTCATCATGGACTTGTCCTTGATGTCCGGTAAATTTCTCTTGTTCTTGTTGAATCGGGGGTCGATGCCATGGTCGTTAAACCTATCTCGACCGACCGCCCGTTTTCGCCGCTTTGATCGGGTCCTTGTGATTTCCTTCTTCCTTCCTCTTCTTGCTCCCGTCGCCCGAGTGACGACATATGTCTCGTTGCTTGGATGAATCTTTGAGCCCGAGTCATTGCTTCGGAGAAGGTTTTCACTTCGTTCTCGCCCAAGGACCATCGAGCCGACCAGCCGAAGGCCGACATTAAGGCGGCGAACGCTACAAAGCATCTTGTAGATCGGAGATTTTTAATGACTCCTCATTGAACCTTTTGATGTAGTCGGCCAGGCTTTCGTTTTTCTCCTGCCTGACTCCCATTAAGTGGAGACTCGTTTTCTTTTGTCTCTTTCCGGCGATAAACGGGTGTAGGAATAGGTCCTCGAGCACGAGAAATCGTTATGATCCCTCGCAGAAGCTCTTGGAACCCGTTTAGGGCCGGTCCTTTCGAGTCGTGGGAAAGAAACGGCACCAAGTGGCCTCGCAGCGGTTTGAACGCTCATTTGTGCTTTGTATGTGGCCATGTGATCGTCCGGGTCGGTCGGCCCGCGAAAGGTTCGATCGAAGGCGTTTTGATTTTTCCAGTGGCCGGGCGCCTCAAGTATGTCCCGGGTCGAACGGGACCATGAACTTGAGCGCCCCGCCGTTGATCCGAATGGGCCTCGATTGGGCGGAGTCACCGCGCCCTCCCGCCGAGCTTTCTTATTAAGAATGTGCCGAGCATCTAGGCCCTCGTTGAGCCGCTTCTCGTTCGGAAATGCCGAGCGTCGTGGGTTTTATTCCCGACGTTGCCCCTTGGCGATTTTGACACGTGCGTCTCCTCACCCCCGCAAGGTGGATCTTCCCTTAGACCCATGCCGCTCTTCCTCCCCCGTCCGGATCGTTGCCGATCGTGCCGACTATGCTCCCTCGGCCCGACCGCCGCCGGCTAGGGCCGGCCTTGATTCTCTCGCCCGAAGGGAAGGGACCGTGGTCCGGTTTTTAGGGGGTGAAGAAAACGCCCGCCGTAGGTTGGACAACATATCCCTCGAGGCTTTTTGCAAGGTTTCTTGAGCCGAGCGGCTATCGGAGTTTATGTCCGCCGTGGATATGGGATGGGGGTCGGCGTGTGCCGTAGCCGGTTCGATGGTTGCGGTCCATTTTCAATGGATCGCTCTTCTTTCTCATGATCGAGGGTTTGAACGGTCGGTGTTTTGGGTCGCTCGGACCTCCTTTGTTGAGATGGGGAGGGTCTCTTTCGGACCTCTGACCCTGTGCCGAGGGATGCCTGGTACGTGTGCTCTTGGCTGGGGCCATTGCTAAGTGACTCTGAGAGGGATTTTGCTGAGTAGCAACAAGGTGATTCTTTGCCGAGTGGTGGCGAAGTAACTTCTTGTACTTTCCCCACGTACGGCGCCAAACTGTTTCTGCTAAGAAATTAAGAATTGTAATATGTCGTGAGATTTGATGTGGGCCCCAAGAGCGTTCGCCTGAGCTTCGATGTCCGTACGCCTGAATCCTGCAAAACAAGGTTAGACTACCCCGGGGGTGTTTCCGGGATCGCCCCTCCGACGCTCAAGTCGGATGTGATTGAGGTAGAGAGAGAAGTGAAGTCTAGAGAGAGATGCTCTAGTTTGTTAGGTGAGAATTCAATACTGTTCATTGATGAGGCAGGTTGGTTTTTATAGTGTTGGGGATTTCCTGACAGGAAACATTATTGGGCCTTTTTGGTAGCAATGGGCATGCCGCCTTTTCCTAAGAAATGGTCATTTCATCCTTTTAGGGATCTCCCACGTCTTGGTGATTAGGTCGGCGCCTTTACAAGTGGGACCCATCTTTGCCGCCACCGCCCACGCTTCAGGGAGCCTGCGCTCTTTATCGGGCCGATCAATGTGCCTCAAACACTTTTTATTTTAAATGACTCAAAAAGTTGTGTGAGAGGTTTATATCCCATAACTATATACTTGTAATATCATCATTCTATCACCAACATAACCTACATCACCTTTTTTGTAGTTCAAGTCAAAATCCAATTATTAAATGATTTTGTCTTATTATTTATAAGAGTCTATAGCAGAAAGCCAAATTCCACCTCTTTGAAATGTGAAGGCTACCCACATCTAACACTTCACTTTGAAATGGGTGTTATCTAATGAGACCTAAAGACTATATGTTATTGGTTGTGTTCTGAAGACTGATATCATTTTCAATTTGATACATAATTATTATAACTATTAAAACGCGGACAAGAATTATAGCCTAATATGTGTCAAGCTACCCCATTTTATATAACATTATAACTACGTTATTTTTATACATTATAAAAAAGGCAAATGCTAAATACAACCCTTAGGGCTGTATTTAAGCATTAATAACTCATTATATATCCTTATACTTTCAATACAAAGTAGAATCTCATCATTAAAAAGAAAGCTAGCTACATTAAATAATCTTTGGAATTTTAAGCCTTTAAGCATTTGATGCTATCTAATTGCACTATGTTGAATTAATTTTTTAATTATGTACTTGAGTATTTTAGTAGTTGATTCTACTCATTAAATAAGCATGTTCAAGTTGGCTTTACTTAGATTCTTTTGAAAGACTAAACAAACATTAAATATAGGAATTTACTATTTTTTAAGCACAACCCTTAGGGCTGTAGTTATCGGAACCCTTTTACTTTTTAGCTGCCAGAATAACATAAAACCCCCTCTCTTTACACTCGCTTGGTTCTTTTTGTCACTCTTTTTTTCCCTAGTCAAACTTTATAGACTTAGACGACATTTTATACCAATATTAAGTAGATAAGTAAGTATTATTATATGGGTTGTTGTTAAAATCGCTTCGATCTTCAACATAATTTGTTTTCATTCTGTATCCTTTTAACCCACATTCTCAATTCTATCTTTCTTACTAAGTTAGGGCGCTTTTTTCGGCATAAAACAACCGAATCAATCGGCCCGAATTGAATTGAGCCGAATCAACCGAATCAATCGAATCGAATTAAATTATAACTAATAATCAATAAATTTAGGAATTGAATCGAACCGAAAATAAAGTTTGGGAAGAAGCGGTCCTTAGTAGTTACTATTATTTTCTAAGCAAATCGTTAGGTTAGATATTCTTACTATTAAAATACCACTAATTTTTACCGTACATTTCAAATAATCCGACTAGTGGGGGCCATAATAAGTTCTTCCCTCCTTTTCGTAAAGCTTTCCCCTCTGTTTTTACTTGTGCTTTGAGAATCATCCAAAATATAGTATCTTTGCCATAAAAAAAAATAGCATCTTTAATTTGATTGTTCTGTGTACTTCCTCAACTCTAAAAATATTGCAAAACTTGTCTTTTTAAGTAGTTTTTTAATTAATGCAATATTTCTATTCGTAGAAAAAAAGATATATCCACACATGGAACCATTTACATTAAACAAGTTTTGTCTCTCCTTACTTTAACATAGATATTAACACAATACCCACTTACAATTTCCTCTTAAATCTCTTTGCTAAAGGCAAGTGTTGCAATAATTTTGAATTAGAGAAATTACTAAATACTTTATTAAAAAGTCCATATTACCATTTAAAAAAAGTTCACTCTAGGTAGCTGTTTCTGAAAAAATAGTTTATTAGGAAGATGTTTTTAAAAAGTGACATTTATGAGGTGATAGTCGACAACATAAATACAGCCTAACAACATATATGTGGGCTTAACTATTCAACACTAATTACACATCTGTGTAATCCCAAAGTCTAATGTACAGAAAATAATGTATAATAACCCCAATACTTTCAAGTTGGAGTATGTAACTCATAAATGTCCACCTAGTGGAGGAGAGAAAAATGTTGTTACAATAATAACTTAGCAGAAATATCCGTCACTTTGTCCATTCTTAGGCACATGAAACGAATTAATCGTGCCATCATGAATTGCATCCTGAAAAGTATGACAATTCACCTCAATATGTTTTCTTATGCTGATAAAAATTTGGATTTTAATTAATATACAAAGTCGTCTTTATGTCGCAATATAAGTTCATAACATACCTATGGCACTTCTAAAGACTGTCCAACAAATCATTAAGCCATTTGAGTTCACAAGTCAAAGTTGCCATAGAATGGAATTTTGCCTCAACTAAGGAGCGAGATACAATCACTTGTTTCTCAGTATTCCATAACAACCAAGAAAATCCAGTAGTCCAAACAACGAGCATTAATTAGTAAGTAGGAAACTAGCCCTGTTCAAGTTACACACAACGCAAAAATCCAAAAAAAAAAGAGATCAGTACTCATACAACTTCAGAATTTCGAGTAAATATAACCCAAACCGTGATAATCTAATACCGATTTTCTTGAATCAGATCACAAGCCAATCTTCTCAACTACTCAAAAAGTCAAATATCTAATTTCACAAACATCCATTTTTTTATTACGAAAAATAACCGGTAGCAGTTTAGAGGCTGGGTAAAAGGCTCAGTGATACTCCACTGAGCTACCATCACTCCCTCCTTCACAAACATCATAAATTGAGTATCCGATAATGAATACCCTCTATAGACTACAGCTCTACGTGGCCTTTCATACACCCAAAATAAAAACATTGTTGGTCCATTCAGGCAATTTATATCCTAATTTCTCTAATCTAAAAGTATGTAACAACTAGTAAGAACTAACAAGTACAACCTCTCCTTTAATATCTCTTTAGACAAAAAAAATCCAAAAAATGAGGTGTTGTGGAGACGAAGAAGAGGACAACCTCCTCCATCATCCCCTTATCACACCTTCTCCCTCGCAAACTCTACAAACCACCTCCATTATCACCAAAGAAGCGACGATTTCTCCAATGAATTCCAACTTTTCAGCTCTAATTTGCAGAGATGTTCTCAGAATCATCTTCGAGAAGCTTCCCATCGACGATTTAGCGCGTGCTGGTTGCGTTTGCAGGATTTGGAGCTCCGTTGCTTCTGATAGAGAAACTCAAACGGCGGCGTTTAGGGCGCCATGGAAATTGAAGGAAATTGTTGGAAATCCAACTTCTGGAAGCTTCTGGAGAGATAATAGCTTGAACAAATTCGCCATTTCTCATCGCATTCTTCGAGGTGATTCCGTCGCTAGTCTCGCTGTCAAGTATTCTGTTCAGGTTTCTATCTCTCTAATTTATTTTAATTCCATATTTTTTTGTATTATGATTTCAATTTTTGATGATTGATTCGTTGTTATTTGATTCTTCTTAATGTATATATGTGAGGTTTAGGAAAATTGATGTCAATAGATTTGTTGTTAATCGATTTTAGTTTGAAATATGAGAATCGAGAAATGGCATTGATTTTTGAATGCTTAAATATCAAATTTATTGTTGTTAGGGAAATGGTACGTGAAAAAGATACGATTTGATGGGAAATTAGCTAAGTTTACAAAGAAATATTCTTCGTTTAAGAACCCTAGTACTAGAGCTTTTTGCTCATGGAGCTATATTTTTCATTCGAGATTACAATCCGGAACAGAATGAAGATAATGTATTGGCAAGAATGTTAGACCATAAAGAAGCTATCATATCCCTAAGTTGGGGTGAGAATCTTCCGTTGGTTACGCCCTTTAAGTGTTGCATAAGTTTGATTACATCACCTTCAGTTCGAGCTGGGCGGGTTCTATTAAGAATAAGAAAATGATTCCTGGGATCGATGCTATTAGCCTAGTAGGTGTTATGTAGGTTTTGCAGATACTATGATATTACATGATATCAGAATCATATTGGAAGCTCCTTCAAAGTTATCTTTTGCCGTTCTTGTTTGGTTTTTGATGGGTTATCCGCGATGAGACTCTATGCAATACTTACATTAGTAGGAATTTTGAGCCTAAGATAGAAGATAATACCCTTAGAAGTTAGGAGCTCGTTCGATCGAATGAGGATAGATTTCGATTTGACTTGAATCTCAAATCTGAAAACCACAATCTTGTTCTTAATATTTTCCGGTGTTTTATCTCCTATAAGTCCTAAAACTATTTTTAGTCTACTTTCCCTTGGTTAGTGGTACTGTAGTAGTGCACATTGTGGGAAAGGTCCCTTTTGCTAGCCCCCTCTGTGCTTGCGAGTAACTTACACAGGCCTTTGGAGAGAATTTGTGTGGGGATCCGGATATCGAAAGATGCTGTAGAGAATTGAGAAAGTTTCATTTCAGTGTTGAGACATCGAGGTAGCAATGTCGAGCAATTAATTGATGAGATGGGTCGTAGCTAATGTAGCATGGGATGATTGCAACTTCTTCTTTCATCGACATTAATACAGTTTACCGTTCAAGCTTTTGATTAGAAGTGATTAGTTTTTAAATCCTAAAACGAAAAGAAAAGATGTTTAGTTTCTTATGGAGTATGAACAGGCATTACAATTCTGTATTATCACACCCCCACTTTCATTGATTCTTTGATGAGTGCAGATGAGAACTTTTTGTGGCACTACATTGAAATGTTTGAAATCCAATAGCTATTTTAGAAGCAGAGGGAGTGCAGTGCTTTTTTTTTTTTTTTTGGGGGGGGTTGGGGTTCACTGGAGCATACATGATTTTTTTTTAAAGTACAGATTACTGGAGTGTTAAGAAATGTATGCGGAGATCGATGAAGTGAAACTCTCCACATTGTCATGCAATGGGGTTACTAAAATTTTTGGGATCAATTTCCAAGTTGTTCAATATGGCAGCTTTTTCCCCTCGAAGTATTGTCCTGATACTCTGCATTTCTGGTATGGCTGATGGCGCAAGGGGAGATGGTTTACAAGAAGTGACACATATTTCTATGCGTCCCCAATGTCCCTTATGTTTTAGAAGATAGAAGCAGTGAGTGAGACATGTTCCTCTGTTCCTAATGTCCATCTTTTTAACTTTAAATAATTCACGTCGAGGAGTGAAATCAGGAAAGTTGTGTGTTTGCGCTCCCCGCACGCGTGTGTGTATGTGTGTGAGAGAGAGAGAGAGAGAGAGATGGGGGGATGCTTCTGAAAGGGTTAAGAGTAATAGTAATAGATGCACCTATAGTTGAAGTTCTTTGATTGGAATGACGTGCTATCTCCAGTTTACCGATTCCACGAGTCATGTCGTAGATGTTCAACAACTAGCTTGCTAAATACAGTTCAACGTCTCCCCCCCTGAGATTATATTAGGAAATTGATGACAACTTTTGTGGCTGTAAGTTGTGTAATGTGATGGTTGATGTGCTCTGTCCTTTCAGTGAAAGAGATTCAATTTGTTTTGTGTTTATTTTTTTGGGTGGGTGGGTGTGTTTAAATCGGGGGGGGGGGAGAGGGGGTTTGACAACCTGAACGTACGATAAAGTTGAAAATGATCTCTTTTCCATATTACTTTGACACTTTCATCTCTCAAGTCTATTTTACCGTCTTGATGAAGAACTGATTGACAAAATATGCTGCAGTTTGTTGATTATATCTCATGGATCTTCAGGTTATGGACATAAAACGACTGAACAACATGATGAGCGACCATGGCATTTACTCAAGGGAAAGGTTGCTCATCCCTGTGAGAAGTCCAAACATCCTTATTGATAGTACATGCTACATAGAACTTGATTTGTACGCAAAAAGGGAAGTAGCAGTCTTGTATCTGGAGGGAGGTCCAGAAGGGAAAAAGTCTGTCTGCTCTACCAGCAGGGCAACCTCAGATCTGGGTAAGAGAAGGGTGCTTGAATCTGTTAGAAGGAGCTTGCAGGTTGATGATGAGATTGCTCGGTACTATCTTTCTGTAACTGATGGTGATCCTCGGGCAGCACTCTCGGAATTCTCCGAGGACCTTAGATGGGAAAGACAGACAGGTCTAACCTAGCTGAAGATTAAAACAGAAAGGTGGCAATTGCCAAAGCAGAAGGCTAGGTCGCATTCTGTTGTAAGTCTTACCATTATCTGTGTGATTCTATACTTGAACGGAGTACCATCACTCCGCTTATTGCTGGGTATATCTCTTTGCCCACCTCAAGCGCAGGCAACCATTTAGCGGTCTTATCGGCAAGCATGCTATAAGAACACTGTAAAAGTAAATACTGTATTATTTGAGTTTATTAGCTGGTAATTGGAAGTCCTCTACATCAAACTAGCTGGCCTTGCCACTCAAAATTGCTTATAGGACAAGTCCATGCTATGTATATTGTATTAATGTACTTGATAAAAAGCAGTAAATTGTTGCTCAAGGTCTCTAATTTGATACTGTAACTGTGCGATTTTTGGGTTTTAATAAAAAGCAATAAAGAGGTATTGATGCTGTTTTTTCTGTTGCTGCATCCGTTTGGTTTTCCAGGTGGCATAGAACTGAATTGAAAAGCTCATAATGTGGCCTTTATTTCCTGGAAAATGCATAGAAAATCTTGAATGATATTGAACTTGAAAAAGAGAGAGATAGTTTTCATCATCTTTAGGATCATTATACACCATGAAAGTAGTTATCTATGCTTCATATGCCTCATAAAAACGAGTAAACGACACAACTATTTCCCGTTTCTCATTTAAGTTCGTGAATGGTGATGAAGAGCTATCTGGTCAAGCCAGTGGGGCACAACCTATGAACCTAAGCAATTATGAAATGGAAAGAGTATGTAAATAGTATAGTTCTGTGGCTACTTTACTCCATGTAAATTGTCGAACTTGTGTGTTTTTATTAATATAATATTGGTTGTAATAAGCAAATGGAGTATTCATCATTCCAACTTCTGTAATATGTTACGACCATCAAAGTCAAATGTGACCTATTATTTAGGAACAAAAGGAGTAATATTTATGTACATAATACTTTTCATGATGAACTGATTCTAAAATAGAACCGACTCCATAGCAATTTTCAAGGAACAATATACATGTTAGGTGTGAAAAATGAATTAGTGCCAATCATATGGAAAGATCAAGATAATTGAACTTTATTGAAGATATATGGAGAATATAGAGAAGAATGAATGAAGGAGATCAGAGAGAAATGGAGAAAGCTTTCTCTAAGTTATACAAGACTACATTTCAACTTGTTTATCTGTTGTATACCTTTTAATTATAATTAAGTTTTCACGATTAATTTATGTAATTGAAACCCATCCTTTATTAATACCAATGTGACTATGTGAGACCTGAATAGAACTCCTTAGCTTACTCAATACTATAGTATATACAATCATTTCTAATTCAAATTATGTAAGTGTCGTTGGTCGAACTCGGGTTGATGAGCTCAATGAACCTTGGCAACCACGTTGAGAACGCTTTGGGTGATAACGTGGGTAGGTCAGCCTATCCTCTTTTAGAGTTTTAGTAGTCCAGGACTGTTTGAAGCACCACGGATTACAATTTACAATGTGTGGCACTCCATTTTGCAATTGTTGTCTGCAAGACTGCAACAAAAATATGTACCAATTAATATTAATCAAGTTTTAAGTATATTAGGCTTCCTTCTAATAGATAAGAACACTCTTAAGAGACCCAAACACCCTGAGAACGTTTTTACAACGAATAGCATACTTGCTTTTCGTTATTTTTTGTTGTGATTATAGTCTCTTTCATATATAAACTAGTTTTGATTTCGGGTGACGTATGAGGTATTTTTGTGTCATATGATCTGGTGCTAAAAGATGTCAATAGAAGAAGGAAATAAGTCATGTTCGAAAATTTACATTCATGTTGTTTGTATTTCTTATAGGGTTCCGATAACTACAGCCCTAAGGGTTGTGCTTAAAAAATAGTAAATTCCTATATTTAATGTTTGTTTAGTCTTTCAAAAGAATCTAAGTAAAGCCAACTTGAACATGCTTATTTAATGAGTAGAATCAACTACTAAAATACTCAAGTACATAATTAAAAAATGAATTCAACATAGTGCAATTAGATAGCATCAAATGCTTAAAGGCTTAGAATTCCAAAGATTATTTAATGTAGCTTTCTTTTTAATGATGAGATTCTACTTTGTATTGAAAGTATAAGGATATATAATGAGTTATTAATGCTTAAATACAGCCCTAAGGGTTGTATTTAGCATTTGCCAAAGTAAAAAGGGGTTATGTTTTGTTATTCTCAGCAAAGAGGATGCAGCATGACCTGGTGTCAGAGTCCATACCACTATTTCAAAGAGCTGTAAAGCCCAACGTCCCAGAGATTCAGGATGTGCTCAAAGCATGAATATTTTTTGCATAGCCATAAAAGATAAACCAAATTAACCAACACACCAATATTTCATTCATCACACACGAAAATACAAGCTCATTATACAAACAACACTTCAAAAATACAAGCTCATCACACACGAAAATACAAGCTCATTATACAAACTATCAATTTCTATCATCCGTACATCAATCAGGAGCAGGGAAAATCCTACAAACCCTACCAACCTAAACAACCATTTAAGAAACCCAGTTGAAGATGCTGAGCACAAGTTCAAAAATGAAGCTGAAGAAAGAAAAAAGGAAATAGTATCGTAATCAACTAATTTGAGGATTATATCAAGGTAAAAAAGGAGATCCTATCTAGCATGTCCATGCTCCAGTATTTTGGATCTTAAATTTTGGCAATCAGTTAAGTCAAGTCATATTCTTCAGATTTCCGTATCCATGATGGTTGAATATTAGCAACTCATGTTGCTTTTCAAAAATTTATCTCAAGGCCAGGACCATAACACTTACCAGTAGTAAAACAAATTGAGTTAGAATCACATTTCCCATCCATGGCCATGACCAAGACCGTAAGCATCCATGTAACCTGCCTGAGCGCCATCACCATGACTGTGCCCATCATGGTGGCCATGGCTACCATGGCCATGATGATGGTGATTGCCTCCTGCTTTTGCTTCATCAAGCATCTTCTGGATATGTTCTGGCAAAGGCTCATGATCAGCTTTTCTTTCAGTCTTTGGCAGAGAAGATATCAAACTAATGATATTTTCAGCTACCTCACTTGAAGTGTCATCCTGCAATAATAACAAAGGGTAAGTATTGCATGTCAGTAGAACTTGAATAAGATATTAGAACTCAGTAAAGCTTGTCTATAGAGGATAGACCAACATAGCATAACTAAAGGTGGCATTAGATTGCGCCACTGATGCCCCATGCTAGGGCGAGCCAACGAGACCCATGGCAAGGTGGGGTCATAAAGTGTCAGACTTCCCTGCCTCCCTGTTATCTGGTCCATGCATGGTATGTGGACCACACGTAGGCCAATTCGTTCCAATGAGTTCTTCCTACATGATATACAGTATGGTCATTTGGCCTTTTCAATTCCCAGGTCTCCCTCTCCATGCATGTTCTTGCTGGATAACAAGTTCAAATAACATCATTATCTCTTGTTTCATCATGTGCTTACAGAAAATTTCTAAAGCAGTTATTAACCTTCATTACTTTTCATAAACTACATAAGACAATGCAGTAAATCAGTCAAACATTATTTTAGGTACTTGATATTGTTTCTGTTATGTATTCTCTTCTCAACTACTGCTCCTAACCATTCAAATACTTCAAATAAGGAAGTGGACAAAGCAAAACATCCGACAGTAAGTGAACAAGAGAAGAAACATGGAAAACATTCTTGTGCTTGCTCAAGGGCTCTGGTGAGAACATATACCAAACAAATAATTTCTACAGCCACCGGATCACATAAAATTCGAGTTTGACTTTGCAAAATGTGGTAAATGACTTCCTCCTTCCAACTAAAAAACTTCTAATCAGGCTTTAAGAGAAGAAAAAGAAATAGAAAATCAACTAGGGTAGGTCATGATTAACACAGTGCGGTTCCAATCAAGAGGCCCCCATCTGATATCGAACCTGAAAGAGGAATCATTAAAAAAAGGCCAGAAACAACTTAACATTGTCTACAATCTCCAGCAATCTAGTGGCGTCTACTACCAGCCAAAGAAGTGGAGTATGATATAAAAATATAAAAAATAAAAAACCAACAAAAGTGGTATAGAAAGTATGGCTATACCCCCAAACAAAAGAGAAAAACAGGATCCAATTAGGGGGTTACTATCTTCAATACTTCATACAGGAACTGCTTATATTTTGATCTTTCTGTGAATAAATTAAAGCTTTTAGCTTCCTTGGGCAGCCAAGAGCATTACTCAAAGAGCAGTCATATATATGGAGATAGATTGCCTAAGATTCATGGATTAATTTGTTAATGAATCCTTAGACAAAAGGTAAGGCATCAATATTGCTACGAAGTGCAGATGTAATTAGATCAGCTAGTGAGATCCTTGCAAGGTGATAACCAAAGTTTTGAGAACCAATTGTGGGTCTTTGACATACCCAAGATCTAGGAGGCTGGGTCAGGAAAGCATCCACATTATTACGTTTCTGATTACCTATGAGCCCCCAAAAAGAATTTGATAAGGAATTCCTCAATCCGCCTACACGTATAGACGCATTTCAATGACCAATCTGATGTGACAATGATATTCATCGAAAGGGTTGGCAGACACTTGTGAGGAAAAACAACAAATGCAGCATTCTAATGTGAAACCAGAAACTATTATTTTAAATACAAGAAAGAGTTCATGTTTGATGAAACAGGAAGGATAGCAAGGGTTCATGATCGATGAAATAAGAAGGTGGGCTAGCGTTCATGATTGATGATGAAATAAGAAGGCGGGCGAGCGTTCATGATCGATGAAACAGGAAGGCGGGCGAGCATATATGGCCGATGAAACAGGACGGCTAGCAAGCATTGATGGTCAATGAAACAGGAAGGCGGGCAAGAATTCAGAAACTAGACGCAAACAGAACATATCCAAATACAGAAGACAATGGACATTTCCTCAAACATTAAAAATCTCAAAAATCAGATTAATGGAAGACACTTTAGGGAGGAGAAATTGGGCACCTAGACAGTCACACGGCAAAAAGAGATTACACTGCCATCTATGTTACTTGGACCTCATTAATGTGCTGTCCTATATAAACTTCAGAAGATCCATAATCCAGAGGGTCAGATTCATTTGATAATCCCGATCGATTTCATAATGTTAGGTACTAATCTGTAGTCTCTACAAGTCATCACATATATAAAGTCGGACATGGATAGTTTAATATGAAATGAAGAAATTGAGTAGGCAGAACTGCCAATATCTGATAGAAAACTGCTATATCAAGTTCGCAACATCTCAAATGGAGCAAAGCTATAACAGAGGCAACGTAATTACGAGTTGGAAACTCTTCTTAACTAGAACTCCTGATATCAACTCACGCAGTTCACACCTTAACCGAGCAATCCTGTATACTATATACATTTTGCATTCAGCTGGCCTAGCTTTCTCAAAGGAGTCAAATCTGTCCCCAACTTACAGAACAGAGGATGTGAACTAAGTCTGACTAGTGACTACAACCCAATCTAAGTATCAAAGAAAGGATTTCAAGTTGTGGTAATATATGTGCTCCTTGAGTGAATAATCTAAGTTCATGGTACAATCTCTAGAAATGTATCATTAAGGAACCACTAAATCTTTTTTAGCTCATCTTTTACAGCTTGTTTGGATAAGACTTCAAAAAGGAAGTTGTGATTTTTGAATACAAAGAAACAAAGGCACAGTGAGATCCTACCTGAGGCCACCTCCCACCAGCATGGTTGATGAATTTAGCTTGAGAAACAACATCCGTGACCCGTTTACCCTCTTCATTCCACTCCTGTGACCAACTACCAGACCAAAGCACTTGCATTGGCATACCCTTAATTCCATCCATACTAGCCCATTCAGCCAAATTAAAACTCTCATTCAACTTCCTTCCCATTCCCACAATCGACTCCCTCCCATCTCTACCCTTCAAAAGGACCCTATGAGCCTCCACACTCGAACCCTTGGAGCAACACGAATCGATCAATTTCCCAAACACGGAATCGAACCTCAAAACAACCTCCCGAATCACCGGAACTTCCAATGCCCATATAGGCAATGCCATTCCCCTAGGTGTAGTATCAATGAGTGTAACACTCTTCAACAAACCTGTATTCTTTACCACCCAATTTGCCCCCATTAACAAAGCTGAATCATGTAAAACTAAATGCAAAGGAGCTAATCCCATTGAATCAACAACTTGGCCTAAAACCCTACCCACTTCTTGTGCACCCAAATCCAAGGGCTCAACAACCTCCTTCTTCGAAACCCGAATCCTAACCTCTTGATAAGGAAGCTGCCCCTTTTCAATCAAATTATCAAAACCCCAAAAAAGACCCTTCTCCTTAATCTCCTTATACACCTCAATTAAACTACCTAAAGCCCCACCCTCATTAACAACCTCTCTTTCTCTCACCACTGTTTTATCCGAAAAGCCGGAACCCGGCAAATCAATCGCCACAGCAAACAAACCCTTAGTAGATAATTCATCAACTACTTTACGAAATGTGAATGAATTACAACCTAACCCATGAATGATCAAGACATTTTCAGACATTTTTGGACCTTGTGAATAAGCAAACACTTCAATTGGGGGTTCATTTGGATTGATCTGAACTTTTATGGTTCTTCCTTTAGAGTAGTGATCTTTGAGAATGGTGGGTAATCTTAAAAACCAGGTTTTGGGGTCAGGGGAGGAAAAGGAGGAGAGAGAAACGAAGAAGAAAGTGATGACAGAAACAATTAGTGTAAAATAGAACCAGAAGATAAATGGGTTATGGGTTATGGTTCTTGATGATTGAGATTTGGGTTTTTTTGTGGGTTTAGATTGTGGTTTGGATTTTAGTTTGGGTTTGGGTTTGGGTTTGGGTTTGAGTTTGGAAGGGGAAGTTGGTTGGTCAATCTGGTCGTCTTCGTGTTCAGTTATGATCGCCATTGTTGAGTTCTTCGAGGTTTAATCTTTAGTGAGTTCGAAGAGCAAAAAATGGAGGAGTGTTAAAACTTCAAATTCTACTATTTCAGGCGAACAATCCGGCGAGTGCTTTTTTTAGGGCAAAAGAGTAATTTCCACTTTATAAGGGCAAAACAGTAATTTGTATCCAAATGGTGTCGATAAATTTTTTTTTCTTCTTTTAAGTAGTTAAGATGAAGGACCTGAACTGGCACCTCACTCAGGTTTAACCAATCAGATTTGCAGGTAGGGATGGAAATGGATGATGGATCCGCTTAACCCGGTTTTATTAAGCGGATGAAAACCCGAAATAAACGGATGAAAAGCGGGTGGCGGGTGATGGATGCGGGTGAGATTTTTTTCAACCATCACCCGATTAATCACCCGTTTAACACCCACCCATTAGAGCTGTTCACGGACGGGACGACCCGCTAAGCCCGCCCAACCCGGCTCGCTAATGTTGCGGGCTTGGACAACAAACTTTGAAAAAAATTTCTAAATGGGCGGGCCAAGCCCGGCCCGCTAATATTAATGGGCGGATATGGACAACCTCAAATATACCGCGGGCAAGCCCGCCCGGCCAGTTTATCATAATATCTATTTTCAATGAAATATAATTTTTTATCTAACTAATTTAGTGTTGATTTATCTTTTGGAATATATAGTTTATTTGCACTAATATAGCTTTGACAACACATAATTGTCTTTATTCTTACCTTTACTAACTTAATTTCTTAATAATTTATCGTCCTCTAACATTTTTGTTACGAATATTTTTAACTTTCTCTTTATCTTACGTTGTGATTATCAACTTTTTTTCTATTTTAACCAAAATTATGTTTTAATCTAAAAATATAAAAGGAAATTAACTAGAGTATTTGGAAAAAAATATAAGTATTAATAGGCCCGTTAGGCCATGAGCAAGCCCGCCCGTTTATTAGGGCGAGTCATGGGCAAGTAGTTTAGCCCGTATAAAAGGGCTTGGACTAGACATATTAGGCCCGTTGGACAAATTTTTTTGGTTAGGCCCGGCCCGCAACCCGCCCAAGCCCGCAAATGATCACCTCTGCCACCCATCATCCATATTATCAATTACACATGTTTATTTACTTACTTTATTAAATTTTTTAGTTGAAAATTTTAATAATATGTATCTTATGGCATAATTTTTTACAAAAATTGTTATATATCTCCTCACCCGATAACCATCCGACCCACCCGTTCACCCGATGGATGACGGATGGATGGATGCGGGTGATGACTTACGCGGGTGATGGATGGATGAGGATGGAGCGGATGGATGCGGGTGAAGCTCCCCCCGCCCCGAACCCGATCCATTTACATCCCTATTTGCAGGTCAGACTCCTTGGGAGGGAGGGGGGTGGTAAGGGAAACCTCACCCCCAAAGAGCCCCTAGTGGGGTTTGATCCCATGACAAAAGTCATGAGGCCAAACATTTACCACTATGCCAAGCCTTGCTTGGTAATGGTGTCGATAAATGATTGAACCATTAACAACACATAATGAAAATTTGAAGATAATACACCCACAAGATTAAGGGTGTGTTTTCTTCACCTTAATAAATTAAGTTTCAGGTCCAATCAGTTCAGTTCAGTTCGGATAAGTTTCAATCAGGTCAATAAGTTCCAATCAGGTCCAATAAGTTACAATTAGGTGCAATAAGTTCCAATCAGGTCTAATCAAGTCTAATAAGTTCCAGTAAGGTCCAAATAGTCAATGATCAATATATTTAAATTAAAATTTTAATTAAAGTACCACTATGATCTATACTAATATATTAAAAAGCGTTCCTAAGAACGTATATGTGCCATGTGTCACCATCCCTCATTCAGTGTCATTCTATCCACGTCTTTCTCATATAGTAGAAAAAAAAGCATTGTTAACGTGAAGATTCGAACCCATAACCTCAAGTATGAAAGAAAGAGATCGAACCATCACTCCACCATATTATTATTGCTTATCTAATCAAAATTAATGATGATATATGAATCGAAAACTTTTGGATCGACTTTTTAAAATGAGTGTGAGATGACTTATTTAACTACCACTAAATTGTAGCACAGAGAAAACCCGGGGCATCGCTCGGGCCTAAACACTAGTTATTATATAGTATTGTATTTGTAATATTGTCTATTATTTTATTATTCATATTACTATTAGCTGATTATGTTATTATTAAAAAATATTATAACCATGGTCAAATAAGATTAACAATAATAATCATCATAATTATAATATTTTGAGATTCGTCTTTAAATAATTAGAGATAACATGTTTTCGTTTCCAATAACAATGAAAGATATAAATGTTATTAATTGATTTTCTACTAGAGCTTTATGAAATCAAAGCAAGACTATTAGATATATTAGTGGTGAAAGTCGTATATAGGCAAGCATATAAATAATTTTTTTTGTTAAAATATTAATTATAAGAGATAATTAATAATTACTATTTTTTCGAAGGATAAATTTTAATAACTATTGTGTCATAAGAAATTTTGAGGGATAATATTTATTTTAGGGGTAATATTTATGTTATTACTCATCAAATTTTTTGTCAAATAAGATCAAATAAGTTCCAATTAGGTCCAATAAGGTCTAATAAGTTTCAATCAGGTCCAATCAGGTTTAATAAGTTCCAATCAGGTCAATAAGTTTCAATCAGGTCCAATAAGTTCCAATCAGGTTCAATCAGGTCCAATAAGTTGAATCAGGTCCAATCAGGTCCAATAAGTTCAGTTCAGTTCAGGGTTATTCAGGTAAAGAGAACGCACCCTAACTACTCATTTCCAATATATACTTGACACTAAAAAGCCATGTGTCCATATCAATTCATAAGTGCATAAAAGCTATGCCCCACTAGCTCCTTGAAGCGGCCACACTTTGCACTTACATAGGTAGATCTCTAAGAAAAACATGCTCTTGTGATAAAGCACAATGTCAAGAGACCTACTAAGATTAAACAACGTCTTAAACCATCACAGATTTAAAGAACTTTACCTTGGATGTTTATATAAGTTCTTTCAATCATCAAATAAGGAAATTAATCTTATTGAACTCAAGACCCAACGTCTTATTGGGCGTTAAGTTAAGATTCCCTTACTCGTGATTACCAATGGGCACTAATCTTAAACCGATTGTCATCCTCTTTACCGTATCTCTAGCTAATGCCTTTATGAAACAATCCACTAGATTATACGTAGTTCTCACATAACTAGTCAACACTAATAACACTATCTTTGATAAGTCCTTGGACATAACTATGTCTCACACCAATGTGCATTGACTTACCATTATACACTTGACTATAAACTCTTGCCAATACTGTATCACTATCACAATGTATAGCAATAGGTGATATTGGTTTTGGCAACAAAGGTATCTCAAACATGAGATTCCTTCACCACTCGGCTTCTTTGCTTGCCGATGATAGTGCTATAAACTCCGATGTTATTGAAGAATCAGCAATGCAAGTTTGTTTCTTGGAAGCCCAAAATATAGCACCTCCCCCAAGGAGGAATACTCATCCACTTGTGAGGAATGATCTTCTCTATTAGAGATCCACCTTGCATCTGAATACCCTTCAAATACCGAAAGATATCCACTATGAGACAAACCATAATCCATGGTTTTTCTCAAATACTTAAATACTCAACGATTAGCTTGCCAATGTTCCATATAGGATTACTAGTATATCTACTTAATTTCCCCACCGCAAACGTGATATCCGGCCTAGTACTCGTCGTAGCATACATCAAACATACTATAAACCTCACATACTCAAGTTGAGACACGACATTATCATTATTTGGCAATAATTTTTCAATTGGGTACATAGGAGTTGAAACAAGAGAGAAATCACTAACATTAAAATTTCTTGAGCACTTTCTCGATGTAATGAGATTGGGTCCATACTAGTAATGAAATACAAAGTAATAATAATATAAGTAATAATAAGTTTTATAAAAGATAAGTTCAGATCAGATCAGATCAGTTCAGATCAGATCAGTTCAGATCAGATCAGATCAGAAAAAATAAGTTCAGATCAGATCAGATAAGTTTAGATCACTAAATTTCAGATGAACTAAACATAGCCTTAATTCTCATACCTAAGATGACATCCGCCTCCCCCAAATCTTTAATGGAGAATTTTGAAGATAGAAAGGATTTTGTCCACTCAACTTGTGACAAATCCGTTCCAAAAATCAACATGTCATTTATATATAAACAAATCATGACACCATTACCGTTGTCATCAAATTTGCTATATACAAACTTGTCTGAATTGTTCAATTTGAAACCATTAGACAACACAACCTCATCAAACTTTTAATGCCATTGCTTTGGTGCTTGTTTTAGCCCATACAAAAATCTAATCAACTTGCATACTTTATGCTCTTGACCTTTCACGACAAACATTTTCGGTTGTCGCATGTAAACATCTTCTTCTAGTTCTCCATTCAAGAACGTCGTCTTGGCATCCATTTGATGGATCACAAGATTATGAGTAACTGTCAGAATCCGCGAAACAACACAAAACATTCACGGATCAGGAACACGTTGCGGGGTGCGACCCACATCGCGACTCGCGAGCTGGGCAACCCAGTCATGTTGCGGGGTGCGACCAGCCACTGACATCCCAAAGTTTGACGTGATTTGATGGAGGCTTCACGTCACGAGGTGTGACATGGCTCGCGAGGTGCGAGCAGGCATCACCATGAGTCGCGAGGTGCGAGGGTTCTCGCGAGGTGCGAGCCCCTACTGCCCTCCATTTCTTTGTGTCGAAGAAAGTATGAAACACGACTCACATATAACATATTATTATATCATATGTTATTTAACTTACAACACCATAACTGAGCAACTTAAATAAACACATCATGAATTAAACCTTACATTATACTCTAAATCTCTAACACTATAACTCTATTAGTTTAAAAATAAAAATAAAAATAAAAAACGGAAAATCAGTTTAACAAACTGCAAAGCAGTTACCATTATCCTTCGACTTTGCATGCAGACGTACATATAAGGCTAGTAGTGTAAAATTTAAACCGTTGCAAGTAAAAAGAAACGGAGGTAGTTATTACTTAGGAAAAATTCCCTAGAATAAGTCAACCTTTGGCCGGTCTTCTTTAATTAAGGCTAACTTTTCGAAACTCCTAATTAAGTTTAATTTGTAACCTCATTAACTTTACTTAGGTCGCATTAAGTTTTAACCTGCAACAGTAGGTAATTGTAGGTTTTATGCTGACGTGGCATTGACCGTTGGGGTTTTTTAATTTCTTTTTGCCCTTTTTTTTCCTTTTCTTCTCTTATCCCATAGAAACCCCTCTTTCTCCTCTTTCCTCTGCGAAACTTTACCCCATCTCTTTCATCTCCTCTTTCTTTCATTCATCCTCCATTAAAATTCACTCCTCCCTCTTTTTTTTGAAAAAAGATTAACATTGCAGCAAGATGTCAGCAAGGAAAGCTAGTTCCTTTGGCTCTGGTTCCTCGTCAAGCTCAAGGAGGGGGCATCGAACGGTGAAATGTAATTGTGGGAATGATGCTGTGATTAGAACGGTGAAGAACGGCCCAAACTCAGGTTCCAAATTTTATGGGTGCCCTCTTTGGCCTGTAAGTTCAATTGCATTAGGTTGTTAATTTTTTTTAGGGTTTTATGTCAAAGTTTAAGGATTTTTCTAAGCATTGGTATGTCTTGTTATTTGTTTGGTTTTTAGGACACAAAATGTGACATGTTCAAGTTGATTGATGGTAATAATGCAATTGAGGAACTTCAATTGTTTGAGAAGGACACTACCATAGCAGAGATGGAGGTGGTTATGAAGTTTAAAGATGATAAGATCAAGAAACTGCAAAGGAAGAAGGGGAGTTTGGAAGAAGAAGTTCGTGGATTGAGGGATGAACTAAGCCAATCTAGAGTTGACATTATGAAAGCTAAGACAGACAGGAAAAATTTGCAGCTGGCCCTAATTGTTGTTTGTGTTTTGTTCATTAGTATGTACTGTCTTAAGTAGACAATATCATGGGAAAAAATTCCCTATGATGATGATGTATTGTATGATATGATGATGTTAGTTATGCTATGTTTGGATTGAATGATATGAGAAAATATGAATTTTGGCTTCATTTCAATTGTTGTTAAAAAATACAGTACATCAACAACTTAAGATCTAGGGCAATCAGCCAAATACACAGGGCACCTTGCCAAGTAAATGTTTTTACAAAAAGGAACAACACCAAAACACCATCCACTCCAACAAAACTACTGTAACTACTGTTTAGTTTCACACAAAAAAGACATTAATCTACTGAGTTGGATTCATAACAGTAGAAGCTTGACTTGATTGTGGATCTTGAGTTACTCTTTCACCAATGACCTGCATTTACAGAGGGAATAACAATGAGAATTTGAACAGAAAAAAATGGATCAAAAGATGTGACATTATAAACTTACATGAGATATGGGATTTCCATCACCACTAAAAAAAACACCCACACCAACAGGAATCTGCAAAAAAAAAAAAAAGTTTGTTAGTGAGTTTATTGTTTCCTAATGACTGATATAACCTAAAAGGCTAAAACACATGTTCATACCTGATTTCTTGCCCTCCCCCTACCTCTCCCTCTTCCTCTTCCAGTTCCTATTGCACCCCTGCCAGCTGAACCAGAAGCCCTTCCCCTTCCTATAGTAACACTCCCCGCCAACCCCTACACCACCTAAGACACCCCCGCGCCCACTCGCACCACCTAGGACACCCCCGCCAACCCCCGCACCAAACATGAACACCCCCGCCAACCACTTCACCACCAGGAGCACCCCTACCTCTTGCTCTCCCAGATCCACTTGAACTTCCCCTACCAGTTGCTTCACTTCTAGATCCCCTTCCCCCTAAAATCATCCTTCCTCCCCTGCCTAGCTGTGTTGGTTGAGCTGAAACTGAGTGATGTAGGGGTGTTGGTTGAGTATCATTGTTGGGTGTAGCAGTGTTGGTTGTGGTCTCTTTTCCTGGGCCTGCCCCTCGCCTTCTTAGGTGCGGTGTTCGGATGGTTGTATTACACCTTTTGTGGGCAACCTCTTTTATTGTGGCCTTTGGTTTTGCACAAAGTGCATGTCATTTCCATGCCATGTCTGGATAGTGTCCCTGGCCTCTTTGGATCCTCAAAGGGGTCTCTTATTCTGCTTTTTCTAGGCCTACCAGGCCCCACTTTGATGGGAGGGGGATCTATCTTCATTTCCAGTCTTGGCCAATGCCTCTCTCCTTCAATTGGAGGTATTGACCAAGCATATGATTTCAAATACACTTCAGTTTTGTAGCACTCATCTACATAAGCCTCTGCTTCATGGTTAAGGAAGAATATGCATGCCAAAGCATGGCAGCAAGGAATTCCCATCATATCCCACTTCGCATGTACGTGTCTTTGCATCTAAGTCCACAATCAGTTGGTCCAAGTAGTATCTAACATTAAAAATGTGTTCTGTTGATGGGAGAACATCACAGTTTGATGCCTTTGCTTTCTCTTTTTCTAATATAGACTGAATCCTAGGGCACAATCTAGAATTCTGCTTCCCCATTTCCTTTCTCTTGTTGACCAATCTTTGCATGAGTGCAACTCTTATGTCCTCCATCATGTAAATTAAATGCTTAGTCCTAGCATTGATTATATATCCATTAAAAGTTTCAGCCATGTTATTAGTGATGGCATCACTTTTAATGGATGTGTTCATGAAGGCTCGACAAAAAACCTTTGGATTATAGGTCTTGAAAGCATGGGCAAAGACGCATTTACTTCTTCAAGCTCAGCCGTAGCATCATTATAGTCAGCTAGACTATATGCTTTGGCTATCTTCCAGAACATGAGTTTCATCTCATCTCCCCTAAAGTTTTTATGCCAGTGGGCAAACACATGACGAGCACAATGTTTGTGCTCTGCCTTAGGGAGAACAGATGCCACTGCATTTAGGATAGCCTAAAATATGCAAATATGTGTGTTACATAAATAATTAAGTTGATGTATATATGCATAAACATGTGTGTGTTTGTTAAAGTAACCTAGTTAAGTAGGTGTATATATGCATATATATGTGTGTGTGTATGTTGAAGTAACATAATTATGTAGGTGTATATGTGTATAGATGATGCAAACATGAATATAAAAGAAACATATATAAACATAACTTAATATTATGCAACAGTAGGTTAATAAATGCAAGCAAGTGTTTATTAAACAACAGTAGCAAGAAATGATAGTTCTATGATGAAATTAATACCTGGTGCTCATCTGAAATGATAGCAATTCCAGTGCCATCTCCCAGTTGTAAACAAGTTTGTAGGTGGAGGAAAAACCACTCCCATGACAAGTTGTTTTCCCCTTCAACTGCTGCCCATGCAATTGGGAACATTTGCTCATTAGCATCCCTCCCTACAGCTGCAATAATCTGACCACCCAAGAAGGTCTTTAAGAAAGCAGCATCTACACATATCACCTTCCTACAACCTTCCCTCCACCCTTTTGAAGCCCTTCAAAAACAGCAGAACAACCTTTGAAATACCGGAGGGTTAGCTTGTTTGGATCCATCGCTACCAAGTCCACAACCGTACTGGGGCTTCAAGACTTCAAGGCTGCCATGTACCTTCCTACCTTCAGGTAATGGTCTTGCATAGATCCATGCAACATCTTGTGTGCTGCATACTTAACTTTATATGCAAATGTTTTTGTAACCAATACCTTATATGCCCTTTTTACAGTTTCAATGATGTCCTTGGCAGGTCAATGTGGCCTTGCCTTGAATACCTCTAACATTTCCCTAGCAACCCAAGTTGTCTTTAATTGCCTATTTTTTTTCATGTTCCTATGGCAGTGGTGCACCCCAACTACTTTCCTAACAATGAAAGTGGCTTTGTGTGAATGCCAAGATGCATACAAGTAGAATGGACAACTCTTGTCACAAGTCACTCCAACCTCCTGTCTCCTAGCTTTGTTGCTTATTGTGACAATGACATTTCTTCCTTGCATGATTGCATACTTAGCCACTGCATTCTTAAAATCATCTCTTGTTGTAAACCTCTGACCTACTTTCCATTCAAACTTAGTGAAATCAGTTTCTGGACTAACTAGCATCCCTCTTCTCGACCTCCCGCCACCCTCATTCTCATCACCACCTGTCCTGGGGTGTCTCACAGTCATCCTGACTATCATAGTACTCACTTTCATACCCTGTGCCTACCTCTACTCTAGGTGGATCTGTCACTGGTGGTTGTTGTGTATTTAATTTCCCCTCAGCAGCTTCCTTTTGCAATTGTTGGGCAATGTGCAACAAGTTATTTGTGCAAGTTTTCACCCTTTCTCTGGCTAATGCAAACTCCTCATCACTATTATCAGATTCCCCAACCAAACCTTGGTCAGCAGCTAAGTCTTCAACCTCAATATCCTCAACATCAAACTCTTCCTCAATCAGTTCATCATCACTTGCACCAATGTTATCCCCAACTGGGTTGTTTTCAGCATCATAAAGAGGGTCATCCTCATCCTCACTAGACTGACTTATCAGGTCACTGTACCTAAGAGGACTATCTGATCTGGGATCAATCCATTCATAATTATTAAAAAAATCATCTACAATTGGTTGTTTTTGGGCAGGAGAGGAATTGGTCTTTTCTTTGCCTTTGGCTTTGTGACTAGGGTTTGTTGGAGCTGCTTGTTTGTGTATATCAGTTTCTGTGGAACTGGTTTGTGTTTTTTTAAGGTTTGAATATGTGGCTGAGGTGTCCACAAACAAGGGTTGCTTTGACTTTGTGGCAGTCTGGCTTTTTGAGGAGATGGTTATTTCAATACCAGGTGGTTCTATTGGGCCAATACAACATTTCAGCCTTGGGCTTGACCTAGTTGGTACATCAGTTTGTGGGCCTCTTCTAGGTGTTAATTTCTGGGTCCTATTGGGTGGTGGGCTATTTGATGTCACTTTTAGCTTTGTAGGACTAGGCATCCCTACATGTTTCACATAAACATCAAGACTCCTGTTTTTCATAGCTAATTGACCCATTTCAAACACCCCTGCATCATTCTCAACACACCTCAATCCTTCCATCAATGTCTTACCTTCAAGCTTGTAGTACACCTTATCAACTTCATTGTAATTACCAGACTTACAAGCTAATTCATGAACTCCCCAGAAACACATTTCATCTGGGTTCACCTGAAAGGTCCTGCCTTGACCCCCTAAATACACCAATTCCCCATTTTTCACAACCTGGAACTTCCCACCATGCCAATACCTCAATGTCACATGATTTTCAAATGGATTATTTGTCATTGTGCCCTAAAAAATTGTATTTCAATTTCAGATGCGATTCACAATAAAATTTCACAAACTACAAAAATAAGACTCACCCACACATAATGATCAAAAACCGCAAACACAATTTACACAAAACATGTATCATTCCCGTAATTTTTTCACATTTCACAAACCCTAATAGAAATTATGAAAATTTACAACTTTGCACTCTAAATCAACAATTTTTTGAACTTCCCTCAACAACAATTAAGCTACAACAACAACGAGTTCCACTTTGTCTCTTTGAAATTATGAAAAAAAAGAGGTGAAAAAAACAAGTACCTGCATCCACTAATGTCGATGAACCTTCCTGCTGAAGAGAAAAAGAAAGGAAGATGAATGTTGGTCTTCTTTAATTCTTTCGCATTTAACTGGAACAGAGTAGTAGAGGGAAGAAGATGATGAGGAGAAGTTGAAGAGAGAGAAATGAGAGAATAGTACTGACATGAGGAGAGAGAATTCTAATTTCCCTCTTCTTTTCCCTCTTCTTTTTTCATTTCTTTTCTCATTAAAAAAGTCAATATGTCAACCTAATGTTTTCTTTTACCAGTCAAACAGGTTAACAGTAAAATAACCTAAGTAAAGTTAATGAGGTTACAAATTAAACTTAATTAGGAGTTTCGAAAAGTTAGCCTTAATTAAAGAAGACCGGCCAAAGGTTGACTTATTCTAGGGAATTTTTCCTATTACTTATTAGAGGAGCTTTGCCAAAAGTCATGCTTATTCAATCTCAAGGACAAAACCATCTTTTCACATGAAGAGGATACTTCATCAATAATCATCCCGTTATCTCTCTCTCCTCTCCTTCCTCACTCCATATTCCATAACCATGGAAGCTCTTTCTCTCTCCTCCGTAAAGTTCGCTCTCAACTCTACTCACTACTTCCGCTTTCTCTCTCTCTCCTCACCCCCACTCTATCACAAATTAAAATCCCCTCCTTCAATTTCCAGAATTTCCCCAAATTTACCCTCTTTCTCTCTCATCAAATGTTGCAGCTCCTTCACTGCAAAACCCTCGTCGGAGCTCCGAAAACTTAGACAAGTAAATTCGAATGGTGATGCGAAGCTTCGAGAATTGCGGGAGCAATTCAGTAAACCTGGCGTTGGTATCGATGCTTATATCATCCCTTCTCAAGACGCTCACCAGGTTTTTCTCTCTCTTCCTTTTAATACAAAACTAGTTTGTAGGTATGGGCTATTCTCCGGGTAATTATAGTTTTCATTATTAATATTTAATTTACTTTAATATTTGGTTTAGTGGTTAAGTCGTTAGTAAATAAACTCAAAGGTATAGGATCAAATCCTATACAATGCATTTACTTTTTTTTTTGTTGTTGTATATGAATCACGTGGAGTAAAACAACGATTAGAGCGCCACGTATCGTCGTTGTTTGGTTAAGAACACCTTTCTAATATACTAGTTTTGAAGCCCGTTCGTTGCACGGGTTGTTGTTTATATCGTTGTTTTGCTAATTTTTAGTTAACATTGTTGATTTTGTGTTGCTATGAAATGAGATTTTTCAACACCATTTTATTTACATAGTTTCTCCGTTCTTTTTCTATTGCAATAATCACCACTTTGGTAGTTTCATCTATTGGGACCACTCCACTTTTTGTAAAAATAGCAACTATATTTGACAATATTGCCATTTTATGTTAATAAAACCATCATTAATTACTCAAATTACCTTATAAAGTTGCATTTACTTTATTAAGGATTTACTTATCCCCTGCTTTTGTTAATTAAAGGGGTACTTCTATGTTAAACTACCCATTTTCTTCATTTCCTTAAAAACTATGCTAAATCCGTAGTAGAAAAATAACGAACAAAGTATTTATCATTATACTCTAATTTCTAAATTTGTTATTGCGATATATAAATTATATATTTTTTAATATTCAACTGAATATTGTAGCCAAGTCTATTATTAAATGGTATCCCTATAATGAGTATGACTAACAATAGCTAACACAATTTTAACATGAAGAATACCCAAATGATACTTGACGAAAGTAGAGGGTACTTATTTAATAGATGCAGGGTAGAAGATAGAGAAAAACATAAGTGTCAATCACAACTTTAACTTTTAATGGCACATAAACACTATAAAAGAAGACCACAATGATGGTATCACATATAATACGCTATTTTTATAGCTATTTTTATATGTATTTAAAATAAATAATAAATAATATGTTATTGTTCATCTAAATAAACAAATTTTCAGAACTTATTTCGAAGCATATTTCGAGCACTCTCCAATGTTAAAAAAAGTATAATATTGCGAATTTATAGCAAAAGTTATGTTCAAATACATATTATAATAATTTAGGTTGTTTATCTAAAATCAAACTGTAATCTTTACTTATCCAAAACACCTTATATGTATTTATATATATGTTGGATACTATTTTTTTTTTAAAAACATAAAAATTAAAAAGAATGAGATGCCATGCTTAGATAGAGCTCTATATATCTCGAATTCTAAGGTTTTTTTTTTTTAAATCAAACTGTAATTTTTTCATCATCCAAAATTCTAATATATATGTAACTTTATCGCCATAGATTTTAGTTTTTGTTGTAATAATAAAGTTTCCTTAATAAATTTAGTTTCAATACTAAATTGTTTTGGTTCATTTGAGTAAAGTTGAGGTTTTGAATGATAATATGTTTAATCCTATAAATCAGACGTATGATAAAATGCTATAATCACATATAGTACATTGTACTTATAGCTATTATTATATCTATCTAAAAGAAAGACTAAATAATGCATTACCATTCATCTAATTAAATATATTTTCATGAGTTATAAAACTATATAGTAAATGGATCTTATTTTGAAACATATTTCAAGCACTTTTCAATGGTAAACAATTATAATTTTTTGAATTAGGTAACAAAAGTTATATTCAATTTACATAATATAATACTTTAGGTTGTTTATTTAAAACGAAACTCTAATTATTCCTATCAAAAACTCTTTTATGTATTTAAATATATGTAGAACTCTATTTTCTAAAATATTTAAAATGAAAACTAATGACATGGCAATCCTACGTGACACTCTCTATTTCATAAGTTGTAGAACTATATTGTAAATGGATCTTATTTCGGAGCATATTCCGAGCACTGTCCAATTATACAATAATTACAATATTTCGAATTCCGTAGCTAAAGTTATACACATTTTACATAATATAATAATTTAGGTTGTTCATTCAAAACCAAACTCTAATTTTTGCTTATCCAAAACTCCTTATATGTATTTAAATATATGTAGAACTCTATTTTTATAAAAGATAAAAATAAAATTTGATGGCGTGGCAATCCTACGTGGCACGCTCTATGGCCTCGAAATCTTGAGGAGCTCCCTATGCTTCCGAAAAGTTCCTCCTTTATATATATATATATATTGATTAGTATAGATAGATGTCTATTTATGCAGTGATGTGAATCTAATAACGGAAAATTTCTGAACAATAACTTAGCATTAATAACGCTTAAATTTGTCATAAGTTCCTAAACTAATACAGTACCACTTTAGGAATTGTATTTAATTGTGTATGTAGCAGGACTGCATATATTAAAACCGTTATTTTAATGTTAGTAAATTATTCGGATTTTGTCATGCAGAGTGAATTTATTGCTGAATGTTTTATGCGAAGAGCCTATATTTCTGGGTTTACTGGGAGTGCTGGCACTGCTGTTGTCACAAAAGATAAAGCAGCGTTGTGGACAGATGGGCGGTATTTTCTGCAGGTATGAAAGTAAAATTGTTTTTCCTGATGATTGCAGGAAGTCTGAATGATTTATGTGGAGTAGAGACCTTCCCACTTTCTAGAATATTGATTCTTCTATCATCAGAAATTCAAAATGATCAAGAAGATTGTAGTAAGCTTAAGGGTTTTTTCTACGTAGTTCCCTGTGTTTTACGAAATTCTATGTTGTACTCCACCTTTTTGAAATTTCTACGTTGTACCCCTAAGGTTTCTAAATATTACACAAAATACTCTTATACAATATATCATATAGTAGATATTGGCACTTTCTTACCCTGTGGGCATAGAGTAGGACTTTTGATCCTTGTTAGTTTGACTGAGCTTTAGGATATGATATGAGAAATTAAAGGCCAAGTGAGGTTTGGGGTAGGATTTTCTATTAGTAAGGGTATTTTGTTTGACGTTCAGAAAGTTTAGGGGTACAACTACAACATAGAATTTCTTACAACACAGGGGCACAACGTAAGAAAAACCCTAAGCTTAATTTCTTGCTAGAAAGGTTGGGAGAATAACCACTATTTTGCACCCCAGAAGCCTCACTGCTCAATTTCTACAGTGCCACTGAAAAATATCTTATTTTGCTTCATTGATAACTAAGCTATGGTCAGTTGACGATCGGGAAGGGAAAAGGGACTTGGGACTTTGGGGGAAGCAGAAAAAAAGATGTTTTATGGGAATCTCATGAATTAACACTTCAGACATCTAGATGGTTTTATGATCTAACTGGCTAGCAGGCTAGCAGCTGCCCATTTCTATTCTTTAGCACATTTTGGAACTTTTAATTGTGTACTAGTATTTTGTAGTTCTTTGTTGAACTTTTTAAATTGTGGTCTTTCATGATACCTTGTATCTCTTTACCTTATGGCCAAGGCAAATGATTTCTCAGTTTCATTCTTATGCTGGAACTCCAATCTTCTTTTGTTTTGTTTTGTGTCGTGATCAGGCTGAAAAGCAACTGAGCTCTGATTGGATACTCATGCGCGCCGGTAATATGGGTGTTCCCACTATGTCTGAGTGGCTTGATGATGTGCTTACACCTGGCTCCAGAGTTGGCATTGATCCTGTAAGACCATTTTTTGATGTGACTGGTTTAGTTACTGAATTTTGTTCTGCTGAGGAACTTAATTGACTTTTCCTCTAATTTCAATAAGGATTGTGGTTGCATGTATGATTATTTTCCATTGTAATATGGCATTTTTTGTTTGCATAATTGATAATTCTATATCTTGGAGTTGATGAGATCCTTTCTGGTTAGTATGTATTCATTTTTTTTTGAAGAAATTTAGTATGTATTTTATATTATATATGTCCCATATCCTCTTCTTCTCTTTTGTATAACCTGTTTACTTCTCTTGCCATTTGTATACAATAGTTAACAGATTATGCTGGTCTTTCATGATACTATATCTTGGTTCTGTGAAGGGAACAGTTCCTATTTTCCTTTGATGCTGCTGAAGAACTCAGAGATGATATCTCAAAGAAAAACCATGAGTTAGTTCTTCTGTCCAAGACCAATCTTGTAGATGAAATTTGGCAGGAATCAAGGCCAAAACCTCCAAGCAAACCTGTGAGGTTGCATGAGTTGAAGTATGCTGGAGTAGATGTGTCTTGGAAGTTATCTTGGTTGAGATCCCAGCTTGCAAATGATGATTGCTCTGCTATAGTGATTACCAGGCTTGATGAAATTGCATGGTTGCTCAATTTGGTGAGATTCTCAACTCTACTCCAGTTGCTAAATTCTGGAAAATTGAAATTTGTACTGTGATTCTATTTACAGGAGCTACATAAATATAGTACAATTGGTGATTATAATTTTTTAATGTATGAATTTCAGAGAGGAAGTGATATTCCTAATTCTCCTGTTATGTATGCATACTTGGTTGTGGAGACTGATCAGGCCAAGCTATTCATTGATGAATCTAAAATCACATCAGAAGTGATGGACTACTTGCAGAATGCTGGTGTAGAGTTGAGACCTTATGATTCAATCTTGAAGGCAGTTGAGAAGTAAGAATGTATAGATGTTGGAATCGTGCTTGAATATGAAAATATATGTCTTGAGTGTTATCTTTGATCAATGACCCCTTTTCAAATAAGTGAGAGTCATAAAGAAGCTACAATTATGAGATGTTATGCATCCCATCTTCTTATGTTCTTGGTATTAGATGCAATACTTTGTTTAGACGACATATTTCATTTAGGCCATTAAGTTTTCTACAGATTTTTCATGGAGATCAGAGACACATAATAAAGTTAATTGTGATGTACTACGTTTGTTGCTTATGGTCTATTTACTCGCTTACATTTTCTGTTTTATATAGTTAGCTAAATTTTGTCATTTGGAGTCTGGCCTTCCTTTCTGGTAAAACTAGCTATGAGTATGAACCATTTGTGGATCCTATCATATGATTTGGAATATTAATTTAGAAAGCATGTGCAAGATATCCTTAAAAACATTGTGACATGACAATTTTTTTTTAAAATTTGGAATTTTTTTTTCTTTGATTTCTTGATTTTTTTTTTACAGTTTGGCAGTTGATGGGGCTCACCTTTTGATCGACACAGCAACTGTTAATGCTGCTATTGTCAACACTTTTAAGCTGGCTGCCAAAAACTTTGACAAAAAGGAGCGTAAGTCTAAGTTATATGGTAGCTCAAATGGTGGATTTGACAGAGCAACTGCTGTCCATAGGAGTTCCCCTATTTCAATTGCTAAGGCATTGAAAAATGACGCTGAAATAGAAGGGATGCGCAATTCTCATTTAAGGTATTTTGGGTGCTCTTCTTATTGTTTAAACTTTAAACATACATGCATAGACTCATCACGTGTACATAGCATGTGTAGATGCCACTTCACAATCTAGACCCCTACTTTTATCTCTTGTTGACTACACACGTTTGTCAATGCACTTTTCTGAACTTAAATATCAGTAAAATTATAACGATTGAAATTTAATCAAATACCATTGAGACGAATCAAACAAGATCCCACATGACTATTTTTTCTTATATGTTGAGAAGAACTTAGAAGATTCTCTCTATTTGTGAAATAGTGTCAAGATTCCAAATAGGAAGAACAAAAAAGAAACTCAAAGCGTATTACTTTTTTTAGGGTGGGGGTGGGGGGTGGGGGAGATTCAGGTTGTAGTAAGCGAGGGTCGAGGGTGCCTCTTTGACTCTTTACACTTAACACTCAAGCATGCAGTTACATATTCAGATGCTCGTTTATATGCAGTTATGCACCCTTAGAGATGATTTTCCATATTCATTCTGTTTTCTTTTCTCTTCTTCTCTCCCTCTTTTACTTGTTGTCTTTAATGGTTTATGTGTGTGATGGATGTGCAAATGCCAAATGGTAAGGATGTGTTGAGAGCATAAATATGAACCTTTTTTCTGTTTAATATTCATCTGAAGGGATGCAGCTGCACTAGCACAATTCTGGTCTTGGCTGGAAACTGAAATTCACAAAGGTGCGACATTGACAGAGGTGGAAGTGGCAGACAAACTCCTTGAGTTTCGTTCTAAGCAAGATGGTTTTGTCGATACAAGCTTCGATACTATAAGTGGTACTACACCGATTGCTCTTTTGACTGCTGAGATTTCCATCCTTTTATATAGCTCTACCTACGTCTTTGACCATATTATTATAACATATCAGTATGATGAACACAAGATGGCTGATGTGGATGGTACCCTGAAATACATGAGAGATAGTAACGGAAAATAACAGCGCTGCTACTGGATTTACGTTTTGATTAATTTTAGGTGGGAAAGAGAGCAGTTTCTGGAAAGCATGGAAGATATGACGTGACAGTGTTCTATTAAAGCCTTAAATGATTTAATCTTACATAATGACTTATGTATTAATTTTTGGGAGATTATGTCAAAGTTGTACTTTATCTAAGACTATTGTTATGTCTACAGCCATCCTAACATGCCAGGAAAATTGCAAAGAAACCTGAACTAGTGCCACAAAGATCAATTCTGTATCAGATGCTTAAACCCTTGTATGATTCGAAAATGTTGATTCCATGGTGAAGTTTCGTCATTTCTGGCCTTGAAACTTTCTTCTTTTAGTGACAAGAAGGATATTCGACTATTTTTCCAGCTAGGATTAGAAATGTGACATTGCAGCCACCTATTATTGTACTTATATGACTGGAATTTTGGTGAATTTTCTGGAACTCATACATATAAAGTGCTTCATAAAAGGTTTAACCTCTCTTTTTTTTTTATCTGTAACCTATGTTGAAGTTCATTTCTTTTGGAGTGATTATTCGTATTTCTAGTGTTTCTTTTTCTTTGGATTGTAGACTCATCCTCCCATCCGATCCCCACTCCTGCCCCCCAGAATTGTTACAAATTTTTATTCTTTTGTCCTTGAGTGCTTCCTTGTATCCTTGAATCTTTTATGGATATAGGCAAATGAACAAAAGCCTAATTAAATAGGCTTACGTTCTATTAATTGGTGTCAAATGCTTGTGTTGACATTTTGCCTTGGAACCATGCATATTTTTTTGGTTTACAAGAGGAAGGTTCTTTCATCTGAAGGACGGTAGATGATAAGCTAATATTATGAGATTTTTGGTACATTTGCTTGGTAGTTGGTATCCTTTCCTGCAACATGTGAGTTGTGAGACTTGTGACCCATCCACAATTCTCAAGGAAGCTCAACCTTGAGATTTTTTTTTTCCATGTGTCCTGAAAGTCTCGTGTAACTTTTCTCATCTTTTGGCTTCCTGAAAGTTTTGTGTAATTTCTCTAATATTATGGCTTCGTGAAAGTCTCGTGTAACTTCTCTAATCTTTTGGCTTCCTGAAAGTTCCATCACACTTCTTGTTGTGGAAGTTTCTAAGAAAGGATATGTAAGGACTAGCCTCATGTCATCGATTACTTCATAAAAGAAAAAGGGTTTATAGTTTAATTTTACCTTTCTACTCCAACTAAAGTTCTTTTGACTTACTAATTGCATGGTGAATGATTTCAGGTTCTGGTCCAAATGGTGCAATCATACATTACAAACCAGAACCAGATAGTTGCAGCATTGTGGATCCCGAAAAACTTTTCTTGCTTGACAGCGGAGCACAATATATTGATGGTACAACTGACATAACAAGGACAGTGCATTTTCGTGAGCCTACCCCTCGAGAAAAAGAGTGCTTCACCCGTGTTTTGCAGGTGCTAGATACGTTGTCAAAAGTTATTAATCTCTTATGAGAAATGATCACATGTTCATGCTCTCGACATTTTTAGTTATCTGCTGACCATGGCTTCCTTTCAACAAGAAATTTTAAAATAATGCTGAGAGAGAATAATAATTTTGCTTATATTATATTTGTGACTGATAAGCTCAAAAAGTAGGTAAAACTTCCTAACGGCAGCCATCCAAAATTATTATTGAAGTTACCCTAGAATAATGCATGGATGGTATATTTATGATGGATAAATGCTAACTTTTGACTAAAGCAGTGTAATCAATGATGTTCCTTTGTTCTTTCCCAATTCTCTGTGTTGCCAACTTTTTCGGATGGAAGACTAACACACTACTAATATCACAAATAAAGTAATTTTTAGAGTCTGATGTTTTACTAACTTCTTCTGCCCCTGGGCGAGTCTTTAACTTCAAATCAGAGAAGGCGAGCCTTTACAAGGAAATCAGTTCATTATCATGGTTTTGATTTATTTCCTGTTATTCAAATGCTTTCTTTCATACTTTTATTCTACTCCTTCAGAAGAAAATAATTTTATGCTGAAAAAATTGTTGAAACACTTGATATACCCATAAAGGTTACCATTCTATCTATAATAACTCTTAATGTTGATTATTTTTTATAAAAGAGAAGACACTCGGCAATGGAGGAGGAAGAAAGTCAAGTCAAGTATATCTATTCTTTTTTTAAGTAATGATATGATATGTCAATACCAAAAGGTGGCTTTGAGTGGCTGGAAAAATTGTCATTGCTTCCCATCTGTTCTACTTTGGAGTTGACCTGTTAGATTTCTATTTCTTTGAATATTTAGAAGAGATTCTTCCTGAGATACATTCTCTTGTGATTTTGTTTCTTGATGTGGCTAGTATTAGTGCTCATTTTTTTTCTATCTTATCAACTATCATGTTTCGTATCTTATGTTAAATTGATGGTTTGAACTCCAAATTCTGCAATTATTGGTGAGTGATGACATTCAGTTTGGTTGCAGGGCCATATAGCTCTTGATCAGGCTGTATTCCCTGAAAATACTCCTGGCTTTGTATTGGATGCCTTTGCGCGTTCATCTCTTTGGAAAGCTGGTCTTGATTATCGCCATGGTACTTCCTCTGTCATTCCCTGCTAGGAATTTAGATCAGTTTCAAACAAAAGAAAAAAAATTAAACAGACTAATTGAGGGCAAAAGGGATAGGATTGAAGTATTATATTTTGATCAATCATCTCATAGATCGCTGAGCTTGCAAGAGGTTGAAAGCTTTCCAATGGTTACTTTATCTCTCTACTTTTCTGAAAAGCCCTCTCGCTAACATCATCCCCTATTTGTTACAACAAACACTAGAGCACCCATTCCCTGCTAACTGCCTAACAGAATAATTAGCATCTTTGTCAAAGACACTAATACCCCCTTCCAGAGAGAACACAATTAATTTCCGTTCTTCCTCTGTCTTCTCTTGTAAGTTACTAGAATGGGTGGTCTGGATGGTTTCCCTTTTTTTCCCCTTTCCTCTGGTTGTCTTTACTGGTTGTAAGCTAGTACTGTTTTCTCTCCTTGTGGAGGCAAACTTACTATCGTGTTGTAAGAATGGTACTTTTTGTGTACAGGGACAGGCCATGGTGTAGGAGCTGCACTAAATGTTCATGAAGGCCCTCAAAGTATTAGTTTTCGATTTGGAAATTTGACACCCTTGCAGAAAGGCATGATTGTTAGCAATGAACCTGGGTATTATGAAGATCATGCATTTGGCATTCGCATTGAGGTCTTGTTCTATCTTAGCTATAGCTGTTGCGTTATTGGTCTTTTTGTATCTTATCTCACTTGTCCTGACATTGGGCTTTCTCTTTGTTATATATGTTCCCAACTAAGGGTATGTCTTGGTATTGTGTTCGCTCTTTTGTTAGTGTGAACATGATTTACATTCTAGAAATATATATCTTCTTTATATTTAAGAGAATCTCTTATCTGGACCATTATAAAGATTGTCAAGCCTTCTTGAATACAGCACTGATTTGTTAGTAGAAACATGATCTACATTTTACTTATCCTTTTCATGTTTAAGAGAATCTTCCTACCTGAAATTTTTTAGGTTTGTCAAGGTCTCTGAAATTTGTTGTTCTCATGACCCGGTAACACTTGTCTTTTTTTTTTTTTTTCTTTTTTTCTTGAAGGGGTCTCATAACTAGTGATAACACCTATCTGAACTTATAAACAGATCTATGTTAGTATGATTATATTTTTAAGCTTATCTGCACTAATCTTAAAAATGCAATATTACAGTAAGTAAAAGAGAAGTCAAGTTCATTATAGAAGCTTCCAAATTCCAACATAGATCTAAGACTCCTCTATCACTGATATATAAGTAAAAACTGCGACCAGCAAAAAGAGAGATATAACTGTTTTTATTATACTTTTCATTGTATATCATGAACATACAACCCTATGGCAGTGTTTTTTCTTAAGCCAGGGATTGCTACTGACTACTGTGAAGGCACATAATTATAGTATTCTGTTGTTGATCACTATGTTCAGCTTCACTATATCCCTTCGCTATATAAGACCCAAAACTGAAGCATTTTATTCTATGTATGTCTCATGGAGATCATAGTGTATTTTTGTGCCGAGAAGATATATTTAACGGCAATCTCTCTTATAGTATTTCACCTGGGTTATGTAACAAACATGCCACGCCTCTCATAATGCGGATCTTTATCATGCAGAACCTCCTTTTTGTGAAAGAAATTGCTACACCAAACCGCTTTGGAGGTGTCGGGTATCTTGGATTTGAAAAGCTTACTTTTGCTCCTATTCAGGTATTGAACTTCTATAGAGCTCATTTCTTATGAATATTATCAACCTGTATCAATTCGTCTGTGCCAACGTCTTCATATTACCTAGAACTAGAATCTCTCCATTGAATTATATAGTCTACTGAATAATAGAGTACTCTTTAATGGTGATGTACGAGGCAAATCGATGGGGTAAATGTCAAATATCCCCCTGCTCCTCGGTTACATGAGAAGTGTTTCTTCATTAGGCTAGTATTTGCTGATGATGGTCTGCGTTCTCTAATTGTTTTCGTGAAGTGTTTACTTTATAAATTACTTGAGCTAGACGGCCTTATAAACTGTGTTGATATCTTGCTGTCAGTTGACACTCCTGCTGAAAACAGTAGTCTTCTTTAGGCGTCCTGAATCCTCCTAAAGCATCTTACCATGTGCATTTGAAAGTTGCAGCTTTAAAATGACCCAAACAGAGACCTCAAAAGAAGAAAAAGTTTTGAAAAGGGAAGAAAAGGGTAAAAGCATTGTGCTACAAGATCACAAAATCCTTCCCCTTTCTCCTTTTTTCTTATTCCTTTTTGAATTAGTGGTGAGGGTATATGCTGTTTGTTGGGAGTCCCTTGTTTTATTTATACTTGATCCTCTCCCCAATATTAGTAAACATTAGTGAACAATGTGAGTGCCATGGAAATTGGAGAAACAGAGAAATCTATATTTGGAAATTGTTATCAGCAAATTATTAAAGTGTGAAACTAATGTCTAGTGATGGCATTTTGCAGAGTAAATTGATTGATTTATCTTTGTTTTCTGCTGCGGAAGTCGATTGGCTTGATGATTATCATGAACAAGTTTGGCAAAAGGTAATGCACATTAGAGAAGCTTTAAAATGAGATGAAACTAGTTTTTAGACCCGGATCATACCCGGGTAATTATAATTTTTATTCATTGATATTTTACTTTAAAATAATAAAACCAAACATTGGTTTAGTGGCTTAGACTTTTAATATACTGACTTGAAGTCACGGGATCAAATCTTATATCATGTATTTTCTTATTTTTTATTGTATGTGGAATGAGTTGTATGGTCTTCATCATTGCAGGTGTCCCCTTTGCTAGATGGTTCAGCCCGTCAATGGCTTTGGGAAAATACAAGACCTCTTATCAAACAGAGTTAGCTTATAGTGACGCTTTGTTCCGTGGCACATACAGTACTATGCACTGGTTTGTACATAATGCTTGATGGGTGCAACATGATCTGCGCTTTGGCTGACAGAAATATACTGTAATTTGTACAGATGCTGCACTAATTATTTGTTACTATTTGTGATAAGATTTATGTTTTATTGATGTATTTTAGTTACTAATAATGAGGTTGTGTTTGGTTGGGCAAAACTTTTCAGAGTGTTTCCTGGATAAGTATTTTTTTTTTGTTGGTAAGGGGTAGAAAATAGTTTTTCCAATGGTGGAAATCAATTCATTTTTCTTTCTAAAGAGAGATGCCACATTTTCCTCTTTATTACGGTATTGCTTACCTTTGTGTTTCTCTTCTATCATCCATCCTTCCTTTTTTTTTCCTTCTCCTTCGAACATTTCTGGTAAGGAACAAAACAAGGAAAATTACCTTTTTTTTAGGTTTTGTCTTGGAAAATATTGTTTTCCATGAAAATGATTTCCAAGAGAATACACAATTAGAAAGTAGTTTTCCTTTGTTTGGTTCCTTACTAGAGAATTAGAGAAATCGGAAAATGGAGGAGAGATGATGGATTGTTAGAAGATGAAGGTAAGCAATAGAGAGGAAAATGGGGTATTTCATTCTTTACAAATAAAGATATTTTCCATCAGTAGAAGAATTATTTTCAACCCTTTTACTAACTGGAAAAAAAATGTGGGAAAACTATATTACTAAGGAAGTTGTGTTGCTTACACACTATGAAACTCATTCTTCTTTCCTTGTATGAAATATATGTCAGTTTGGCATTACTTTTGAATTGAGCCATTAATTTGCTGGTTTAGGCTATATGGTTATTCCAAGGTTTATACTCTTGGTAAGCCAAGTAGAATGCTTGGTAAGCATCTAACAAAAGATAGACATCTAGAGTCTAGAGTGAGTAATTAAGGATGTGGGATCCAAAAATGGCGCTGAGCACGTGCAACATAGGCGATTGCACAGGGCTCTGGAATATTTTTTTTTTAATAAAAACATGTTGAGAGGAGTTCATTCATCATATTCTTGGGTGTACCATGTGTATGGTTTTTCCAAGACTAATTTATGCTTATTTGCTTATTTGGAACTCTCCTTTTTAGTATATTTTGCTCATTTGAATGATTTCAAATGAGCAATGAGCATAAAAGATAGCCTTGGGTGTACCATGCGGGTGCACTTGGATGTATGATAAAATTTGTATGTTGAGACTTGAGAGACCCTTCAGAGGACAAAAGAAAGAAAAAAAACATGTTGAGAGACGCAATTTTCAATGTTTTCCCTATATATTGTCAAAGGCTAGAAACAAAGCACTTTGGAACTTAATTGTTACTTGTCCTATGAAAGTCATTAAATGTATTAAAAAGGAGGTTTGTAGTAGAATTAGTGGTCTGATTAATGAGGGATGGGGTGCAGTTGATAGAGATTGGTTAGAGCAGCTTAAACTGAATTGTAATTAGTAGCTGGTGGTTTGTTTCGTTTTGTTTTGTAGGTCTGTTGTTTTGTGATCTTGTTCTGGTGGTTGTAGTTGGGTGTTGTGTTTGAGTTTGTAGTGTGATTGTTTAGGTTGTATTTCAGCATGGTCTTTCATGCGTTTTTGGTATAATACTTACAGTTTACCAAAAAAAAAAATTCTCTCTATGCACTGAAGTTAAAATTAATTCCCTGCACACTGTCCACGTAAGAAGCATGCCAGAAATTTGGTTTTTTATTGTACTAAAGCAAAACCGCTACTCGGGGTAGCGGTTAACCACAATGAGCCGCAAATTTCAGCAGTGATTAAAGGAAAAGAAAACCGCTACATTGAGTAACCGTTCATCAAACATGACCGCTACTCTTAGTAGCGGTTTATAATGCGCTATGTATTCTGGCACTTCGGCCAGTAATGGGAGAGCAGAAGGGCTGGGTGGGTGGCTCACATAAACCGCTACCTAAGGTAGCGGTTATATAGCTACCAAAACTGGGTAGCTGCATATAGCAACATATATAATTATTTTAGCAACGGATCCTGAAATTTCCGTTTCTAATCAGATACACATTATTTTCCGTTGCTTAATCCGTTTCTAACTAGAAACAAAATAATTTTTTGTTGCTAAATCCGTTTCTAACTAGAAACATATTATTTCCGTCGTTAAATCCGTTTCTAATTAGAAGCAGATTATTTTCTGTTAGATAACCAAAAGGAACCGCTACACCAAGTGGCGCTTTACAGGAGTAAACAACTATTTTCAGCCGCGCTTTACTCTTGCTTACAGTAGCGGTTTGTTTTATTATTAACCACTACTTTAGGGCCCGTTCGGTATTAATGTGGTTTTCTGTTTTTTGGTTTTTTGATTTTTAAAGTCATATGATATATGTCCTATAATGAATAAAAAATTAGTCAAATTCATTGGGTACATGATGATTTTGAAAACTGACAACTAAAAAGTGAAAACCACTTTTTCTGGTTTTCTGTTTTTGGTTTTTAGTTTTCAAAAAAACTAAAAATTGAAAACAAAAAGCGATAACGAACGAGCCCTTAGATAGCGATTTGTTTTGCCAATAATAATAAAAAAAAATATTTTTCTGGGCGTGCCTTTGTATCATCATTTTATGGGGGAATTAATTTTAGCTTTAGCGCATTGAGGGAATCAAAACTTCCTTTGACAATATCTAGGGAAAAATTTCAGCAGATTTAGAAGGAAAAAGAAAGTTATTATTGAGTGGTTTTGACTCGCTGAAAATCTGAAAGCTTCTAAATTTGTGTAACTGATTTTACGAGTCTTTCAAATGAAAATTCCCTTCCTTAATTATATACTTCTTTGTGAATGTGATAGCTACCTTAAACCCTAGTTTCCCTCAGAAAAAAGAAGCCCTAGTTTTTCATTCATTCGTCACTTACCATGATCACCAATTCGCCACCTATGAAGAGATCAATGCAATTGGTAAATAAATCCCTTTTAGAAATCCCATCACATATGATGTTGGAAATACTGTGTAGACTCCCTATTAAAACATGTCTAACATGTAAACTTGTTTGCAAAGAATGGTATCACATCATCATCAGTCGTGACTTCTCTACTTTTCGACGCACCCATAATAACAATGTTGCCCGTCATACCTTCTTGTTCTACAAGCGTGCCTATGTTCGTGGACAAGAGTTGCAAGGGTTGGACTTTCAGTTTGCCGAGCTCGATAAGCCCTCGTATGTCGATGTTGGTGTCGATGCATTGGTTCGTGTCACACCCAAGATTGCTGGCATCTCTAATGTTGACTTGTATATAGCTAGTCATTGCAATGGTGTTGTTGTACTAATAAACAGAAACAAGTTGGATGGCAATTTTTATGTATGCAATCTGCTCACAAGCTATTATCTGACTGTCAAACCGCATTTTGATTCGTCCTACAAACTGAGGTATTGCATGTTAGGGTGCTGCCCAACGACGCGTCAATTTAAGCTCTTTATATTGGTTAGAAAGACAAATAGTGGGGGTAAGAACGAGACGAAGATACAAACTGTGGGTAGTAATGAATGGAGGAGGGTGGTGAATTCGCCGTGCCTTAAATGGGGAAGCAGCACATGTTTTCTCAATGGTGCTGCTCATTGGTTTGCAAGCAAATATATATGGTCCTTTGATTTTACGCGTGAAAAATTTGTATCTATGCCAGTTCCTACTGCAATCCGGAGCTACAAGTATAAAGATTTGACGGTTTTCGACTCTTGTCTATGCTTAAGCTGCCTCTCCTATCCTCATGATGGCAATTTCAGAGACATTTGGGTTATGAGAAAGTATGGTGTGAAAGAATCGTGGGTGAAGCAGTTTGTCCTTCAGTGGGGTGCATGCGATTGGGATGTACCTTTAGTGCATATAGATGAGAAGAAATTGTTGATTTCGCGTAAACGATCACGTCGTATATTGTATGATCTAAGTGGAAAAGAAGAGCACAAGAAACAGCAGCAGTTACCACAGCTTTCTTCATTTGACACCACCTCATGTGAGGATGTGGACTTCTCCAAGGTTATATGACGCTCCTACTCAAGGTCAGGTATTCTAAACCAAACTAGCTCTTATATATATATGTTCACTAGTACTTCACTAATTGCCCGTTAGTGATGGGATGGGAAGTAGAATTTCATTTGAAGTAAAAGATGGAAAAGTGGTTTGGTTGACATATAAATAGGAAGTCATATTCATTATGGGACTTGGGAAACTTCCCACAGAGGAATTAAACTTGTCATATTCGAACGTTTCATACTAAGCTTATCTTCGATGAATAAAATTTGCTTTGCAACTCCTTATAAATTAACTCTGCCTTGTAAAATTTCACATTAGATTCGTCGTACATTCAAAGTGTATCTTTTTATAACTTTTATTACTATATAATTAACTTATGTTTACTTACATCAATTATTGATACAGACGGGTTGAGGTTATAGTGCAACAACAACAGTTGGATTGTGTGATTGCCAATAAGTTATGCTCCATGTTGTTAGATTGCATACATTAAAAATCCCGATCCAAGTTGTTTCTGTTTATTAGTGCAACAACACCATTGCAATGATGCAAACAGGAATTAATTCACACCAATTCAAAGCAATAAGATAGCAAGTTATATTCCCTGGTCAGAATAACCAAGAAATTACAACTCCTTACTCTTCGAGAGGTATCTCCTACTTAGATATTTTCTCACTCAATATTTGCATAATCATCATCTCCTGCCTACTGGCTATTTATTACAAAGATCTAGTGCTGAGGTGTCCCTTAGCCATAACAACTTTCTAACAGATTCTTCCCCCTTAGTGATAAGAGCAGTAGTATAACTCAGTTAACTTATCACCCTCTAGAAGCTTCATTCTTCTTTTTCTTCCTGTGATACGTGTACAATAGAGGAGGCTTATATTGGGCCTTAGCATTACAAGTCACCACTAAGTTCTTTATATTGGTGAGAAGAACAAACAGTGGGGTAAAAACGAGAAAAAGATACAAACTGTGGGTATTAGTGAATGGAGGAGGGTGGTGAATTTACCGTGCTAGAAATGGGGGAGCAGCACATGCTATAAATTCGCATTCAACTCCCTATAAATTACACTTCCTACCTTTAACCAAACCACCACTAAATTCATTAACACGACCCTTCTATTCCTAAGGACACTAAATTTAGTAACACGACACTCCATAGCCCCTCGGAATGAACCTGTTTACTGCACATTGGGCTCACCTTGAACAATTCTTTCTCCATCTCGTAATATATTTTCCATTTTCCCTTTTAATTTTTTTTACAAGAAGTCGATCTTTTTATAAAGATAAACCTTGTAAAATTTTGACCATACATTTTCATCAACATATAATATATAATCATTTGAATTTTTGTTAGATTTGTCGTACATTTAAAGTGTGAACTTTTCATAACTTCTATTAATATATAATTAATATAATGAACATGAGTACAGAGTCCTTGTAGTTGTAGTTATATAAACAATTGATAGATTGACTGGTAGAGTTATACTCCCTCCGTGCATAGATTGAGTTCCCATTTTTTCGGCACAAATATTAAGGAGAAATCATAAGTGAGACCTTAGATGTATTAAATCATACTTAAAAATTAAAGTTGGTACACTCTTCATGTATTGTTTATTGGGGAGGGAGAATGTATGCCACCTTACAAAAGTTATCTTGTTTATGGGAAAGTGAGTAATATAATAAAAGATAAAAGCTAAATAATATTTTAATTGGTAGACCCACACCAAACAAGGAAATGGAAAATCTATTTGAGACTGACGTAATTGAAAAAATGAGAACTCTATTTAGGGATGAAGGGAGTAGTTCATATACCAACAAGTGGATTGTATCATTGCCACTAAGATCTACTCCAGTCTTTACTAGTATACTACGTAATTACTCAGTCAATACAACTTTACTTCTAGGATAAATGTCATAATAGTTTGATATATTTTTAAATGCACAAACTTTCTTGTTCTTGTGTCCTTATGACATGGGTGGATCTATGTTCAAAGCAGTGGGGTTTATTGACCCACTTAAGATAAACATACTTTAAATTAAGATACACATACTTATATGGATCACTATATTTTTTTTAGGCTCCTTCTGGGAACTCCTTTGGTAAGAAGAATTTTCTTCTGAGCTGCCCTTGCACAGGTCACTCTCCCATAAATACTCCAACCCCCCCCCCCCAAAACAACATTGAAATATGCTTCCACCAAGATTTGAACCCATGTGGGAGATAGGAAGCCATACCATTGGACCCAACGGTCCTTGGTGTGTCACTACATGTATAGTGCAATATGTTGTGGCATATGTACAATATATCATGATATATATACAATATATGTGCAATATATACGCAATATAAACATACTCTAAAATCAACATACACATACTTATAGGATGGATGTCATAAAAGTTTGATATATTATTAGATGCACAAACTTTCTTGTTCATGTGTATTTGTGCTTGGTTGACATAAAGATAGGAAGTCATTCTTTATGGGAATCGGGAAGTTCTTCTTCGCACAAAATGGACGAATTAAATTGGCCTACCTTTCCTAGGTAAGTGAAACTTCTTAGTGAAAATTTTAATTCTCATATTCAAGCAACCAACGTTTCATACTAAGATTACTTCCCATGAGTAACACGACACTCCTAGCCGATAGGGATGTATATGTTTGCTGTACATTTGGCTCAATCATTTATTGATTATTGTTCTCTCCATCTCAAAATACATTTACTGTTTCCTTTTGAAATTTTTTTACAAGAAAGTCGAGCTTTGCTTAAAGCTAAACCTTGTAAAATTTTGACCATATAGTTTGACCAACATATAACATATAGTTGTGTGAATTTTTGTTAGATTTGTCGTATGTTCAAAGTGTCAACTTTGATAACTTCTATTAATATATAATTAAAAAATGAACCTTGGTAACAGTGCAAAAAGCAAATACGAATTATATCAAGAAATGGAGGGAGTACAAAGTCCTTATAGTTATTTAAAGCAATCGATAGATTGACTAGTAAAGTTATAGTCCTGTACCAACAATTGAATTGTCTCATTGCCACTAAGTTCTGCTCCAGTCTTGACTAATATACCGCATAATTACTCAGTTAATATGACTTTTCTACTAGGATGGATGTCATAAAAGTTCGATGGATTATTAGATGCACAAACTTTCCTGTTCTTGTGTACTTGTGTTTGACTGACATAAAAAGTAGAAAGTCATTCTTTATGGGAATTGGGAAGTTCTACTCAGTGTTACATAGTTCACTCCTACCCCCCGCGAACTGCGTTTCAGTTCGTTCATTTCCAAACGCGGGTCGTTAGCATTCCCAATCACCCTGGTACGCGATTTGAATCGTTGATATCAACGTTCAAAACCCTATCGTTCTATCAATTCAAGGTAAGGTAAGGAGATAAATGATATTGGGGCTTTTGTTTGAGAAAGGAAGGCAAAGTCATAGCGGTTATTTTTTATACAAACTCCATAGCACGGTCGGATTTCTTGGTTTAGAGTTTAGAGAATTGGGAGGAGAGAGAAAGAGTGCATCGGGGAAGAAAGATAGAGGACAGTACTAGTGGATCTTTTTTTAAAATAAAATGACTAGTTGGGGTAGGTGAAGGGTGGAGCCGTGTAAATAAAGTACTTCACCCGTTCTGAAATAAGTGGAACACTTCTCTCTTCTCTATGAGAGCTTTTTAAGAAAAAATATTTCACTTATTTCAAAACGGAAGAAGTATTAAAGTTGTATGAGTACTGAGTAGTGGGCCAAGTGGGGTGAAATTTTTAATGTTATTTAATTCTAGAGTAGACTAGGTGGGTCAAAGAGTCTCTCAACTTGTTTCTTGATGAATACTACCTCCGTTTCATATTAATTTACACACTTACACTTTTCACGCATGCCGATGCACTACTTTGAGCCTTTATATCTCTAATTTTGTATTTGTAAAAAATATAAAAAGTCGATATTCTAAAACTACATATCGAGACGAATCAAACAAGACCCCACATGATTATATTTTCTCTTAACCATAATTCACAAATGATAGTCAAAGGGAAATTTGTGAATAGTGTCAAAAGTGCAAGTGTGTAGATTAATATGAAACGGAGGTAGTAATATTTAGGGAAATTCCCAATGGTAGCCTCCTACTTATTAATTTTCCCAATGGTAGTCCTGAGCTTTTTTTATTATCAAAAATAGCCTTCTATTTTTGTACAGTTATCAAAAGTAACTTATGAGCATAAAAAACGTTAAGTGCTTGTTGATTAGGTGATTTGTGTTAGATCCTTATAAACCATGGTTTAACTTTTCCCTCCAAAAAACGTTAAGTGCTTTTTTTTCACTTTTCTTTCTTTCGTTTTCTACTGCCATGTCTACACAATCACTTTCCATATTGAAGACTAGCAGCTTTATAGGTAGATTAGTGAATTGTATGATGCTTAAATAAGCATTGAATTTGTAGTTTTCCTATTCTTCTATAATTGCAACTGATGGAATAAAATGAGCTGCTATATTGTTTAGCTTTCCTTTTAATTTTTGTACATATGTACAAGCTTTCATTACAATTTTGTCAACAATAAACTTAGTGCAAATATCATTAACATACTGTAAATTTTACCAACTGTAACTTGCAACTGCAACTTATATGCAAAAGAACACCAAAAATACATGTTCTAACTGTAGCAAAATGATCTGACATTCAAATTTTCAGATTAATTACAAAATGACCAAAGGACACATGTTCAAACTATATCAAAACTAAGTTCCAAAAACAGATATCATAATAAACTATATTAAAACTAAGTTCCAAAACCTGATATCATAATTTAAGATTCAATTATTATAGTAGGATAACAACCAAAAGTAGTAGGAGACAAGTTGCAGTTAATGCTTCTTCTTTTCCTTATTTGTGGGAGCTCTTTGACAAGTCTTCATGTTATGGCCAAAATCACCACAATTGCCGCACCTTAAAGTTTTGCTTCTTTTGCCTTTTCTTTGCTCTTCCTCACCTCTCTTTCTGTTTTTACAAGGCCTACCAACACCTCTTCTCATGGTAGGTGGCTCAATGGTTGGTATATTTGTCTCATGCCACTGCTCCCTATCAGGCAATGAATTTATGCCATATCCATAAGCCATCTTATACCTCTTGACTGAGTACCATTCATGGACAAATTTATGGGAATCAAGCCCTGCATGCAAAATGGCTCTCATCCCATGCTTGCATGGGATTCCAGTTAGTTGCCAAGCATTGCAAAGGCATGTGTGATTGTTGAGGCTCACTGGAAGAGTAGATTTTCCCTCCACAATCTCAAACTCTCCTTGTCTTGATGGATAAGCCCTACATAATCGAGATTCAGTGCAAAGAAATTGGACCCTTTTCACTATGTTTGGACAAATGTCACTTCTATCCCATTTTTCACAATTCTCTCTTCTTGTAGCCATTCTAACCATTGTGACCCTCCTAATACCTAATTTGCACAAAAAGAGGGTGAAATTATATTAACAGATATACACATAATCAATTAATGCAAATGCCATCATAAAAAAAACTGCTTTAGTTCAATTAATTTACCTTCAAGAAGAGTGAGTACTGGTCTGCATCTATCAATTCCGAGGGTGGCATTGAAGGACTCAACAAAGTTTGTGTTGTTCACATCACATTTGATTGCAGGATTGAACTTATGTTTTGTCCATCTTTCTTGCTCACCAAGGTTAGCAAGCCAAATCCTTGCAGCTGGTTTTACCTTTTGAATTTGTGTCATGGCTTTTTTGAAGGTGAATTCGGAATTTGCACCACATGCTAACCAAAATAACTGCCACATCTTTGGGCCAGAGAAGGGCTTCTTCCAATTCACACTAAGATGTTTGCAGCAAAACCTTCTTCCCACTTGTGGCCATAATTCAGCACATGCCTTTTCAATCGCCTATTTTCAATGAATTCAAACAACAACTAAATTCAGTCATGCAAAACCAAGTTCAAATAAAATTAGAGTTAGAAAAGTGAGCAATGATACCTTATGTCAGTCAGAAATAATACACCATTGATCTCCCCTACCACCTTGTTGTAGAACATTCTTCAAGTGCCAAATGAAAAATCTCCAACATTCGTTATCCTCAGCAGAGACAATTGCCCAAGCTACTGGAAACATCTCATTGTTTCCATCTAATGCCACAACTGAGAGCAACACACCCCCATAATTCCCTTTAAGAAATGTCCCATCAACCCCAATGAGTCCTCTACACCCAGCAAATAAGCCATCTAATGCAGCCTTAAAACATATGAAAATGCTAGTGAAAGCTAGAGGTTTTTCTGGATTAGTAGGTGGGTTCCAAGCACAATGTGCAACTGAATTAGGGTTTGGTTCTCTAATGACTTCACAATAATGTGGTAGGTAGCTGTAGGAGATGTCATATCCTCCATGAATTTCAGTCAAAGCTATGGATCTCATTCTGTAGAGTGAAGACTTTGTCATCTGAACACCATACCTTGTCCAAAGCAACTCATTTAGGGACTTTGCTGGGATGTCATTGTTGGCTCTTATATCCTCCAATAGTACTCTACAAGCCCATTTTACTGACACCATTGGGTTCTTTGTCTCCAAGCCCAAACATGTATGCTCACTGCCATGGATGGATTTTATTGCCCATGTCACACCATCCACAAGTTTAGATGCATGCAACCTCCATGGACACCTCTCATCACTACATATAATTGTATACCTATAGTTTGTTGCCCGTTCAACCACCACCGAAAAACCATTTTGGATGCAATAATCCCTAATTGTATCTTTAAGGTGGTACTTGTCTGTATACAGTTGCCATGGCTTGATGATAATTTTCCCAAACTCTTCATTCTTGTAAAGCTCCCCATTACTATACAACTTCTGCAAATAATCTTCATTATCATCATCACAATCATCCTTCCATTCTGGTTCCTCATATGGGTTAAAATCATCATGTATCATTGCAAGTATCCATTTTCGGGTTCATCTTCTTCATCATCCTTACTCGATCGGATGTGTTAGTGTCACTTTCCTCATCATCAGGTCTGTAATCATCATCTTCTAAGTCTATAGAAGCATTGCCAAGGTCATTTCTTAAGTCACCAACAACTACCCTTCTTCTATTGTTGTGATCAGATATGTCATCACCAACATCTGTCCCGTTTGAACTGGTAATCAACCTCTTCCTTCTTCTTTGTTGTTTTTCGAACTCTCTTCCTCACTAGTGGTGATGCCTTAACATGGTTGGAAGACTCACCAACTTTAAATGTGTTAGGCTTAATTGATGGTTCTTGAGATGGGAGATCAAGTATTTGAAACGCAAGTGGTTGGGATGCATCAATACCTCCACTCATTCTCCCACTACCCTTACCACTGCCACTGCCACTGCCACTGCCCCTAAGTCTTCCATTTCCTGTCCCTCTTCCAAGATTGGATTCAATTTCAACGATCTCCAAATTGTTCTAGAATTCCATATTGTCCCGGGATGTTTTCTGGAATTATTGAAGGAGAATTGGACTGGTGAGGCTCATTGATTTGGACAAAAGTGGATTGATTTGGTTCATTTTGTTTGGGTTCAACATTCTCAATGACGTTGGGTTCTTTTAATGTCCTTAAAGATTGTGCAGTTTTGACAATTGCAGTAGGTTTAGAGACTTCCTCAACGCAAATATAGATCATGCCCTTCCCCGGTGAGTCTGAAAACATCTTCATGAGGCCATTGTCATCACACAACTCAACATGTCTCATTTTATGAATGTATGTAAACTGAGGATGTTTAGGCATTGGATTTTCATCTCGCTCACATGTTTCCCAGTATTCAATAATCAAATCAATCATGTTGACCTTATCAATATCCTTCACAACCACATCGGTATCTTTACCTCTGTATTGGAACCTCATGACCACATTATCACCCATTTGTTAAGCTAGATTTCATTACACAAACAAACAAATAAGCATGAGTATATTAATACATACACATAAATTAAACATACAACATACAAACATGTACACAAGAACTAAACAAGCAGCATAGAAATTCATACATGCACAAAAACATAGTTTTAAAAATAACATGAACGAAGCCACTATAAATAACAAGGAGTGCATCATAGAAATACCAAATCTCACATGCAAACAAATCATTTCTATGATCCCAACTTTAACAGAATTATGAACAACAATTAACACTACAACACATGCATTGATCGAAAAAAAAAAATACAACACATGCATTGATCGAAAAAAAAAATGTATGATATGATTCTAAGTTTAACAATTTAACTCAGTTACATCTTACAAATTTACAATAATTTTAAAACCCTAAAATTAAAAAAACTTACTTGTGTTGTTGAGAATTTCTTTTGAAAAGCCGAAATTGCTATTTCTCACAAAATTATTGCTGTTGATTGTAGAGAATTTGGGGAGTTTTTTAAAGATTGATTTTTGTGATGATAGTGCAATGATTGATGATAATTGAGATGAGATAAGTCAACTTGATCGTTGTATAGAGCAGAGAGGGAAGTTGTACAATTTTTTTTTTTCTAAAAAGAAGTGTAAATGGATGGTGGCTGGAAGCAGTAAAAAGTATTTAGTTACCAAATAAGATTAATCATGGTTAAACCTAGCTTAACGGAATTCATCAACACTTAACAGCAATTACCCTACTAATATCACGCCTAACACAAGAACAATAATAGAAGGCTATTTTTGATAATAAAAAAAGCTTAGGACTACCATTGGGAAAATTAATAAGTAGGAGGCCACCATTGGGAATTAAAAGTTTTTAATGAACTTTTTTCTTACTGTACAATTCCAACGCCTATTAAAAAGTCTGTCAGGCCAACTAGTAATTATTATGATTAGCGAACCAAATAATGTCCTAAAGCGAATCATGACCTCAAAAACTGAACCAAAAAAGTACCCCTAGCGATCCGAAATTCTGCCAACTAGCGAATTGCATTTCCGTACCCGTTCCGCAACCCGAAGCGTTCCGCAATCTATGTGACACTGGTTCTACTTCCCACGAAATGGAGGAATTGAACTTGCTTATCTCCTCTAGGTAAGTGGAACTTCTCATCAAAATTTATACTTCTCATATTCAAGCAACAAACTTTTCATAATAAGATTACTTCCCATGAGTAAAATTTGATACATCCAACCAATCGACCACTAAATTTATTTACAAGACACTCCTAGCCGCAACGGATGAATCTGTCTAGTGTACATTTGGCTCAAATATTTCTTGATTATTATTCTCTCCCCATCTGATATACATTTTCCGTTTTCTTTTTAAAATTTTTTTTTTTACAAGAAAGTCGATGTTTTTTGTGAAACTAAACCTTGTAAAATTTTGACCATACATTTTCACCAACATATAACATATAGATGTGTGAATTTTTGTTAGATTCATCATACATTCAAAGTGTCAACTTTTTCATAACTTTTATTAATATATATTTAAAAAAAGGGAAAAGCTATATGCAGTCCTAAGGGCTGTATATGATAAGCTAAAAATGGAAAAATTATGTATTAATTGATCATTTATTGCATCGGTTGATGCATAATTTTCCCATAAATTCACAACTTATTTCCATTTAAGATAGTGTATTTATGTCTTATATGCAACCCTTTAGGGTTGCATATAGCATAACCCTTAAAAAAATGAAACATTCTTGGTAACAGTGCAAAAAACAAATACGAATTATATCAAGAAATACAGGCTGCATGTACAGACTACAAAGTCCTATTAGTCATTGCCACTAAGATCTACTCCAGTCTTGACCTCTATACCGCGTAATTACTTAGTTAATACAATTTTGCTTCTAGGATGGATGTCGTAAAAGTTTGATATATTATTGGATGCACAAACTTTCTTGTTCTTGTGTACTTGTGTTGCAGAACAAAGAATTGGTCATTGAGTCACTGTATGTACCAAATATAATTGGCTTTAGTAGGGATGGCAACGGTGCGGATCTGGACACGAGATAATTGCTCTATATGTGCTGTTTTTATTAATATATAACTAAAAAAAATGAATATTCTTAGTATCAATGTAAAAAGCAAATACGAATTATATCAAGAAATGGAGGGAGTACAAAGTCATTATAGTTTTATAGACCAGTTGATAGATTGACCGGTAGAGTTATAGTTCCTATACGAGGCAAATGGATTATGTTAATGTCATTGCCACTAAGGTTTGCTCTTCAGTCTTGACTCTTGAGCAGTATATCGCGTAGTTACTCAGTCAATACAACTCTACGTCTAGGATGGATGTCATAAAATTTTGATATATTATTAGATGCACAAACTTCCCTGTTCTTGTGTGCTTGTGTCGCAGAACAAAGAATTGGTCAAAGTTGTACCAAATATAATTGGCTCTAGTAGGGATGGCAACAAGGTGGATCTAAACACGAGATAATTGCTGGATATGTGCTGTTTTTACCCTGATCTTGGACTTACTATTCACTTAGTAATCTTTTTTAATGTTATATTTTCTTTTGAATTTCAGGAATTGACGTGAAGTAGAAGAACCATGCAATTTGTCTCTAATTATCCAGCTATATTGTGCCTTCTAAAGGCTGTCTCGTGATGCCTGTCAAAAAAATAAGAAAACGAAGCATGTCTGGTGATGGAGGATACTTCTTTTAGCTGCTTTTTCGTGATAGCCAGAGCCCCGAAACTGGAACTCAAAGGCTTAAAAGATGTTTCACTTGTATGGGAATCATTTTTACGATCTTTGGCTATATGCTACAACTTCCTGCAATTAGATGATCCCTGAACTTCCAATTATCGCGATTTACACTTCCTAGTGCTGCTGGTTTTATTTTTAAAAGCAGATTCTATTTTTTTATTAGGAAAAATAATTAGTCCGAAAACCCAGAAGACAACAGGCCTAAAGGCCCATTGCTACCACAAGTGAATTCGAGGTGAATATTGTTGGAATGAGTATTTGAGCCCAGGGCAATGCTCTTAAATTTGGGGTGGTACTGAGCTACCACCTCCCCTCAAATATATTTCATCATCATGTCTAATGAAGTCCATTTTTGGGTAATATCTACAGCTAGGTGTACCTAAATCTAGTTGCTACTCACATGTATCTTAGTTATGCAACATTCTACCCCATGTAATTATAGCTTGGTATCACCATCTTATAAAGAGTAAATTAGTTGTTTGTCCGCACGATACCCCGGGTCATTAATAATGTGATTTCGCTCAAGAAATTATATTCAAATTCTTTTTGAATTTTCTATATAGTCTAATTATAATATAAACTAGTTTTGAAGCCCGTGCGTTGCACGGGTTGTTGCTTCGTTTTTTTTTTCAAATTTTTTGTTAACATTGTTAATTCTTTGTTGATGTGAAATGAGATTTTTCAACACCATTGTATTTAGGGCTGGCAATCAGGTCGGGTTGGGTCAGTTTCAGGTCGACTTGATTTATATTTCAGGTCACTTACCCCTGACCCAAACCCGACCTGGTTCTAATTTCAGGTCGAAAACCATAACCTGAACCCGACCTTATATGTTTCGGGTTGACCCGAAACCAACCCAAAATGACCTGAAATAAAAATCTAAATATCCAATGATCAAAGTTCAAAACGCTGCCAACTTCATTCAACATGTTCAAGTTTCAACATTCAACATTCAAAGCCATAAATTGGCCACCAACTTCAAATTACAAAACATAAATTCAAGATTTAACTATTTCTTGCAAAACTTAAAATAAAATAGTTCAGTTCATTGAAAATTGAAAATTAACCCACACATCAGATTGCAACCTTCTTGGCCTCTTCTTGCCCGAGGTAGAATTAGTAGTTGCTTTCTTCTTCTTCTCTGACTTGCCATTACTGAGATCAGAATCTGAATCATCTCCAACTTGAATCGGTCTCTCACATTTAGAATCAGCCATCTAATAAGAATATAAGATTAAACATCTCAAATAAATCAAAACGTCCAAAAAAACAAGTACAATAAAATTTAAAACAGCGAAACAAATGTCCAAAATGAATCGCAAGAAAAAAAAAACTAAAAAATAACAATCAACATCATAAAAACGAACATTCTTCCTTCCATCATTTTAAGTATAGTAACCACAATCATCAAATCAAAATTAATAAGAATAATAATGATGATGATAAACATCTCAAATAAGAACGAAATGAAAGAGAAACGAAATGTATACCGATTTCAGCACATAAATAAAAACATCTCAAACCATCTCAAAACGAAATGTTGAATGTTGAAACATCTCAAACCAGAGACGAAAAAAAACAACAAAAGAAGAAATTTGACAAAAAGAAAACATAAATAGAGAAAACTCAGAGAAGAAGAAGATTTAGAAGAACTTACAAGTTACGAGTTGAATGGTTGATGAAGACTTGAGGAATTTCGCACACCTTGAAGAATTTCGCACAAATTTGCAGGCCGTAGAGACTGAGTGAGGCTTCGCCGTTTCGCAATTCGCACAGCTTGAAGAATTTCGCACTCTAGGGTTTTGAGTTGAGGTGTGAGAAAAGAAAAGTGAGAAGTGGAAAAGGAAAACGGCGGAGTGAGACTGAGGCCTAAGGGTTTAGAAATCTTTAAGATCCAAAAAGGCAAAAATTGGGCTTGGCAGTTGGCCCAATATAAGTAACGTTAGTAACCCAACATAATAATGTAATATAGTTATTTTTAAATCAGGTCATTTCGGGTTATCTTCAGGTTGAAAAACTCAACCTGAACCTAACCCATTATATTTTCAGGTTGGGTTGGGTCGACCCATTTTTTTTTTCGGGTCGAAAATCTCAACCCAAACCCGGAATTTTCAGGTCAGTTTCAGGTCGGGTTATCAGGTTGGGTCAGTTTTTGCCAGCCCTAATTGTATTTATAGGCTTCCTCCATTCTTTTTCTATTGCAACAATTACCACTTTGGGTAGTTTCATCTATTGGTACCATTCCGCTTTTGGTAAAAAAAAAAGCAACTATAATTGACGTCGCCTTACTTTATGATAATAAAACCATCATTAATTACTCAAATTGCCTCATAAAGCTGCGTTTACTTTTTTTTTTAATGTTCAATTGAATATTGTAGCTAAGTCTATTATTAAATAGTATCCCAATAATTGGTATGACTAACAATAGCTAACACAGTTTTAACATGAAAAATATCTGAACGATACTTTAAGAAAGTAGATGGTAATAATTTAATAGATGCAGGATAGAAATAATAGAGAAAAAATATTTGCGACAATAACAACTTCAACTTTTAATATAGCACATTAACACTAACGCATATAGAATAGAAGATGGGAAAGCGAAAAAGAAGATCATAACGATTGTATCATGAATAAAATAAATTAAATATAAAACTAAACATCTATTAAATCGAAAATACTATTTAAGAGAAAAAAAATCTCTTCATCAATCATGCCGCCCATATCAAGACTTATCAAACTTCCCCCTTTTTATGATCTGCGACCCCAAATAGTCTAGAAACTCGAACCTTGATTTCCCAATTAGTTTAGTAGAATTAAGTTTATTGAGAAAAGAATAAGATCTGACATATATATATATATATATATATATATATATATATATATATATATATATTATATATATATATATATATATATGAAAAAAGAAAAACATAAATAAATATGTATACAACAAATATTCTAGAAATAAAGTAATTAGTCAATTGCATAAGACCTCTGCAATGTCTTTGACAAACTTTCATTTGATTCTTCATGTAATATCATCATGGTATGATATAGGTTCAAAACTATATATTGTATTTTTCATCTTTATATATCTCAATTTTTAAAAGTATGATTTTGAAAGACATAATTGCTATTGTTACATATAATAAGTTATTTTTATAGTTATTTTTATATGTATATAAAATAACGAATAAATATTACGTTAATTTTCATCTAAATAAATATATTTTCATAAATTGTAAAACTATATTGTATATGGAACTTATTTCAAAATATGTTTCGAGCACTCTCTGATGGTAAAAAAATTTATAATATTGCGAATTATGTAGCAAAAGTTATATCCAATTTACATAGTTGAATACTTTAGGTTATTTATTTAAAATCAGAGTGTAATCATCACTTATTAAAAGCACCTTATATGTATTTATATCTATGTTAAACACTATTTCTTTAAAAAAATTAAAAATTAAAAAGAATGACATATCTAGCTTAGGTGGAGCTCTCTATAATATTCTAAGGTTGTTTTTTTTTAAAAATCATACTATAATTTTTTCATCATTCAAAACTCTAATATATATATGTAACTTTATCGCTATAGATTTTAATTTTTGTTGTAACAACAAAGTTTCCTTAATAAATTTTTGTTGCAATAATAAATTGCTTTGGTTCAGTTGAGTAAGGTTGGTGTTTGGATCCTCTAGAGTTCTAAAAGAACTCTATAATGTAGAGTTTGAGCAATATCAACCATTGAATAAAAAATCAAGGGTTTTTCTACATAGTGCTCCTGTATTTTATGAAATTCTACGTTGTACCCGACCTTTTTTAACTCTCCACATTGTACCCCTAAACTTTTTAAATGTTACACAATATACCCTTACTAATAGAAAATCCTACTCCAAACCTGACTTAGCCTTCAATTTCTCAGATCATATCCCAAACCTCAATCAAATAACAAGGCTAAAAAATCCTACTCTATGCCCACAGGGTAAGAAAGTCCTAAAATCTACTATTTGATATCGTGTATAAGGGTATTTTGTGTTACGTTTAGAAAGCTTAGGAGTACAACGTGGAAATTTCAAAAAGGTCGGGTACAACATAGAATTTCGCAAAACACAGGGGCACTACGTAGAAAAACCCAAAAATCAATGACTCATATATTATCTTTCTAAAACCCCCTATATTTTTTCTCATCAAAATTCACCCCCTTTTTTTCCCCCCTTCCACCAATATGAGCCATTGATTTTGAAATGTATGGTTCATATAAAATTCTACGTTGTAGAATTTTATTAAAACTTTAGAGGATCTGGACCTGTAAGGCTGAGGTTTTGAAAGATAATATGTTTATTCCTGTAAATTGGACTTATGATAAAATGCTATATGTTCCGGTATGGAATAAATGCTTGGGAGTGAACCGGTATCTCCTTAATATAACAAGCCGGTTTGATGTCCTGCAAGACAGAATACGTAAACTAACCTCGGGGGTTGATCCGAGGAACGCCCCTCCGATGCCTAAGTCAGTAAAGGGTAAAACCGATATATCTCAAGTGGAGTATATTAGAATATGTGAACCTACCTTATGACTCAGATCATGGGAGTATTTATAGGAGCCAGCAATGTCCTTAGCAAGGTAGGACTCTGCTCCTATTGGTCGGATACAATTCTATCCTCTTCTGATACTTATCTTTAAGCCCATAGGCACATTGAGTAAGTACTGGATCAATTCAGGCCCATTTGGCAATGGCTCAGGTGATGGATACCGGTAAGGTATACGAATCTAACCGGCATGAAGAATACGCCGGTATCGGGCTTGACTCCTACTCAGGAAGTAGGGCTCCTTTGACTGAGGATACCATGACGGTCTAACTGGACCGGTAGGGAACTTGTACAGTCCCCATACAACTAGCCCCCAAGCCGGTATGTCTGGTACAGGCATGTCCTGCTTATGCAACATTGAACCGTTACGGACGGTATGCAAATCATGCTTTCATCCTGAAGCCGTTTAAAAGTTAACGGAATATGAATCGTCGCCTTGATCTTCGTGATGATTTGACTAGGATGTCAGTAACTGATCCCAGCTGTTTCTGAGCCTGAAGTACACGTGGCATCATCGGGACGGGAAGACGAAACGTCGCTCAATCCGAGCCATGAAGCTCTCTATAAATAGTGTTTTGCCAAGCGCATTTTTACACTTTCACATCGCTTTCAATCTTCCAAGCACTTGCGTTCATTATACTCTTCGAGACCTAACGTCCTTTCAGTTACCAGCTCTTCGTCGTGACATTCCGAGCTGTGACCGGACTCTCTTACCGGTTATTTTAGGTGTCAGCTTCTGCTCTTTTTCCTCTTTCCAGGTATTTCATCGAACTTCTTCTTACTCAATTTCTGCCTTTAATCATGTCTTCTCATTCTGATTCACAAAATATTTCTGAAAGTCCCCAATCCTTGACCGATAGCGATTTTAATTCTGATTGTAAATCCGCTAGCCTTACCATGTCCAATAACTCACAGGTAGTAAATCCTCCCAATGAACGTAGGAGTAAATCTGACCATGACTGTAGTACTTCCGGTAGGGCCCTTGAAGAGTCTACATTGCATGCTTCTCCCCTTACCGCCATTAGGGCTTTTGGAGAAGCCGTAAGAGTACCGGTATCCGGTCAATATGGTACCATGCTGGGGATAGCAGAACGCTCCTCTCTATTATTTGCGCCTGTGGCTGGCACCTCTAAGGGTCCCCTTAGTGAACCCTCATCTCCCATACCGGCTGAGATGCTAGGGGAGAACGCGCCTCATTCCATCCCATCTGATAGCTTTAGGGATGATGACGCCGGCTGGGCCGATAAAGCATCCTCTGTTGCCTCAGAAGACGTTGCCAGTGTCGTGCGCGACCTGATGTCGGACGAAGAGTCGGTATCCTTGGAAGCCGACGAGGATGAAGAACCGCCAGAAATCATCCCGGAGGATGATGACGAGACGCTAGATGATCTGTACATGCCTCCTTGTGAGGCTGGCAGTCCCTCCTTCGTGCAGATTGACAAAAACTGGAGAAGGACGACTTTGAGCAACGATTTCTGCCGCAAGGGTGCTGAATATTTCTGCTTTCCCGATGGGTATGAATTGGTGATGCCGTCCGTAGGATGCCGAGTGACGGATTGCCCCCCTGGACATGTGGCGGTTTATGCCCACATGCTAGATTTCGGGTTATGATTTCCCTTGGATCCCTTTGTAGTTAAGATCTTCACCGCCTGGAACATTTGTCTGTCCCAGCTGACGCCGCTATCTTGGCGCAATCTTATTTGCTATGCTTGGACTGTCCGGTATAAAAGATTTCCGAAAACTTTGAATCTATTCCGGAAACTTCACTGGATTAAAGAAGACGGTTTTGCCAAGGGCAAGGGGAAAGGCAAAGCAAAAAGATCAAAGGCCGAGAAGGAATTTGGCCATGGTGGATGGATGTCAATGTACACCAAGCCAAAAAAGCTGACGGTGTATCCTAAATTGACGTCTCTTAAAAACTGGCAGCCCCGTTTTTTCTGGGTCCGAGTGCCTGCAGATTTCCCCCTTCGCCGTTATTGGACAAAGCCTCGTCCCAGGATGGAACACATTCCTGACCGACGTCTGTCGCGCCGGGAGCTGGAGGCGTATAAGTTTTTTGACGCTTCCACCATGCCGGGACCAAAAGGGGGGAAGTCTGTCCCCATCCCATTAAACTGGTTGCCGCATTCCCAGTATATCCTGGGCAATGCACCTCTTTCGGCCCTTGGCTTTTGCCAAGGTGAACCCCATGGTACTCATGGAACCTCCCGGCTTCGAAATATTTTCTAATACTGCGTAGTTTTCCTCCGTGATTAACTTTATTGTATCTGACCTTGCTCTTCTTACTTTTCAGGCCGCGAGCATTTGATTCGGGAAGCTCTCCATCTTAACCGCAACTTCATACCGATCAGCAACATGCCGCCTAAACCAGCCAAGAGATTCACCTCTATTCCCCCAAGCATCGGTGGCCGGGGCGGAAAGCAAAGTCGAGGTGCCGGCCGCGGTGATGGTGGTGATCTGGCTTTCCCGCCTCCTCCTAAGAAGGCTGCTCTTGCTCCTCAAAAGAGGAAAGCTGAGGGAGAGGGCGACAAAGAGACAAAGCGTCCTCTTCCCAAAACTGCTCGCAAGGAGAAAACCGAGAAGGAGGTCCTTGTGACTGAGAAGGACTCCAGGGTCAGACTTTCTGGGCGCGTGGCTGAGGTGGGAACCTCTTCCTTACGGCCCAAAATTTACAAGCAACTGACTCTACCGGCCATGATCCCAGAGCTGGAGCCTTTTGCACGCTTGCGGAAGACCGGTTTCATTGAGCAAGCTGAAGTGGAAGTACCGGAGATCCTCCGGAAGAGATGGTCCCGGTCCCCAGTGCATGACGGCGAGCTGTTTCACCCCAAGCTCAACGTTCTCGCACTACAAGAAAAAGCCAAGGCACCGACGGTTTGAAGCCGTCGCTGATGTTAAACAAGCCGTCGCTAAAAACAACACCGACGGCCAACGGTCGTTAAACGACCGACGTTGCAGTTTTGGTCGCTGAATTAGAAATCAACGACCGTCTGGCCGTCGGTGGCACCTCAACGACGGTTTTCTTCACTCACCACCGTCGGCTACGCTGGCCGTCGTTATATATATAACACCAACGATTTTTAGCCGTCGGTTATTCAACGACGGTTTGACACCGATGTTAAGTCAACGACGTTGTGAAGTTGTTGTTGTTTCACCGACGGCTGTAAACCGTCGCTGATTGTCGCAAGCCGTCGTTAACTTAAACTTCCTTGGCAGCATTGATCTCTTGTACAACGACTGGTTAGCCGTCGTTGGTTCAAGTTTAGCCGTCGTTGTTTTTATTAATTATATTAAATAATATAATAATGTTTTCGAAAATTATACTTAAACCTATACCTGCACGGCAACACCGAAATATACTACATTAAACCTGTTCCTGCGTCGCCTCCATCACATTCTATATTTTAAACTAAAGAAATATGCAACTTAAACATGAAATAGATTAGATTTATGTACACAAAATACATCCCAATGTCGGGAAATATAGACACTAAATGTCTATAATTAAACAAACTACCTTGATTAATTATATGTACGCAAAATAAATCCCGGTGTCGGAAAATCAAATAAAAGTCGAGTTCCAAAAAAATATACCGAGACATCTAAAAACAAAGCTAGATATATGCCGATAAATATAGACACTAAATGCATATATAAAGTTAGACTAAGTATGTAGAAACTATAAGTTAGTAATCTAGTTACCAAAACCAAACAAACTACACTGTCGCCGGTGTCTCTGTAGCACTAGTGCCGCCACCACCAAACCCCGGGTCATCCTCTGGTCTGCGTTGTGGAGAGGGTCCTGTGTTGCAACCTGAGAACAAGTGGCCGAAATTAGACATGTTCCGCATCATTTCTGCGGGAGGGCCCGGTTTGACTCTTCCGGTCGTCTTGCGACCTTTGCCTCCACTTCTTCCATCCGTGCAGCGACCTTGGCCTCCACTGCGCCTCTAGGCGAGAAAAATCGACGGCTCATATGGTTGTGAAGAGCCATCTCCTCCTCGCCCAGATGAAGAGTTGTAGTACAAATGATCTCCCTGACCCAACCCCTGCACTTTTCCTCTATTCCTCCCACCAACTGTCTCCCAGTACAACAAATTAGGGTTCGACTGTGACCCTTGAGTGGTACAATCATCCAGCTTCTTGTTGTACGTCTCCTGCATTTGGTTAAATAATATACTCATATTCACGCATTTTCAAGCAATATGGTCTAAAATTAGCAAAAACGACTTATATTTGGTTCTAACATGCCTATATTTTGTAATTTCAATCAAAACTACAATTTAACACATTAAACTAATTATATATAGGATGTTTGAGGTGTTTATGATTCAAACTAACTTAAAACTACTCAAATTCATTCATTTTCAAGCAATATGGCCTAAAATGAGCTAAATGACCAATATTTGGTTCTAACTTGCCTATATTTTGTAATTTCAATCAAAACTACAATCTAACACATTAAACTAATTATATATAGGATGTTTAAGGTGTTTATGATTCAAACTAACTTAAAACTACTCAAATTCATTCATTTTAAAGCAATATGGCCTAAAATGAGCTAAATGACCTATATTTGGTTCTAACTTGCCTATATTTGGTAATTTCAATCAAAACTACAATCTAACACATTCAACTAAGTATATATAGGATTTTTGAGGTGTTTATAACTCAAACTAACTTAAAACTACTCATATTCATGCATTTTCAAGAAATATGGCCTAAAATGAGCTAAATGACCTATATTTGGTTCTAACTTGCCTATATTTTGTAATTTCAATCAAAACTACAATCTAACACATTAAACTAAGTATATATAGGATGTTTGAGGTGTTTATGATTCAAACTAACTTAAAACTACTCATATTCATGCATTTTCAAGAAATATGGCCTAAAATGAGCTAAATGACCTATATTTGGTTCTAACTTGCCTATATTTGGTAATTTCAATCAAAACTACAATCTAACACATTAAACTAAGTATATATAGGATGTTTGAGGTGTTTATAGCTCAAACTAACTTAAAACTACTCATATTCATGCATTTTCAAGCAATATGGCCTAAAATGAGCTAAATGACCTATATTTGGTTCTAACTTGCCTATATTTTGTAATTTCAATCAAAACTACAATCTAACACATTAAACTAAGTATATATAGGATGTTTGAGGTGTTTATAACTCAAACTAACTTAAAACTACTCATATTCATGCATTTTCAAGAAATATGACCTAAAATGAGCTAAATGACCTATATTTGGTTCTAACTTGCCTATATTTTGTAATTTCAATCAAAACTACAATCTAACACATTAAACTAAGTATATATAGGATGCGTGCGAAATTTTTAGAAAAATTATTTACAAAGTTTATCTAAGGAAAAACATATTCATGATGTAACAATATAATAACAAAGACAGTAAATGAAATCTCTAAAATGAGCAACTCCTTTAATGCTATCGGTAATAATCTTTCCATGAAGACATGACAATCATGACTTTTCATACTGTGCAGCTTACCGGACTGCATGTCCACACATCTTGTTAAGTCGGAAGCATAACCATCGGGAAATTTTAAATCTCTCACCCAGTTGCATAATACTTTCCTTTGGGATATGTCCAGTGCGAAAGGTGCTTTTGGTGGAGTTTCTTTTCCGTTCGCATCCTTGGTAACATGAAGTTGAGGCCTTTTACACACTTTAGCAATGTCTTTTTCGGATGCAACGATGTCGATGTCCTGCTTTTTTCACATCCATAATTGTGTGAATGAGTTGGTCGAAAAAGTTTTTCTCAATGTGCATGACGTCAAGGTTGTTACGAAGATGGAGAGTTTTCCAGTATGGGAGCTTGATCCCAAAGACAGCTTTGTTTGAACCACCCTTTTTTCAACTTTTTCAAAGTATTAAGTGCTTCTGGCCCATCTGTAGCCTTTGGCAAGTCTTTAACACATGACCACAACTCTTCCCCAGACATGATGTGTGGCGGAGACCCTTTTTCAACCTTATTTCTGCAAAAAGCTACTTTGTTGTTACGAAAAGGATGATCTAGGGGTAGGAATTGACGGTGACAATCAAACCAAGAAACTTTACCCCCATGGTCGAGCCAAAAGCTTTAGATTTGTCCAAACAAGTAGGGACATGCCTTTTTCCCAGGTAGTAGCCCGGCCCGGATAGCATACCGTACGCAGGGAAAATCACTTATTGTTCAAAGAATGGCAGCACGCATATTGAAATTCTGTTTCCTAGAAATATCATAAGTTGTTGCTCCAACATCCCATAATTGCTTCAATTCCTCGATTAAGGGTTGCATGTACACATCCAAGTTTCCCTTCGGATTTTTAGGACCAGGAACGAGCAACGAAAGGAACATGAAGGGTTTTTTCATGCACATCGATGGCGGCAAGTTGTACGGGGTTAAGATGACCGGCCAACATGAATACTGACCCCCAAACTTTCCATGTGGACCAAACCCATCGGTACACAAACCGAGCCGAACATTCCTAGGCTCAGATGCAAATTCGTTAAAGTATCTATCCAAATGCTTCCAAGCTTCACTGTCGCTAGGGTGAGCCATTTTGTCTTCGGCTCTTGGATTTTTGGCATGCCATGTCATTTCTTGAGCAACATTTTTTGTTGCATACAACCTTTGCAATCTCGGTGTGATTGGGAAATAAATCAGAACTTTCATTGGAACTAAAGACCCCTTAGAAGTCCTTTTGTATCTGTCGCTATCGCACACTCTACATCTGTTCAAGTGTGCATCAGTTCTCCAAAATAACATACAACCTTTGGGGCACGCATGAATCCTCTCGTGGGGAAGCTCTAATCCCTCCAAGATCTTCTTCGTATCGTAAAATGTGTTACTCATGTTGTTGTTGTTAGGTATTGCTTCTTTCACTAATGAAGCAAACGCATCAACACACCTATGTGGCAAATTGTACTCACACTTCAGAGATACTATTCTAGATGCCATTTCCAACACGGACATGGAGCTCCCTTCGTACAACGGTTCCTCAGAAGCCTTTAATAGGTCAAGAAACACCTTTGCTTGAGGATTAGGCTCCTCGTCCATTCCACTAGGCTCTTCAACATTGGACGGTTCTGGGTTATTCCCAAGAGCATCGAAAATCATTTCACGGTATGGATTAGATGGCTCATGTGCGGATCGAGGTAACTCTTCACCATGAGAATACCAATCGTAGTAATCGGTATAAATCCCTTCCTATACACATGCACTTTAACCGTGTGCGTCATGCATACGTCTGTTCTTGCATTTCGGACACGGGCATCTAACTTCATCCAAACCTGGGCTTTCAGGATTTGCTTTGCAAAATTCAATGAATTCATCAACCCCCCTCAAGAACTCGGGCCTCAAGTTACGCCCATTTTCATATCTATCATACATCCACCAACGCTCCTTCCGTTTCATGGTGCCCAACTCTACAATTCTAAATCATTTCAATCACAATAGTCATTAACAACCCACATACGTACAATTCTACAATTCTAGGCACATGATGATGCAAACATATTTATTTAAACACTTAAATTAAATTTATAACATTATCCAAACTTTTTCCACGAAAACAAATATGTCAAAAAATAATATAAACATTTCAAATAGTGTAACAAATAAAGGAACGTGCAATAAATTAATTATTGTGATAATAATATAGTTTTTAACTTTTATAACCTTTAATAAACAAACCATTATATAAATTATTGTGATAATTATTACACTAACTTAAACTTCAAAGTATTATAAAATAATAAATTAAAGCATACCTAGAGGCGGCGGGGACGGTCCGAACGGCAAGGACACGGTGCGCAGAGAGACGGCACAATCCAGGGCGGCAAGGGAGACAGTGGTGTGTGGCCACCTACATTCACAAAGCCGGATGAGGGTTTGGTGAGTGCCAAAAATTCAAAAAATATATTAAATAAGTAGGGCTTAGAAGTTACCGTCCAAACAAGACAAGAGCTAGAACTAGAACAGTTTCTATTCAATCTACCCAATTTTTGTGTTGCCATTACGTGTATTTGTTTTTCCTAACCCTTGCTTATCCAAATTAAATCACAAGACTATCTCTCTCCGTTGATCCATTCCAAATTTCCAAAGTTCCAACTTTCCATCTAAAAAGTTCAATCACCCATCTTTCAAGTTTCAGTGAGTTTTACTTTACAACAGCTGAACCAGAGATGAATTATTACTCCTGAATTGCAAACCCAACTTATCATTATTGTTATTCAAATTATATTCTAGCACTACACTGATACTAAGGATTATAAAGAAAAACAACAAAGTAGACAAAAACAAAATAAAAAAATAACAAACGAACAATAAAACAGAAACCCAGTATGGTTTTCTCCAAACTACAAAGACTATCTAGCAAATATCAAGAGATTGATTGAGTAAGGAGATTTAACAAACGAACAATTCATCTTGTTTTACAACTTATAAGTGGCATAATCTTCTTTTAGGATTATACATATATACTTGGTGGGTTTTGGCTTGTTATCAAAAATTACAACAATAACATGAACAAAACAACCAACAACAAATTAAACTCAAACTAACAATCAACAACAAATTAAACTCAAACTAACAAACAACAACAAACTTGAGATTAAAGAGAGAAGTTACGGATTGAAATGGAAGAAGACGCGGCGTCGGCGGCGGCAGCGGCGGAAGGACTGAATTACGCAGCAGCGGCGGAAGGACAAACTGAATTACGCGGCAGCGGCGGAAGGACGGACTCAATTACGCCGCGGTGGCGCGTTGGCCTTCAATCCCAAAAACTCAATTTTTAGGGTAACAAAAATTAAAAAAAAATAAACAGAGAGCTGTGCAAATTACCGCCGGTAAGGTGGTTTGCGTCGCCGGTCTCCAGTCGCCGGTCGCCGGATTGGCCTTCAAGGGCAGTTTCGCCGACGAATTTCTTTGAGTGTGTGGGAGTTTTTTGAATGCGTGGGAGTTTGTTTGAGAGTGGGAGGAAACGACTAAATTTAGTGGGAGTTTGAAAGAGAGTTGTTTTAAGTCGTAAAATAATAGCGACGGCTTTCATTAAAATCAGCGACGGTTCTAAGCCGACGCCCAGGATCTACAAATTCTAAAATTTAAAAAATAACAGCACCGACGGCTCTAAACGGTCGTTGCCATCAGCGTGCGTTCACACCGTCGCTGATATCTAAAAAAGCCGTCGGTGGCACCGACGGCGTTAAACCGTCGCTAATTACATGTTTAACAACGGTTTTTCTAGTCGTCGCTGCATAGCGGTCGTTGATTTGGCATTTTCTTGTAGTGTCGATGACGAGTCTCTGCTGTTGGACCGTCCTCTCGAGGGCGGTAATCTGGGGTACCGGCTCCTAAAGGGCCTTCAGCTGAAGTACGATATGCCAGTGGACCAGGTCCAGGCTGCTGCTGCCGTTCATGCTCACAACCTGGCCGTGGTAAGATATTGAGATATAACTTCTTAACGGTTTTATATCATTGTTATCCTTGTATAACTTCCTTCTGTTTTTCTTGTGCAGACGGCGCATTCCGGTAAAGAACTCTGTGATCTTTACCGGTACTTTCAGGGTGCCTACTTTGGTGAGGTTGAAGATCACCAGGCCACCCAGGATCAGCTTACTGCGAAGAATGCGGAGTTGGTGAACGTCACCAACGAGAGAAACAAGCTGAAGACTGACCTGGACAAGGCCCAGAGCGACCTCCAGACTACTAAAGTGGAGGCCGTCAGCTGTAAGCTCCTTGTGAAGAACAAAGATATTAAACTTCAGAAGGTGAAGGAGGAGCTGACAGCTGCGAAGGACCGGGAAGCCAACGCGGTGGCTGAATACCGGCGATCCATGGACTTTTGTTAGACGCTTAGTCAATCGGTATAACGGGGGTTGGGCCGCCGCCATGCGGTGTACCCGGCACACCTTTCCCGAGTTGGACTGGAGTAAGGTTGAAGAAGCTCATGGTCGCTGAGAATTCGAGACCCCGGTGGAGGGCGAAGAACTAGACCTTGGGGTGACGGAGACCGACATAGCCAACGTCGACCCCCGCGTTGAGTTCGAGGAGGAAGAGCCGGAAGCTGCTGGCGTCTTGGAAGCTAAGGTTAGTGATCCGACCAACGACGTTGTCGTTCTTGACGAGAGTCCTGCCGGCTCAAAACCCGAAGCGGAAGCTGATGACGGCAAGGCTCCATCTTCTGAAGCTGCCCAGGGCGCTTAGCTTAGGTCTCCCTTTCTCCAACTTCTTTCCCGGTCTGGTCGTTTGTGGCCGCCCTGAATTTTGGATAATTTTTGTTCCTAGGTTAGACTAGAATGTAAATTCTATTTTCACATTAATGGAAGTTATTTTATCAATTCTTGTGTCGGTTATGCAATGATTTTGCTTGTTTATTTCTTCGTTCATTTTCTTTTACCATATCGGCAGATCCGCATGGGTTCGTAGACCGGCCAATAGTCTTATTTTACTATTTTATTCCGGCAGATCCGCAAGGGTCATTGACCGATTATGAAATAAGATGTTCCCCTGCCGGCAGATCCACGAGGGTCGTGACCGACAGTTCATTCCTTGGGTTGGCAGATCCTCGAGGGTCATTGACCATCCCCAAGCCCCACGCGTGCTTGGGTTACCCCGGCGGCAGATCCACTAAGGTCGTTGACCGCCGGGAACCTTTATATCGTGGGCTTCTCTTGACGGCAGATCCACGTAGGTCATTGACCGTCAAGGAACTTGCTTCTTTCTCCCCCCCTTGACAGCAGATCCACTTAGGTCATTGACTATCAAGGGGTTTTAATTATGGATTATTTCGGTATTTCTTAACGGCAGATCCACGTAGGTCATTGACCGTCAAGGAACTTTTAATAATTTGCACACGTAAATGTTCATAGAAGTTCGTCTTATTGAAAATGGCTAATCACTAACTCAAGCTAAGTAATGCTGAAATTGGCAACAATGCCGTATATTGAATTGCTTATAATCTAATTCTATCAGCTCTCTGCATATTTAACTGGTAATATATATTTGATGTGATTAAAGACTAATATTTAATTGTTGTAATGTATGTATATATCTGAAGTGACTAGATACTACGTTTGAATTCTTATGATGTATGGGATAGTGCTTATATAACTTTCAACAACACTCTATTTGTCGTGTTGAATGCTCTTCTATCAGGTTGAGCACGCTGGCATTCCAGCTGTTCTTGAGTAGCTTGCCTGACATATCTTCCAGCCGGTAAGCTCCTGGGACTATTTCCTCTTTCACGAGGTAGGGTCCCTCCCAGTTGGCCGTCAGCTTGCCCTCGGCATGAGCCTTTCCAGTGGCCGCTGTGCGTCTGAGCACTAGGTCGCCCTTTTCAATCGGCCGGCTTCTTACTCTTTTGTTGTAGGCCTTGCTTATCCGATCCTTATATGCTGCCGACTTGAGTTCCGCCGCGAGCCTGACTTCTGGCAAGAGGTCGAGGTCCTCCCGGTGCAGTTTCTCGTTCATTTCCGGGTCGTAGTTCAGGATCCGCCAGTTTGGCAGTCCGACTTCGACCGATAACACCGCCTCGACCCCGAATGTCAACCTGAACGGGGTCTCCCCTATTGCTTCCTTTTCGGTGGTCCTGTTGGACCATAGTACCACTGGAACCATGTCGGACCAGGCACCCCGTCAAATCATCTAGCTTCTTCCTGAGGGCGTTGAGAATTTGTTTATTGGCGGCTTCGGCCTGACCATTACTCTGGGGATGACATACGGATGAGTATGCAAATTTGATGCCGTATGGGTTCAAGAAGTTCTTTATCGGCCCGCAGTCAAACTGGACGCCATGGTCCATGACTATTCCCATTGGAATTCCAAACCTTGTAATGAGGTTTTGCCAGATGAACTTCCTAACCTGATTAGCCGTTATCTTTGCAGTTGGTTCGGCCTCAATCCACTTTGTGAAGTAGTCAATTCCGACTATCAGGAACTTTCTTCCTCCAGATGCTGGCGCGAATGGTCCTATGATATCCATCCCCCACTGAGCAAAATAGATTGGATTCAGGATCGGCTGCAAATCGTTTGCCGGCTGATGTATGACCGGTGCGAACCTCTGGCATTTGTCGCATTTCTTCACGTACGCCTGCGCGTCCATCAACATTGTCGGCCAGTAGAAGCCGGCCCTTAGGGCCTTCAGTGTAAGTGTCTTTCCACATACCCCTTCGTGGATTTCTTCAATTATTTTCGTGGCCTCGTGGGCCGTTACGCACCTCAGGAGTGGGAGGGAAAGACCTTTCTTGTACAGTTGGCCTTGGAAAACACAAAACCAGAGAGCCTCTCTTTTCAGCTTTTTTGCCGCCATCTTATCGGTGGGCAAACTTTCAGTCATCTTGTACGCCAATATGTCGTCGTACCATTCCTTCTTCTGAGTGACTTCGTTTACCTCCACCTTGGCGGTCTCTATGCTCCTTTCCGGTAGCATTTCTATCATGACGCTGCGTTTGAGATCTGTGGTGCTGGAGCTTGCAAGCTTTGATAGAGCATCAGCTGCCATATTCTCAGTTCGAGGAACTAGTACCACTTCGAAGCTCTGCAATGCGGCCGTTATCTGCTTTACCTTTTGTAAGTACTTTTGCATTACCGGCTCCCTGGCTTCGTAGGTGCCCACGATCTGGCTTGATATGAGCTGGGAATCGATCATTCGTATTTTCTTTGCTCCGGAAGCTATGCACAAACTGATTCCTGCTATTGCAGCTTCGTACTCCGCCTCGTTGTTGGACGCCTTAAACCCAAAGCGGACGACATATTCGAATGTGTCCCCTTCTGGAGACGTCATGACCACCCAGGCCTTTGCTCTGTTTGGGGCCGGCGACCCGTCTCTGAGATATCCGCCAAGTCTTGGTGGTCCCTCAATTTCGTCGCTGGTGGTCTCAACAATGAAGTCGGTCAAAGCTTGGGCCTTGATAGCTGTTCGTGGCTGATACTCGATGTCAAACTCGGACAGCTCTATTGCCCATTTCAACAGCCTGCCGGTTGTATCTAACTTGTGGAGCGCCTTCTCTAACGGCTGATTTGTGAGCACTTGGATGGTATGTGAGTCGAAGTATGGCCGAAGTTTTCTTGCCGCTATCAGCACGGCGTATGCCATCTTTTCCAGCAATTCGTTTCTCTGCTCTGCCCCAGCCAAGACATTGCTCACAAAGTAGATAGGATGTTGTTGCTTATCCTTTTCCACCAGCAGTACTGCTGCTACCGTTCTAGCCAACACCGAGACGTATAACTGCAGCTTATCCCCCATCCCGGGTCGGGTAATAGTCGGTAGTTGCTTGAAATGTTCTTTAACGGCCTCAAAGGTCTGTCTCTGCTCATTCCCCCAATCAAACTTCTTGTTACCTCTCAGAACCTTGAAGAACGGCAGGGCCTTTTCAGCCGACTTGGATACAAAACTTGTTAATGCAGCCATCTTACCGGTCAACTTTTGGATGTCCCGGATGCTCTTGGGTTCAGGCAGCTCGCTTATTGCCCTGATCTTGTCAGGGTTAGCGTCTATTCCCTTTTCACTAACCATGAAGCCGAGGAACTTACCAGATCTTACCCCAAATACGCACTTCTTAGGATTGAGCTTCATTTGGTACTTGCGCAGAGTCGCAAATGTTTCCTCGAGGTCCGTGATGTGGGCTTCCTCCGTCAAGCTTTTGACGATGCTATCGTCGACATAGACTTCAACATTCCGGCCTTTCTGATGCGCGAATATCTTGTCCACTAGCTTTTGGTAGGTAGCTCCTGCATTCTTCAGACCGAATGGCATAGCCTTGTACGCATACACCCTAGCGTCCGTTATGAATGCCGCCTTGTTCCTGTCTACCTCCAGGAGGCTGATCTGATGGTATCCAGAAAAGGCATCCATGAAGCTTAGCAGCGCATGACCGCTAGTAGAGTCGACCAGTTGGTCGATCCTAGGCAATGGGTAGCAGTCTTTTGGGCAAGCCTTGTTGAGGTCGGTAAAGTCCACACACATCCGTCAGGACCCATTGGCTTTCTTCACCATGACCACATTTGCCAGCCACTCCGGATAGTCGCAGGGCTCAATGAAGTCGGTCGCTAACAACTTATCCACCTCTTCCTTGATGGCTGCGTGTTTCTCGGCCGAGAAGTTCCGCTTCTTCTGTTTCACCGGCCTTACGTCCTCATTGACATTTAGCCGGTGTACCATAAACGCGGGATCTATTCCCGGCATTTCATCAGCTGAAAATGCGAAGACGTCAGCATTGCTTCGCAGTAAACTGATTAAGTTGACTTTGACATTGTCGGCCAAGTCGGCTCCAATTTTAACCGTCCTTTCTGGCCTCTCCATCTCTAGGCTGATCTCCTCGGTCTCCCCTTCTGGGCTAGGTCTCGGCAAACCTCCCGGCCTTCCCTCAAAATTCTCCATCGACAAGTCCTTATTTGCTTTATTCTCTGCCCTTCGCCGTTTTCTCTCTGATGGTGGAGACTCTGCCGGTCGCTTATGATTAGAATTCTTAAGAGCCGTCAGATAGCAGGCTCTGGCTGATTCTGGATTCCCCTTCAGCCTCTCCGGCTGTCCACTGTTTGACGTGTAGATCATCGCCAGGTGATAAGTTGACACTACGGCCTGAGCGTCGTGGATCAGTGGTCGCCCAATAATGGCATTGTAGGCTGCGGGTACATCAACTACCAAGAACTCCACCAAGAGATCTCGGGAATGAGATCCTTCCCCCAGCTGAACCGATAGCTTAATGGTGCCCTCAGGGACGACCGATGCTCCTGTGAAACCGATTACCGGGTACGAGACCGGCTTGAGACAGGATCTCCCTAGCCCCATCTTCTCGAATGTGGGCATGAAGAGAATATTGGCAGAGCTACCGCCATCAACCAGGATGCGATGGACCATCACCGTTGAAATCTGGAGAGATACTACCAGTGGGTCATCATGAGGGTAGATAATCCCCTTGGCGTCCTCTGCTGTGAACGAGACGGATGGCATGAGTGGCGGCGCTGGCCACTGGCCAGTATTGTGATAATTCACTTGGTGCCTTATCTCCTTAAGACTGGCTTTGGCACCGTGAATACTTCCGCCATGGACCGGGCCGCCTGAGATAACATGTATCTTAGTTATTCTTTCTTTAACGGACTTTCTCTTGCCGTCTTCTTCTTTGGGGGACCCTTCACGGCGGTCAGTTCTTGCCTGATACTGCTTGAAGTAGCCTCTCCGTATCAGGTCTTCGATCCCGTCTCTCAGGTCCTTGCAATCTTCTGTTACATGACCGTGATCTCTATGGAAGTCACACCACTTGGATCTGTCACGACCTTTATAATACATTTTCCTGGGTCGCTGCCACTTGTCATCCTGTTTGTGCAACTCGTAGATCTCGGCCCTGGACATTGTTAGGGGAGTGTAGTTGTGATAGCGGTCTGGCCGTCCTTCTTGGCCCCTCTTCACTGAGTTATTCTCCTCCCTTCTTCCGGAGTTGTCGGACTTCCGATCTCTCCGGTTTTTATCTTTCTCTTTCTCTTTCTCTCTTTCCTTCTCCTTGCCGTCTCCTTCGGACCGCTTTGAGGCTGCCGCCTTATCGAACTCCTCTCCCCGGATAAACTCATTAGCTTTTCCGAGGACTTCAGTCAGGCTGGTCAATTTTTTGCGGCCTAGGTAACTTCTGAATGCAGTTCCCTCCTTCAAACCTGTCATCAGTGCCAACACTGCGACCTCTTGCTGCAAGCTGGGGATGGTAACGGCTTCCGAGTTGAAGCGACCAATGTAATCCCTCAGGCTCTCCTTCTCTCCCTGCTTGATGGACATTAGCTCGCCGGTAGTCTTCTCCCTTCGCTTATTACTGACGAAGTGTGTCACAAACATGGAGGTGAGCTGCCGAAAATCAAAAATAGTTGCCGGCGGTATACTTTTATACCAAGTTTGTGCCAAGCCCGCTAGGGTTGAAGGGAACACCTTACACCACACAGAATCAGTGTCGGTGTATAGTAGCATGTGTCCTTCATATGCAGAGATGTGGTCCTCAGGGTCGGACTTACCGTCGTACTTGCATGTCGGCATTTTAATCTTCTCCATAGGCTCCTGGAGTATGGCCGTGGAGAATGGAGAATTTCGAAGTGATACCGGTGCTCTGCGCCGAGCAAACTCACTTTCTCTCATGGGTCGGGATGATTGTTTGATCTCGGTGTCCTGTTGATCTTCTTCATCCTCTTCCCCCACAGGTTCTGTGGGAGTCTTTGAGTTCTCCCCCTGATCCTGATCGTGCCGGCTTAGGTTACCCTGTCGGCCAGTTGCGAGAGAACGCATCTTTCTCACGGGACTATGTGACCTGCTCAGGGAACGCTTATCAACACGACCGGTCGGTGGAGTCTGACTCGCCATGGCCTGGAAGACTTCGGCAGCACTCCGAAGCTGTTCAGGGCTGAACATATGTTGCAAAGCTTCGGATATGTTAGGTCGAGGGGTCTCAGTGGCCCTCTTACCCTTGTCGGTTGGTGGTTTGGATGACCCAATCACCGGCTGAGGAGTGTTGAAACCAGGAGGTCGACCCCCCATAATGTTATTGTTCTCGTCCGTTTCCGGCATCCCTGGAGTTTGCTTAGGATCCATGAGGCGAGTAAGTAAGCTGGTTGGATCGCGGCTTAAGACTAAGGTATAGTTCCCCCCTCCTTCTAGCGCCAATTGTTCCGGAATGGAATAAATGCTTGGGAGTGAACCGGTATCTCCTTAATATAACAAGCCGGTTTGATGTCTAACTAACCTCGGGGTTGATCCGAGGAACGCCCCTCCGATGCCTAAGTCAGTAAAGGGTAAAGCCGATATATCTCAAGTGGAGTATACTAGAATATGTGAACCTACCTTATGACTCAGATCATGGGAGTATTTATAAGAGCCGGCAATGTCCTTAGCAAGGTAGGACTCTGCTCCTATTGGTCGGATACAATTCTATCCTCTTCTGATACTTATCTTTAAGCCCATAGGCGCATTGAGTAAGTACTGGATCAATTCAGACCCATTTGGCAATGGCTCAGGTGATGGATACCGGTAAGGTATACGAATCTAACCGGCATGAAGAATACGCCGGTATCGGGCTTGACTCCTACTCAGTAAGTAGGGCTCCTTTGACTGAGGTGACCATGACGGTCAATGACGGTCTAACTGGACCGGTAGGGAACTTGTACAGTCCCCCATACACTATAGTCACATATCATACACTATAGTTATAGCTATTATTATATTTATCTAAAAGAAAGACTAAATAATGCCTTACCATTCATCTAGTTAAATTTATTTGCATGAGTTGTAAACTATATTGTAAATGGATCTTATGTTGAAGCATATTTCAAACACTCTCAAATGGTAAAAAATTATAATGTTTTAAATTAGGTAGCAAAAGTTATATTCAATTTACATATATATGATAATTTAGGTTGTTTATTCGAAATGGAACTCTAATTTCTCGTTATCCAAACTCCTTTATGTACTTAAATATATATGTAGAACCCTATTTTTTAAAATATTTAAAATAAAATTAATGATATGACAATCCTACGTGGCGCTCTCTATTTCATAAGTTGTAGAACTATATTGTAAATGGATCTTATTCCGGAGCATATTTCGAGCACTATTCAATGGAACAAAAATTGTAATATTTCGAATTACATAGCAAAAGTTACACACAATTTACATAATATAATAATTTAGGTTGTTCATTCAAAATCAAACTCTAATTGTAGCTTATCTAGAACTCCTTATATTATAATGTTTTAAATTAGGTAGCAAAAGTTATGTTCAATTTACATAATATAATAATTTAGGTTGTTTATTTAAAACGAAACTCTAATTTCTCGTTATCCAAAACTACTTTTATGTATTTAAATATATGTAGACCTCTATTTTTTAAATTATATAAAATAAAAATTAATGACATCCTATGTGGCGCTTTCTATTTCATAAGCTGTAGAACTATATTGTAAATGGATCTTAATTCAGAGCATATTTCGAGTTCTATCCAATGGAATAAAAATTATAATATTCCGAATTACGTAGCAAAAGTTATACACAATTTACATAATAATTTAGGCTGTTCATTCAAAACCAAACTCAAATTTTAGCTTATCTAGAACTCCTTATATTTATTTAAATCTATGTAGAACTCTATTTTTGTAAACAATAAAAATAAAATTTGATGATGTGACAATCCTACATGGCGCGCTCTATGGCCTCGAAATCTTGAGGAGCTATCTATGCTCCTGAAAAGTTCATCTTTTATTTATATACTAGCTATTATTGGGACCCGGGTAAATGCTCGGACTTTTTCGTGAAGAAGAGGTAGAGTTTTTAAATATTTACACCCCTATTTTTGGTCGTTATTTTTGTCTGATATAAAACAACTAAAAGTTATATTATGATTTTGTCATTATCTTTGACGTTGGTTTCTAATTTATATGTCATGAAGAAATTCACTATATCATTCAGAAATATACTATATCATGCAGAAACTACATCATTTCTGAACAATCCACTATATCATTTCGACACTCACTATATCATGCAGATTCTCACTATAAGATTCAGACATTCACTCCATCATGCAGAAATTATATGTTACTTTAATATAAAATTTTAAATATATTATAAATGGATCTTATTCGAAAATACTTTTTAAACACTTTCCAATGGTACAAAAATTATAATTTTACGAACTATATATTAAAAGTTGTAATCAATTTACTATATTTAAGTTTTTCATTGTGAACCCAACTCTATTTATTCTTATCCTAAACTTTATTTGCATTTTAATCAATTTAGAACTCTATTTATATTTAAAAAATAATGTGACATGGCACTTAATGAGCGCGACAAATGGCGTCCAATGAGGACGCCAAATGTCGCGACCAACCCTAATTCTAATTGAATCCCTAATTCCAATTGCAGTAGGTTACTTTTATACTTTAACCCTAATTCTAATTGAATCGCTAATTCCAATTGCAGTAGGTTACTTTAATACGTTAATATAGTCAATATTTCCTTTTATATGTTACTTCAATATAAATTTTTAAATATAGTATAAATGGATCTTATTTTAAAGTACTTTTTAAACACTTTCCAATGGTACAAAAATTATAATTTTACGAACTATATATTAAAAGTTATAATCAATTTAGTATATTTAAGTTTTTCATTGTGAATGCAACTGTATTTATTTTTATCCTAAATTCTATTTGTATTGTAATCAATTTAGAACTCTATTTATATTCAAAAAAAATATGACATGACAATTAATGAGCGCGACAAATGGCGTCCAATGAGAATGTCAAATGTCACGACCTCATGAGCTGGCTTTTGTACTCTGCTTTATATAAATGGCGACCACATTCTAATTGAATATCTTATAACAATCCTAATTCTAATTGAATCGCTAATTTCAATTGCAGTAGGTTAATTGAATCGCTAATTCCAATTGCAGAAGGTTACTTTAATACGTTAGTATATAGTCAATGTTTCCTTTTATAGGTTACTTTAATATAAAATTTTAAATATAGTATAAATGGATCTTATTTTAAAGAACTTTTTAAACACTTTCTAATGGTACAAAAATTATAATTTTACGAACTATATATTAAAAGTTATAATCAATTTACTATATTTTAGTTTTTCATTGTGAACCCAACTCTATTTATTTTTATCTTAAACTCTATTTGTATTTTAATCAATTAAGAACTCTATTTATATTTAAAAAAAATATGACATGGCACTTAATGAGCGCGACAAATGGCGTCCACCAATGAGGACGCCAAATGTCGCGGCCTCGTGATATGAGTTTTGCCAAATGTCGCAGCCTCGTGATATGGCTTTTGCTAAATGCCGCGGCCTCGCGATCTGGCTTTTGTACTCTGCTTTATATATTAGTTACTAGTATTGGGACCCGGGTAAATGTCCGGGTTTTTTCGTGAAGAAGAGGTAGATTTTTTAAATATTTATACCCCTATTTTTGGCATTATCTTTGACATTGGTTTCTAATTTATACGTCATGAAGAAACTCACTATATCATTCAGAAACATACTATATTATGCAGAAATTACATCATTTATGAACATCCACTATATCATTTAGACACTCACTATATCATGCAGAAACTCACTATATAATTCAGACATTCACTCTATCATGCAGAACCTACATATTTTTATATGCTAAAGTACATGTCACGATATACTACACAACCTACATCTTCCTGCATGTTAAAACATTAAAAATAAAACATCCATATGTTCTAGACCAATGAAAAGTTAATGGAGAAAGTTCAAGATAAAACTTATCTTTCTTTAGTACTCATTGTGTTTACAAATCAAATTAAAGCACATATCATATAAATATGAAACAATTTGTCAAATTATGAAGGATTGGTAATATTGCTACGGTATGTTGCTACGGTGCCCTTCAAGCCTCAATAGACCAACATGATTAACAATATCAACCCTCTTTCTAATATGTTGACCATGTTCCATCGTAATCAACATCCATGTTGGAGGACACGAAGGATGCATCATTTGTTTCTTATCAAAGGAAAAGGAAATATGAGGAGTATATTTATTAGAAACCGTACATTCGGTTACTTTAATACTCTAACCTTAATTCTAATAGAATCGCTAATTTCAATTGCAGTAGGTTACTTTAATACGTTAGTATAGTCAATATTTCCTTTTATACGTTACTTTAACAAATTTTAAATATAGTATAAATGGATCCTATTTTAAAGTACATTTTAAACACTTTCCAATGGTACAAAAATTATAATTTTACGAACCATATATTAGAAGTTATAATCAATTTACCATATTTAAGATTTTTATTGTGAACCCAACTCTATTTATTATTATCCTAAACTCTATTTGTATTTTAATCAGTTTAGAACTCTTAATGAGCGCGACAAATGGCGTCCAATGAGGACGCCAAATGTTGCGACCTCGTAAGCTGGCTTTTGTACTATGCTTTATATATTAGTCTAACCTTAATTCTAATTGAATAGCTAATTCCATTTTCAGTAGGTTACTTTAATACGTTAGTATTGTCAATATTTTCTTTTATACGTTACTTTAATATAAAATTTTAAATATAGTATAAATTGATCTTATTTTAAACTACTTTTTAAACACTTTCCAATGATATAAAAATTATAATTTTATGAACTATATATTAAAAGTTATAAATAATTGACTATATTTAAGATTTTCATTGTGAACCCAACTCTATTTATTCTTATCCTAAACTCTATTTGTATTTTAATCAATTTATAACTCTATTTATATTTTAAAAAATAACATGGCACTTAATGAGCGCGACAAATGGCGTCCAATGAGGACGCCAAATGTCGCGACCTCGTAAGCTGGCTTTTGTACTCTGCTTTATATATTAGTCTAACCTTAATTCTAATTGAATCGCTAATTCCAATTGCAGTAGGTTACTTTAATACGTTAGTATAGTCAATATTTCCTTTTATACGTTACTTTAATATAAAATTTTAAATATAGTTTAAATGGATCTTATTTTAAAGTACTTTTTAAACACTTTCTAATGATACAAAAATTATAATTTTATGAACTATATATTAAAAGTTATAATTAATTTACTATATTTAAGATTTTCATTGTGAACCCAACTCTATTTATTCTTATCTTAAAGTATTTTAATCAATTTAGAACACTATTTATATTTTAAAAAAATGCCATGGCACTTAATGAGCGCGACAAATGGCGTCCAATGAGGACGCCAAATGTCGCGACCTCGTAAGCTGACTTTTGTACACTGCTTTATATATTAGTTATATTTTTTGTGAAAAAAATGTAGATTTTTTAAATATTTACACCTTTATTTTTTGCCTTTATTTTTGTCTGATATTAAACAACTTAAAGTTATAATATGATTTTGTCATTATCTTTGACGTTGGTTTCTAATTTATATGTTATGAAAAAACTCACTATATCATTCAGAAACATACTATATCATGCAGAAACTTCTCATTTCTGAACAATCCACTATATCATTTCGACACTCACTATATCATGCAGATTCTCACTATATGATTCAGACATTCACTCTATCATGCATAAATTATATGTTACTTTAATATAAAATTTTAAATATATTATAAATGGATCTTATTCTAAAATACTTTTTAAACACTTTCCAATGGTACAAAAATTATAATTTTACGAACTATATATTAAAAGTTGTAATCAATTTACTATATTTAAGTTTTTCATTGTGAACCCAACTCTATTTATTCTTATCCTAAACTCTATTTGTATTTTAATCAATTTAAAACTCTATTAATATTTAAAAAATAAGGTGACATGGCACTTAATGAGCGCGACAAATGGGGTCCAATGAGGACGCCAAATGTCGCGACCAACCCTAATTCTAATTGAATCGCTAATTCCAATTGCAGTACACTAGTGGAAAAAACGCTATATGTCACAACAAAACCGCTGTGGTCCTTAAGAGAACCGCAGCGGTAAATCGTCGAAATTTGGGTGGGAAATTTGGCCTAACAAACCGCTGCGGTTATCATAAAACCGCAACGGTTAATAGTTAACCGCTGCGGTTCTCTATTACCCGTTGCGGTTTTATGAACCGCAGCGGTTTATTTTGTTTTTTTTTTCGCGTCAAATTCCCTCCCTTGCTTACACGCACTGTTAACTCCCTCCTTCAATTCTTCCTTCCTTTCAAAAAAATTAAAGACTCCCTCAGTCCCTCCAATTCACGCAACCCCGACCCCACTGCCACCACTAGGTTCCACCACCACTGCCACCACTGGGTTCCACCACCACTGCCACCACTGGGTTCCACCTTCCCCCAACCCTGACGACCACCAGCTGCTGCGTCCTCCTCTCCAATTCGGTGGGTTTGAACCACAAACCCCACCTGCGTCCTCCTCCGTGGCTGCGTCCTCCTCTGTGGCTGCACCACCACCGCCGCAACTCCACCATTCCTTCTCTACCTCTTCTTAGGTACCTACATTCCTTCTCTACTTCTACCTCCACCATTCCTCATATTTGAAGCTTTAAGTTTATAATTAATTGTTCTTTTATGAATAATAGTTAATTAAATTAGGTTGTATAATAGTTAAAGGTTGTAAATTTGATTGATTTGAGTTAATTATTTTATTTAAAGTAGTTAGTTTGATTTTTAGGTTAAAAAAACTAGGGTTTGTTGTGGTTGCTATTTTTGTGGTTGTTGTTGGTAGTAGCTATTGTTGTTGTTGTTGTTGATGTTGTTGTTGATGTTGTTGTTGTTGTTGTTGTTGTTGTTGTTGTTGTTGTTGTTGTTGTTGTTGTTGTTGTTGTTGTTGTAGTACTTACTAACTAGTTAGGTTTGAACTTTAAAAGTTGTTGTTGATTATTGGTTTAGATATTTAGTTTAGTTTAGCTTAGTTTAGTTTTGTTTTGTTTGAATTGCTAATTTATACTAATGTTAACATTTAAACTTTGTTGTTGATTATTGAAGCTAGCTAGGGACGGATTGTTGAGCTCGATTTCCCTATTCACAACCTTGATATTGGTATGTTATCACTCATATTTAACTTTCTTTCATAGTAAATTGGTATATGTATATGTATATGTATATGTATATGTATATGTATATGTATATGTATATGTATATGTATATGTATATGTATATGTATATGTATATGTATATGTATATGTATATGTATATGTATATGTATATGTATATGTATATGTATATGCTAATGTGTATATATTTATCGTTGAATTGAGATTAGATGTAAAATGTTGTTGTTTTTAAAAACCTATGTTTGCATCATCATATCATATGCCTAGATACCCGTTCGAGACTTACTCATTAGGAGTAAGTCTTGAATAGTCCCCGGTTTGGGACTGTTCTTAGATGTTTAATCTCACTTAGGTGGTGAATGTATGTCTTTAGTTCGATTCTAGAGGAAAATCTTGGCTCGTCGTTTCCCTACTTTTGTTCTCTGGGTACATATGTAGATATAAATAAATTTATATCTACATCGTGTACTTGGAGAACTGTAGGGAAATGCTGCCGGATTTTTCGTAGATTCGAACTGAAGGCAATACATTCACTAGTGAGATTAGACATCTAAGGATGGGTTAGGTTGGAGTGATAAGGACCCTTGGAAAGCATGCCTAATTTCATTAAATTTATATCGTGTATAAACTCTAATAATGTAGTGAAATTCGTCATTGACATTGGGTCCTTGTTGCTTGTGTTTAATTAGAGCTAGGTTTGGTTGAAATGAATCGTGCATGGATGTATGGTAGTCGTGACACGTGTGAATTCGTGGATGGGGTCTTTGAATTTTGTGATCTTGCATTAAGTCATCAGTCGCAAAGGGAACCGAGGGGTTTTATTGTCCTTGTGTTGATTGTGGTAATGTGAGCATCGTTAGTAGCATTGAGTCGCTTAGGGAGCATGTCTTTCGTCGCGGGTTTAGACAAGACTACTATGTATGGGTTTGGCACGGTGAGGAGGGTATGTATGATGGTCGAAATGCCATTGTTAACGATGTGCATGAAGAAGGTGAGTTTGATGTCATTGAGAATGACAACATCGAGGATGAATATGAGGATATTCAAGTAGAAGATGATGATGATGAAGGGGATCATATCGAGGAGATGATGGCGGGGGTAGATCATTGTGGCAAACGGCCTCGTATTTTTGAGTGCATGGACGAGGCATCTCGAAAACCGTTGTATCCCGGTTGTACGAGGTACACCAAGCTGACGGCCGTGATAACACTCTTTAATATCAAGACGAAAGCCGGTATAAGTGACTCTTGTTTCACTTCCTTGTTGCAAGCATTTGGTGATATGTTGCCGGACGACCATGAACTACCCAAGTCGAACTATTATGCTAAGAAACTGATGTGTCCCTTCGGGTTAGAGTACCAGAGGATACATGCTTGTCCAAACGATTGTGTGCTATATCGAAATGAATATGAAAATATGGATGAGTGTCCTCGATGTGGGAAGTCGCGTTACAGGCGCGCGGGGGTTGGTGATAAGAAAGGTCCTCGGCAAGAAAGGTGATGTGGTATCTTCCGATTATACCACGATTCAAGCGCATGTTTTCAATCAAAAAAGATGCTAAGAACTTGAGGTGGCATGCAGAACGAAGGAAAAAGGATGGTTTTCTCAAACATCCGGCTGATTCTCTTGAGTGGAAAGGTATCAACCATTGTCATAAAACCTTCGGTGCCGAGGACAGAAATTTGAGGCTTGGCCTATGCACGGATGGAATGAACCCATTTGGCAATCTTAGTTCTCAACATAGTACGTGGCCGGTTCTTCTAGTTATATACAACTTGCCTCCTTGGTTGTGCATGAAACGCAAATACATCATGTTGTCGATTCTTATTTCGGGGCGAAAGAAACGTCTGGAAACGACATAGATGTCTACCTCCGACCACTTGTTGATGATTTGAGAAAAATGTGGGATGAAAGAGTTTCTGTGTATGACGCACATGCTGATGAGGTATTCACATTGCGTGCCATGCTTTTATTCACTCTTAATGACTATCCTGCTTATGGGAACTTATCCGGGTACAAGAATAAAGGGAAGAAAGCATGCCCGATTTGCCTGGACGACACAGCATCTAAATACATTACTACTTGTCACAAAGAAGTTTATATGCGCACCCGAAGGTTCCTTCGACGCGACCATCCTTATCGTAATAAGAAGAAGGCATTCGATGGAACAAGTTGAGGAAGGGGTTGCTCGTAGACCATTGACCCGGTATTGAGGTTTATGATCAAGTCAAGGGTATTGAAACGATATTCGGCAAAGGAGCGAGTATTGGTGATAAGGGACTTTGGAAAAAGGAGTCTATTATGTGGAAACTTCCATATTGGAGAGATCTAGAGGTTAGACATTGTCTCGACGTCATGCACATAGAGAAAAATGTATGTGACGCCATTGCGGGGACACTTATGAATATTCCACATAAGACAAAGGATAGCAAAGGGGTGCGACTGTATCTGGAAAGTGAGGGGCTTCGACCAGAACTATGGGCTCAAAAGAGGGACACTAAGAAAAGAAAGAAAGAAGAGAAAGTGTCTGGAAAAGGAAAAGGAAAGGGAAAAGAAAAGAAACAGGAAGAAGGGTCGCTGCGGGAATTGAAAGAAAAGGAAAGAAAACGGTGAAGGATGATGATAGGAACTATTTACCTCCGGCTTGTTACACTCTATCTAGAGCCGAGAAGCGTCTTTTTGCGAGTGTTTGTACAACATTAAGGTTCCATCAGGGTACTCATCGAACATGAAAAGATTTGTTACCTTAGACGGTGAGTTGAAATTATCGAGCATGAAGTCTCATGATTGTCATGTAATGATGCAAGTATTCTTACCGATTGCAATTCGAGGGATATTGCCGAAACATGTGAGACATACCATAACGGAGTCGTGTTCTTTTTTCAATACTATATGTAGCAAAACGTTAAAACCCTCGAAGCTTGATGCTCTCGCGAGCTAGCGTGATACAGACTTTGTGCAAGTTTGAGATGTACTTCCCACCTGCTTTCTTCGACATTATGGTCCATTTGGTTGTACATCTAGTTCGAGAAATTAAGCTATGTGGTCCGGTGTTTTTGAGGTGGTGTTATCCCTTTGAGAGACATATGGGCTCTTTGAAAGATAAAGTAAGGAATCCAGCGCAACCAGAAGGAAGTATAATTCAGGGAATTGTGAGTGAAGAGGTCGGTAATTTTGTGGCTGAGTTCTTAACTAATGTTGATCCTATTGGACTTCCTACATCTCGACACGAGGCGGACTCGCGGGTAAAGGTACACTTGGCTCGAAAATGATAGTACCTCCTGTTGAAAGCCGCATACAAGCACACTTATTTGTATTGCAGCATATGGTACAGGTGCATCCGTACTTGGATGAGCATTTGGAGGAGTTGCGTGACCAGAATCCAGGTAAAGGGACTAGAGCATTGATGCAGTTGCATAATAAGACTTTTATTGATTGGTTCCATAACCGAATAATGCGTGAAGTAGATTCCAATGTTTCTGAAACTCTGAAGTGGCTAGCATTTGGTCCTCGAGAAGCTGTGCACTCCTATGAGGGTTATGATGTTAATGGATATACGTATTGGACAGATCGTCAAGATCAAAAGTCGAGATCTCTCCAGAATAGTGGTGTTTCAGTAGAGGCATCATCTACACAGTATGCAAGTGCCAAAGACAAGTCTCCAATTGATGCTAGATTGTTATACTATGGACGAGTTCAAGATATATGGGAGCTTGACTACTCTGGTTTCACGGTCTGCTTATTTCGATGCAAGTGGGTTGAGTATAACCGGCGTTACATAAGGAAAGATGACCCTTGTGGATTTACTCTTGTAGACTTGGGTCGGTTGCGTGATAGTGAAGAGCCATTCGTGCTTGCATCACAAGTTAAGCAACTATTCTACGTAACTGACCCTTCTGATAACAAGTGGTCAATTGTTGTTCCGGGAAAAAGAAGTATACTCGGAGTTGGTGATGTTGAGGATGAGGATGAGTATGATGCATTTGAAGACACCCCGCCTTTCACCATTCCCAACTCCGATGTCACTGATGCGGAGTTAGCGACAAGTTACATGCGTGCAGATCACGGGGAAGGGATAATGGTTGATACTTCAAATGAAGGTGGCAAAAGTAAACAATAGGCTCGACTTCTTTTGTAATCGATTCGGCTTTCGACTTTGCAATGTCATTTTACTTTATTTCTCGCTTTTAGCCGCATGTTAGGTCATGTATAGTTCTTATTATTGTATATATATGTATTTCAATCAACTAAACTCGCTTCACATGTATTGAAACCCATTTTGGGTAAGTGAATGTCATTTCGGGCCAATTTCGGCTTTTCAACCTCAATTAACTTAATTTCTCGCTTTTAGCCGCTTGTTAGGTCATGTATAGTTCTTATTAGTATATATATATGTATTACAATCAACTAAACTCGCTTCACATGTATTGAAACCCATTTTGGGTAAGTGAATGTCATTTCGGGCCAATTTCGGCTTTTCAACCTCAATTAACTTAATTTCTCGCTTTTAGCCGCATGTTAGGTCATGTACAGTTCTTATTAGTATATATATATGTATTACAATCAACTAAACTCGCTTCACATGTATTGAAACCCATTTTAGGTAAGTGAATGTCATTTCGGGCCAATTTCGGCTTTTCAACCTCAATTAACTTAATTTCTCGCTTTTAGCCGCATGTTAGGTCATGTATAGTTCTTATTAGTATATATATATGTATTACAATCAACTAAACTCGCTTCACGTGTATTGAAACCCATTTTGGGTAAGTGAATGTCATTTCGGGCCAATTTCGGCTTTTCAACCTCAATTAACTTAATTTCTCGCTTTTAGCCGCATGTTAGGTCATGTATAGTTCTTATTAGTATATATATATGTATTACAATCAACTAAACTCGCTTCACATGTATTGAAACCCATTTTGGGTAAGTGAATGTCATTTCGGGTCACATGATTTGAAAACCGAATTGGGTAGATGAATGTCGTTTAGGGTGTAATTATGGATTTTTTTGGGGGGGAGGGGCTGTGCAGGGGGCAATCAATGGGGGGAGTGAAGGGGAGCGTGCGTGGGGGCGATGAAGGGGGCCTGTGAAGGGGGTGGGGCGGTGAAAGGGGGGTGCGGTTCGGGGGGGGTGTGCAGGCGCGGGGGAGGGAGTGTGCGGGGGGTCAGTGCGGGGGCGAAATGAAGGAGGTCAGGCAGGGGGCAAGTGAAGGGGGGACAGTGAAGGGGGAGTGTGCAGGGCGGGGGAGGGAGTGTGCGGGGGTCAGGCGAGGGCGGGGAAGGAGGCCGTGTAGGGGGAGTGCGGGGGGAGTGTGCGGGGCGGGGGAGGGAGTGTGCGGGGCGTGCGAGGCGGGGGTGAAGGAGGCGTGCGGGGGCGGTGAAGGGGGGACAGTGAAGGGGGGAGTGCGGGGGGGAGTGCGGGGGGTGAGGGGGGAGGGAGTGTGCAGGGGGGGCAGTGAAGGGGGGACAGTGATGTGATTGTTTAATCTTACGCGTTTCTAATATCGTTTTTTTAAATTTCAGGAGTTTAAACATGGTCCGAGATGATGTCATTGTGGAGGAAGAAACCGATGATGATTATGATAAGTCATTGGATGATGATGATGAGTATGATGCGGAGAAGGAGAACGATCAAGGTGACCAGGAAGACTTAGCGCATGATGAGGAGGCGCACTTGCGTAAAAGGGAACTTGACTTGGCTGAAATAAATGAGGAGCTAGCCGATAAGGCTCCCCCCATTGACAACAATGCTAGGGAAGATTATCCTTGTACTTCATCCGTCATTGTGCCACAAAAAAATGCGGGGAAAGAGGTTCTCAGTACCAAAACTCCAAGTAAAGTTGCAACAAAGAAGCGGAAAGGAAGGGGTGCGACCAAGGGATTGAATTATAACACCCCTATGACCCTCGAGTATGATGATATGGGTCAACCTTGTGGTCAATGGCGTAAAAAGTATGGGCAGCATTTAGGGTTATGTGTGCGCAAACTGAGCATTTTGGTGGGGTGGAAAGATGTGCCCGATGCAATGAAGAAATCATTATGGGAAGACACTTGTGTAAGTTTATTTTGTAACTGAATTACTTTTATTTTTTGCATGTTAGGGGCATGTTAGGTCATATATAGTCCCAATAGGTACATATATAACTATAAGAGTCAATTAAACTCCACTTATATGCTTTGAAACACATTTTGGGTAAATGAAGGCCATTTCGGGCGATTTTGGCCTTTACACTCCAATTCACTTAGTTTATTGCATTTAGCCGCATGTTAGGTTATATATAGTCCCAATAGGTACATATATAACTATAAGAGTCAATTAAACTCCACTTATATGCTTTGAAACACATTTTGGGTAAATGAAGGCCATTTCGGGCCGATTTTGGCCTTTACACTCCAATTCACTTAGTTATTTTCATTTAGCCGCATGTTAGGTCATATATAGTCCCAATAGGTACATATATAACTATAAGAGTCAATTAAACTCCACTTATATGCTTTGAAACACATTTTAGGTAAATGAAGGCCATTTCGGGCCGATTTTGGCCTTTACACTCCAATTCACTTAGTTATTTTCATTTAGCCGCATGTTAGGTCATATATAGTCCCAATAGGTACATATATAACTATAAGAGTCAATTAAACTCCACTTATATGCTTTGAAACACATTTTGGGTAAATGAAGGCCATTTCGGGCCGATTTTGGCCTTTACACTCCAATTCACTTAGTTTATTGCATTTAGCCGCATGTTAGGTCATATATAGTCCCAATAGGTACATATATAACTATAAGAGTCAATTAAACTCCACTTATATGCTTTGAAACACATTTTGGGTAAATGAAGGCCATTTCGGGCCGATTTTGGCCTTTACACTCCAATTCACTTAGTTTATTGCATTTAGCCGCATGTTAGGTCATATATAGTCCCAATAGGTACATATATAACTATAAGAGTCAATTAAACTCCACTTATATGCTTTGAAACACATTTTGGGTAACTTAAGGCCATTTCGGGCCGATTTTGGCCTTTACACTCCAATTCACTTAGTTTATTGCATTTAGCCGCATGTTAGGTCATATATAGTCCCAATAGGTACATATATAACTATAAGAGTCAATTAAACTCCACTTATATGCTTTGAAACACATTTTGGGTAAATGAAGGCCATTTCGGGCCGATTTTGGCCTTTACACTCCAATTCACTTAGTTATTTTCATTTAGCCGCATGTTAGGTCATATATAGTCCCAATAGGTACATATATAACTATAAGAGTCAATTAAACTCCACTTATATGCTTTGAAACACATTTTGGGTAAATGAAGGTCATTTCGGGCCGATTTTGGCCTTTACACTCCAATTCACTTAGTTTATTGCATTTAGCCGCATGTTAGGTCATATATAGTCCCAATAGGTACATATATAACTATAAGAGTCAATTAAACTCCACTTATATGCTTTGAAACACATTTTGGGTAACTTTTTGTTTGTTTCTTGTTGTTATAGAATACGTTCCATATTACTCATAATGAGGAAAAAAAGGCGGCGTTCCTATCCGCGGTGGCCGAAAGATTTAGAGCTTTCAAAAGCAAACTAGTGAGTGGGTGGATCACGAAAAGGAGAAAGAGGACTACAAAGAGGAGGAAATTTCAAAAATCAAAGCAAAATGAGAGTGAGACGGACACGGAGGCCGAAAAAGAAACGGAAAAGGAAGGGGGAGAGCAAGAAGATACATTTTAACCGGATTCTTTGCCTCATCGATTTGGGGACATATAAAACCAGAAGATTGGGAGGCATTTGTTGCCCAAAATACTACACGGAGATGGTGGTAAGTATTGCACTTTAAACTATATATATTCGACTTTGCATGTTCACTTTCAATACAATTACATGTGTTTTCTAATTGCCCATGTGAATTTATAGGCTAAGCGTGAGAAACATTCACTCGGTGCAAGACGAGAGGAAGCACTACCATCATATGGGTTCCCATACTTATGCGAGCGCGAGAAAGTTGTGGATTGACGAGAAATTTTACCCTTCTACCGATACAACCACAACGCCGTCTTCTAGCTCTAAGGCCGCGCCGTTTGTCAAAGTTGATCGTGTCGCTGATTGGTGGTGCTCCTTGCATAGGCGTGATATCAACAATCAAATGACCATTTCGAGATCAGGGAACCTTGAAGATAGCCAATGCCGTTGTAAGTACATGCACTACCAATCCCCCACCCCCCGCACACCGCCCCCACTCCCCGCACACCGCCCCCACCCCCGCACACCGCCCCCCCCCCCCCGCACACCGCCCCCCACCCCCGCACACCCCCACCCCCCGCACACCGCCCCCACCCCCGCACACCGCCCCCCACCCCCCCGCACACTCCCCCACTCCCCCACACCCCCCCACTCCCCCGCACACCGCCCCCACCCCCGCACACCCCCCCCCCCCCTCGCACCCCCCCCCCTCGCACACGGTCCCCCCCACCCCCCGCACACCGCCCCACTCCCCCGCACACCCTGCCTCCCACCCCCCGCACACTGCCCCCTCCCCACCCCCGCACACATCCCCCCACTCCCCGCACACCGCCCCCACCCCTACACACGCCCCCACCCCCGCACACCGCCCCCACCCCTCGCACCCCGCCCCCCCACCCCCGCACAGTCCCTCACCCCCTGCACACATCCCCCACTCCCCCGCACACTGCCCCCACCCCCGCACACCCCCCCCCACTCATGTGCTTTGAAACCCATTTTGGGTAAACGAAGGCCATTTCGGGCCGATTGTGGAATTCGAAGGTCATTTCACTTAGTTTCCCGCATTTAGCCACATGCTAGGTCATATATAGTTCCAATAGGTACATACATAACTATAAGAGTCAATTATAGTTCACTCATATGCTTTGAAACCCATTTTGGGTAAATGAAGGCCGTTTCGGGCCGATTTTGGCCTTCGAAGCTCATTTCACTTAGTTTCCCGCATTTAGCCACATGTTAGGTCATATATAGTTGCAATAGGTACATATATAACTATAAGAGTCAATTATAGTTCACTCATATGCTTTGAAACCCATTTTGGGTAAATGAAGGCCATTTCGGGCCGATTTTGGCCTTCGAAGCTCACTTCACTTAGTTTTCGGCATTTAGCCACATGTTAGGTCATATATAGTTCCAATAGGTACATATATAACTATAAGAGTCAATTATAGTTCACTCATATCCTTTGAAACCCATTTTGGGTAAATGAAGGCTGTTTCGGGCCGATTTTGGCCTTCGAAGCTCATTTCACTTAATTTCCAGCATTTAGCCACATGTTAGGTCATATATAGTTATAATAGGTACATATATAACTATAAGAGTCAATTATAGTTCACTCATATGCTTTGAAACCCATTTTGGGTAAATGAAGGTCATTTCGGGCCGATTTTGGCCTTCGAAGCTCACTTCACTTAGTTTCCGGCATTTAGCCACATGTTAGGTCATATATAGTTCCAATAGGTACATATATAACTATAAGAGTCAATTATAGTTCACTCATATGCTTTGAAACCCATTTTGGGTAAATGAAGGCCGTTTCGGGCCGATTTTAGCCTTCGAAGCTCACTACAGTTAATTTCCCGCATTTAGCCACATGTTAGGTCATATATAGTTCCAATAGGTACATATATAACTATAAGAGTCAATTATCTAAGGTCTTACTCAAACTAAAACTGATATTATGTGTGTTTCCTTATGTTTAAGGTATTCAACCAAAGGGTGAGTTCTTTCACCACAACCGAGATAAACGAGGTTCGGGATTTGCTAGCACACTACCTTACCGAAGTTTGCATGTGAAGATGATGCCGCGACTTTGAGTTTATTTGTTCTTATTGTTCTACTTGCTAGTTATTTAGGTACAACAATATAATTGATGTTTATTTTGGATTTTAGTACTTAATACAACTTCTTTTGTAGTACATTCTCCAAATTTTATATTTATATACATATATATATTAATTTGACTTGTATACGACGCGCTTCTGGGATTTGTGTCAACTATAGCAAGTTAGATATAATAAAATATTATATATATATACAAATATTATATATATATATATATATATATATATATATGTATATATATATACAAATATAATATATATATATTATATAACATTAACGGATGCGGTTTACTAAGAAAACCGCATCAGTTAATGTTCCAATGCATACAAAGAGGCTGGCGGCAAAGAACAAACCGCTGCGGTTCCAAGGCAAAACCGCAACGGTTTTTCCAATTAACCGCTGCGGTTTTGCCTAGGAACCGCAGCGGTTTGTTCTTTGCCGTTGCGGTCCTCAACCGCAGCAGTTTCTTTATGAAAACTGCTGCTAGTCCAACCATTACGGGCCAAAACCGCAGCGGCAAGCCCGATTTTGACCGCAGCGGTTGGACTTTATTCTACTAGTGGTAGGTCACTTTAATACGTTAGTATAGTCAATATTTCCTTTTATATGTTGCTTTAATATAAAATTTTAAATATAGTATAAATGGATCTTATTTTAAAGTACTTTTTAAACACTTTCCAATGGTACAAAAATTATAATTTTACGAACTATATATTAAAAGTTATAATCAATTTAGTATATTTAAGTTTTTCATTGTGAACGCAACTCTATTTATTTTTATCCTAAATTCTATTTGTATTGTAATCAATTTAGAACTCTATTTATATTCAAAAAAAAAAATATGACATGGCAATTAATGAGCGCGACAAATGGCGTTCAATGAGAACGCCAAATGTCACGACCTCGTGAGCTGGCTTTTGTACTCTGCTTTATATAAATGGCGACCACATTCTAATTGGATATCATATAACAATCATAATTCTAATTGAATCCCTAATTCCAATTGCAGTAGGTAAACTGAATCGCTAATTCCAATCGCAGTAGGTTACTTTAATACGTTAGTATATAGTCAATGTTTCCTTTTATAGGTTACTTTAATATAAAATTTTAAATATAATATAAATGGATCTTATTTTAAAGTACTTTTTAAACACTTTATAATGGTACAAAAATTATAATTTTACGAACTATATATTAAAAGTTATAATCAATTTGCTATATTTTAGTTTTTCATTGTGAACCCAACTCTATTTATTCTTATCCTAAACTCTATTTGTATTTTAATCAATTAAGAACTCTATTTATATTTTTTTTTTTAAATATGACATGGCACTTAATAAGCACTACAAATGGCGTCCACCAATGAGGACGCGAAATGTCGCGGCCTCGTGATCTGGGTTTTGCCAAATGTCGCAGCCTCGTGATATGGCTTTTGCCAAATGTCGCGGCCTCGCGATCTGGCTTTTGTACTCTGCTTTATATATTAGTTATATGATATGATATGATATGATATATATATTGATATTGATTATTCATCAATGCAATCCTCGACTTTGAGAGAATAAGTGTACATATGTGCAAATATATATTCAATGATAAAGACTATGATATAATATAGATTTTCAAATTTAAGTTGATGGGTAAGGATATACCCGATGCAACTAAATGATGCAGTGGTGTTAGAGCTGATCAATGTGAGTCCAGCCTGGCCTGAAAAAAGCTCGGTCTTAGGCATATTTTTTGGTTTCGAATTCGAGTCCGGTTCCCCTCGATTTTTTTGGTTTGGACGGGTTTCGAGCAGGCTAAAAATGATTTTTTTAGTTGAAATTTTAGCCCGACTTGATTTTGGCCAGAAAAGGCCGTTATTTTTTGCCTGAAAAAGCAAGCTTTGGGCACAAATTTTTGGCCTGAAATTTGATGCGGCCAGACTAATGCGCAAATTTTTTATAGACGTGCCTCGACCCGCCATTTGATCACAATAGAGTGGTATAAAAAGATGGGAGAAATTACCGGAGTAGTGAATTGGCCCTCACTACTTCCCCCCTCTCTGGCTCTCTCTCTCTCCTCAATCCCACTCTACTACAGATTAAAACCCTCACCGGAGCTCCGAAAACTTTAAGTACATTCGAGTGGTGATGCGAAGCTTCGAGAATTTAGGGAGCAATTCACTAAACCTGGCGTTGTTATCGATGGTTATATCATCCCTTCCCAAGACGCTCACCAGGTTTCTCTCTCTTCGTTTTAAATTTATGTAACTGATTTTACGCAAGTCTTTGAAATAAAAATTCCCTTCCTTTCATTATATATTTCTTTGTGAATGTGATAGGCTACCTTAAAAGTTAAAACCCTAGTTTCCCCTTAGAAAAAAAGAAGCCCTAGTTTTTCATTCATTCATCACTTACCATGATCACCAATTCGCCAAGTATGAAGAGATCAATGCAATTGGTAAATAGATCCCTTTCAGAAATCCCATCACATATAATGTTGGAAATACTGTGTAGACTCCCTATTAAAACATGTCTAACATGTAAACTTGTTTGCAAAGAATGGTATCACATCATCATCAGTTGTGACTTCTCTTCTTTTCGGCGCACCCATAATATCAATGTTGCCCGTCATACCTTCTTTTTCTACAACAAGCTTGCCCATGTTTATGGACAAGAGTTGGAGTTTTGGTTTGCCGAGCTCAATAAGCCCTCGTATGTCGATGCATTGGTTCGTGTCAGATCCCAAGGTTGCTGGCATCCATACGAGTGGCTTGTATATGGCTAGTCATTGCAATGGTGTTGTTGTACTAATAAACATAAACAAGTTTATGTATGCAATCTGCTCACAAGCTATTGTCTGACTATTAAATCGCATTTTGATTGGTCCTACGAGCTGATATATTGCATGTTAGGGTGCTGCCCTATGACACGCCAATTTAAGCTCTTTATATTGGTTAAAAGATAGTAGTAAGAACGAGACAAAGATACAAACTGTGGGTACTAATGAATGGAGGAGGGTGGTGAATTCGCCGTGCCTGAAATTGGGAAGCAGCACATGTTTTCTCAATGGTGCTGCTCATTGGTATGCAAGCAAATATATATGGTCCTTTGATTTTACGCGTGAAAAGTTTGTGTCTATGCCAGTTCCTAGTGTAATCCGTCCGGAGCTTTAAGTATAAAAAATTGATGGTTTTCGACTCTTGTCTATGCTTAAGCTGCCTCCCTAATGGGTCTTATGGCACTCCCAGAGACATTTGGGTTATGAGAAAGTATGGTGTGAAAGAATCGTGGGTGAAGCAATTTGTCCTTCCGTGGGCATGCGATTGGGATGTACCTTTAGTGCATATAGATGAGAAGAGATTGTTGATTTCGTTTAGCCCATCACGTCGTATATTGTATGATCTAAGTGGAAAAGAAGAGCACAAGAAACAGCTTCAGTTACCAGAGCTTTCTTCATTTCACACCACCTCATGTGAGGACCTGGACTTCTCCAGGTTATTTGATGCTCCTACTCAAGGTCAGGTATTCTAAACCAAACTAGCTCTTTTATATGTTCATTAGTACTTCACTAATTGCGTAGAATTTGCCCGTTAGTGATGGGAAGTAGAATTTCATTTGAAGTAAAAGATGGAAAAGTGGTTTGGTTGACATATAAATACGAAGTCATTTTTTATGGAAATTGGGAAACTTCCCACAAAATGGAGGAATTAAACTTGCCTACTTAACTTCCCATATTCGAACTTTTCATACTAAGCTGTACCAAATATAATTGGCTCTAGTAGGGATGGCAACGGGGCGGATCTAAACACGAGATAATTGCTGCATATGTGCTGCTTTTAACCCTGATCTTGGACTTTCTATTTATTTAGTAATCTTTCTAAATGTTATATTTTTCTTCTGAATTTCAGGAATTGATGTGAAGTAGAACAATCATGCAATTTGTCTCTAATTATCCAGCTATATTGTGTCTTCGAAAGGCTGTCTCGTGATGCCTGTCAAACAAATAAGAAAACAAAGGATATTGGTGATGGAGCGAGGATACATTTTTTAGCTGCTTTTTCGTGATAGCCAGAGCCCCGAAACTGGAACTCAAAGGCTTAAAAGATGTTTCACTTGTATGGGAATCATTTTTACGATCCGTCCCTAAATTGAGTTTCCATCTCAATTGGGCACAAGTATTAAGAAGAAATTATAAGTGGAACCTTAGTTGTATTAAATCAGAATTGAAAATTGAAGTGGGTACACTATTCATGAACTGTTTATTGAGGAGAGATAATGTGGGTCATTTTGTAAAAAGACATTTTGTTTATGGGGAAGTGGGTAATATAATAAAAAGTGAAAGCTAATATTTTATTGGTGGACCATACCGATTAAGGAAATGAGAAATCTATTTGAGACAGACATAAATGGAAGAATTGAAAACTCTATTTAGGGACGGAAGGAGTAATTTAGTTATGCAGCATTCTACTTCAATATAAATATAGCTTGGAAGGCTGCATAGAAAGGGTTTCACCATCTTATAAAGAGTAAATTAGTTGTTGGCCTCGAGGATGTTCTGAATCATTAACAATGTGATTTCAAAGTTTCAAATCAAATATTTGAGAGAAGTGATAAAAAGAGTTATAGGCACTGAATTTTGCTCAAGAAATGATATTCAAGTTCTTTTTAAATTTTCTATATAGTCTAATTATATAAATTATTAATCAATGTAACCCTTGACTTCGAGAGAATAAGTGTACATGCATGTATGTAAATATATATTTAATGATAAAGACTATGATATAATATTGTTTTTCAAATTTAAGTTGATGTGTAAGGATATAACCAATGCAACTAAATGATATAGTATTGTTAAAGGTAGGATACACTATTTTAGCATTAGATTAATGAGTATTAATATATGTATGTGTATCACAAAATAGAGTGGTAGCTTGATGGTGAATTGAGCTACATAAGTAACTAGATGCAAGAAAGTACCTGAGTTTGATTCTCTAATTTTTTTGTAATAGCTATATAGCTCACTTGTTAGTTTGCCAAGTCAACCTCATGTGGCGTGATGTCATTTGGTGTAGCAGGGTCGCGTGTTACAATTCTCGTCCACCCGTTTTAATAATATATATGGATATGTTGGTATCAATTTGTGTCAGTATCGTGAACTTAGGAAATATTCATTAGCAAATGGTTATATTTTAGAAATAATGGCAAGTCTTTGAAATATATATTTCCTCCATTCCTTTCCCGGTTACAACGAGTTCACACTTGATGCGGAAGCTTTGACCATTGATACCTTATATATTATATCTTGAAATTATATATTAAGACAAATTTAATAAAATCATACGTGACTATTACTTACATACAAGTCACCAAAGATTGTCAAAATAGAGTTAAATGAATAGTGTAAAAAGTCAAACCGTCAGTAACTATAAAGAATAAGGTAACTAATTCTTATGGAAAATAAAGGACCATACAAGTAGAAGGTAACTCCTTATAATAATAAATTAATTACAACCCAAGAAGGGAAGGTACTCAAGTAACAGTCTGTAAATACTTCTCAAATGTACAATTGTACAATTTTATATTAACCAACCACTAGATATGCATCCTATTACAACAGGCATGAATCAAATAACATTAACAAACCTCACAACATAGCAGGCACTATTATGATTTATGAGTATTAGCCACCTTCCAAAAACCTGCTAATATACCTTTCTCTTCTTTTCTCTTTTGTGTTTGGAAAGGTGAAGGGAGCCCACCAAAAAAAATTAAATCTAATGATTATAAAATCTTGGTCATACTAGAAAGAAATAGAACTGATGCTAGCATAATACAGGCAAATTTTCTCTTTATTTCTTCTTTATTTTCTGCATAAGATTGCATCAATTAAGTTGCTCCTGCTCCAAATAGGTTATTGTCCTGAACGATTCTTCCACATAATCAATTTCCATCACAACTTTGACTGTGCTGGGTCAACTTTTGAAAGTAGGGAGTACATTTCCCCTATTTCTCTCTCAAAGTAAACCTTTGCTTGAGGTCTCTTTACCTGGCAAAGTTAGACAAGGATAAGACCAGTCAAGAATCTAAGAAATTTATAGGTTGGCGTGCAGATAATGAGCCTAACTTGCTTGCGAATTACTCGAGCTTGAGTCAAAGCTCAGCGCAAGAAAAGCTCAATGAGCCGAGCATAACAAAACTAAGCTTGATCTCAATTCTCAAAGCATGTGAGCAGCATCAAATATATGAAATAAATTAGTCATGACTTGCGAGTTACAAGATAAGGAGTTTGTGATGAAATCTACATTTTAGCAAAAGGTTCAGAATGGAAACATTGTGACTTTGTACTCAGGTTCAGATTACTTAAGTGGACTTATGAGCCGAGCCTTATATTTTGGAGCTCGCCAAGTTCAAGCTGCTGATAAAAAAATGTAAATTCCTATTTGTACTGCAGCAAAGAGGGGGAGGAAGAGGACTACCTTAAATGTTGGAGTGAGAAGACCATTTTCCACAGTAAATGGTTCAGGTACCAAGGTAACAGCTTTCACGAACTCAAACCCTCTCAACTGAGTGTAGTGCCATCAAGATAAGTTAGAAAAGGATTCTCAGTTGCCAAGTTGGACCAAACAAACAAGAAAGGAACTTACCCCAGCCTCCTTTCCCAAAGCATCCATCTCAGAAAGAACTACAGCCTTTGCTCTTGGATGTCTACACAGCTGCCCTAGATCTTCATACTGCATCCGTGCATTTCAAATATATATTAGTGGAAAGACAGTAATATTGGCATCCTTATCAACAAATAACTAAGAATATAAGACTGTATTGTAGAGCAACCATTGTATCAACCTAACAATGGCTACTCAGTTACAGGAACAAGGTACCCTAGTATGTGATTGACACCAAAAGCACATGACAGTCATAGAAAAAAAGGGTACAGCAATAGAGACATAGTATCAGCTAAACCAGCACAATATGATGATGGTAAACAGTTAAGTGCCAGCAACTCAGCAAGCATATGCTTTTATTGGCACTAACTTTGCATCATTATGTCATGAAGTACAAACATATCATGATCTACCTTGATGCCCTCCCCTGAAGCCCAATCCTTTAAAGCATCTGGATCGACAGAGACAACAGCTACCAAAGAGGAATTTAAGCTATCACCTGTCAAAAACGTCGAGAATAAGTAATGCCAATTTTCAACAACGCAGTTAAATAACAAGTGGCTCGTATTATCCTACCATAGACAAAGCACTGTGCTACAAATTTGCACTTAGCATATACGTTCTCAATTTTCTCTGGTGCTATGTACTCTCCTTGTGCTAGTTTGAAGATATTCTTTTTCCTGCCACAAGAAGAAAAACAAGCTCAATGGACAAAAGACAGGAATTTTATTTTGGCTACTAAAGCTCAAGCATATTAATTGAAAAAAAAAATGCATAGGCAGTGCAATGAAAGGGCTAATATTATTGACATGATTCTTTTGGCAAAGGTCAATTGTATCAAAGTAGAGTTATGAGCCCCTAATAATCTTCATTAAGATGTAGAACAACTAGATCCACTACCAGCAACTTTTCAACATTATACATTTGAATATCTATTAAGCTCCTCTAAAAAGCAGGGAGCTCTGCCATAAACATCCAGGAAGGCCATTCAACAAAAAGATATAAGCATTTTTATCTATATTTGAAACTTTGGCGGTTCATAGCAAATGGATAATTTCTCCAAATAGACGCACATGAAAAGGATTACTGAAGCTTAAAGGTGCTCGTATTAATTGTGATAGATGCTTCAGAAAATGTATTTAAGTTGTTTTTGTAACTGTCATCTATAAGATAGAGTACTAGCCTGTTTTTAGTGGGGAAAATGATTTTCTGAGAAAAATGGTTTTCCCATTTACCTTTATTTGGATTTCTACAGGGTGAAAATAATTTCACACAATTCTTCCCTATAGTGAAAATATGTTCCTTCAGTAAGGAAGAAATGCCATATTTTCCACCCTTTTTCTAACCTTCCTCCTCTCCTCCTTTCCGCACACTCCCGTACATTTTCCTATTTCTTATTCTCTCTTATATTCTATCAAGGAACCAGTCAGGTAAATGAAGTATGAAACCTAATTTCTTTTGAAATACTTCCTAGAATATAGAATTGAATTCAAAATGTTTTCTTATGAACCAAACACAACCTAAGTCAAGTATTCCTTTCATAAGAAAACACTTCAAATATTTCATCTCTGCTCTATGCTTATGTTTTAATGCTCAGTTGGTCCTAACACGTGATAGTGACAGGTTTAGAGTTCAACAACAATAGCAGAGAGTGTAATGATTTGCTACAGTGAACTCTTCTTCTACCAAAATCTGTAGAATACTATTGATCAACTCTTAATATTTGCCGAATATGTGTTCAGATTTCAGACATATACTTCCAGGAGTTCCGTGGTTAAATCCCCCATACTGGCAAGTCTGAAACTTCGCTGCACACTGCTGACTTCATTGAAAAGAAAATATCCTTTAAAGTGTATCAGCCTGTCTTTACAGGTAATTCTCTGAAAAAGCACCAGTCAAGATACTCCCTCCCTTTCTTACAAAGGCTTTAAACTTTCTGTTTCGATACAAGCCATCTACAATACTCAATGCAACCATAAAAGCCATTTCATAATATCCATGTAAGATTATAGGTTTATTAGATTGTTCAAACAGCATTTCATATCAATTTAGATTACAGTGCAATTGTAAATAAAGTTAACAAAGTGGTCGTTCGGAGTGCACTAAGAAAGACGTAATCAATAAAGGAAAACTAATTTTTTTGTTTCGTTTTACGGATAGGAACCAAATCTTCTCTATCATGTTTGGTTACCCAATACTAAAGAAGGGAATTCAAACCCTGAAAAGCTTCCGCCACCATTTCTCATATCCACCCACAGTCAGGCTTCTCCAACACCTCCCTGTCTTCCACCAGCCCACCCTGGCTTCTCTTATCTTGCTCACTCTTCTTTATCTTCCACCACCATGTCCCTTCTTCTCTCCCTCCCACATTACGCCATGTACACATTGAGATGGGTAAGACTAATCTAGGTCACTTCGTTCTCGATTCCCATCTGGAGGCTCAGCAATAGATCAATGCAATAATTGTTCTGAATGCAAAGAACAAGTTGCGACATTTGGCTACTATGCTTTAAAAGAACAGCTAACCCCCAAGTACTCAATACCAACATCAACCTCCATCTCCGCAGTTTCCAAACTCCCTCTCCCACATCCTCTACAAATTTTTGGCCATCACCATATCCATGACATCCTTGAGCAAACTACTATCCACCAGCCATGTCAGTGGAAACCCATCCCACAACACTGGCCATAGTTAGCCAAACCACCTCCACGTGATTGCTACAACAGTATGACCATCAATATTGACGTCTAAATAACCTATAAATCTCCCACCTTTTGGGATTAGGCTGCATGTAGCATTGTTGTAGTATTACGCTCGTAAGACTCATGACACCCACATTAAACCATATTGCTGAAGAACCTAATTTTCCAAACATTGTGACTATTAGTTTCATAACTCATAAGCGAGTAAAAATGTTGCTACTGTTATTCATAAGTAGGATATTGTCCAGGTTTGAGATATTCAAGCAACAACTTAATAAATTAAGTTTTGATAGAGTATATGTGTCTGATCTATCTTGTTATTGCCTTATATCAGGTGTAAGTGTAACTATGATAATATCATTTCTAAGTTCAACATAAAGACACTATATACTTACCAATGTCCATATACATAATAATTTCCTATTATATGTGATCATCACATGTTACACGCAGCATTATGAATTGTGAAGCATAGCCTGAACCAAAACTTGTTGAAAGTCATAAATATAGTGCAAAATGGCTAAGGCCTATGTTGATGAAATTCCTTTTTAGTAGTTCATCATACTATTACCAACTCAAACTACAATTTGATATTAGAGGTATATGGTTATGAAGACAATTAACAACAAATACTAATAGCATAATATATTTTATAGGCACACCCTTCTCATTATGTCCTGAATTGAGCACACTCACCTGTCAATTATCTTGAGGCGGCCTCCAGGTAACCACAACCCTATATCGCCAGTGTAAAGCCAACCGTCATCATCAATCACTTCTCTCCTGAAGCAGTTAATTAAGTTGAGATTTCTCAAATATCAAGTCAATAGAACATAAAATTAAGCAGGAAAAAAAAAAGTACATACGTTTGGACTTCATCTTTGAAGTAGCCTTTGAATACAATGGGACCCCGAACGCATATTTCACCACGAGGGTATGGCTGATCCTCAGATGTGTAATTCATTTCAGGAACATCGACCAATTTTACCTCTGGAATTGCAAAAACATCAAGTGCAGAAAATCATTTTTTCTTACAAGTTACAATACATAATGGGTAATAAGAGAATAACTAGCTTAACGTAGGTTATTATACACATATGAACGCCATCAGGAAGATAATACAAACATAAGAACAAAACTTGAAAGGCATTTGACAATATTCCCCTATGCATTGAAGTAGATTCATTTTTATTTTATCATAGCCTCACAGCTCAGAGACCAAAGAAAAGACAAGACAATCTCCTCCAATCTAATGGCATATACTTCCTTTGTTTCAATATACTTGCAAGTTGCAACCAAGTTCTTGGTACGCCTTTTTAGGAGGATGCTAGACAAGGTTAACGGGGAATTTAATTTAAATAATACCCAATCACTATCAGTGTTCAAATTCTTTTAATCAACTTTGTCCATTACTTGGTCTATCATCCTCCTAAATCTACATGCCGAGGAGCTTGGTTGCAAGTTCTGAAACAAAGGAAGTAGGAAAGATCAAACATTAAGGGACAAACCCATGTTCATTTTTTTTTTGGTAGAAAGATGATTTGTCTATGTAATTGAAATTACTTTCTACTCCCTCCGTTCCTTTTTGTTGGCCCGATTTCCTATTTGGGAATATATCCAAACGATTGCCCATACCAAAATTGACAATGAGGATCACCACTTTACTCTCGCTTTCACTCTATTTGGTCCCCACTACTTTTGACTAACATCAACTCCACCGAACCAAAAAATTTAAAAGTAACAAAAGTTCTATGGGGAAAACAAATGGGGGCTGAAGATGGTCAGTATGCCTGTATTCAGTTCATGTCATTTAAGCCAAACTGAACTTACCACAAGCAGGATTAGGGGGAACCAACATGACCTGACAAGCTGTCTCCTTCTTCCATCGAGCATATGACACAGGAGGTCTCAGTCATACCGTATCCTTCAATCACTTGACAGCCGAAGCACCTAGAATTCGAGAGGTGCAAAGGTTGGTATCATATTTGCTATAATTGATACTATAAATTGTATTAAAGGAGGCACTTCAATTCAGTACGTTTCACTCACTTCATAATCATTATAAACTTACACTTTCAGGAAGTCCATGACATCAGGTGACAGTGGTGAAGCACCAGAACCCATGAAGCGAACTCTGCCGCCAAGCTTCGCCTTAATTTTATTGAATACTAGCTTGTCCCAGATTTGTGATGGGTTTCTCCCTAGAGATATGGCATCCAAATAAGCAGAAATACAAAGAAATAATTAACTACGACATCAAATTTATTTACTTGAATTCTCTTTATTTTTGGTGACAAATGGAAGTATTACACAAGGGACAAGCAAAAAGATTTACACAGGCACCATGCGCAAAGAAGTAAGATAAAGAAGGGGGAAAGAAGGGTTCTTGGGACAAGCAAGATAATGGAGCTGTAAGCCTATTGTAAAGATAAGGTGAAACACATAGGCCATTATAACTTTAGCTGTTCATCCAGTACACAGCAGGGCTCATAGTATAATAGGTTAACGTACTCATCAGAAAAGTTATCAACTATACTAATCAGTAAGATAATGAAGTATCCTCTTATATTCAAACTCAGAAAACAGGAGCAATGTCAATTGTCAACTATAGAAGAATTCCAACAAGTCATTTCATGCCAAGTATATGAACATTTTGGAAGGAGGAGAATTAAAAGTTCTCAATACCATTCATTATCGCTTGCTTCTTTGAATTATAAGCAGCATTGAAGAGCCTTTCTTTAAGAGCCCCAGAAGTCTTTACAGCGTTGATAATCCTAAAACACAGACTATATCAGAGAGACCTAGGTGATACAAGCCCAACATTAGGATTCCAAATGACAGTAGCTTTTAACTTACCCAGCATATATTCTGTTGTAGAGTCGAGGAACACTGCAAAAAATGGTTGGTCGCAATGCCAGCAGATCATCCATCAGTTTTAAGTTGTCCTGTGTAGCAAAAGTAAACATAACAGCAAATATATCAAAAATCTGACAACACAATAAGAAAATGTCCTTTATGATTCAACACTCTAAAGGAACTAGAGATAATATCAGGAGAAGGAAAGAAAAATAGTAACCAGGACATTATCCAACATTCCCCAATAAATTAAAATTGCTGAGAAGGTTCTATCAAGTACCCCTTGATAGAAGCCGATAGCAACACCATAGTAGACTGACAGGATCTGGTTTGCTCGTTCATATATGTGTGCCAATGGAAGATAGGATATATAACTGTCAAAAACATACAAATGTAAGAAAAGAAGAGAAATGTTTAACAAACTAAGCCTATTATTCAGTTACTTACACATCAGTAGGATGAAATTTGGTGGCGATACTCATGCCGGCAGCACTCGCAATTAAATTTCCATGTGTCAAAACAGCTCCCTTCAAGATGAATTAATATATAAGCCATCAATATAAGTAAATTGTTTCCTCGGAAGGACAGAAAAGTTTGTACCTTTGGTGTCCCAGTAGTGCCACTAGTATAACATATTGTAGCAATATCATCAGGGGTGGGAGGGCAAAATGGCTGAAGTCTTGCTCGGCCCTGAAAAGATGGATTCATCGATAAACACATAACTATGCTGCTCAGTCATCAGATAAAATGGAGAAGAAGATCACAGAAACCCATAGAGTCAGCAGATCCTATGTTATACTTTTAGGCTTTAGCTATGTAGCACGAAAACGGATACGGGGACAGGTACGAGTACGGGTACGGGGACGGAAAACGGCAAAATTAAATTTTCAGAAAACGGGTACGGCAAGGATTCGGCAAAAAAAAAACTGAAAAAAACTACTTTATTTTTAATTAGTTAAAGTGTCAAATTTTCAAAGTAAATATGGATAAACATTGCTGTATTTTTTTAACATTATGTTTTCCTTCTAGTGAATAAGAAAAGTAGGGGTAAAAAAAAAATCTGAAGAAGAAAAAGAAAAGGGGTATTAAAAAGAAAAGAAGAAAAGGTCAAAAGGAAGGGGTATTAAAAAGAAAAGGTCAAAAGGTCAAAAGGTGAAATAAACCAGCTGGTAACAACCAACAACTATGAGTACTTTTTTTTAAATGAAATCACGTGATACTCTAATTATTTACCCCTCTCCCCTCTCTCCTCTCTCCTCTCTCCTTTCTCCTCTCTGAAACTCAAATACAACTCAGTATCACGACTCACGAGTTCATCCTTCTCTAATGCCATCGCCGTCGCCGAGTAGCTGCTGGTGGTTTGTTGGCTGGAAAAGCAAGGGGACGCCCCTAAAATTACTTCAACCGTCCCCGAGACGTCCCCGTCAAGAAACCTTAGTCGTCCCCGGATGGCTCGCCGTCCCCAATATTTAGAGACGCTTCGGGGACGTATTTCCGGCGTACCTGTACCGTCCCCGTAACGTCCCCGTCCCCGGTACGGGAATCGGCCCCTCGGAGAAGTACCCGTGCTTCATAGCTTTTTAGGACACCAAATGCTCATGCTAAGGGTGCAATAAGAAGCTCCTCCTATTAAAATTTTGGTCTAACACCATCACCTACTACTACCTCCGTTTTCTTTTAATTGTTACACTTCACTTTATCTATATATGGTAACATGTCACATCACATTTTACTCGCTTTCTACCTCATTTGGCCCACCACCCCTTTTATTAACCCACCACAAACTATCCCACCTACCCCACTTTTCTCTCTCCAATACTTTAAATGTTTTTTTTACATTTCCCAAAACAAAATCATCTTTTGGTGCACTTTTGTCATGCATTTTTGACCCAAAGTCTAGTGTAACAATTAAAAACACACGGAGGTAGTAATTCACAACAAATAAGATGTGCAGCGTTCAGATAAGCTGTTATCAAAGCCAAAGAATGACATATTGCTCGGCTCCAGTCAAAATGAATTCAAATCTGAAAGATGAAATATACAAAGGCCAACAAAACCTGCACATCCTTATTGAAAATCCATTGAAATCAAGTGACTATTACTCATTGTATATATTTCATTTTGTTTCAGTAGTGTAGCTTATTATGATGATTTCAAAAAAATCAGAAAGCCATAGATCATTAGATCCTTAGTTACACTTATTAGAATATCAAAGTTGCCCATCTCTAAAGAGGCTCCCACCCAAGGTGCAGTAAGGTGGTTCGGATGTACGCATCCTTGCAGACACCTGAATATCTCCATTACAAAAAAGGGAAAAGAAAAACTAAAATAATTTCATGTAAGTCAATGAAAATTTCCTATATGGCTACATACATCTCCATTTCTGAATGCTGAATGCTGAATACTGAATGCAACTGTCTAACACCTGGTAATAGAAGTATAGAACATATGCAACCATGTACTACTGAATAAGGAGTATAGTGATGCAACATAATTCCATTTAAACAATAAGGAGATCAAAACACCATACACATACAACTAGGATCATGATTCCATTTAAAAGATAAGGAGATTGAAGCAGCATACACATACAACTAGGATCATAATTTCATTTGAAGTAGAAAAGACTATCATCATTGTTGTGACTCAAAGTCAATGTTATTTTGATGATGATAAACACCCTATGCTATAACATGAATATTTGTAACAGTGATCTAGCTATCAAGATTAGATGATTTGAAGACAAGGAAGCTTAGGTCTAGTTATATTAAATTCATGTATATGCAATGTAATTAACTTATTGGAACTTTGTGCTAAATTAGAAATATGAAATTAGGATGATTAACTATTTTCTTAGAGTTAAGAAGATAGGTGATTATATTAATTTCATGTTTGTATGATTAAGAAATAAAAAGGGGAGTTTTTAATTTCGAAAATTAGTTTTGAAAGGAAAATATTTTTGTAAAGATTTTCGGATAAAAAGTTTTATGAAAAGAAAAACTGATTTTAAAGAAAACGTTTCTTTAAAAGATTTTCGAAAAAGAAGTTCTATAAAAAGAGAAAAACTGATTTTTAATGATAACGATTTTGATAAAGTTTGTTTGATACGAAAACTGATTTAAAATCTGATTTAGATTTGGCATAAGATATGGAGGAATCCTTATCTTATAAGGAAAGAAGGAAATCAGTTTTTATAAAAGATAAAATTGGATTTTGAAAAGAAAAAGAATTATATCCCTTTATTTTAGGAATAAAAATTATTCAAGAAGATATTATCTTGGAGAATAATTCTTATTCAATTGATGAAGTTATATAAGGGATAGAAATTAGTATGATATCACACGTTTTCAGATTTGGAGAGATTAATATTTTTGAGAGCTGAAAACGAACTCCCAGAACACAGTGTACGGCATAAAGTCCTAGTAAGTTGAGGTTTCTAAACAACGATTGTAACGATCCTCTATTTGCTTGAATAAGAAGCACGCTTGTGAGGAATCTTTCTTTCTGTAATTTTCATATTATAGAGAGTAGCAACACTTAGGGTTAAGTGTTGGGGAGCACTACTAGAGTTAGTAGTGGGGGAATCGAATTGTATCAAGAGTTTGGTATTTTAAGATTCAAATAATAAAAGAGTAGTTTGTGTGGACGTAGATCTCAAAGGTGAGATTGAACCACGTTAAATTCCTGTGTCTTATTATTTGATTTCATTGTTTTATTGTTTTGATACAATTTCGTTCGAGCAAAAACATCAATCGGAGAGTTTACGAGTGAATAACACAGTGCACGGCAGTGTGTCATACGAGTGTTTTCGCGAAAACCGATTAGTTTTAGTCACTCAATTCAATCCCCCTTCTTGAGTATCACCTTGTGTTCCAACAAGTGGTATCAGAGCAGGCAATTCTCGAAAGGCTCATCCCTAGAGAATAGAAGTCATGAACATGCAAGATGACTCTCGAGAAAGCACTCAAAGTGTCCGATTTTCAACGGAAAAGATTACGGATGGTTGAAGGCTAGGATGAGGATCTACATCCAAGGATCGGATTATGAATGCTGGAAAGTCATAAGAAAAGGACCAATCGTAATCCAAGCTAAAAATGCTGAAGGAAAGATGGTCGACAAAGATGAAGACGACTACAATTCAGTCGACTATGTAAAAGCCGAAAAGAACTTCAAAGCTATGAGTATTCTCCAATATGGAATTGGACCTGATGAATACTCAAGGATCTCGGCATGCTCTACAGCAAAGGAGATATGGGATACTCTAGAATTGGCCCAGGAAGGTACGAATGAGGTAAAACAATCTCGAATTGATTTACTTGTGCAACAATATGAACTGTTTACTATGAATAAGGAAGAATCTATTAAAGAAATGTTTACCCGATTTACACTAATCACTAATGAATTGCGTTCTCTAGGCAAAACATATACTTCTGAAGATTTAGTGAAAGGTGTTAAGAAGTTTAAAAAATCGTTGGCTCCCTAAAATAACTGCCATTCAAGAAGCTAAAGATTTGAAAAAACTCTCACTATAACAACTTATTGGTTCATTAATGACTCATGAACTTGTTTTAGATTCTAAGACTAATGAACCAAAAATTAAAGGTATAGCCTTAAGAACTGAATTGGAAAGTGAAGGTAGTGATAGTGATGATGATATTGATCTTCTTACTAGGAGATTTAAAAAATTGCTCAAAAAGAACAAAAACAACAATCATAAAAAAGATGGAAATTTCAAAAGTAAGAGCACTACCTCTAACTTTAAGAAAAGTGCTACTAATTCTGGTTGTTTCAAGTGTGGTTAATACAAACACAGGATAAAGGAATGTCCCTTATGGGATGATGAGAAGCCTAAAGAAAAAAGGGAACAAACAAAGAGGGAGTTCAAGAAAGCAATGATTGATGCCGTTTGGGGAGATTCAGATTCTCAAGAAGAACAGTCAGAGGCACAGTGCCATGAAGCAAAATTGTGTGTGAGTGCTGTACAAACAACTCAGAGAAAGGCACAGTGCCTGGATGATTCTCACTTGTGTCTAATGGCAAAAAATCCGAACTCACAAGATGAAACCGAGGACAGTGAGGTAAGTCTTCTTTCATTAAAACCTTCAATACATCTTCTTTCAAAAAACCAACTTGTTACTTTGCTTGGAAATGTCAATGATGATTGTCAAGAAATGAATGATGATTTTTCAATCATGAAAAAGGAAGTAAAAAATTTAACTAAGCAAAAGATTGGGTTGGAATTGGAATATAAGGATTTATTAAAGGACTGTAAAGAACTGATGAAAAAGAATGATGAACTTGAAAAAACTGTTGACGAGAAAAATGTTGAGTTAAATGCTTTAAGGAACGAAAAGTCTCTCGCAAAAGAAGTTGTTAATAACACTGTGCTAGAGGCAAAAAATTCGGATTTTGAAAATCAAATTGAATCGTTAAAACATGAGTTAACTGAGTTGAAAGAATCAAGACAAAGATCCAGAATTGTTCCACTTATGCTACCTCATGATGCTAAGTTAAGTGATGAACTTGATAAAGTTAAAAGAGATTTGGAAATTTCGAGAAAAAGAAATAGCGATCTAAACACTTCTGTTGAATTCTTGGAATCACAATTGGCTATTGCTCGAAAAATGTATGAAAAATTGTCAGCTGGTCAAAAAGCCCTAGACTATATGTCCAGTACAATTAGCAATCGAAACAGAATTGGTTTAGGATATACAGACCAGAGACACAGTGTAAGGCACAGTGCCAAAAAATTTTAAAGAGACTTTCGTAAAAGAAAATATGTCGATTTACCTAAATATTTGATTTGCAACTTCTGTGGAAAGAATGGACACCTTATGGATAACTGTAATGTCAAGAAAAAGAGTGTTGCGAAAAATGTAAAGTATGTAACTCAAATATGGGTTTGAAAAGACTTGTTAGAAGCTCAACGAAAGAAAAAAGGACCCAAATAGATTTGGGTTCCTAAAACTAACAAGTGATCTTTTTGCAGCGTGAGAGAAAGCAGCCAATGGTATCTCGACAGTGGCTGCTCAAGACATATGACTGGTGATAAATCTCAATTCCTCTCACTAGTAGTCTACCAAGAATGTGATGTTGGTAAGTGGTTTGAAACACAATTTGTTGAGCATATTGCAATTGTGTGATCAAGGTAATTCTGTTGAATTTCATGCATGAGTGTTTTACAAGATAATTCGTGGCTTTGAGATTAATTTCTGGAAATTAGTTGAGTATATGCCTGTTATCCTCCTTTAAATATGTTAATTGGAGTAGGAGTGCATGTCTTTGTGAAACACTGTGAGAAAAAGTCTACTTGATATAAAAAGAACTCGTAATGGTCTAATGATGATGTCCTAATGTCATGATCCTAAGTTGCCGAACTAAAGAGCTATATGATCCTAAGTTGCCGAATTATTGAGCTATGAAATGTTAATTCTTTATCCTATGGCAAGCTTGATCTTAGCCCGATATTCTGATTTTCTATTTATGAGTTTGACATTTGTGCCCCATTATTTCTTTTTCATATGTCTCACCTTATCGTCATTTCCCTATTATTATCCTTCTTTTCCTCACCCATTGCTCCAAAGTTCAACAAGTGCTTTTAATCTTGATTCATGATAATCTATGGGGCAAAAACATCCTGATAAGATGATGGAAGAAAAAAGACGCATCAGTTAAGGGGGGACATGAAAAGGTTGGAATGAAACACAAATAGGTGAAAGAATGAAAAGTACTGATTCACACCGTGCAATGTGCCGGAGATGTATCAAAAAGAAAATGAGGTCCGAATTAACTTATTATCTTTGATCTCTTATTGATTGACTCTAGTAATATTGTATGGTCTGCTTCTCCTTTATAAAAAAAAAGAAAAGAAAAGAAAAAGAAAAGAAAAGAAAAGAAATTGAGAGTAAGACACTTATTTTAAATAAATCCTAGAGTTCAATTCAAATGTGAAGAAAAATATAACAGTTTTAATGATCATTACTTTGGTCACCAGAATATCTGAAGATGAGTTATTGAAAGGGAAAAGATTGTTTAGTGGCACAGAAACACACACAGTGCCACAGTGAAGAAAGTCCTATGATTTTTATTTGCGGAAGTTGAAAATCTGAAAAGAAAGGTTTAAGCACTTGTTGAGCCAATTGCTATTTCAAACCTTCAAGCTTGCATTACCTACCTTTATCTTACTTTCTTAGCTATCAGCCATGATCCTTCATGATTATTTCTTGCTTCATAATTTCGGATTGTGAGTTGGATTATTTTTTTTGCTTAATGACTTCGGATTGTGAGTTGGATTATGACATAGCACCAGCATCCTTAGTATTTATTGCTTGAGCTACTTGCATTATTTTGCTGACTATATCTCACTTTGACTTGCTAAACATGTTGATGCTCTCCTTTTTGATAATGTCAAAAGGGGGAAGATGGGTATAATACTTAGACTAATGAATGGAATTATCTCATGTATAAGTATTTGGCTATTTGGTTATATTGGTTATCATGTTACTTGTGAATGTATGTGAATGATGTTGAGTTATTTTCCCTAATGTGATTAATGGTGCATTTTTTGAGGGGGAAGTATTATTTGTTTGTCATCATAAAAAAGGGGGAATTTGTTGTGACTCTAAGTCAATGTTATTTTGATGATGATAAACACCCTATGCTATAACATGAATATTTGTAACAGTGATCTAGCTATCAAGATTAGATGATTTGAAGACAAGGAAGCTTAGGTCTAGTTATATTAAATTCATGTATATGCAATGTAATTAACTTATTGGACCTTTGTGCTAAATTAGAAATATGAAATTAGAATGATTAACTATTATCTTAGAGTTAAGAAAATAGGTGATTATATTAATTTCATGTTTGTATGATTAAAAAATAAAAAGGGGAGTTTTTAATTTCGAAAATTAGTTTTGAAAGGAAAATATTTTTGTAAAGATTTTCGGATAAAAAGTTTTATGAAAAGAAAAACTGATTTTAAAGAAAACGTTTCTTTAAAAGATTTTCGAAAAAGAAGTTTTATAAAAAGAGTAAAAGTGATTTTAATGATAACGATTTTGTTAAAGTTTGTTTGATAAAAAACCGATTTAAAATTCGATTTAGAGTTCGCATAAGATATGGAGGAATCCTTATCTTATAAGAAAAGAAGGAAATCAGTTTTTATAAAAGATAAAATTGGATTTTGAAAAGGAAAAGAATTATATCCCTTTATTTTAGGAATAAAAATTATTCAAGAAGATAATTATATCTTGGAGAATAATTCTTATTCAGTTGATGAAGTTATATAAGGGATAGAAATCAGTATGATATCACACGTTTTCAGATTTGGAGAGATTAATATTTTTTAGAGCTGAAAACGAACTCCTATAACACAGTGTACGGCACAGAGTCCTAGTAAGTTGAGGTTTCTAAACAACGATTGTAACGATCCTCTATTTGCTTGAATAAGAAGCACGCTTGTGAGGAATCTTTCTTTCTGTAATTTTCATATTATAGAGAGTAGCAACACTTAGGGTTAAGTGTTTGGGAGCACTACTAGAGTTAGTAGTGAGGGAATCGAATTGTATCAAGAGTTTGGTATTTTCAAATAATAAAAGAGTAGTTTGTGTGGACGTAGATCTCAGAGGTGAGATTGAACCACGTTAAATTCCTGTGTCTTATTATTTGATTTCATTGTTTTATTGTTTTGATACAATTTCGTTCGAGCAAAAACATCAACCGGAGAGTTTACGAGTGAATAACTGTGCCATAAGAGTGTTTTTACGAAAATCGATTAGTTTTAGTCACTCTTGAGTGTCACCTTGTGTTCCAACAATCATCAAGCAGTTTATTCAACATAGACTAGCCAACATGCGTCATAAAACCTAGCTAAAACTTTCTGACATGAATTCTAAACCTATTTCATGGAAGCATTACATGTCACCCGATGCAAATTGAATTAACGGCACGGTTGATGAGTTAGATTGGAATCAAGAAGCATCCCAAAAACTTATCTAGACAATGGGATCATTTTTTCCATTATCACCAAGTTATTCCAAACTTGATCCTACTCAAATAAAAGTAGATAAAGATAGGGGATCCAAGCTGTATTAGACTATATGTTTTAATTATCTGCCACGCATAGGGATAGTAAGAAGGCCAATAGAAGCCGACATTTTAGGCACAACCCATAGTTGGGAAGGTTATAAGTCTGCCTAGATTAGTAAAGGGAATAAACTGATAATATTCTGTACACTCCATGGACAGAGGGGCGGTGGTGGATTTGATAGAAGTCATGCCCATCCTTATGTGTGTGCTTGAATTTTTTATATACATATAAATATTAAATATTCACACATTACATATGAGAATAAAGAACCCCATAATGCACATTTGGACTACGGCCACTACAGAGTCTACAATGCTTAAAATCAGCGATGTTACATTTGGAGATGTCGTAATTGGTTGCTTTTTCTAATTTTCTTTTCTTATATTTCCACTTGCCAGAAATTTATTACACAAACTACCATAATTGGTAGGGGTGCTAATGAGACGAGACAACTCGCAAGCTACTCTAGCTCAAACCGAGTCACAATTTATGAGCTCAACTCCAGACATGAAAGAGTTGAATCGAACAACTAATAAGTAGTACTCAACCGGAATAAATGGCGACAACCACATAATTTGTATATGCTTCATCTATTTTTCTAAATTCTTGCCACTAAACCTATCAAGATTCAAGAATCAACCCAACCCCTAATGAGGCCCAAATTTGATTGATTTGATCAACTTTTGTGACCCAAATTATGCCAACCCGAACAACCCAACAATTACTAGGTATGAGGACTTGATCTATTTTAAACCTATTTGACCCAAAATTTCTAGCATTTAGAGTAATAATATGAAACTGTTTAGCAAAAAACACTTCATTTATTATTATCGTTGTATTAAACATGGTTTCCAGTGGCATAAACATCATTTGTATGGTTGGATGGACCATGACTATGTCTATTATGACTAGCTATTTGAAGCGTATATTTTGTAAAAATGGTTGAGATTGGGTTGTATACTCGTATATATCACACTAAAGAATGGGAAAGCAATGGTGTCTTCAAATTTCTTAAATTGTTGGGTCAACCCAAACCAAAGGCAACCAAACCAGAAAATGACCAGAAGTCATGTGACTCAAACATGGCCCGGGTAACTTGTTTGCCTATGCAAATCAAGGAAGAAAGAGAAAGTGGACAAGCATATCTCCAACTAAATTAAGTAACTTAATTGACTTCCTCCCATTTTCTAATCATGCATAATTTACTGGGTTCGACCCATATGCCTGTGCCCCTTCCCCTTTCTCTCTCGTCCTTGATTTGTATATCATTCTACTTAGAATGCAAGTATTTGATTTGCATATCATTCTACTTAGGTTAGAAGGATTTCAATCCTAGCTCGAGTTTCAGATTTCAAGTCTAAGTCGAGCTTCAAATTATAAAGCTCGCAAGTTCTGGAGTCAAAAATCAAGATCAGCTTGACTCATGTAGTTAGCACATGCCCATTAAGTGCTGAAGCGGGTAAATGTTTCAGCTATGTACCCATCAGTGGGGGCAAATATTTAGCACAGAGCCCAGAGGTGGTACTTGGGGGGAAAAGACTAGGTTTGGGTCAGGTCATGTAACTAATAGGTTATTATGGATGGGTTCAACAAGTATTCGAGCCAAATTCAATCAATACGGACGTATTAAGTGTTGGTCTTGTTGGGTTCCAGGTTAGCTCAATTCGTTTTTTTTACTTGTACGGTCAAGTTAGCTATGGTTTATAATCATATTACACATAATCAGAACTGTAGGAGGGCATCGAAACTAAAAGTTCTTTTAAATAAGGAAGCTCTAAAACTAGCGCTTTTAGTACTTTGAGAGAATAGAGATATGAATCAAAGCTCCTATGAAAATTCAAATAGTAATTTTGCATTTAGTTAAAATACTACTATAAGATTATAAGTTTAATTTTCAATTTCAGATCATTTTAGATTGCATATAATCAGTTTTGCGTCAAGTATAATTAGAAATCAGGTTAAATCTAATAGGATCTGGTCATTTTGAGTAATCTTACTCTGATACATTCTCAGGTATCCCGACAAGTCAGATCCCACGCGAACGGGGTATGCACACATTGCAAGCAACGGACAGATGGCTGTGGAGAAAAACCTCTAGTGGATACGGACATGGGGATCCATCCCCATATGACCATATGCTATATCCATCCTGTCCCATTCTATTGTGGACTCCCACGTCATTCTTATGAGTAAAGGGGAAAAAAGGAATGAAGAATCCTTGGAGAAATCTAAAAATTTCAAGTTCAGTAACAAGGGTAAAGTGACAGACATGCTTCAAGAAGATATTTCCTACCTTCCTCATTCATCTACTTCATCTCTTTATTTTAGATACGGAAAATAATCTATCAGAAAAGGGAAATGAAATGCACGACTAAAGGACAACTGGTTCTCAAACAAAAATTGCAATGACTCAAAAAATATATAGATCTTACCTGACTTAATAGCTTTGAATAGGATACAAGCTTAACCCCTGATGCCTGAGGAAGTGATGGCAAGTGTTCATCCACCCCTCCCACTACCTGCGAAGATTTGGTAAGAGAGCTTAAAATATGTTACAAGAAAACCAGAACGACCATATACTTCATCATCCAGAATAATGAAATTAAAGATTCTGTCAGAGCATACCACTATAACACGCGCAGTTGGAATCTCCGACAAAAAGCTCAGCAACTGCATTAACACGCATAACATAAGTTACTGTATTCATGTCTAATACAAATTGTTACACATTTCAAAGAGAACAGAGAGGCAGTGGAGGCAAGGAGATAACAATTGATTCCTAGCAAACCTAATATCAACTATGCACTTCCCTCTATCTGGTAACCACCAACAAAACGTTGAGATAATCCATAGTCACTAAATGAAGTATAGCATACAAGCATACAGTTAAGAAGCTGGTTAAAATAGACGATATATGTCACTGAATAGCTTAGACGGAGAGGTCGGATGTTTACATGATTCTCAAGTTGGTAACGTATCACTATAGACCATTTTGTGCAGACCATGAACATAGAATAACTAGTCTTCATTGTATAAGGTCTTAAGGGAAATTAAGTTGTCTTTGAGAATTACTACATTCTCTTCCTCTTAAACTAGAACACCATCAATTGCTACGCCTCCACTCAACTTCAAATTCTCTTTATTGTACAGGAGTTCCCTTGCACTACTTCTCCTAAATATTGTATTCACAAATACCCTTTCTGCTTCAAGTCACTACAACATTACAGTCAACAGCAATTGGCGAGCAAGATCTCAGAGCAGACTCACAGCATTCAATGTTTCTGGAACACAAAAGATGGCCTGCACATCAGCATGATTTACGATATATTTGACAGCATCTGGACCTGAAGGTGGTGAGCAAACAAATATCAGAATCCAACAGATAATTATAAAGAAACGTTCTAGAAACATATAGATCAATTAGATAGATAGATAGATAGATAGATAGATAGATAGATAGATAGATAGATACCAAGTGTATCATACAAGGGAACTGATATAAATGAATATGCCGAGCAGGCATGATCCACAACTATCCACTCTGGTCTATTGATAAAATAGAGTCCGACACTCATGCCCTGTATGAATAAACAGCCAATTATTATTTAAAGAGCAGATTAGTTGACGGAACTGAAATATTCACAGCACAAGTATGAAGAGAAAGGATCAGGTGATAGTTGTGAATGAAGCACAAAGTGACAAAATCATGCATGACACAAAGTGCCAGAAAGAGCGGCAGACCCTGTTAGTTCTCAGCCTCATTTTACCACTCCAAGTCTCCAACAACCGTAATACATGTATATGACCCTTAGGCCTCAAAGGCTTTTTTTTTTTAGAGGGGGAAGGGGGGACTCACTTTCGATAGACCATAATTCTGAAGGGCAGATCCTATAGCTGAACGAGTATTACTAACTTCTCCATAAGTCATCCATTTGTACCTGAACAGAAACAGAGTAATAAGATATGACAAAGTTGTTTTGGTGGATATTTGACAATTGGCCCAACCCAATATGGAGGATCAGCTAAAATCAGTCAGCATACTCTCCAACTGTTCCATCCACTCGCACTCTTGTACCCAAGTACTTGTAGTCTGGGAAAGTGTCAACTGCATGTCTGCATATTAATGTTATACAACTAGAAAGTGTTAGTCCTGCAAAATTACTCAAAACACGTCTACATACCACAGAGACAAGAAAGAATCTCACACAAAATTATCATGCAATGTCCCAATCTCTGGATGGTTTGGGAATCTATTTACAAGCTTCACGGGGAGCGAGCAGATCTGTCACCAAAATATGATGAAGCCACGTATCAGAAAATATATAAACAAACACATGGTGAGAAGAAATATAATAAGAGAAGCATGTGCGATAAAAAACAGATCAAATAAAATAGCACAAGATAGCCTACCTGTACACATTCCATTTTCCTGTCTGTAACTTTTCAGGAAGGACTACACTATACTTTTCACCTACATAAGTGCAAAGCATCAATTCAGATTGCTCAGATCTTCTGAAAAAAAACGGACTGATAAACATTGTACAAATGTATGAGTATATGTTATCACCTAGATGAGAATTGAAGATATGCAGTAAGCACCTATCAGTAAATATAATTAGTAGCATCTTTACCTGTAATGAAATCTCGTTCAACTTTGAGAAGATAGATACGGATTTTTCACAATTTCCACAAATCTCTTACTGCTAACAAAGCATCTATAGCCATAGGGCACACACATAGATCATGTTCTTTTATTCTTCATTTCTTCCCTTACTTCTACTCCATAACATTAAGCTATGACATCAACTATGTGCGTTAATTTTTCAACTAATCCTTAAATTTACAGAACATTAAACTAATCCTTGCATAGAAGTGTATCAGCCACAGGTATGATAAATTGTCACAGTAAAATATAATATGAATTAATCTATTCCTCTCCATGCATCACATAATGTAGTCATATGCCAGTATACGGCCAAGATTTTTGGCCGTACACAATAATTTTTTTCCTTTGCTTCCTTAACCACTTGAAAGCTTGAAGCTCGGACACGCTGATTGTACACATACCCTATTGGTAATTTGGTATACACAAACTTCCGTAGTCCGTGTCAGTCAGTAAACTCTCCCTGAAGCACACAACATACTTGCTCCTCCTTAGGAACAAAACGTAAAGCATAAGTGCATAACTAATGAATTACCCCTCATTTTGCAGCATTTTCACCTACATCTCTTCATAAGTTGTATAAACTCATCTAAGCTCGAGAATTGGCCTTATTTAGAACCCCAAGAAACAAATTCGAGATTATCCTCCACAAGGAGTTGCATCCTTTATGACTCTTAAAATAGCGTGACGAACCCACTACAAACCCCCTCATCCATTAGGGTTCCACATTAAATCTTCCTTGTGGAAGAATTCCACTACTTGTTAATTGATATTAGCACAATCAGAAGCCCTAAACTGTATCTTCCAAAAGAATGACATGATGACCACTAAAGGCGGTACATCTCAAAAAGAAGCTTCAGACTAAAAGGCCAAGTAAAAATAGAGGTTTAACAAACTCTATAAAAGAAAGTGAGCCAATTTTCCTGGAAAAGTGAGTAAAGAATTGTCAAGCTTTATCCAATTAAGATTGGATGCTTTTCTAAAGAAAACAAAAAGATTTACAAACTCCCCTATAAGATGTTTTGATATATAAACTGTCATTGTCACATTTCCAAATCTTTTAATGAACATTTTGATTCTAATTCTCATTTCTTATAAGCATTCACCAGTGACCCCAGTATCTTCAACTCAGAAACAACACTTAATCCATACAATTTTTTTACAGCATCTAAGAAAAGGCATAAAGCAAGCCCTTAAATCTTAATAACCATCAAAAAGCACAAATTCCATATATTAAGAAAAGCACATTCCTAGACACCAAAAGTCACATTAGTCAAAAGCTAAAAACCCAGAAAAAGTAACCTAACAAACTATTATCAAAACACCCAAAATCTGTTCAAACCAAATTAAGAATCTACAAGTACAAATTCCCCCTTTTCATTTTCCAACTACCAATTTTTGAACATACAGTTAAAAGACCCATCACATGAAGCCAAAAAGAAATCCTTAAACCACAAAATAATAGGGCCCCATTTTATTCAACTCCATTTACAGATTACTTCAAGAATAAGTACCATTTTTCCCAAAAAAAATTGCAGCTTTTAAATGCACCCATTAAAAACTGCTGCAACTATGCATAAAAACACACATACTGACATATATAAATATTCATTAATGACTATAAATAAATTCAGGAGAGAGAAAAAGAATACCTTGGTAAAACTCTCCAGCAGTTTGAGAAGGGATGATAATGGAGGCAGGATCATCGTCGGTGGAAAAAGGAAGAAGATGGGATTGAATAGCTTTTAACCGACGTTGAGCAGGAGACTCCATTGATGTTCTTTGAAGTTCTTCTGAAAATGGGTGCATGAAATTTTCTTTCTTTTTTGCTTTTAATTTGATTTGATTTGATTTTTTGTTTGAATGTGAAAAATTAAAAATTATCAGATCAGAAAAAAAAAAAAAAAAAGAGGGAGAGGAAGAAGAAAGATGGGAAAATGAGGCACGCAACTCAAGGGGATTGCTGACTACTATAATCAAACATTACTGCCCACCAAAATTATGGATAAGAAAGAACAAAAGTTGGGAAATTATTGATTTTTGTTGTCAAGATTTTTAGAATTCTGATGAAAATTAGTTAAGGGTAATTTTTTTGTTTTACCAAATTGATGTTTCCTTAAGGATATGGTAAACATATTTGTCTGCTAATTAAATTTTGGTGAGGTTTTCATTCAAATGCAAATATAATGCAATACTAAAATAACCTAATAATGTGAATATAAATACTACTAAAACCTAACTTTTCACCAACCTAATTTTGAACTTTTATATTCTCTTCTACAATAAAAGGTTTTGTTAGTTTTTGTTAATATTATAATACTATAATGTTCTTTTGGATTGTCCATGTACCTGATGCAATAGAAGTATAGAACTTTGCCCTTGTTTTGCTACTTCTTCTCTAGTGCCTTTTTTTTTTATCAAAATCCTATTTTTTTTATCAAAATCCTATTTTTTTATTTGGTTCATGGTTTGTCACCGGCCTGTTAAACTTCAATTTTCTCTATTATCATGTTACTCCATGTGAGTCTATATGTTGTTCTTGGTTTATCTATTGTGCACATAAAATTGTTCATGTTAAGAATGTTACCTTATATGGACAATAAAATGTAAGAAATAAGTATTAAAAAGTAAGATTTAATTATCAAAAGTATGAGAAGAATTCAAAAAACGTTAAGAGAGGTATTGCAAAAGGTGGATCTTCTTACTTTTTTCTCTCCCTCTAGGAACAACTTAAATAGGCAAATGGAGTAATTTCTAAGTCAAAAATCAAAATATGCAATAAATCACATTCCCTCGACTTTGTTTACGGAGAGTTTTCTTCTCCTTGTATGTCTTTATTAACTCGTTTGACATTTTGGATTTTAATATTTGATTTTGAATCTCGTTTTATCTCACTTTTTAAATCTCAAATTATGGATTTTATGTACCTATCCTCCCTAACTCTCTCTCTCTCTGGCAATTACCTAATGTTGAGGTTAACTTACAAAAGTTGGGCACCTTCCCAACTCAAAAAGAAATGAGAATATGACATGTGGCATGAGACCATAAGAGCGTCTTTAATAGTTTAAGCTTTTGTGAGGATTAAAAAATAGGAGAGAGAAATTATTGGTCTTACATAGCAATGTGGGTAGTAGAAATGTTCTGCGAAGGGTAAATGATAAAGTTAGTGGAAATTGAGGTGGAGGAAAGAGTAGGTAACATATAAGAACCTTAGGATCTTTTTATCGTTTTTTTTTGGGTTTTTTGTCAGAAATGACCTAATAAAATACAAGTTTTGTAGGGAAGGATCTAATAAAAAAATTTTGTCTAAAAGGACCTATTAAAATACTTTCGATTGTTAATAGAAACCAGTTTATGAATTTCAAGCCAACAAACTCTAAATTTTTTCCGTAAATTGAAGGAGAATGTGCATAAATCATCTTCAAGAATAAAATTCCTCGTCAAATGTAGTTGTGGTGTCCCAATTACAAAAAGTCAACGCCTGAATATGGTAATTTTGGCTTGAAATTCATAAACTGGTTCCTATTAACAATCGAAAGTATATTAATATGTCCTTTTAGACAAAAAAAAAATTATTATGTCCTTTCCTACAAAACTTGTATTTTATTTGGTCCTTTCTGACAAAAACAACCCTTTTTTTTTACAAGTTTTCATGTTTTTGAAAACTAAAAACAAAAATATGAAAATCTGAAGAAATAGTTTTAGTTTTATGTTGTTAGTTTTCAAAGTTTAACAATATTAATATAACTATGACTAATTTAAAGTTCATTATGCCACTTATGTCATATGACTTTTAAAATTATAAAACCAATACTGAAAACTGAAAATAAAGCTGAACGGATCCTTAGTTTTTGGATATTATGTTTCATATAGATATATCAACTCGCGGTTTTTGTTTTGTCTTTTCAATATTTTGTTGGTACTAAAAATGACTTTCATAGTACTAATTTTAACTCGTACTAATTATAATTTTCTATAGTGGTACTAGAGTGAAATATAATTGGTACTCTGGTGGTACCAAAATATAGTCTCACAATACTAATTATTACTGCCAGTTTGCATAATGACCTTTTTGCCATGTGTAAGTCCAGCTATTACACTATAGTGATATGAGCTTTAAATTTGGTCTCATTGGTATGAATTTTTCTGACCGGATCTAGTACGCTCTATTTTTTAGTCTGACTGAATTTTGACCATATCTGACACTAATTATAAGAAAATAAAATATCAATATGAAATCTCATAAGATTCATCTCAACATGCATTTTTCAAAGAGCTACTGAATTTTTAATATGTCATATTTATATATAGTTTTTAGGTGCATTTAGGTTGAATTCTAGTGCATTTAGATTCATATTTAGGTTCATATTGCATTATATTCTTAAGTTATGCTATTCTACTCCCATTTGGTATGTTTTCGTATTTTTGATAAATTTCAGGTAATGAATACATATTTGGAGTGCAATTAGCTAAGCTTGAGAATTAGGAGCATTTTGAATAAGGTGCATTGCATAAGGATCGTAATGGATATCTTATAGTACGAGTTTGAGAGAAAACAAAGCGGAAAATCATTAGAAGAAATGTGAAAAAAGGAGTCACATCTACTCTTCTTTCCATAACTTTTGATGTGCTTCTAATAATTGAATAATTCCAGTGGATTTCGAAACTAGGCTTAAAGTGCTTTCCAACAATAGGTGGCACGCCTCGAGGAGACTTCTAGTCAAGGAGTTATGCCTTTCGAAAGTTCGAAATGTTTCCATTGGAATCTCGCTACCATACGCGTGGATCACTAAATTCGTCCATTTAGTTATTATTTCGACTTTCCTTATCTTGTAACTTACTTTCCTACTCATATGAAGATATTTAGGATTATATATATATATATATATATATATATATATATATATATATATATATATATATATATATATATATATATATATATATATATATATATATATATATATATATATATATATATATATATGAGGAACCATTTCTTGTGAAGGGGACTCCTCTCTCTCATTATTTTTATTCATAGTTTTAGTTTTAGTTTTCTTCTCCTTTTTCTCTCTAGCTTTTTAGTTGCAAATAGTTCTTCGATTAGTTTATTTTCATGAGTTTTATTATTTCATTCTCTTTCTTTCATTGATTTCTTTAATTAAGTTTTCCTTTGTAGATTTAGATTTTATTGTTTATTTTATGATTGGGTAGTTTTTATTCTAGGGTTGGGAATCCATGTTTATATGCTATGAATCATGATTAATGTTATTGATGGTTTGATTAGCCATTGATATTTCCAATTGATTTGGTTTATTCTGTTAATCTTGCAATCTGATCGATTGTCTAATTAAATCTTGCTAATAACGAGTCATAGATTGAAAGATAGTACTCTTTAGAGGCTTATTCAATTAGCAAATCTAATTATGTTAGCGATCGTACTGCATATGTTGATTTGAGAGCGCCAAGACCCGATCGTAGGATTAACTTGTGCTCTAGATATCTGATTAATTGAACTATTGATAGTATTTTTGATAGATTATAATTATGAATATGGTGAACCATTGCCCTAGATTTTTTTAGTTTGATTTTCTTTATTTATTAGTTAGAACCTTTCATTCCTTTATTTTTGATCTTGTTTAGTTTTCCTATACCTTAGAACCTATATTAAAATGACCATCTCCTTGTGGATTCGACCCTACTTACCCTACTATATTGGTATTATTTTGACAGATGTACGACATCCTAATTTTCTTAACTTTTACTAATGTTATAAAAATATATTTGACTATGAACTCTCTTGAAAGAAAGAAAGAAAGCTCCTCGTCGTAAGAAAGGTGCCCTAACCCTAGGGTTTTGATTCTCTTCCAATCATGGACGGGGATTTGATCGAGAAATGTCAGAACTTGAAAATTAATGATGCTGAATCTAAAGTCGTTGACGTTGGCTCTATTGATGATGTCAAGGACTTGGATAACGTTTCACTGCTATTGGTGGGACGTGTGATTTCGGATAAAAGCTTTAATGTTGAAGCGTTTAAAAGAACAATGACACAGGTTTGTGATGTGTCGAAGCGGCTCGTCATTCGCATGATCGGACCAAACCTATTCGTGTTCCAATTCTTCCATTGGAAGGATAAAGAAAAAGTTATGGAGTGCCGCCATGGTGCTTCGATAACCAATTATTGGTGCTTAATGAAGTCTCGGGGCATGAACAACCAATCGAGGTACCTTTGACTCATTCTCCCTTCTGGGTTCGGATCAAGAACTTGCCGTTTAACTGTCGAACGTCTGTTATCTATAAGTCTATTGCTTCCAACCTTGGCTATGTTATGGAAGTTGAGAACGATATTCTCACCTAGATAATTTTCGTAGAGTTAGAGTGATGCTACATATCTCTAAACCTCTTTGTTGTTTCCAGAATGTTAAGGGTAAAGATGGTAGGGTGATTAAAGTTTCTTTTGCCTATGAACGCCTACCATTTTTTTGCTTTTTGTGTGGAGTAATCGGGCATAGTGAGAAAGCTTGTAGCAACTAGCTTTTTATGCATGCTATGCGTGCGGCGACATTTTGGGAATAACTATTACTCAGTAGTAAACAAACCAAAAAACGAAAGTTCGTATCTAAGTTCACCTCCATTTTGTGAATAAGAAAGATTGAATACTTACAAATAGTATTTAAAAACACATTAATAAATAAGTATAAGTAATGAAATTGCATCTCTAAGACTCTAACTAATGTTTTTTTGTCAAAACTCTAAACAACCCCATGAACCATGACAAAAGAGACAGAAATAATGCAGTCCTTTTTCTCTCTCTTCAATTCTCAGCTACTCTCCCAATTCCCAAACCCATCTCTCAATTTCACGCAATTCTTTTTCCCTTTCTATTTAATCGAAACAATGCAGTCGTCACTTTTTCTCTGCTTTTGATCATCTTCCTCAATGTCCCCCAAATCAAACCACACACTCGATTTCTCCTCATTCTTAGATAAAATTCTCAATCTCCGCTTTTGTGGACTTCGAAGAGAAGCATTGAGTTTCTCAGTGAGTTATCACCGAGTTCACTCTCCCGAGACCTTTGATTATGATTTCGCCATCATTGGAGCTGGCTTTGGCGGTCATGGTGATGCTCTTCATGCCGTCGATAAGGTATTTTTGAATATCAAATTGATGGGCTGAAATTCGATTATGGGCACAAATTTTTGATTTTAATATATGGGTTGAAGTATTTTTTTTCTCAAATTCTTTTTAATATCTGGGCACAAAAGCAATTCGTGTTGAAGTATTTTGTCTCAATTTTTTTAAATATTTGGGCACAAATTTGAAGATATTTTTTGACGAAAATTGATTTTTTTCCCGACCATTTCTGATGTAATTTTAAGTTGAACTTCAACTATATCTGAATGAAATTTTAAATAAACTGTAATTTGAGTTTAATTTTTTTTTAAAAATAATCTAGCACGACATATATTCGTAATATTTACTGTAATTTGAGTTTAAATTTACTCGAACATAATACATATTCTTAAGATTTACTGAACATAGAACATTACACATACTTTTATTTTCAATAACAAATTGCGTACCGATTAACGACAAGAAAGTATTCGCAAATTTGAGAATGTCTTATTTGAAAATGCCGTGAAGCTCCAATCTATGAAGAGAACTGAATTTTTTTTGGTTTGAAGTTTGTGTTTGTAATTGAGTTTGTGTTAAGGAAAATTTTATTTGAGTTTGAATTTGAGTTGTCTCTGTAATGAGAATGTCGTGTATTTTTTTGTTATTGTATGTGGTATTAATGTGTGGTAAATTCTTGATTATAAATCTTTTATTTTGATTGAATCTTTTTTATTGGCAAGTTTATGTGATTGAGCATTATATGAGTTAATTGGGTTTAATAGAGATTTGATTGATTTTTTTTTGGCAAGTTTATGATTGAAATTGGTTTTGATCAATTGCTAGAGGTTGTATTTGGAAATTTGGAATGTAATATTTATGTTGTGGAGGGGCAATTAAGTGAATTCCTAAGGGGACACCATTGCTCCCCCCTTGGCTTATATAATAGAGATGTAGAAGAAGAGGATCAAGAGAGAAGTATGGTGGGGCAAATATCTGCGTGCCACACCCCGTAGAGGAGTGCAGAGGAGTTTTGAGGAGGTGGAAGAGATTAAGGCGTGCCGTAAGGTGTTGTTCGTCACTAAACCCACCAAAGTGTCCAAGGATGAGTTTCAGGGTGAATTTAAGAAGGCTAATGGTAGAGAGTTGGTTCTGAATGTTAGTGAGGGAGATAGTGCGAGTGAGTTGGGGGCCCGCACCCAGGAGCATCAACATGTGAGTGATGCTGAGAGGGGGGCTGATTCACTTATTGAAGGGAAGGTTTCCCAAAGGGAGCTGGAGGACTCGGAAGGCCATAAACATGCGAGTGTAATGGTGGATAGCTTGGTCCTACCTGAAGCTAGTACTGAAGAGGGGGAGTGTCAAATACCTTTAGTGGTGGGTGTGCTGTTGGAGTTATAGGCCAAGAGTTACTTGGTATTGATGGCAAAATTGTTGATCTGGGGCGTAATATTAATAATGGGGCAGTGGCTACTATTGAAGAAGTTACTTCTGCTATCTTGAACCCCCAACCTATAGTGGGTGTCCGGACTAAATCCAAAAATTAGTGTTTGGGCAGTAAGATGGAGGAAGCTAGCTAGGGGGCCGATTGACGCTATGGGGGTGAAGTTTGATGTTGTGGAGGAGAGGGGTGGAAAGCGGAGCGAGGGGGTTTGAGGGCGATGATGAGGGGGATAATTCTGTGCCGAAGAAGTTTCGGGTGGATGATGAAAATTCAGGATGGCGTGAGCCTAATGAGTATCCTAAGCTTCAATTGTAGAGGGCTGGGCAACCCCTCTGCAATATCCAGTCTTCGGGATTTGATCCGGAGAGAGGCCCGGTCGATGGTGTTTTTATCAGAGACGAAACTTAGTAGTGTTGAGTTAGATAGAGTTAAGAATAAGTTGGGAGATTTTCATAGCTTGTCAGTGGATTCGATGGGTCAATCTGGGGGTCTTGCATTAATATGGCGAAAAGATATTGTTGTAGAGTTGCAATCGATGTCTGTGCATCATGTTAATGTTATTGTGAAGGATGGCCTGGGTGAGGAGGAGTAGAGGTGTACGGGATTTTATGGGTGGTCTGAGGTTCATAACCGTCATTTTTCATGGAGCTTGCTAGAATCTTTGAAATCTCACTCTGAATTGCCTTGGCTCTGTATAGGTGATTTTAGTGAGATTCTTTTTTCCCATGAGAAAAATGGAGGTAATGATCGTGCGGAGTGGCAAATGAATAATTCTCGTGCTGCTGTTGATGTCTGTGGCTTGCAGAATGTGCCTTTCTCTGGTTATGAATTTACTTATGATAATGGACGGGGAGAGGGAGAGAATGTTCAATGTCGATTAGACAGGGCCCTTGTAGATGATTCTTGGTTGAATCTTTTTTCTGAGAGTCATCTGAAACATCCTGATAGAGAGTGGTCTGACCATGCCCCAATTAAGTTGATGTTGTGGAAGCAACCTTTGAGTGTACAACTGGGTCCTAAACCTTTCCGGTTCGAGCAGCTCTGGACCACATATGCGGAGTGTGAAGGTATTATAGAGAATGCGTGGATAGGAGGACATTCATTAGCTTCAAAAATTGATATTTGTGCTGTAGATTTGAAGGAATGGAGTAATGGTAAGTTTGGGCCAATCTTTAAAGAATTGAAGAAGAAAAAGAAAAACGCTTAAGAAGTTCAATAAAGGGGGGCTCACTAGTGATCAACTTGCACAGAGAAGAAAGTTGTTGTACGAAATTTCGAAACTTGTTTCTGTTAAAGAAATCTATTGGAAGCAAAGATCTCGTGTACTATGGTTGAATGAAGGGGATAAGAATTCGAAGTTTTTCCATCGCCGTGCTTCGTGGGAGAAAAAGGAAAAAATTCTATTCGTTCATTGAAAGATGATGACGGCATTCTCGCGAGATGGGGGATGTTAGAGTAGGGCGTGTTGCAGTGGAGTATTTCCAAAGAATCGTTTACCTCCTCAAATCCACCTTTCATCACGCAGGCCTTGGAGGATTTTCAGAGTCGTGTGGATGAGGACATGAACGAAATTTTGAGAGCTAATTACAAAGCGGATGAGGTGGAAGCCGCATTTAGTCAAATGCATCCGATCAAGGCTCCGGCCCGTATGGTATGTGTCCTATGTTTTTTCAATCATATTGGCACATTGTTGGTCATTCTGTGACGGCTTTGGTTCTGGGTATTTTGAGAGGTAATTCTATTCCGAGTCACCTTAACCGCACTATTATCACTCTCATCCCGAAAAAGAGTAATGCAGATCATATGTCAGATTTTAGGCCTATTTCTCTCTGTAATGTTGTATATAAGCTTTTGTCAAAAGTGCTAGCTAATAGGCTTAAACTTTTCTTAGACAAGATAGTGAACCGTAAACCGAGTGCCTTCACTCGGGTCGCCCGATTACTGATAATATTCTTGTTGCTTTTGAACTGTTTCACCACATGAAACAGTTGAAGAGTAAGAATGGTTGTATGGCTATGAAGCTGGATATGTCGAAAGCTTATGACAGGATAGAGTGGATTTTTTGGATGCGGTTCTGGCTCGTTTTGGATTTGATACAGGTTGGAGTAGGGATGGAAATGGATGATGGATCATCCATCATCCGCTTAACCCGGTTTTATTAAGCGGGTGAAAACCCGAAATAAATGGATGAAAAGCGGGTGGCGGGTGAAGCGGGTGGTGGATGCGGGTCGGATGCGGGTGAGATTTTTTCCATCCGTCACCCGATCTATCACCCGCTTAACACCCACCCATCATCCATATTATCAATTACACATGTTTATTTACTTACTTTATAAAAATTTTAGTTGAAAATTTTTATAAATATGTATCTTATGGCATATTTTTTTGTAAAAATTGTTATATATCTCCTCACCCGCTAACCACCCGACCCACCCGTTCACCCGATGGATGACGGATGGATGGATGCGGGTGATGGTTTATGCGGGTGATGGATGGATGCGGGTGGCGGATGCGGGTGAAGCTCCACCCGCCCCGAACCCGATCCATTTCCATCCCTAGGTTGGAGTAACAGAGTCATGGAGTGTGTTCGTTCAGTGACCTTTTCATGTGCTTATAAATGGCAAGCCCTCGACATATTTTTCTCCAAATAGAGGCATACGATCTCTTTATTTTGTGTGTTGAAGCTTTCTCTCATCTGTTACGTAGAGCGAAAGAAAATAATTCCCTGAAGGGAATTAAGATTGCCCCCACGGCTCCGTCGGTAAATCATCTATTATTTGCTGACAATTGTATTATCTTCTCTAGAGCTGATATGTAGGATTCTGAGGCCATTGCTCGATCTTTAAACCTGTATGAGCTCTCTTCGGGCCAAAAAGTGAACTTTGACAAGACAAAAATTTCTTTAAGCCGCGGGGTTCCGGTCTCTAAAAGAGAATCTATTTCTCTCTCTCTTGGAGTGCAGGAAGTGGATATTCATGATCGTTATCTTGGTTTGCCTACTGTGATGGGGAAATCTAAGAAAGTTATCACTCAGGGGGTGAAAGAAAAAATATGGAAGAAGTTGCAGGGATGGAAGGAGATGGTACTTTCTAAAGTGGGTAGGGAGGTCATGATAAAGGCAATGGCCCAATCTCTCCCAACCTACGCGATGAGTGTTTTTAAGTTTCCATCTTCTTTTTGTGACGAGATTAGAGCCTTGATTTCTCAATTTTGGTGGGGCCAGAAAAATGGTGAGAGAAAGATTCATTGGATTTCATGGAAGAAGCTTTGTAAACCGAAGAGTGAAGGTGGGATTGGTTTTAGAGACATGAAATTGTTTAATTGGGCTTTATTGGGGAAACAAGCTTAGAGACTTGCTATGCAACCTGGAAGTTTAATTGAGCAGCTCTTTAAGGCTCGATATTATCCACATACGTCGTTTATGGAAGCAGACTTAGGCTCGAGTCCAAGTTACACATGGAGAGACATTTAGGAGGCTAGATGGGTGGTGAAGAAGGGAGTTAGGTGGCGAGTGGGAGATGGTGAAAAAATTCAGGTGTGGCGTGATGCTTGGTTGTCGGGTCCTCAGTCTCGCAAGGTGATCTCACCTAGGGGTATCTTTGCTCCAAACCTCGAGGTAGGAGCTTTAATTAGTCCCATTACTAAGTGCTGGAATATTGAGTTGATAAAAAAATTATTCTTGCCTTTTGAAGTAGAGAAGATATTGAGTATTCCGTTAAGTAGAAGAATGCCGGAGGATATTATGTGTTAGGATTTGGAGAAAAATGGCACTTATTCTATGAGATCTGCTTATAGAATGTTATTTAGTGTGTCATAGAACTTCCAAGAGGCTTCTTCCTCTTCTGTTGCGGATATATGGCAGGTTATATGGCAAGCCAATGTTTTGCCCCGAGTCAAGGTTTTCGCGTGGAGGGCGTGTCATGAGGCCCTACCTACTCGTCTTGGCCTTAGTCATCGAGTGCCGAACTTTGATGCAGCATGTGTTACTTGTGGGCTTGCAAATGAGTCAAGTTTTCATGCGATTCATATGTGTACCAAGGCGCAATGTGTATGGAAAGCTAGTGATTTCAATTTCAATCCTCCTGTGGGCTGCACTAATATTGCTAATTGGTGGGATTTTTGCTTCAAATCTTTTGGAGAAGAGGATATTGAGCTTTTTCTCACTCTTAGCTGGGAAAATTTGGAACGCTAGATGCAAGACCATGATGGCACAAGAGTACGTCTCGCCCGAAGACACTTTCAGCTATGCGGTTGATGAGGTGAGAAAGGCAAGTGCGGAAAGGAAGGCAAGCGGGTCTGGTGCTACTGTACAGCATACCAATTCGTGGAGTCCTCCGGAGACGGGATGGTTGAAGATGAATGTTGACGCTGGTAAGGTGCGCGAGCTGGGCATGGGACTGGGAATGGTCTGCCGCGACAGTGATGGAGTAGTAGTTGGGTGCGAGGTGGTGCAGTAGCAAGTGTCGTGTGAGACGAGGGTGGCTGAGGCGAAGGCCATGCTTGCGGGAGTTCAGTTTGCGGTGGAGCTGGGCCTTTCTAAGGTCGTGTTTGAGAGTGATAGTCTTACTGTTATCCAAGCTCTTAAGAGTTCATCGAAAGGCTCGAGTGATTTTCATTTAGTTATAGATAACATTATATCTTTAACTTATAGTTTTGATGCTTTTGTTTGGTCTTTTGTTAAACGGTCTGGCAATAAGGTAGCTCATGAGCTTGCTCACTTCCAACCTGTGGAAGTTGGTTGACGGCTTTGGGTGCATGATGTGTCGGGTTTTGTTGTTTCCATTGCTTCGGATGATCTAATATAGTTGTTCCCTTGTTTGGGTTTCCTCAAAAAAAAAAATTGACTATAAATAAACAAAATCAAAAAGACTTGCTAGGAAATATATTGATCTGATCCGATCTAAATTTTTCTAATACGGTATGATAAATTCTAATAAAAATATGGTGAAAAGAGCAAGTGGTCGGGACAATCTCCCCAACGAAAGAAAAAGTATAGATAAGTTTAGTGAGAGAGAAGAACATTGCCTTAAAAGGGAAGCAATAAGGTGGTACCAGCACGTGTGACACAAGACACATTGAGAAAGTGGAGTAATGGACCATTGACTCACAACTGACGAAACACAAAAAGAAAAGATAAACTTAAAATACCAACTTTCATCATTAGTCTTACTTCAATTCAGCATAATTATATCCCAACTAGTCCTTGGACCCGTGCACCATGCACGGGAAGGTAATTGTTTAATTAATGTTCCTTTTCTTAATTACTATATAAAGCGGCTATTAGAATATATGTAAGACCCTAAACAATAGAAATCAATCAAATTAGATGGAATAGAACACTAATATATTAGAAATAGTCAAATAGTAATTATAATAATGTAACGGTAGAATTAATTTTAAACTCAGCCCCTTACGAGATTTTTATGCTTTGAATGTAACATGGCTTTGGCCTTGTCCTTTTTTTATATCAAATGATGAAAACGTATTTTGGTATATAAATATTGCAGTTCAATGCTCCCTTCAAACTAAAAATATGTGGACGAAATTATTTTATTGGAATTGTTCAAAGTGAATCGTCTAAGTTGCCGAAGTCTTTTGTGGAGGCTTCATCATATCATATTGACAATTGCGACAAACTAGTGTCTTTGTGTCGCAATCATGAGATGTTTGCTTAGTGTTGAACATTCAATGTTAAACCCTATGAACATGTCTGAGAAGCTTCTCATCACGAGAGATAATTTATCCTGTCAATAAGTTTTTCGCTCTTGAGTATCGAAGCTCAATTTATCTCGGTGATAAGACGTGTCTGGGGAAATGTGGTGGGATCACATCACTGGGATGTACGGGAGTATCTTTAGGTAAAAACTTCTTTTCTTCGTTTAATTATGAGAAATTATAGGTGACACTCTTATTCAAATCAATCTAATCATTTCATATTTTCTTATGTTAAAGTTTAATTTTTTTTGCAAAAAACGAGTATAAAAGTCATAATTCCTTTGAAATTCAAGCATTTTAAGTTAAATTATTTGCTTGTATAACTATGTTATGTGAACTAAATGGATTACAAAAGTTGTTTTTATTAAATTGGGTGAAAAAACGAGCAAACGTTCATAATACTTGGCTAAAAAGAAGTATATACAATATTTGTAAGACTTAAAAATTTCAAAAAATAAGGATGCTATGCAAATAATATTATAAGTAGGGATTACAACAGAGTACCATGTAGGATTTTTTCCCTTGTTTTTCCAGTATAGGAATTGTTTCTAACACATACGTTATATGTTCATTAAATTTTTTTGGTCATTGTAATTGTACTAGAGGGTTTATGTTTCCGTATGAGAATATTGAATATGTCTTTCAACACTTTTGTTACAAGTGCTGGTAGGGGCTGAATCCTACTCACCATGGACATGTCCAAGTAAGGCGAAGAAGATGTGACTCTATTTGTTCAATTACTGAACGATATTGAATATTTTTATTTTAGAGGAAAATCTACTACTGCCATTGTTCTTCTGCGTGACTTGAGTAAAAGACTCTTGGATTTCATTCCCCGCAAACGGTAAGTTTTCTCTTGAATTAAAGCATGCTAGAAATGAGGCGAAGTGATACGTATTATTAAAATAATATATAGTTTGTAAGTTCGTATCTTTCTGAAACAACGGAGAAAGTTGTGGGTTTTTAATATCTTTATTACTTTTAATTAGTTTTCAAATTGCTGATATGTTTTGTATTCCTTTAGGGGTGTGGTGGCATATTTTCTCGTTGATCATCCATTTTTTTGGATTGTTGGCGAGAAAATTGACTTTGCTTGGAATTTTTTTTTTAAAAAAGCGTCGATCTATAGAGAATTGGTTTCAATTTCAAATGCAGCAATCAAAAGTTTTCCAAACTGGTGGTATGGGCTAATAGGAGTTTATCTTAGAAGAAGGAATACATTTTAATTTATTTCTTATAATAAGGAGGTAGACGTTGGACGATATTTTAATTCGGTGTATATCCATGCCTAGGGGTGTGCACCGATCCAGGACCAGACTAGTGGATCGAAATTTGGAAATTTTGTGGACCGAGACTGAAATTTTTTCGGTCCAATCCGGTTTTGGACCTGTTGGACCGCAATCTGTATTTTTTTTTTTAAAAAGTTTATTTAGATTTAAATATATTTATAAATTGGATACGTTAAAATTTAATAATTCTAACAACAATAACCCTAAAGGCAATAAAGAGTAGATTTTTAACAAAGACTACATCCCATGCCAAGGAAGAATGCTGGTTTAACAGTTAAATCTGAGAAATTAAGAACAAACATTGGTGCATGCTTCCTAGTAATCTTTGACGAGGTCAAATAATGTACTCGTTCTATGTGCGAACGTATATCACTGCAATTCACAGTATCGTGACACCCTCTTGTATCATCTAGGCAAGGAAAGGATATGAGGGGCAAGGGAGGACTTTGGACACAGAAAGATGTACCAACTGTCTTAACCGTCTTTCATGTAGAAGTGCTAGGTTGACTTCCCACAAATTGGTCTTGTCCATTTTCATATGGTGGACTTGCATGTTCAAGATAATCCGGTTTCCCCAAGAATAGGTTGATGTTCCCTATCTACTGGTGGCAAGTCTACAAAATAGGCCAACTTCTTAGATGATCTTCCCTCTACGATTTTGGGCCTCCGTATGTCAACCGTATCTTAGAGCCAAGTTTTGTAAGTATTGAATTGGTTGGAATCTTAGTTTGTCCATAATCCATTGTGAAAGGAGGTTTCCTTGCTTGTTGTATGTCTTCCCTGGGCCGAGGAGAAGATATATTAGCCTCAAACTCTGGATGTTGACCAGGTATGTCATCTTCTGTGGGAAAGTTCTGACTGTCTTCCCTGAGCTGAGGAGACAATATATTAGCCTCAAACTCTGGATGTTGACCAGGTTTGTCATCTTTTGTGGGAAAGTCTGTCTGTCTTCCCTGGGCTAAGGAGAAGATATATTAGCCTCAAACTCAGCATGTTGACCAGGTATGTCATCTTCTGTGGGAAAGTTCTGTCTGTCTTCCTTGGGCTGAGGAGAAGGTATATTGGCCTGATCCTCTAGATGTTGACCAGGTATGTCATCTTCTGTGGGAAAGTTCTTGATATCATCATCTCCTGGTTCCCCCATCACTGTCCCAATCAAACAAATCCACCTGTTGTCCTTCACCTTCGTTATTGTTTTGATTTCCCACACCTTCGTTATTGTTTTGATTTCCCACACCTTCGTTATTGTTTTGATTTCCAACACCTTCAGCATATTGTCTCATCCCAAAAGCCGAATCCTATATAGTTTATAACTCTCATAATCCATAGTCCGCGTAACACGGTAGGCTGAACCCATCCCTTGCAGCATGGTATTGCAAACTGGTTCTTGAGAAATATCCTCATCACGGTACATACCGTTGAATTCTTTCATCTTTCTCTTGTTATATAGTTTAGTTCTCATTCTCACTGGAATTGCCGGTTGTGGCAGTGGATTGTCTATAGGAAACTGAAAACTGAAAACTAATAGAAGATCGCTAGCTCGTTGTGCCTTTTCATGGTTGGGTGATTGCCCTCAAACACGACAATATACAAAAGCTGATTTTAATTTTCAACTAAATGTCTTTGAAACCTAGTTATAAAGGTGATTAACTCAGATCGTCAAACACATTCATATATATATGTAGAGTATAACATCATTGGAAACCTGAGACAGGATAAGCTCAATGCGCCGAAAATCGATCTGTAATCCCCCTGGTTTCTGGCGATAGTGATGGAGTGTTGCCCTAATATATATATATATACTTGACAATCTGGATAAGACATCCTTCAAAAAACTCAACTGTCGGACTCCCAGATCCAGATCCTGACCCGGACATACGTAGAATGTGATCGTAAATCGAACCCACAAGAATGTTAGTGTGCCACGCACCCTACTAGTGGAAGTCCATCAGCAAACACAGAAACCATATTTGTAGCACAGTCGAGAGCATTATCAAATAGAAGTCTGTAGCAACGATCGCTCACATAACGAGCGTAGAAATTAATGAAGAAAGTGCATCGTTCTTAGCCGTCCCATAAAGCTGGGAAATCTCTTAAAACAAGTTTTTGCCATGGCTCGGGAAAAAGATATTGTTTAAGCAAATTCAGCATAAATTTTACGGTTTTTTCACCATATACCCCTGACAAATTTTTTTTTGCACCATATACCCTTTCAACTTTCCAAATTCACCATACACCCCTCACGCTTGAAAAAATACACCCACTTACCCTTAATGACAAACGGCGTTAACGTCCATTAGTCATTAACCCCCTAATTCCCCCTTAACTCTAATTAACTAACCTAAACCCTAACCCCCTCTAACCTAATTAACCCTAAACCCTACCCTAATCCTCCTTTAACCCTAATCAATCCTAAACCCTAACCACCCCCACCCCATCCCTTCCTCCCACCACGCCCGCATCCCCTCCCCGGGCACCCCACCCCCCACGGCCCCTCCCCGGCGGCCCCATCCCACGCAGCCCCCCCCCCGCAGTCCCCCCTCCCGGTAGTCCCACCCCCCGCAACTCCCTCCCCGCATCCCCACCCCCCGCAGCCCCTCCCCCTCGGTCCCAACCCCTCTCCCCCCCCCTTCCCCGCAACTTTCCGTCGCACCAAACCCCCTCCCCCTCCCCCTCCCCGTCTCTCGATCGCAGTGATGAATGAAGAAACTTTAATGTCGGCGACCCATAATTTCGACCCGCATTCAACTTTAATGTTCGGGGGTGCGATTCAACCCAGATTCAACTTTAATGTTCGGGGTGCGATTCAACAGGGAAATGGGGTTGGTACGGCACGGATCATTGCGGGGAAGGGGGCTGCATGACCTCGGGGGTTGCATAGGGAGTGGGGAGGGGGGGCTTCGAGGGTGGTGGGGAGGGGGAAGGGGGCTACGTGGGGAGGGGGTCGGCGGGGGTTCAACGGGAGAAGGGAGGGGGGGTGGTGGTGGTGGAGGTGGTGGTGGTGGTGAGGGGGTGGTGAGGCGGTGATGGGGGCGGTGGGAGTATGATGTTATGGTTTTATATAGAGTTTTTTCCCCCATATTTAAGCTAAAATGTGTATCAATGGTGCTCTTAGGAGCCATTTCACGCTAACTTTCTCGATCTAGTTGTGGTTTTCTGTTTTGTGATGATTTGTAGGTATTAGGGAGCTTTTTCCCTATTTTCTACTGTTTTACGTCTTCCACAATCGAATGGATAAGTTCAAAGGCATATTTGATGAGTTCCAAGGTCCCGAGAATACTTTCCGAGGCCTTGGACAAAAGAAGAAGTGAATCCTTGGCGTCTGAAGCCAAGGAATGACTAAACGGTACCTCGCCCAACTCCATCGGGCTCCTGACACCCGATCGGGCGTCCATCACTGCCATAAGCAAATTTGTTGCGGGCCCGATCGGGCTTGATCCGCCCTGTCGTATTTCGGTGCCTGGCCCGATCGGGCGTGTTCGTTCTCAAGTGTTGTGTGCTGCGAAGTCCATCGCCCGACATCATCGGGCGAGATGGCCCGACTCCATCGGGCGAGATGGCCCGACTCCATCGGGCGGGTGCCTTTCTGCTGCTGTGTGCGTCTTCGACGTCTTGCGCGTTGATCCTCGGCATGGCCCGATAGCATCGGGCGGTTCGACCCGATTGAATCGGGCGGATGTCACTCTTGGAGTATTGCTGTCGTTTTGAGCCCGATTTGATCGGGCTGACTTGGCCCGATCGGGCGACTCACTCCGCGCGCTCATTTAATGAGTTTCGAGCTATTTAGTATAAATAGGAAAATGAGAACATATTTTATTGATCTTGGTTTTAGTCCTTAATTTCTCATAGTTTCTCTCAAGAACCCTAGTTTTACTACTTTTCATTGTGGATTCAAGATTAAACCTTTGGATTATTCGCAAGTTCAATATAGTTCTTCAGTTTGGTAATCTTCTTTATTGTTTTCTTTATTATTGATTAGATTAATTTTTTAGTTATTTGCAATAGTTCAAAGTATGAATTTTTACATGGAATTTGTTATTGTTTTCTCAAGCATGAGTGAGTAGTTTTATTTCTAGGATTGTGGGGATCTATGTATGCAATGAGGGATTGATAGATTAGTATAATTACCCTTTATTTCAATTGTTTCCTGTGATTGAATCGTTCATGCTAGATTTATGAATTAGGCCTGATTTGTATTTCTATTATCGCAATATTGAATCTGCTTCGAGAGGAGAGATTTCGTATAGGCTTTCAATCATTAGGCATAGTGATCCTTGACCATGCGAGAGCGGCTAGGTGATCTTTGAGGGAGGTAATGTTCGAGAGAAATTACATGTGCCCTAGATAAATTGACTTATTGGGTGATTATTATTCGTCTCTGATTTCCCGAATTGTATGCATAGTGATCCATAGTAATAGTTCTTTATTAATTGATGCTTACCTTCATACTTAGTTCTATCATTTGCCTAGTAGTTTAGTCACACCCATTTTCAACTGATTTAGTTAGTATAATATTAGAATTCAGATACAATAAGTATAACTTTCTCTCTGTGGATTCGATCCTGACTTCCCTGACTACTTATTAGTGGACCTTAGGTTATTTTTGATAAGGTGATACGACTTTAGCCTCGTCAAATTTTTGCGCCGTTCTTAGGGAGACGGTTTATTTTTATTTTGTCTCGAATTATAGTATTGCACTAACCTCTACTCGAAGAACACCTGTTCTTTGGAGCATCTCACGTTTGTTTTAGTGTTTTTGGTGTATGAGTAGGAAATTGAAATCCCCAAATCTCATTCCATTTGATCCGGAGATTGAAAAGACCGCTCGTAGACTCCGAAAGAAAGCTAAGCAAACCAAGTTGTCTGCAGGGACACCTTCCCAAAAGGCACCTTCTCCACCATCTTCACCACAACAAGGATTCCCCGCCTCACCTATTACCGCTAGAATGGGTGACGACGCTAAACCCACCTTCGGAGATTATGCACAACCATCTCCCCGATAATGTGCCCTCTCGGGGTACGGTTGCCTACTATTGCCGCAAACTTTGAAATCAAGTCTCATGTTCGAATATGGTTCGGAATAATCGCTTTGTTGGGTTACCATCTCGAAGACCCAAATCAACACTCGCAACGGTTCTTACAATGTTGTGCTACTCAAGCAAGCTCGGGTGTTACCGCCGATGAGATGAAACTCATCTTATTTGGTTTTTCTCTCGCGCGACAAAGCTTTATTTTGGTATAATAAGCTACCTTCCACCATCACCACCTGGGCAGAACTCTCAAAGATCTTCCTCATCGAGTGGTACCCTTACCAAAAGACTGCAGATATGCGTCATGAGATAGTGACTTTCACCCAAGATCCTGGAAAGTCATTGTATGAAGCTTGGGAACGATTCAAAGATCTGCAACGTCTTTGTCCCCATCATGGTTTTGACAAGTGGTATCTGTGCCATATTTTCTACACTAGAGTTGATGCGATACTAGACGGGTAATCGATGGAGCCGCCGGTGGGTTCTTCATGGATAAAGCCATAGACGAAGGGTATGAACTTCCGGAGAAACTCGCGTCTAATCAAGCGTCTACTATTCGTTCCTCTATGACAAAGGGAGGCAAACATGATGTTGAAGCCATTTCTTTACCGACGGCAACTAGCCGCTCTTCACCGTAAGATTGATTCTTTGAAGCTAGGTAACAATTCCCCCCCTTACATGAGTGTCAATGCTATGGCTAGTGTTTCTGGTTACAATGCTTTTATATGTGACGCTTGTGGGGTAGCTGGACATAACTCTCAAGAGTGCCCCACTCTCTCACATTCTAGTGAGCCAGTGCACGCATTACAATCCCAACACAAGCCCCAGTTCGATCCTTACTCCAATACATATAATCCTGGGATGAGAGATCATCCAAATCTCTCGTATAGGAGTAATAATGTGATGAATCCGCAACAACAACATTATCCTCAACAACAACAACAATATCAACCACAAGCTCCTCCCCGGATATCGTAGAACTCGGTTCAATGCCTTCACAACACACCTCCTTCGACCCGGCTATTTGCCGAACTCAAAAGTCTCATGTTGCGAGATGCGTAAAGGTATTATTTCCTTTCAAGCGTATACCAGTCTCAATTTGAGAACCCGCATGCTCGTAATAAGCTACAAGGGACACATAATAAGATGTTGGACTCATAAATAGCTCAGCTGGCTAGTTCCTCTGCTAGTAGGCCATCTGGGTCATTGCCTTCGCAACCAATGCAACCAAGGGACACCACCAATGCTATCACCCTTCGCAGTGGAGTGCAGTACGATGCTCCGGCAATGCTAGAGTTGGAATCACCAATTGCTAAGAAACCACAAGAAGTACCTGAGGATGTTGAACCTCAGGCAGAGCAAGGAGCTGCAGACAAGACTATGGAGGTGACTAAGGAGAAAATTGTGCCTCCGGTGATCAAGCTACCATTCCCCGAGCGGATGCTCAAGAAGAAGCTCGACCACCAGTATGGTAAGTTTTTAGAGGTGGTAAAGAATCTGCAGGTAACAGTTCCTTTTACTGAATTATTAAATCAAGTGCCTGCTTATTCTAAATTTTTAAAAGAACTGTTGATGAGGAAGCGGACTCTCAATGAGGTGGAAACTGTAGCTTTTACTGCTGAATGCAGCGCTCTTTTACAAAACCAGTCTCCACCCAAATTGAAAGATCCAGGGAGTTTTTCCATCCCCTGTCACATTGGCACCATATTTATTGACAAAGCTTTATGTGATTTGGGTGCCAGTGTAAGTGTCATGACTCTTTCTATCTGTAAGCAACTGAACATGGGTGAATTAAAATGTACTACCATTACTCGCAAATGGTCGACCGTTCGTGAAATACCCCTAGGTATATTAGAGGACGTTCCTGTTAGAGTAGGTAAATTCTTTATCCCTGTGGACTTTGTTATATTAAACATGGCCGAAGACACTCAAACACCCATTATCCTTGGGAGACCTTTCCTCCATACTGCTGGGGCAGTTATAGATGTTAAAAGTGGGAAATTGACAATGACTGTGGGAGATGATAAGGTTATGTTTAGCCTAAACAATGCCCCTAAAAGCCCAATGCTAGAGGAATCATGCTATAGTATTGATGTTATAGACGAACCGATCCATGATTGCATGCCTCATTCCTCCTCCCATGCTACTTCAAATGATGTGCTTGTCTTAGAGTCTATTGCGAGGTGATGAACATTTTCTAACTGGGCCTTACTGGACTCACAAAAAGACCATTGGCTATAGCACCGATGACTCGACAGAATAAGCCCCGACTTTAATGAGCACCGCATTCATCTACATGAGGGCCACCACACTAGCATTACACCAACGCGGGTTGCAAGAGGTGGTACAACATGTGGCTACTAAACTGCTCGATCCAGCCGATGGGCGGGGCACCGATGTCCATGTCCCTTTCCTTCCCCTTGTTGCAATGAGGCCATTGCCAAGTTCAGCTTGGGGGAGGATTTCTGTAAGTATTAGTATTGTTTTTCTTTTTGTTTTTATGTTTTTCTTTTTGTTTTTAATTGTTTTTCTTTTTGTTTTTACTGCTTTTTTAGGTTAGTTAAGGTAGTTTAATTGCTTTGAAAAATGAAAAATCACAAAAAAAAAATGAAATATTGCTGAAAAAAAAAACACAAAAATACGAGTTGAATACGAACAGATTGATTGCTTCCCTGTGCCCCGAACTTTGTTATGAAAAACGATTTAACTCTTTATTCTGGATAGTTGGGCATTTGTGATTGGGATGTTGTGAAGTGATATCTGATTGCCTTGATCTTGAATGAATTTTGATGATAAAGTGCCTATTCTAACTGCATGCTTGAATTGGTTAGATTGTGAGGATTCATTCTAGCCCTCAGATTTATCTCTTTATCCGGTCTATTCTTGTGTGTTAGTTCCTCGTAGCATTCTTATCTTGGTTTTGGCATTGTACTCGTTGAGTTCTGGTGACTTTAGACATGTGCTGTGATAGAGGCGTTCATTTGTTTAATTTTTAAGCCTCAGAGTTGTTTAATGAATCATTTTCCCCCTAGCCCCGCTGAGCCTAATGAGTTCTTTTTGGATCTATATTAAGCCACCTTACACACCTTGAGCCTTTACATTGACTATTGTCCCAAGCCTAGCGTGGGGGAGCATTTGTTAAGTTAATATCATATTGTGTGGTTGATTCCGTAGGGCGGTTGGAAAATAATGATATTTTGGTACAAAGAAAAGAAAGAAAAAGAAAAAAAAATAAAGTGAAAAATGATAGTGAAAAACTGAAAAATTTCTATGATCTTCACTTATTAACTTTCAAAAGTGTTGGAATATATGATGAAAGAGACAATTATTGGTTGGTTCGTGAAATTTCAGAGTTGGTTATTATCTTGGTTATGTTGTTGATGCCATGGGAGTTGTTTCGACCACACCTAGTCCTACTAGTGTTTTTTGCTCCCCTTTCTTGGCTTTTCCACCACATTCCCTAAATAATTTCCGTACCTTTACCCGAGCCCCATTACAACCCTGAGAAAGACCTTTTGAGCACATGTTTAATTGTTTATTGGAATAATACTGAGTTAATATGCCAAAGTTGAAGACTAAGTCTGTTATTTGAGTCGACCTGATTAGGATGAGCGATGTTTTACCTTTCTAAACACATGAGAGTGTGAGTGGGAAGGGCTATTATGGTTGGGTTGGTGAGCGATCGGGCACATATTTTGCCTGCCACAAAATTGAGAGGAGTGACACCTCGGTGAGCACCATTTTCAAGATTTGCATGATATGTAGGGCAGCTGCATTTGATGGTTTACTTAAGTGATTGGCAGTCAGGTGATCTGAGCAACTGAACTTGAATTTTGCTTGCTTGAACGATTTTGAGTTGGAAATGATTGAGTTTAAAATTTCCTATTTGAGGGGTGAAGCAATCCTATTCTTATTCATGTTGTGCTTTGCTTGAGGACAAACAAAGGTTTAGCTTGGGGGAGTTTGATGTTATGGTTTTATATAGAGTTTTTTCCCCCATATTTAAGCTAAAATGTGTATCAATGGTGCTCTTAGGAGCCATTTCACGCTAACTTTCTCCATCTAGTTGTGATTTTCTGTTTTGTGATGATTTGTAGGTATTAGGGAGCTTTTTCCCTATTTTCTACTGTTTTACGTCTTCCACAATCGAATGGAGAAGTTCGAAGGCATATTTGATGAGTTCCGAGGTCTCGAGAATTCTTTCCGAGGCCTTGGACAAAAGAAGAAGTGAATCCTTGGCGTCTGAAGCCAAGGAATGACTAAACGGTGCCTCGCCCAACTCCATCGGGCTCCTGACGCCCGATCGGGCCTCCATCACTGCCATAAGCAAATTTGTTTGCGGGCCCGATCGGGCTTGATCCGCCCAGTCGTATTTCGTTGCCTGGCCCGATCGGGCGAGATGGCCCGACATCATCGGGCGTGTTCGTGCTCAAGTGATGCGTGCTGCGAAGTCCATGCCCGACATCATCGGGCGAGATGGCCCGACTCCATCAGGCGGGTGCCTTGTTACTGCTGTGTGCGTCTTCGACGTCTTGCGCGCTGATCCTCGGCATGGCCCGATAGCATCGGGCGGTTCGGCCTGATTCAATCGGGCGGATGTCACTCTTGGAGTATTGCTGCCGTTTTGAGCCCGATTTGATCGGGCTGACTTGGCCCGATCGGGCGACTCACTTCGCGCGCTCATTTAATGAGTTTCGGGCTATTTAGTATAAATAGGAAAATCAGAATATATTTTATTGATCTTGGTTTTAGTCCTTAATGTCTCATAGTTTCTCTCAAGAACCCTAGTTTTACTACTTTTCATTGTGGATTCAAGATCAAACCTTTGGATTATTCGCAAGTTCAATATAGTTCTTCAGTTTGGTAATCTTCTTTATTGTTTTCTTTATTATTGATTAGATTAATTTCTTAGTTATTTGCAATAGTTCAAAGTATGAATTTTTACATGGAATTTGTTATTGTTTTCTCAAGCATGAGTGAGTAGTTTTATTTCTAGGATTGTGGGGATCTATGTATGCAATGAGGGATTGATAGATTAGTATAATTACCCTTTATTTCAATTGTTTCCTGTGATTGAATCGTTCATGCTAGATTTATGAATTAGGCCTGATTTGTATTTCTATTATCGCAATATTGAATCTGCTTCGAGAGGAGAGATTTCGTATAGGCTTTCAATCATTAGGCATAGTGATCCTTGACCATGCGAGTGAGGCTAGGTGATCATTGAGGGAGGTAATGTTCGAGAGAAATTACATGTGCCCTAGATAAATTGACTTATTGGGTGATTATTATTCGTCTCTGATTTCCCGAATTGTATGCAAGTGATCCATAGTCCTAGTTCTTTATTAATTGATTATTACCTTCATACTTAGTTCTGTCATTTGCCTATTAGTTTAGTCAGACACCCATTTTCAACTGATTTAGTTAGTATAATATTAGAATTCAGATACAATAAGTATAACTTTTTCTCTGTGGATTCGATCCTGACTTCCCTGACTACTTGTTTGTGGACCTTAGGTTATTTTTGATAAGGTGATACGACTTTAGCCTGTCAGGGTAAGGGGTGGGGGAGGGGTGGTTAGGGTTAGGGCCCAAGTTAGTGTATTAAATTAGGGTTAGAGTTAGGATTAGGGTTTGATTTAGGTTAGTTAAGTAGGTCAGGGGAGGATTAGGGCCTAATGACTAACGGAAGTCTAACACCGTTAGTCAAAAGGGTAAGTGGATGTATTTTTTCAAACGTGAGGGTATATGGTGAATTTGGAAAGTTGAAAGGGTATATGGTGAAAAAAAAAATTTGTCAGGGGTATATGGTGAAAAAACCGTAAATTTTAATTCACTGTCTAAGACACCGACTTCAAAAGACTTGGATAAAACCCCTATAAATCATCACATCATCGTCATCCCAATCAAACCAGGATGTGTCCTATTCTGCCGCTGACATAGTTTCAGGAGCCCCTTTTTCATCTCTTGGCCACTTTCTTATTTCCCTTGTCCACCCTCTTCCACTCCATTCTCTGCTTCGCAACAACCCTGTAATAGCCCGCATCAAAATACCTTATTAAACACCATGGTTTTTCAAATATTGTCCACCATGTTAACATAAAACAACAATACAAGTCTTCACAAGAGCATCCGACATCCATACATAAATATTAACGACACCGCAAAAACGATAATCAACTGCCCCCACCGAGACAGGTTCAAAGAACAAGTCACTAGTCAGCAAAGCTGAGTACACAAGTAGAATTTTAGGAAAATATTATGGTGGCTAGAACTAGTTTTTCTTTCGCAATTACTTTATTTTGAAAAACCCATCCCAAAAGAATAATGATATGCAACACATGAAGTACTCACATACTCGTTGCTTTCTTTCTACTGTTATAGTTCTTCCGATTAGTTCAACATTGATATCAATCATTATCTTTTGATCCTTATGGGAAAAGTGAACACGATTAGAGAGGGGTCACCACGACCGACTGTCTCTAAACTGTGGGGATCGTCACCCTCCTTTTTACCATATGCTTGCAAGACTTTCAGGACATGTCCCTAGCAGCTACGAGACACCACGCTCGCCTGCAATTGTTGTTCATCACCGTTCACGGCTACTTCCCCTTCTTTTAGGTGATCACACAAGCACATTGATAATCTTGAAGGAATATGTCCTTAGACATCCCGGCGATTACAAAATATAAAAGGAATTATTATAGAGATAATTAATTACGTTAGTTTAGTAATCACATTTACTTGCTAGAGAATAAATGTTGGTTAGTGGGACAATATTGATTGAACCTACAACTAAGTTAACATAATCCTATGAGGTCACACATTGTAGTAACTAATTGAAGTAAGGAAACCGGCCAATAGGAGAAATTAGGGTTAGGTTAGGTCTCTCTCTAAACCTATTCTCCTACTATTATAAAAGGTTATAATAGGAGAGTGGAATAGGGCGTTCAATTTGTTAGTAACTTTCAAACTGAAAAAGAGAGAGAAAAACCTATTATTTCCCTTTGGAAAATCCGGCCACCCTCCCTAAAAAGCAAGAGAGTGAAATCTGTTCATTCTCTTCCGTTCTAGCAAACGTGGGAATTCAATTGGTGCTTGTGGACTAAGTAGAGGGACATCAATTGATGTTCTTTGATCTCTAGCACTTGCAATCCGGTGGAAAACACGCTACAAAGGTTGTACATTCTTTTCCTTATAATATGATTCATATTTAGGTTATGCATGCGATCTTGTGATAGATGTTAGGAAATCTTCCTGAAATTCCGCTATATATTCATCTATATTCCTATAGTGGTATCAGTTTTGCCTCTTGCATAATATCTTATGATCATGTGTTCATGTGCTATTTGATTATTTCTTATTCAATTAAGGGAGGGATTTATTTATGGATTAATTTGCATAATTAATATGGTGATATTAATTGATTGGAAATTGTTAAAAATTTGTTTTAAACTATAACTACGCTCAAATTTTTTTTTCGGCAACTTGTTCCACAGTTGATCAATTTCATTGTTAGATTTATGGTTAATGGAGATTAAAGCATAAAATCTAATAACAAAATTAAAATTCAGATTTTAATTTGTGCGTAAAATCAATCTAGATGCCCAAATGAATTTTTTTTTGTTGTCTTCATAAACCGATTGAATTTTCGAAATTTTGGCCCAAATCATCTCTTAACCCCAATTTTGAATAAATTTGCACAATTTAATTCAGTTTTAATTCATGTAATTGTTGCATAAATTAAATAAGGAATTTTCGGCAACCATGGCTGGGTGGCGCATCTCACCTGCGATCACAAAGTGGTCTCGCGTCGGAGTTGTGCGTGGGTGAGAAGGACGTCGACTAGGCAGCCTTGCGCCGCACCGACGGATGTCGCGGCCCGCCGGCCTTGTTCTGGCTGGCTGGGCGACGAGCTGCGGTGGTGGGGATTCCCTGCTGCCGTGGCTAATAGGTAAAAGAAAGCGAAAATAAGGGAGGGGTGATGGCGTTGTAACGCGACAGTGGAGAAGCTGATGCCGGAGAGCGGTGGTCGTCTGGTTGCCGCGAAGTGCGCCGGTGTTCGCGGTGGGCATGGCAGCTGCGGTGATGGGGTGGTTCCTACTGCCGTGGCTGTGGGTTGCCGGGCCGGTCTTCGATTCGGCCCGTGGTTTTCAGCTTCATGGGTGTGTGGCTGAATTTGTGGGTATTGCAGTTCCTCATTTTGGGGAAATTTGTTAATGCAGTTATGACTGCAGTTTTCATTTTTAAAAAAAGGAGCCATTTCAAACGTTTTTCAATGACTGTAGTTTTGTGTAGTTGAGCACCTTTTCTTATTCTTCTTTTTCTTTTTAATTTGAGCATTATTATTAATTTCCAATCATGCAAATTAAAGTTTAATTTGATTAATTCCATAATAGGTCCTAATTGAATTAAAATAAGGGAGTTTCCTAGAGTTAGTTTACTACTTAAATGGTTAAGTACTATAACTAATATGAAAGCGTTTTTGCTTTAGTTATTTCTTAAATTTGTTAAGTTTAACTATAGGTTTACATGTTTACAATTAATTGTTAATAAGTAAATGACATGTTTTATTTGCTCATTTATTGTAAACGAGTAAATAACTTTTAGTATTTAGTTTATTTTGATATTATAAATGCATGGATGCTTAGTATAATATGTTTGATATTATGTTTTGCATGTTGTGACGAGTATGGCCCAAAACTAGGATAGAAAATACGATCTGCACATCGTTAAATTTTATGTAAATTAAATACGATCTGCGTATCGTTTGTATTTTTGTAATTTAAATTTTAGTTATTTAAATTATAAATTATTTATGTAATCAAGAATGAAGTTCCTTGGAGAATCAAGGATGGTGATTCATGGAGATTCAAGGGAGGATTCATGAAGATTAGTTATTTTCCTAAGTATAGGGGCCATACTAGATCATTTAATTATTGCTTTTATAATTTTCTTGCATTTATTTTGTTTAAATGCTTGCTTCTAAGTTTGTTTGTGGTTAATTGATTCATGTGTTAACTATTGATTGACCATATTAGTAAACTTAGGTCCCCAAAAGTAATATTGATTTTTAATTGCTTTTCCAAACAACACCTATAAAGCCTTAGATCATGAGTAATAGGTTCTGCCAAAGCAAGGTGTTGCTCATATTTCCAAGGATAGTAGGGTATGTTTTTGAAACTTACATGTTAATGTTTGGTTTAACTCAACAAAAGACAAAGTTTTGGGTTTTGAAGCTAAGAGATAGGAGTAAACAAGGAGTTGTTAACCTGTCTACCAAGAATTATAATTAGTTATAATTAGTAAAGTGTTTACTTACCTCAACTACTATAAATTGAAGGCAGGGCCAAAGTCCGTTTGATTGTAGTGAGAGGGGATCTTGGTTATTTCTTTATTCAATAGGGGACTTTCATTTTGAATAAAGGGTAGTAGTTAATTAAAATTTGTTTAATTGCTACTTTCTTGATAAACATTGATTGAATCTTGCTTTATTATTTGTTGTAGTAATTATGTCTAGTAACAACAACATCAACACCAATAATTCTACTTGTAATTTGCGCTCCATCCTTTCGAAAGACAAATTGAATGCTGAACGTTTCATTGCAAGTGAAAGGGAAATGAGAATCGTTCTCAGAACTGATAAGTTCAATGACTTTCACATGCAAAGGGAGGAAGCAACGATGCAAGAGATGCATGAAAGGCTAACTCAGATTGAGCGAAACATCCCTAACCAGTCAAGAAAAGAATATGAGGATGTTCTTATGGTTAGTAAAGGTCAATCGCTCAATAGGATTGGGATTGCTATTAAGAAGGACGAAAGCAAATAAGTTGCCAAGTCTGAAACTTCTGAAAAGCAAAAGACTACACCAAAACCAAAAGTTGATGATGAACACTATTGTGTGTGTAACGGGGTTGGTCATTGGAAAAGTAGTTGCCCCAAGTATCCGAAGGATCAAAAGAAAGGAGTTTCTAGTTCGATATGTATGTTATAGAAGTTAACTTAGCAACTTCGCTTCGGGGTATTCGATACCGCTTGTGGTTCGCACATTATCTGTAATATACAAGGCCTCAAAAGAAGTAGAACATTAGGGAAGGGAGAAGTAGATCTTCGTGTTGGCAATGGAGCACGAGTTGCAACATTGGCAGAGGGAGTATATAGTCTACTTTTACCTTCAGGATTAGTTTTAGAACTTAATAATTGTTATTATGTTCCTGCTATCATAAAGAACATTATTTCGATTCCTGTTTTGGATTCCGAAGGTTATTCATTTACAATAAAGAATAATTGTTGTTCTGCGTATTTGAATGATATGTTCTATGTCTCCGCTAAGTTATCAAACGGTTTATATGTGCTAGACTTAGAAACCCACATCTATAACATAGACAGCAAGAAACATAAAGCAAATTATTCAAACCCTACAAACCTATGGCATTGTCGATTAGGCCACATAAGCTCAAAGCGTATTGAGAAGCTTCATAGAGATGGAATTCTCAAATCATTTGATTTCGAATCATTTGATACTTGTGAGTCTTGCTTGATGGGGAAAATGACAAAGTCTCCTTTCACAGGTTCAAGTGAAAGGGCCAATGACCTTTTAGCCCTCATATATACGGATGTATGTGGACCTATGAGTAATTTGGCTAGGGGAGGGTACAGTTACTTCATTACTTTTACCGATGATGTAAGCAGATTTGGATTTGTTTACCTCATGCGGCATAAGTCGGAATCTTTTGGAAATTTTAAGGAATTCCAGAATGAAGTACAAAACCAACTTGGGAAAAAAATTAAGGCATTGCGATCCGATCGTAGTGGTGAATATTTATCTCAAGAATTTGGTGATCATTTGAAGGATTGTGGAATACTTTCACAATGGACTCCACCAGGAACACCACAATTAAATGGCGTTTTTGAAAGAAGGAATCGAACTCTACTTGATATGGTTCGATCCATGATGAGTCTTGCTGATCTTCCTATTTCATTCTGTGGATTTGCGCTTGAAACAACGGCATTCACACTTAACAGAGCACCATTCAAAGCAGTTGAAAAGACAGCATAAGAAATGTGGACTGGAAACGTTCTAAAATTATCTTTTCTAAGGGTATGGGGTTGTGAAGCTTATGTAAAACGTTTACTTTCTGATAAGCTTTCACCCAAATCTGATAAATGTCTTTTTGTGGGTTACCCAAAAGAGACTAAGGATACTATTTCTACAACCAAAGCGAAAACAAAGTGTTTGTTTCTCGTAATGGTGTCTTTCTGGGATAGGAGTTTATTTCCGTAAAAAACAAGTGGGAGAAATGTATATCTCGAAGAAGTTCGAGATGAGAAACAAATGGATGAGGTTAACACCTCATCAGAGGCGGCCCGGCATGAAAATGCTCAGGAGGTGGTGCATTCAATTCACGTACCTCCTACCACCCCACTTGGAGATACTCCATGCGAAGTCACACAACCTAGTGAGGTAGAAACTTCTTCTGTTGTTCCCCAACGTAGGTCTAGTAGGACCATCATTCCGTCAAAGAGATATATTGATTTCCTTTTGATTGAAAGTTCTGAAAATAACGATTTTAGAATCGAAGAACCTACTAGCTACAAAGATGCTTTGGATAGTCAAGACTCCGAAAGATGGCTTGAGGCCATGAAATCTGAAATGGATTCCATGTCTGAAATCAAGTATGATACTTGGTTGATTTACCTGATGGGGTAATACCCATTGGATGCAAATGGATTTTCAAGTTGAAAACAGACAAGGATGGAAACATTAGTGTTTTCAAAGCAAGGTTGGTGGCGAAAGGTTTCAAACAAATTCATGGTATTGACTATGATGAAACCTTCTCACCAAGAGCCATGCTTCGAAGTCCATTAGGATAATCCTTGCGATTGCGCCTTTCATGACTATGAAATATGGCAGATGGATGTCAAAACCGCTTTCTTGAATGAGTTCTTGAAAGAGGATGTGTACATGACACAACCTCAAGGTTTTAAAGATCCAGAAAATCCAGGGAGGGTATGCAAGCTTAAGAAGTCCATTTATGGACTAAAGCAAGCATCAAGGAGTTGGAACCTCAGATTTGATGAGGCAGTCAAGAAATTTGGCTTTCTCATAAATGAAGGGGAATCTTGTGTATACAAGAAGTTAAGTGGGAGTAATATTACTTTTCTGGTCTTGTATGTGGATGACATACTTCTCATAGGAAATGATAAAACCATGCTTGAGTCAGTCAAGGAATGGCTTAAAAATTGTTTCTCTATGAAAGATCTAGGAGAGGCAGAGTACATATTGGGAATAAAGATCTATAGAGATAGATCGAAAAGGCTGATTGGACTTAGTCAAGAGACTTATATTCATAAGGTTCTTGCAAGGTTCAAGCTGGAAAACTCCAAAAGAGATTTCATTTCCATGCAACATGGCATAACACTTGGCAAGACTCAGTGTCCTTCGAGTCCTGATGAGGTCAAGCGTATGAGTAATGTTCCCTATGCTTCTGCAGTAGTATCCATTATGTATGCCATGATATGCACTCGACCGGATGTTGCATATGCTTTGAGTATATATGCAGCAGATACCAGTCAAATCCAAAAGATGTGCACTGGATTGCAGCGAAAAACATCCTTAAGTACTTGCGAAGAACTAAGGATAATTTTTTGGTTTATGGGGGAGATGATGAGTTGGTTGTTACTGGATACACCAATGCAAGCTTTCAGAGTGACAAAGATGATTTCCGATCTCAATCTGGTTTCATATTTTGTCTCAATGGAGGAGCTGTGAGTTGGAAGAGCTCTAAGCAGAGTACCATCGCGGATTCTACAACAGAGGCTGAGTATATTGCAGCAGCTGATGCAGCAAAGGAAGTTGTTTGGATCAAAAAGTTCATTGGTGAGCTTGGTGTAGTTCCTAGCATTGAGAATGGCATTGAGTTGTATTGTGACAACAATGGTGCTATTGCTCAATTCAAGGAACCTAGATCGCACCAAAGATCCAAACATGTGCTCAGGAAATTCCATCTTATTCGAAAGATCGTTGGAAGAGAGGATGTGAAAGTAAGCAAGGTTCATACCGAGGATAATATAGCAGACGATCCTCTGACTAAATCGCTTGCTCAACCTAAGCATGAGTGTCATACTAGGTCTATGAGGCTTAAACATATGGGAGAATGGCTTTAGGTTGTTTACTTCATGTTTACAATTGTAAAGACATTTATTATGTTTTGAATGTTTATCAATAAAATTCCGTTCTTATTTAATTGTTTGGTTTAGTATTAAATAAAATGTCCAAATAATTTGTGTTTTCAAATAGGATTATCGAAAACGTTTTAATAATGGAACCCTATAAAGTGAACAGAAATCACAATTTATTTAAAGTCCGTAGTCTAAATCACTAAATTGGACACAAGTGATTTATTTAAAAGACTAGTGTATAATTAATTGATAGCGCAGTTCCATGGGCAATGGAGACATAGAGATGTCTAATTGATTATTGATGTCTTGTTTATTGCTTTACTTTTTGATAGTTTTTAGTTGGTATTATAGTTGTTTTTGAGTTAGTTTAGGCTAGTTTGTTAGCTATTTCCTTAATTTGTACAATTTTCCTTCTTGTATGCACTTTCTTTGGGCGATTTGTTTTGTTTCAGGATTTAGGAGCATGCTGGGAGGACACTTGCACAACCCCGAATATTAATTTCAAAGAGGAAGGTCAAGGAAGCATAACCGAGTTCAGGGGGCAAATATAAGAAGTTTTGGAAGGGTTTACGCACAAGGGTCAACTTCAAATGACCATAACTTTCAGTACACAAAATATTTTTGAGCGATTCAAGTTGGACATGAAAGCTTGGCTCAATATCTTTCCAACGACTGGTCATAAGCTCAATTCTGATGAAAAACGAGTGAGATATGACCGTTTGAAAATAAACTGACGAAACTGATTTCAGTTCTGACGGTCCGACCCGCCCGGGTCACTCCACCCGCCCGGGTCGCTGGGCTTTTCCGGAAATCTTTCATTTTAAATCCTCTTTTTAAATGGGGGTTAATTTGTAATTATGCCTAGTTTATTTTAGGACTATATAAGGCAAACTCCTCTCATTTTAGTGCAAACTAATTTACATTATATTTTAATAAAGTGAGATTTGAAATTCTTAGAACCCTAGGAGAGAGAAAATCCCATCTTCTAGAGAGAGAAGTGAGAGAAACTTGTTGAAAGCTTGGAATTTGAATAATCTAAGAAGGAAACTTGAAGATTTGGAGGCACCTTGCAACTTTAATGAGAATTTCTTACTCTCTCTCATATTTTATTGCTTTATTTTCCTATTTTCATGTCATTTTCACTCTATTTACTTGTTCATCCTAGATTATTGTTTTAGTTCATGTTAATAGTTGTTAATGTCTTTTAGTTTATAATTTATCATGATTTGTGAGTAGCTATTTCTTTGGGAAGGATTTGAAGTCATTGATGAGTTCATGAATCTCTAAATCCAACATTGGGTTTTGACTTGGGATAATTTTGGTTATTTGATTTGGCATTTTCATGAATGTTTGTGTGATTGGCCATAATAGGAGCATAATTTAGGTACCCTTAGTGAAGGATCGAGAGATGAAGTTAAGGGGTTGCCTCAAATCGATTATTAGGCTTGAAGGACCATGAGAATAGGGACTACCTAGCCTAGGGGACTTAGTTTACTTGTTTAAGTTCGTCATGTTTATGGATATGCTTGGTTGAATGCCTTAGCCATGAGAATAGGTCTTAGGTAAGAGACTAGGCCAATCTAGCTAGCTCGAGAGAGTGGTTAGAGTACCAATGGATGAACAATTCCCCTCAATTGATCCCCATTGTTGATTCCCATTGTGATTGTTTGGTTTGTGAATGAGTTGATTGGTGGATACCCCTTCCCAAAGTCATTTTTCTTATTGTCCTTTCATCTATAAATCTTCAAAAACATAGAGTTTGCTTAGCTTATCATAAATCGATACTTATTGGTGCTTCCTTTAGTCCTTGTGGATTCGACCCTTTACTTGCCCTATATTGGGTACTTTAGGTATTTTTGACGTGTTTACAACGAGCACGTCAAATTTTGGCGTCGTTGCCAGGGACTTCGGCTTGCATTGATTTGTGTTGATTAGGTAAGTCTAGGCTAATTGTGAATATTCTTTTCCTTTTTTTTCCTTCATTTTGTTTTGAAAAAAAAAATAGCAAATACTTCTTTTCCTCAATATGAAAATGAGTCTTTTTGGGTTTACTTTGAGAGACTTGGGGAATTTATAAAGTTTCATGGCTATGATATTGAGGAATCTTGTGAGATTACTTATTGGGGACTAAATGAGCATACTAGAGGAGTTGTTGAAAATATGTTTAATGGTGATTTTCGAGCGACATCTTCGGATGAAGCTTGGAATTTTTTTTTGTGGTTAGCTAGGGACACTTGTGATTCCGACTTTTATGCAAATTTTCATGATTCCTCTAATATGTGCATGAATTTCAATGATGTGTCACATGTCCCCAATATTGATTCTCATATGATTGATTGTGATCCCTCCCTCAAAATTGATTTTCAAGGTTCCTTGCATTCCGAATCATCGAAATCCGATTTGGAGCTTACTCTTGAGCGATATCTTAATGGGGTAAATTCTAGTGCTAATTATGAGCCTCTCCCTAAAATTGACTCTAAACCCATTCGGGATCTCTTTTTACAATTGAAAATTGGTTTGAATTCGCTTAGGGAAAATCGGGGTTGCAAAAATGACATTCTCAAGTTTGATTATGTTGATTCGAGGGATGTTGAAAATGAAAATCAATTGGGAAAGAGTAGTCTAGATCTTGATGATGGTTTTTGGAGTAGTGATGATGAGGGGTATGCTTTTGAGGAGAAAATGCCCACTATTGAGGATGTTATTGAAAGTAAGGATGTTTGTGAATCTTTGCATTATCTTTTTGAGTATGATGTTCCTAACTCTAGAGGGTTTAGCCTTACTTCGTCTCCTTCCATCTTAGAACACTCATCCTCTCCTACCAATTCTAGCTTGAGTGAAGATCTTGGCCAATTAGAAATTAAGATACCTCATTTGGTGGTTGGTGATGATTTTGAAGTTTTACTGGATAATGAAAATGCTGTTGATAATAACTCATTGGTGGAAGAAGTCTCCCTTCTTAAGTCTTGTGATGTGAGTGAAGTGGTTAGTGAAAGCTTTGTTTCTATCTCTTCCCCTCATATTCCATTTACAAGAAGGATTGACATTATTCCCTCTACTCCCATTTCATATCCATTTTCATCTCTCAAAACTCCACCTCTTGTTGAGTTTCTTGCCTCTTTTGACATTCAAGTGCCCAATTTGTTTATTTTTGAGGAAAAGAGTGAGATTACCACAAAAAAAGAGTTTGTTGAGGAGAGTTTGTCATTTCATTTTTCTTCTTATTTCTTTGTTTTTCCTTTTTTGCTTCTTTTAGGCATCCTTCTCCTCATTTGCATGGATTGCATTGCACTATATGCAAACTTTACATTTTGTCATTGCATACTTAATAATAATGGAAATGTGTGCTAGTGCATTTGACAAACTCTTGCGATCTTTGAATTGCTATTTACTAGAAAGGTCAAGCTTAGGACCTTAAATAAGCCTTTCTCGGGAAGTAACCCGTGATTTATTGCTTTCATTTTTTTTATTTTAATTTTACTCATTTTTTTTTCTATCTTTGATTTTGATTTAGGCACATAGTTCGAATGACAACCATTCTCAATAGTACGTGGAAAGTAAATCATGGTTTTGAAGAAGTTTATTAGCAATGGAGAAATTGGGTCATTTGCGGGTATTTGCACCCACCTACTATCCGGTAGCTTCCTTCCTTTTGATCTTTCTTAAATGCTCAATGATTTGTGGAACATATGTTTGTTGGTTGAATGTTTCTTCCCTCCCTCCCTCCCTCCCTTTGATTGTCTTGTTCAAGCATTGAGGACAATGCTTTATTCTTGCTTGGGGGAGTAGCTATTTGCTAGCATGGGGGGAGGTGTATATAGTTTTTATTTCTTTGTTTTTCCCTTTTTCACACAAAAAAAATCTAAAAAAATTATCTTATTTTCATTTATTTTCTTGTTCTTTCAAGTTTTGATTTCCTTCTCTTTAGTTGTAACAAAGTCAAAAATGAAAAAAAATGAATTGAAAAAAACAAGAAAAAAAAAGAAACAAAAAGAGGTGTTAGTTTTAAATAAAAATTTGGTTTCCTTGCCTAAGAAAGATGCTAGGTAATAATATAATGTGGATTCCTTGCTTTGACTTTGAGTATTTATGTTTAGAGGCTTCTTTTGGAAGAGTGTGAGCATGGGTTAAGGTGTTTTAGGAGTTGATTAATCTTGATTGCATTAGAATCTACCAAAATGAAACTAATGAATGCTCAATTGGATGCCTAGTCTTGAACATTGACTAATTTGCTCATGCTTGGATAATTTTAGCTTCAAATTTGCGGTCCCTTGTGTCCCTAGATATACTCATCATGTCCCCAAACAAAGCTCAACAAGAAACTTAGTTTTTATTTCTCTTTGTATGCAATAAGTGGCACAAAAAGCCACAAGTTCTTATGTCTCTATTTAGTGAGTAGTTACTTCATCTTTGTATATAAAAATTCCCAAAATAAGGGAAAAAGAAAAAGCCAAAAACAGTCAAAATAGGCGTAAAAAACGAAAAAAAAAGTGAATAAAAAGGAAAAGCACAAAAAAAATAGAAGAAATTCAATAAAAGAGGTCGATTTGTGGATGCCTCCCACACTTAGTTCTACTTTTCTTAAGTTTCAAGTAGAGTGGAGTCTAAGGCCTATTTGTGTGTCTAGGGAACGTGGACTAGTGATTTAAGCTTCTATAACACTTGAAGAGCCCCGAGTCTTTCGGATAGCAAGGTATTCCTCTAATGACAAGTAAAAGGTCTAATTAGGTGTTCTATTGCAATCTTGATTAGCATCTTTCTCTACCCATAACCCATGAATACACTTAGAAATTAGTTGTCTTGAAAGTTGCTCTTTATATTTGCTTGTGAACCATTTCATTACTAGTTGACTTGGGCATAAATTTTGAAAGTGTCGAATAAAAAGTTGATGAAAAGTTAGAGTTGTGGGTTTAAAACTCTTAGGAAACCCTCGCGAGATCCCACTCGCCCTCTAGAGCGATCTAGGGGTTTAAAGAGCTTGTTGCATATGCTAAATGCAATCGTGATTCCTACGAAAATGAGTTAGTGTAGATTCTCTTTCTTTCTTCTTATTCTTCCTTTATTCTTTCTTCTTGATCTCGTTTTCTAATAATCTTCATTCTCTTACCCTTGTGTTTTATTCTATTTTGCTTGGGGACAAGCAAAGATCTAGCTTGGGGGAGTTTGATGTCTTGTTTATTGCTTTACTTTTTGATAGTTTTTAGTTGGTATTATAGTTGTTTTTGAGTTAGTTTAGGCTAGTTTGTTAGCTATTTCCTTAATTTGTGTAATTTTCCTTCTTGTATGCACTTTCTTTGGGCGATTTGTTTTGTTTCAGGATTTAGGAGCATGCTGGGAGGACACTTGCACAACCCCAAATATTAATTTCAAAGAGGAAGGTCAAGGAAGCATAACCGAGTTCCGGGGGCAAATATAAGAAGTTTTGGAAGGGTTTGCGCACAAGGGTCAACTTCAAATGACCATAACTTTCAGTACACAAAATATTTTTGAGCGATTCAAGTTGGAGATGAAAGCTTGGCTCAATATCTTTCCAACGAGTGGTCAGAAACTTGAAGATTTGGAGGCTCCTTGCAACTTTAATGAGAATTTCTTACTCTCTCTCATATTTTATTGCTTTATTTTCCTATTTTCATGTCATTTTCACTCTATTTACTTGTTCATCCTAGATTATTGTTTTAGTTCATGTTAATAGTTGTTAATGTCTTTTAGTTTATAATTTATCATGATTTGTGAGTAGCTATTTCTTTGGGAAGGGTTTGAAGTCATTGATGAGTTCATGAATCTCTAAATCCAACATTGGGTTTTGACTTGGGATAATTTTGGTTATTTGATTTGGCATTTTCATGAATGTTTGTGTGATTGGCCATCATAGGAGCATAATTTAGGTACCCTTAGTGAAGGATCGAGAGATGAAGTTAAGGGGTTGCCTCAAATCGATTATTAGGCTTGAAGGACCATGAGAATAGGGACTACCTAGCCTAGGGGACTTAGTTTGCTTGTTTAAGTTCGTCATGTTTATGGATATGCTTGGTTGAATGCCTTAGCCATGAGAATAGGTCTTAGGTAAGAGACTAGGCCAATCTAGCTAGCTCGAGAGAGTGGTTAGAGTACCAATGGATGAACAATTCCCCTCAATTGATCCCCATTTGTTGATTCCCATTGTGATTGCTTGGTTTGTGAATGAGTTGATTGGTGGATACCCCTTCCCAAAGTCATTTTTCTTATTGTCCTTTCATCTATAAATCTTCAAAAACATAAAGTTTGCTTAGCTTATCATAAATCGATACTTATTGGTGCTTCCCTTAGTCCTTGTGGATTTGACCCTTTACTTGCCCTATATTGGATACTTTAGGTGTTTTTGACGTGTTTACAACGAGCGCGTCAAATTTTGGCGTTGTTGCCGGGGACTTCGGCTTGCATTGATTTGTGTTGATTAGGTAAGTCTAGGCTAATTGTGAATATTCTTTTCCTTTTTTTTCCTTTCATTTTGTTTTGAAAAAAAAAATAGCAAATACTTCTTTTCCTCAATATGAAAATGAGTCTTTTTGGGTTTACTTTGAGAGACTTGGGGAATTTATAAAGTTTCATGGCTATGATATTGAGGAATCTTGTGAGATTACTTATTGGGGACTAAATGAGCATACTAGAGGAGTTATTGAAAATATGTTTAATGGTGATTTTCGAGCGACATCTTCGGATGAAGCTTGAAATTTTTTTTTGTGGTTAAATAGGGACACTTGTGATTCCGACTTTTATGCAAATTGTCATGATTCCTCTAATATGTGCATGAATTTCAATGATGTGTCACATGTCCCCAATATTGATTCTCATATGATTGATTGTGATCCCTTCCTCAAAATTGATTTTCAAGGTTCCTTGCATTCCGAATCATCGAAATCCGATTTGGAGCTTACTCTTGAGCGATATCTTAATGGGGTAAATTCTAGTGCTAATTATGAGCCTCTCCCTAAAATTGACTCTAAACCCATTCGGGATCTCTTTTTACAATTGAAAATTGGTTTGAATTCGCTTAGGGAAAATTGGGGTTGCAAAAATGACATTCTCAAGTTTGATTATGTTGATTCGAGGGATGTTGAAAATGAAAATCAATTGGGAAAGAGTAGTCTAGATCTTGATGATGGTTTTTGGAGTAGTGATGATGAGGGGTATGCTTTTGAGGAGAAAATGCCCACTATTGAGGATGTTATTGAAAGTAAGGATGTTTGTGAATCTTTGCATTATCTTTTTGAGTATGATGTTCCTAACTCTAGAGGGTTTAGCCTTACTTCGTCTCCTTCCATCTTAGAACACTCATCCTCTCCTACCAATTCTAGCTTGAGTGAAGATCTTGGCCAATTAGAAATTAAGATACCTCATTTGGTGGTTGGTGATGATTTTGAAGTTTTACTGGATAATGAAAATGCTGTTGATAATAACTCATTGGTGGAAGAAGTCTCCCTTCTTAAGTCTTGTGATGTGAGTGAAGTGGTTAGTGAAAGCTTTGTTTCTATCTCTTCCCCTCATATTCCATTTACAAGAAGGATTGACATTATTCCCTCTACTCCCATTTCATATCCATTTTCATCTCTCAAAACTCCACCTCTTGTTGAGTTTCTTGCCTCTTTTGACATTCAAGTGCCCAATTTGTTTATTTTTGAGGAAAAGAGTGAGATTACCACAAAAAAAGAGTTTGTTGAGGAGAGTTTGTCATTTCATTTTTCTTCTTATTTCTTTGTTTTTCCTTTTTTGCTTCTTTTAGGCATCCTTCTCCTCATTTGCATGGATTGCATTGCACTATATGCAAACTTTACATTTTGTCATTGCATACTTAATAATAATGGAAATGTGTGCTAGTGCATTTGACAAACTCTTGCGATCTTTGAATTGCTATTTACTAGAAAGGTCAAGCTTAGGACCTTAAATAAGCCTTTCTCGGGAAGTAACCCGTGATTTATTGCTTTCATTTTTTTTATTTTAATTTTACTCATTTTTTTTTTCTATCTTTGATTTTGATTTAGGCACATAGTTCGAATGACAACCATTCTCAATAGTACGTGGAAAGCAAATCATGGTTTTGAAGAAGTTTATTAGCAATGGAGAAATTGGGTCATTTGCGGGTATTTGCACCCACCTACTATCCGGTAGCTTCCTTCCTTTGATCTTTCTTAAATGCTCAATGATTTGTGGAACATATGTTTGTTGGTTGAATGTTTCTTCCCTCCCCTCCCTCCCTCCCTCCCTTTGATTGTCTTGTTCAAGCATTGAGGACAATGCTTTATTCTAGCTTGGGGGAGTAGCTATTTGCTAGCATGGGGGAGGTGTATATAGTTTTTATTTCTTTGTTTTTCCCTTTTTTCACAAAAAAAAAAATCTAAAAAAATTATCTTATTTTCATTTATTTTCTTGTTCTTTCAAGTTTTGATTTCCTTCTCTTTAGTTGTAACAAAGTCAAAAATGAAAAAAAATGAATTGAAAAAAACAAGAAAAAAAAAGAAACAAAAAGAGGTGTTAGTTTTAAATAAAAATTTGGTTTCCTTGCCTAAGAAAGATGCTAGGTAATAATATAATGTGGATTCCTTGCTTTGGCTTTGAGTATATATGTTTAGAGGCTTCTTTTGGAAGAGTGTGAGCATGGGTTAAGGTGTTTTAGGAGTTGATTAATCTTGATTGCATTAGAATCTACCAAAATGAAACTAATGAATGCTCAATTGGATGCCTAGTCTTGAACATTGACTAATTTGCTCATGCTTGGATAATTTTAGCTTCAAATTTGCGGTCCCTTGTGTCCCTAGATATACTCATCATGTCCCCAAACAAAGCTCAACAAGAAACTTAGTTTTTATTTCTCTTTGTATGCAATAAGTGGCACAAAAAGCCACAAGTTCTTATGTCTCTCTTTAGTGAGTAGTTACTTCATCTTTGTATAGAAAAATTCCCATAATAAGGGAAAAAGAAAAGGCCAAAAACAGTCAAAATAGGCGTGAAAAACGAAAAAAAAAAGTGAATAAAAAGGAAAAGCACAAAAAAAATAGAAGAAATTCAATAAAAGAGGTCGATTTGTGGATGCCTCCCACACTTAGTTCTACTTTTCTTAAGTTTCAAGTAGAGTGGAGTCTAAGGCCTATTTGTGTGTCTAGGGAACGTGGACTAGTGATTTAAGCTTCTATAACACTTGAAGAGCCCCGAGTCTTTCGGATAGCAAGGTATTCCTCTAATGACAAGTAAAAGGTCTAATTAGGTGTTCTATTGCAATTTTGATTAGCATCTTTCTCTACCCATAACCCATGAATACACTTAGAAATTAGTTGTCTTGAAAGTTGCTCTTTATATTTGCTTGTGAACCATTTCATTACTAGTTGACTTGGGCATAAAAGAAAGCAAAAATAAGGGAGGGTTGATGGCGTTGTAACGCGACAGTGGGGAAGCTGATGCCGGAGAGCGGTGGTCGTCTGGTTGCCGCGAAGTGCGTCGGTGTTCGCGGTGGGCATGGCAGCTGTGGTGATGAGGTGGTTCCTACTGCCGTGGCTGTGGGTTACTGGCTGGTCTTCAGTTCAGCCCCGTGGTTTGCAGCTTCATTGGTGTGTGGCTGAATTCGTGGGTATTGCAGTTCCTCATTTTGGGGAAATTTGTTAATGCAGTTTTGACTACAGTTTTCATTTTTAAAAAAAGGAGCCATTTCAAACGTTTTTCAATGACTGTAGTTTTGTGTAGTTGAGCACCTTTTCTTATTCTTCTTTTTCTTTTTAATTTGAGCATTATTATTAATTTCCAATCATGCAAATTAAAGTTTAATTTGATTAATTCCATAATAGGTCCTAATTGAATTAAAATAAGGGAGTTTCCTAGAGTTAGTTTACTACTTAAATGGTTAAGTACTATAACTAATATGGAAGCGTTTTTGCTTTAGTTATTTCTTAAATTTGTTAAGTTTAACTATAGGTTGACATGTTTACAATTAATTATTAATAAGTAAATGACATGTTTTATTTGCTCATTTATTGTAAACGAGTAAATAACTTTTAGTATCTAGTTTATTTTGATATTATAAATGCATGGATGCTTAGTATAATATGTTTGATATTATGGTTTGCATGTTGTGACGAGTATGGCCCAAAACTAGGATAGAAAATACAATCTGCACATCGTTAAATTTTATGTAAATTAAATACGATCTGCGTATCGTTTGTATTTTTGTAATTTAAATTTTAGTTATTCAAATTATAAATTGAAGGCAGGGCCAAAGTCCGTTTGATTGTAATGAGAGGGGATCTTTGTTATTTCTTTATTCAATTGGGGACTTTAATTTATTTTGAATAAAGGGTATTAGTTAATTAAAATTTGTTTAATTGCTACTTTCTTGATAAACATTGATTGAATCTTGCTTTATTATTTGTTGTAGTAATTATGTCTAGTAACAACAACATCAACACCAACAATTCTACTTGTAATTTGCGCTCCATCCTTTCGAAAGACAAATTGAATGCTGAACGTTTCATTGCAAGTGAAAGGGAAATGAGAATCGTTCTCAGAACTGATAAGTTCAACGACTTTCACATGCAAAGGGAGGAAGCAACGATGCAAGAGATGCATGAAAGGCTAACTCAGACTGAGCGAAACATCCCTAACCAGTCAAGAAAAGAATATGAGGATGTTCTTATGGTTAGTAAAGGTCAATCGCTCAATAGGATTGGGATTGCTATTAAGAAGGACGAAAGCAAATAAGTTGCCAAGTCTGAAACTTCTGAAAAGCAAAAGACTACACCAAAACCAAAAGTTGATGATGAACACTATTGTTACAGGTGTAACAGGGTTGGTCATTGGAAAAGTAGTTGCCCCAAGTATCTGAAGGATCAAAAGAAAGGAGTTTCTAGTTCAGATATGTATGTTATAGAAGTTAACTTAGCAACTTCTGCTTCTTGGGTATTCGATACCGCTTGTGGTTCGCACATTATCTGTAATATACAAGGCCTCAAAAGAAGTAGAACATTAGGGAAGGGAGAAGTAGATCTTCGTGTTGGCAATGGAGCACGAGTTGCAACATTGGCAGAGGGAGTATATAGTCTACTTTTACCTTCAGGATTAGTTTTAGAACTTAATAATTGTTATTATGTTCCTGCTATCATAAAGAACATTATTTCGATTCCTGTTTTGGATTCCGAAGGTTATTCATTTACAATAAAGAATAATTGTTGTTCTGCGTATTTGAATGATATGTTCTATGTCTCCGCTAAGTTATCAAATGGTTTATATGTGCTAGACTTAGAAACCCACATCTATAACATAGACAACAAGAAACATAAAGCAAATGATTCAAACCCTAAATACCTATGGCATTGTCGATTAGGCCACATAAGCTCAAAGCGTATTGAGAAGCTTCATAGAGATGGAATTCTCAAATCATTTGATTTCGAATCATTTGATACTTGTGAGTCTTGCTTGATGGGGAAAATGACAAAGTCTCCTTTCACAGGTTCAAGTGAAAGGGCCAATGACCTTTTAGCCCTCATATATACGGATGTATGTGGACCTATGAGTAATTTGGCTAGGGGAGGGTACAGTTACTTCATTACTTTTACCGATGATGTAAGCAGATTTGGATTTGTTTACCTCATGCGGCATAAGTCAGAATCCTTTGGAAATTTTAAGGAATTCCAGAATGAAGTACAAAACCAACTTGGGAAGAAAATTAAGGCATTGTGATCCGATCATGGTGGTGAATATTTATCTCAAGAATTTGGTGATCATTTGAAGGATTGTGGAATACTTTCACAATGAACTCCACCAGGAACACCACAATTAAATGGCGTTTTTGAAAGAAGGAATCGAACTCTACTTGATATGGTTCGATCCATGATGAGTCTTGCTGATCTTCCTATTTCATTCTGGGGATTTGCGCTTGAAACAACGGCATTCACACTTAACAGAGCACCATTCAAAGCAGTTGAAAAGACAGCATAAGAAATGTGGACTGGAAACGTTCTAAAATTATCTTTTCTAAGGGTATGGGGTTGTGAAGCTTATGTAAAACGTTTACTTTCTGATAAGCTTTCACCCAAATCTGATAAATGTCTTTTTGTGGGTTACCCAAAAGAGACTAAGGATACTATTTCTACAACCAAAGCGAAAACAAAGTGTTTGTTTCTCGTAATGGTGTCTTTCTGGGATAGGAGTTTATTTCCAGAAAAACAAGTGGGAGAAATGTATATCTCGAAGAAGTTCGAGATGAGAAACAAATGGATGAGGTTAACACCTCATCAGAGGCGGCCCGGCATGAAAATGCTCAGGAGGTGGTGCATTCAATTCACGTACCTCCTACCACCCCACTTGGAGATACTCCATGCGAAGTCACTTAACCTAGTGAGGTAGAAACTTCTTCTGTTGTTCCCCAACGTAGGTCTAGTAGGACCATCATTCCGTCAAAGAGATATATTGATTTTCTTTTGATTGAAAGTTCTGAAATAACGATTTTAGAATCAGAAGAACCTACTAGCTATAAAGATGCTTTGGATAGTCAAGACTCCGAAAGATGGCTTGAGGCCATGAAATCTTAAATGGATTCCATGTCTGAAATTCAAGTATGATACTTGGTTGATTTACCTGATGGGGTAAAACCCATTGGATGCAAATGGATTTTCAAGTTGAAAACAGACAAGGATGGAAACATTAGTGTTTTCAAAGTAAAGTTGGTGGCGAAAGGTTTCAAACAAATTCATGGTATTGACTATGATGAAACCTTCTCATCAGTAGCCATGCTGAAGTCCATTAGGATAATCCTTGCGATTGCTGCCTTTCATGACTATGAAATATGGCAGATGGATGTCAAAACCGCTTTCTTGAATGAGTTCTTGAAAGAGGATGTGTACATGACACAACCTCAAGGTTTTGAAGATCCAGAAAATCCAGGGAGGGTATGCAAGCTTAAGAAGTCCATTTATGGACTAAAGCAAGCATCAAGGAGTTGGAACCTCAGATTTGATGAGGCAATCAAGAAATTTGGCTTTCTCATAAATGAAGGGGAATCTTGTGTATACAAGAAGTTAAGTGGGAGTAATATTACTTTTCTGGTCTTGTATGTGGATGACATACTTCTCATAGGAAATGATAAAACCATGCTTGAGTCAGTCAAGGAATGGCTTAAAAATTGTTTCTCTATGAAAGATCTAGGAGAGGCAGAGTACATATTAGGAATAAAGATCTATAGAGATAGATCGAAAAGGCTGATTGGACTTAGTCAAGAGACTTATATTCATAAGGTTCTTGCAAGGTTCAAGCTGGAAAACTCCAAAAGAGATTTCATTTCCATGCAACATGGCATAACACTTGGCAAGACTCAGTGTCCTTCGAGTCCTGATGAGGTCAAGCGTATGAGAAATGTTCCTTATGCTTCTGCAGTAGGATCCATTATGTATGCCATGATATGCACTCGACCGGATGTTGCATATGCTTTGAGTATATATGCAGCAGATACCAGTCAAATCCAAAAGATGCGCACTGGATTGCAGCGAAAAACATCCTTAAGTACTTGCGAAGAACTAAGGATAATTTTTTGGTTTATGGGGGAGATGATGAGTTGGTTGTTACTGGATACACCAATGCAAGCTTTCGAGTGACAAAGATGATTTCCGATCTCAATCGGTTTCATATTTTGTCTCAATGGAGGAGGCTGTGAGTTGGAAGAGCTCTAAGCGAGTACCATCGCGGATTCTACAACAGAGGCCGAGTATATTGCAGGTGATGCAAAGCAAAGGAAGTTGTTTGGATCAAAAAGTTCATTGGTGAGCTTGGTGTAGTTCCTAGCATTGAGAATGGCATTGAGTTGTATTGTGACAACAATGGTGCTATTGCTCAATTCAAGGAACCTAGATCGCACCAAAGATCCAAACATGTGCTCAGGAAATTCCATCTTATTCGAAAGATCGTTGGAAGAGAGGATGTGAAAGTAAGCAAGGTTCATACCGAGGATAATATAGCAGACGATCCTCTGACTAAATCGCTTGCTCAACCTAAGCATGAGTGTCATACTAGGTCTATGAGGCTTAAACATATGGGAGAATGGCTTTAGGTTGTTTACTTCATGTTTACAATTGTAAAGACATTTATTATGTTTTGAATGTTTATCAATAAAATTCCGTTCTTATTTAATTGTTTGGTTTAGTATTAAATAAAATGTCCAAATAATTTGTGTTTTCAAATAGGATTATCGAAAACGTTTTAATAATGGAACCCTATAAAGTGAACAGAAATCACAATTTATTTAAAGTCCGTAGTCTAAATCACTAAATTGGACACAAGTGATTTATTTAAAAGACTAGTGTATAATTAATTGATAGCGCAGTTCCATGGGCAATGGAGACATAGAGATGTCTAATTGATTATTGATGTCTTGTTTATTGCTTTACTTTTTGATAGTTTTTAGTTGGTATTATAGTTGTTTTTGAGTTAGTTTAGGCTAGTTTGTTAGCTATTTCCTTAATTTGTGCAATTTTCCTTCTTGTATGCACTTTCTTTGGGCGATTTGTTTTGTTTCAGGATTTAGGAGCATGCTGGGAGGACACTTGCACAACCCCGAATATTAATTTCAAAGAGGAAGGTCAAGGAAGCATAACCGAGTTCCGGGGGCAAATATAAGAAGTTTTGGAAGGGTTTACGCACAAGGGTCAACTTCAAATGACCATAACTTTCAGTACACAAAATATTTTTGAGCGATTCAAGTTGGACATGAAAGCTTGGCTCAATATCTTTCCAACGACTGGTCATAAGCTCAATTCTGATGAAAAACGAGTGAGATATGACCGTTTGAAAATAAACTGACGAAACTGATTTCAGTTCTGACGGTCCGACCCGTCCGGGTCACTCCACCCGCCCGGGTCGCTGGGCTTTTCCGGAAATCTTTCATTTTAAATCCTCTTTTTAAATGGGGGTTAATTTGTAATTATGCCTAGTTTATTTTAGGACTATATAAGGCAAACTCCTCTCATTTTAGTGCAAACTAATTTACATTATATTTTAATAAAGTGAGATTTGAAATTCTTAGAACCCTAGGAGAGAGAAAATCCCATCTTCTAGAGAGAGAAGTGAGAGAAACTTGTTGAAAGCTTGGAATTTGAATAATCTAAGAAGGAAACTTGAAGATTTGGAGGCACCTTGCAACTTTAATGAGAATTTCTTACTCTCTCTCATATTTTATTGCTTTATTTTCCTATTTTCATGTCATTTTCACTCTATTTACTTGTTCATCCTAGATTATTGTTTTAGTTCATGTTAATAGTTGTTAATGTCTTTTAGTTTATAATTTATCATGATTTGTGAGTAGCTATTTCTTTGGGAAGGGTTTGAAGTCATTGATGAGTTCATGAATCTCTAAATCCAACATTGGATTTTAACTTGGGATAATTTTGGTTATTTGATTTGGCATTTTCATGAATGTTTGTGTGATTGGCCATCATAGGAGCATAATTTAGGTACCCTTAGTGAAGGATCGAGAGATGAAGTTAAGGGGTTGCCTCAAATCGATTATTAGGCTTGAAGGACCATGAGAATATGGACTACCTAGCCTAGGGGACTTAGTTTGCTTGTTTAAGTTCGTCATGTTTATGGATATGCTTGGTTGAATGCCTTAGCCATGAGAATAGGTCTTAGGTAAGAGACTAGGCCAATCTATCTAGCTCGAGAGAATGGTTAGAGTACCAATGGATGAACAATTCCCCTCAATTGATCCCCATTGTTGATTCCCATTGTGATTGCTTGGTTTGTGAATGAGTTGATTGGTGGATACCCCTTCCCAAAGTCATTTTTCTTATTGTCCTTTCATCTATAACTCTTCAAAAACATAGAGTTTGCTTAGCTTATCATAAATCGATACTTATTGGTGCTTCCCTTAGTCCTTGTGGATTCGACCCTTTACTTGCCCTATATTGGGTACTTTAGGTATTTTTGACGTGTTTACAACGAGCGCGTCAATTATATCGATGTATATTTGATACATTGAGACTTGACCTAATTAGATTCTAAAAGTAGAATCAAACTACTATATTTAGTGGATTCCTTAGACATGAGTATGTCATAATGACCACAATATGACTAGTTTAACCTTGACGCTGTTAAATGCCGCGCCTTAAAAGGAGGTTATAAAGGCAGTGATCAGGTGGGCTAAGAATTGAGTGGGAGTTATGGTCATACAAAACTGAATAAGTCCTCCTATTAAATAGAAATGGTGTCTGGGCCTCTTGATGAGTGAGAACTAGAAAAATGCATGGCCATGCGGAATAGGGTTAAAGTTGTTAATCCTTGTTTGAATAGTTCGACCTCAGTATTCAAGGAATGAAATTTGAGAATGACAATGTGTTATCAAATTTGGCATTAAGAGACTTAAGGAATTTAGTATTGTGCTCTTGTCTTCGGACAAGTGGGAGATTGAAGGAATATGTCATTAGACATCCCGGCAATTACAAAATATTATAGGAACTATTATAGAGATAATTAATTTCGTTAGTTTAGTAATCACATTTACTTGCTAGAGAATAAATGTTAACCTAATCTTATGAGGTCACACATTGTAGTAACTAATTGAAATAAGGAAACCAGTCAATAGGAGAAATTAGGGTTAGGTTAGGTCTCTCTCTAAACCTATTCTCCTACTATTATAAAAGGTTATAATAGGAGAGTGGAATAGGGCGTTCAATTTATCAGTAACTTTCAAACTGAAAAAGAGAGAGAAAAACCTATTCTTTCCCTTTGGAAAATCCGGCCACCCTCCCTAAAAAGCAAGAGAGTGAAATCTGTTCATCCTCTTCCGTTCTAGCAAACGTGGGAATTCAATTGGTGCTTGTGGACTAAGTAGAGGGACATCAATTGCTGTTCTTTGATATCTAGCACTTGCAATCCGATGGAAAACACGCTACAAAGGTTGTACATTCTTTTCCTTATAATATGATTCATATTTAGGTTATGCATGCGATCTTGTGATAGATGTTAGGAAATCTGTTTCCTGAAATTCCGCTATATATTCATCTATATTCCTATAAATCACTAGAGGAAAAAAGACCAAGGGTTACGGTGCAAGGGCTGCGGTTATCTGGAAAACGCAGCCCTTCATTACAAAGGGCTGCGGTTAGTCCAATAACCGCAGCCCTTCATTACAAAGGGCTGCGGTTAGTCCAAAAACCGCAGCCCTTTATTACGAAGGGCTGCGGTTTTTAAACAACCGCAGCCCTTCACCTTTCATCTCACCCTTAAAACTTCCCTCGCTTGGAATTCCCGCACTCATACCACACCCTAGCTGCTGAATCCCCGCCTCTCTCTCTTTCTCTCTCTCTCTCTCACAGTTTCACTCACGTCCCTGCCCCTCTCTCTCACTCACGCGGTCACGCCCCTGCCCCTCTCTCTCCGACCTCGGCTATGGTCGCCGCCTTGTCTGCTGTTCTCCTCCTTTCGTTTTCGTCGCTCGACCACCGGTGCTGCAGTGGTTGTATGCCGCCTCGTCTCTGGTGTTCTCCTCCTTCCCTTACTCTTCTCCGGCGCTGTTCTCAAGATTCTGAGGTAACACTATTCGCTCTGATTTGAGTAGAAATCCCCAAATCCTAACCGCTAACTTTTGGTTATCTCGCATCTAGAAATTTCATGAATTTCCATTACGAATTTCGGAAGTTGGTAGCGATTGGTGTTTGTTCTTCCGAAATTGGTGTTTATTCTTGTGAAATTAGGGTTTTCAGAAGTATGTTCCTGTAGTGAAGTTTAGGGTTTGAAGTTTTGGAGTAACACCAACAATGGAGTCGAAGTCGCAGGGGAATTTTAACTTCGGAAGGCAGACATTAATGGCGCCGGAATGTGAGGTTGATTGTTCGATTGCGAATGAGGACTATGAGGTGTTGGAGTTTGATCCTGAGAAGATTAAGGAAGGAGTGAGGTTGATTTTTTTGCGAATGAGGGGGGATTTGGAAGGGATTTCGAGGTTTTGGATTCTCGGAATTGATGTTAATTTTAAGGATATTGATTCTAGAACTCCGCTTCCAGGTGCTTATTGTCAAGGTCTTGTTGATGTTGTTGGATTATTGCTCGTAGCGGGCACCGAGGTCGATACTCGGGATCGTTGGGGGAGCACTTGTGAGTTTCTAGCTTTCTTTTTTTAATTTGATTGTTTAGTGATGTTTGTTATTTGTTTGTATTGTTTTGTGGTTTGTGTGCTGTGATTGTGTCATGAAGTTGGATTGCTAATTTGCTATTGGTGCTCTCCTTGTTCTCCTCAACTCTGCTTTAGTTTTCCCTCCTAATCCTGAAGGATTGTTCTTGCTTACTTTTTTACTCTTTGAATTTCTTTTTTGTTCTTAATTTGTTTAATTTTGTAGGGCTTTATTGGTGAATTATAGAATTGAGAAGCTTGAAGTTCCTATTCCACCATGTAGGCAGATAGTATTGTTGCCTATCTTCACTTGTTATTTGTTGTTATTGATGCAAGTTCTAATTATGAAATAAGTAGTTTGGTTTTTTTTTTCCTCGCCTCTTTCTTTGAAATACACATGAAAACATGTGTGAAACATGCTTCTTAGTTTTAAATTTTTTGCCATCAATGTGATCTTCGCCTGTATCGCTATGTTTTCAAGTGCTTGTTGACCTCTTTAAACATAGTAGTTCTTTCTCACTATCTTCACCAGCTCTTTTCCTTAATTTCAAAAAGAGAAATCAATGAAGGCTTATAAATCTTTTTATATTGGTAGGAAAAAGTAAAGAACAGTTGATGAGAGAAGAATATGTAATTGGGAGATTTAGGATTTCTAAAAAGAATCAAGATAGCATTAACAGAAGAGAATGTTCTTGATCCTATTCATGCATCTCTGTGTGCATAATACAATAGGCACAGAATACTAATACAATTAAACTAGCAATTAATCACTCCCTCGTTCCCAAATTAATGAGAGAGAGTTGGCAACAACACCAACCTTTAACATACCAAGGCATCGATGAGTCCAAACAGATACAAATGTTGTTGCAACGCCCATAAATGCACATAACTCGTGTTAATTACTTAAGCTACAACCTTCTTTTTCTCGGCGACAAAAAAAAATCCAGGGGAGCTGGCATAAGGCTATTGTTTGAAAGTGAGTAAAATGACAGGAAGTTCCACTAACTAGTAACTAGTAGTCCACAAATCACAACTTGATTAAAAAATAGACTATCACAATGGTTTGGCTCGTTACGAAATGGTGTTGGTGTGCAAGAGGTATCTTTACTGGGGTGCCTTTATGACTATGCAACTTTTCTTCTTTCTAATAAATTTGGCCAAAAGATAGGAAATGATTTTACAAAAAGTAATTATGATATATTTCATTGTTCACACATCATACTAGACATTCATTATTTACATTCGTTGCTATATACGAGCAATGTTATCAAGTTTGCATGAAAGAAAACGATTGCATAGAAGCTTGTATTAATGGATCCAAACCATACCATGTTGTGTCAAAAATGCGGTCATCAAGCCACCGGGGGTGAGAACAATGTTGAAATACGTAAGCACGTAGGGTATGCTTGCGGGAAGAGCGACTTCTTTGTATATACCGTGAGTGTTCTTTGCGAGTACTTATCCCATGTGATCGCACATCCGAAGTACCTTTTATGTATACAGAAAATTTTCCTCGAGTAATGCTAAATTTGTTTGTTTGATAGAGGCACCACGCTACTGTGAGTGTTGTGCGTTCATTCACCAAGAACCCACTATGGTTCGAGGCAATTGGTTGAAACTAGGTGCTGTTGTAATTGATGCAGTTAGGGGTGTTCACCGGTCCAGGACCGGGTGGACCGGTGGACCGGAATCTGGAAAAAAATTGGACCTGGACCGGACCGGAAAAATTCCGGTCCGGAAAAATTCCGGTCCGGTCCGGTCTGGACCTGAATTTTTCCGGTCCGGTCCGGTCTTGGACCTGTTGGACCGGAATCTTTATTTTTTAAAAAAAAAATATTTTTTATTTGATTTAAAAATATTTATAAATTAGATATATTAAAATTTTAATAATATTAATAACAATATTTCTTAAGTTTATAAATAGTAGTTCTAAATTTCTAACTTTTTACTACCTTTTAAACTTTTTTAACATATAATTTTTTTTTTTTACTAAAAATCAGAAATTCCGGTCCACCGGTCCGGACCGGAATTTTCCGGGTTTGGACCGGACCGGAAACCCGGAATCGGGGATTTCTTCGGACCGAGGACCGGACCGGAATCTTCGGTCCGGTCCGGCCCGGTCCAAATTCCGGTCCGGTCCGGTCCAGATTCCGGTCCGACCCAGGTCTGTGAACAGCCCTAGATGCAGTAACCAATTCAGTTACGGTAAAAAAAAAATCACTCGGCCTACAAGCAATTGAATACAAGTGCACCCTTTTGTTTCTTGAAAAACAAATAATGGCAGCCTTGTAATTTATTAGCTACATTTCTGGTATAAAATCATGTCTGCTATTTCTAACTTCCCTTTTCTGATTCCTGGACTTAGTTTTTGGGCCATTGTCACTGATTTCTAACCTTTACCAACATGGCAAAAGTGAAAATCCCCATGAACCTGTGTTATTCATTTATGTTTATTCGTATTTTTCTTACTTTCTCTATATTTGTATAAAAAACATAATTTGTAATGAAAAATGATACTTTTATATATATATAACGGTTTGGGAACATTTAGGACAAAAAAACGCAAAAAAAAAAAAAAAAAATTGGGGTCACAAGGACTGCGGGCCCGGGCAATAACTGCAGCCCTTAGTGCGTTAAGGGCCAAAACCGCAGCCCTTAACTCACCAAGGGCTGCGGCTTTGGCCCTTAACCGCAGCCCTTAACCCACCAAAGGCTGCGGTTGTTGCCTTGACCGCAGCCATTAACGCGCTAAGGGCTGCGGTTAAAAACCGCAGCCCTTCCTAAATGCCAAGGGCTGCTAGTCCAATGGCTGCGGTCAAAAAACGCAGCCCTTGGGCCCCTTTTGACCGCAGCCCTTGGGCTTTTTTCCTCTAGTGAATCTTAATTCCTCTTAATTGTTATTAAATCATCATCTGGAATAACTCGTAAGAAATAGACCCAGCTTCTTGAGGAAAGACCCTTTTTTATAAGTATAACCTCCACACGGTTTATCGCGAAAGTGTTTATTAGGAAAATAACAATTTGAAATAAATAAATAAAATAAAATTATATGGATTTCTTATACGACATAAAGATTAAAGTACTTGTTTTCATAAACGTAAGTCATTTGATTATTACTCTTAGAGTTGTTAAAGTTTGGTGAGGAAACAATTATGGTTTGATATTAGAAACTATGGCTTGGTAAGTAATGATTTTAGAACATATGGTTGTAGTTAACTTGGAGAAAGGTTTATCAAATAAATACTCCTTGAACATATCTTTCATTATAAAATTATTTTTCTAAAATCTTGTAATCAACAACCAATCAAGTTCAATAAAGTTGTAGGAAGTAATTAACTAATTCATTGATAAAAGAAACTTATTACTCTTTTACCCAGCTGTCGTTTAACCTTTGCATCATTGAAGCATTTCATGGAAAATCAGGAATGTACCACAACTTCTATTAATAACCGAATCTGTCCCGCAAAAAAATGTAATTTTCCAGCATAACTTAAAATGACCATAAATTCCTCATACGAAACCCAAATCGGACAATTCTGGTACCTATCTCGAGTAAAATTTTAATACGAATAACTTTTGTGAAATAGCATTTTGGCCAAAAATGCCAAGAAAATATCGAATAATATGTTTTAATAAAACTGGTCCAAATTCTTACGAGAAGGTAGAAGTTTATGTTTCAATTTTAAATCTACTTCACATGCACTTGGGTTCTCACATCAAAAAGAACTTATTAATATTTTGACAGTAAAAATATAGCCATTGATTCATCCACAAGATCAAATATTCAAGCAAAATACTAAGCCATTTACTAAGAAAACTTTTATTTCTCAATTTGCAATTCATAACTCCACAATCAAATCAACAAGAACATGTAATCATCCCCAAAGAAGACATGCAAGAAAAATAAAACCATATAATACTTATATATTTGAAGATACAACATAATTATTCCCATAACTCACATGCATGCACTTATATACAACAAAACTTTTACCCAAAGCTCACTTCAAACCCCAAAGAGAGTTAGTGGTTTGTGTACCTTAATTCCCTTTGCTCAACTCTTCTTTCTTCCTCCAAAATGTAGAATTTCGAGTCTTTCTTATAATCCCAAAGTGTTCATATGAGTTAATTCATCTTACCTCAAGATATTAACAACAAAACTTCCTTTTTCCAAAGAAAAATTCAGCTTACCTTCACCTTTTTAGACTCGAGTTTGGGGGTGTTTTTCCACTCCTTCTTGAAAATTTCCTTTGGTAGTACCTAGTATACACATCAAGGAAATAAAAATGAGTTTGCATGTAAGATTGGGTAGAAAAATAGGTAAGAAATTGAAGAGAGAAGGGGGAGTTTCAACCTTAGTTCTTCCTCTTTTTTCTCTTTCCTTCTTTCTCGTTCACTTTCTCTCTCCTAATTTTCTCATTTTTGGGGCTTGAGTTTGACGGGGGATATGGATTGGAAGTTGGAGTTTTGAGAATTTTAAGTTGGGTTAAAGGAGAAAGAATGATCCCATATCACCAATTACATACTATTTTCTCCTCTAACTTCTTGACTAAAATAACAGAGATATAAGTACATATAACATAAGTCATATACCATAAACAAATCAGAATTTTCCTATCTCTAAGACCTATATGATAATATAGAGAAAAATTAAAAGTAGAATATTCGTGTTGTTGGGTGACTATTACAAACCCGCTTACGATACATCACTACCCGCCTATCTCTCCGGACAATCTCAACCAAATTGGCCCTCTAACTCTCCTTATGTTTCTCCGAAAATTTCGACTAATTGTCGTAGTCATCATTAGACAAATCAACTAGATCATTCTCCCGTAGTAACTGATACCACGCAAGTCCCCACTCACCGACACCCGCTATCCAACCACATTTATGAGATTTTAGAGGCCTAAGAGAGAACCTACAAATTAGGGCCCTAATTAAGTCCAATTTTTTTGAAATTTCGATTTTTTGGTTCGGACCGAAAAAATAGAATATTGTTTGGCCCAAGTTTTTTGAAGTTTCGATTTTTGTCCGGACTAGCTGTACAAATTTTCATTTTTGGTTTTTACATAATTTTCATATAAAATTTAATTTTACTATTTCTTTTATGTACTTTTTGTGGATAATATATCAAAAAATTATTATTATATACATTATACTTTGATCATTGTTTGTAATTTATATGTTAGGAAAATATAATCAATTTCAATTGACATATAGAAAAAAACATAATTATCTCATACAAAAATGTTATTGAAAAATTGGAAATATTCATACCTTCGACACTTAAATATTGTCAACATGGTTGAGATAAGCAAAAATAAGTTGAATAGAACTAAACCAAAGTAGTTAAATAAATCATGCACTTCTAATTAATATTTTAAACATAGTACTAAAAAAAATCCATAAGAATATTGCATAATCACCTCTTTTGTCAAGTTTATCTAATTTTATTAGCAAATTGTTTCATAATCCATAGTCCGCGTAACACGGTAGGCTGAACCCATCCCTTGCAGCAGGGTGTTGCAAACTGGTTCTTGAGAAATATCCTCATCACGGAACATACCGTTGAATTCTTTCATCTTTCTGATCTTGTAATATAGTTTAGTTCTCATCATCACTGGAATTGCCGATTGTGGCAGTGGATTGTCTATAGGAAACTGAAAACTAATAGAAGATCGCTAGCTCGTTGTGCCTTTTCATGGTTGGGTGATTGCCCTCAAACACGACAATATACAAAAGCTGATTTTAATTTTCAACTAAATGTCTTTGAAACCGAGTTATAAAGTGGTGATTAACTCAGATCGTCAAACACATTCCTATATATATGTAGAGTATAACATCATTGGAAACCTGAGACAGGATATATACTAGTGGAAAAAAACGCAAGGGCAGCGGCGCAAGGGCTGCGGTTTATTATAAAACGCAGCCCTTAATAGTAAAGGCATGCGGTTAGCCCAAAACAGCAGCCCTTTAGTGATTAAAGGGCTGCGGTTAAATCAAAAACCGTAGCCCTTAAACTAAGGGCTGTGGTTTTTGGGCTGACCACAACCCTTAAACAGCCCAAAAATGAAATAACCCGCTTAATCGCGTTACTCCCTTGAGCAGTCTCCTATACTCTCTCGTGCGCTGAACCCTATTTCTCTCTCTCCTAATTCCCATTCACCGCATCATCTCTCCCTCTCACCGCATCATCTCTCTCCTCTCATCCTTCTTTGCCGGCGAGGGTTTGCGACTGTCAGTGGTTTGTAAGGGTTTAGGGTTCGTCGGCGAGGGCTAGCAAGGGTTTAGGGTTCGCAAGAGTTGTCTCTCTCGCACCTTTCTTCCTCTCACCGGTGAATCCAATAAAACTTTCGCTTCTTTCTCGTCTCAGACATTTCAGGTTCGTCTTCTCTAATCGATCTGTTACTTTCACTCTTCTTTCTTCCGATTCTATTTTCTAATATTTTTCATCCTTTTACCTCTTTTCCCCAATTTTATTGCTCGAACTATTTTTTTATGGAGTTAGGGTTTTTCAGATTAAGATTTTTTTTTTAATATATAAATTAATCCCACCCTTCTTATTGTTTCTGCTAATCGAGATAATCGAATTTGGATACACTAATGTTAGGTCTATTTTTGGTTAGGGTTTTGCTTCCGGGAACCTTTTTTTTAGGGTACATGCAAATTCGAGTTTCCATTAATGGTGTTTTTGCTTTTGTTTATGTATAGGTTTTTCTTTTTTGTTTGATTTGATTTGAGATTTGTGATTAAATTTCATTTTTTGCTGAGAAATTTGTCAATCGTAGTATTTTTGATCCCTTTTTTGTTCGTTAAGTTTTTTTCGCAGTGCTTGACAGTGTAATGCCGAAATTTGCTGCCTTTGAATTGTTTGTTTTTTACTTTGTGTTGTTTTATTAATTTGCATTAGTTTTACAATGGGAGAAGCTGAAAGAGTATAGAGGGGAGGGGTTTTCGGTTAGGTTATGGCTGCAAACGTGACTGAGGACTCTGTTGGTGGAAGCTCATTGGAGGAATTGTCGACTGTGCAACGCAGTCAATCAAGTGCTGCTGCCACCACCGGTCCTCCTGCAGCATTGTCGAATCGCGTCTCCCTCGTCGGAGCTCTGCTTTCCTTTGCTGCCCCTGCCTCTTTCGCTCTCTCCTCTGATTCGTTCTGCTGCTACACTCGAGCAGCCTCACTGCACCTGCGTCGGAGCCGCGCAGCCTTGCCGGAGCTCTCCTCCCTTGCCGGATGTCGTCACCGTTTCCCGGAGCCCAGCTCCTCCCCCTGTCGTGTCTTCCCTGCTCTGGAAGCAGAGGTAAAGGCTACCTCCTTGTTCCCCTTAAAAATTCTGATTTTAAAGCTTAAAATTCAAGCCCTAAGTATAACCCATGTTAATTAGTATGAAGTTGAGCCTAAAACTGATTTTGCTTAATTAATTCACTTAGCAATTTGTTGGGCTGAATTTGCGGTTTTTAGTGATTGGAATTTGCAGGACTTTTCTTTTGTAAGAGAGCACTCTTACTAACATAGACAAGTTTTCTGAGTACTTCAATTGTGTGAACATTGTACGAGCAGTTAGAATTGTATTATCCAGGGAGAAAAATGGTGTGCAACTGGGATATTGATGAAAGGTGGAGGTATTACATAAATTTATTGAGGTTTCAGTGAATTTCTCTATCGGATTCATTGGTGTATTAATGCCTAGCCTGAAGGAAAGAACTTAACTGGAACATCAACAAGTTCATTCAGCGTTATTCTCGGTCCGAAAACATTCGGGTCTTCTGTTGAGATGTTTGATTACTTCTATAAATTGCTGCATCACTGGGTGTTAAAAATAACGCCAAAATATTGGTTTCCAGAGTTAATGTTGATGAGGGTATGTCTATTCAGCAAGAATTAATGGCGGAAGAACAACGTTCTTCTAGACTCAGTCGTCTCAAGTAAACTATTTACCCTAATTCATCTCTCTTTTAATTTTTACTGTTTTTAATTTATTTCCTCTAAAGTTTTGATTTTTTTTAAATATTTTGATCATGTATGTTTGTGGGGTTGTTGATCATGCAAGTTTTAGGGATTACTGAATTGCCCTCTGTTTTATAATTTAGTTATATTGTACTTTTTATGTTTGATTTGTGTTCTTATTGGCCTGAACTTTTTTGCTCTTGCGGGTGTTTTTTTTGTTTTGTTTGTGTGTGTGTGTGTGTGTGTGTGTGTGTGTGTGTGTGTGTGTGTGTGTGTGTGATAATGATCATCGAAGGTTTTGAATTGATGAATAGCAAGCTATTGAAGGCTGTTTGTATTGAATTATGCTTTTTGATGGTATGAAATCTTAAGGGTTTTGTTTTCGTAGATAAGGGGATTGAATTTCAATTTCACTAATTTTTTGGATTTAGTCAATCTGTTCCCTTATTTAATTTGTCTTATTGTGAGTATGAATTGTGTTGTTTAGCAATTGTGATTTGTGAGTAAGAAAGTTGAGCCTGGTTATTTGTCAGTAGTGGTTGTTGGAGCAGTCTTCTCTTGCTAAATTATGGTGTTCGCCATTTGTCGTCTTTGGAATTGAGATTGTATGGTTGTGGTATATTATCTATTTAATCTCTATGTTGAGTTTATGAGGGTGGTTATTGCTTGCTTTAATTGAATTAAGTAATACTTGCTTGCTCAAATATCTCTTTCTTGAACGTACCAGGACGGCTGTAGCTGCACTTGCCAAGAGACACACAGATGGCTCACTGCCAATTGAGGACTACAACATAGAGCTTGAGGATCAAAGAGGACAGAAGGTTAATATGGCAACTGAGACTGATCAAAGGTATGTATGTGGTTGTTGCAAGTTATTGTATGTACTTTTGAGTGCTGTCATTTCCTTTTAGGTATAGATTTTGAATATTGACTATATTGGTTATATTTGGCAGAGCAATAATGATGGGTCTTATGCTGCACACAAAAGGAAAGCAACTTATGAGATTTCAACAATTCAAAGATGCTTTAGAGGTGCTTGAAATGGGAGAGGTTAGTGGTAGCATGTGTTTGCTATCAAAATTATTTCGGCTGAGTCTGAGGATTGGTTAGCATTGTAATCAGTTTGCTCCTATCTAAGGATATTGCTTGAGAATTAGATTAATAGTAATGTGCTGAACTCTATTATTTGCTAGATTTTGAGGCTATTAAACTTTTTGATTTTTATAGTGATTCTCATTTTACTTTATGTGTTGTAGTGTGGCTCTCTAAACCATTCATATACACCGTATATCTTTCTCCAATCATCAGACTGGCCTCATTGAATGATTGCATTATTGCTATAAATACTGATGTTTTTTTCTTCTCTTTTTCTTTTCTTAATATTCAGCTTCAAGTATCAGATGAAGCCTTATCATTGTTAATGAGCATGGGTTACAAGGAATATGAAGCTAAGAGAGCTTTAAAGATGAATGAGCAGGATGTTGAAACTGCTATTAATTTTCTTGTGGAGGAGAAAGAAAAGAAGGCAAAGAAGGGGGAAGATGATATCAAGCGTCAAAAGGAAATTAAGTATTTGTGTAAAAAAAGACATAATTTGCAATGAAAAATGATACTTATACATATATATAACTGTTTGGGAACACTTAAGATAAAAAAAATTCAAAAAAAAAAAATTTTTTTTTTATTTTTTTTTGGGTCACAAGGGCTGCGGTCAACGCAAAAACCGCAGTCCTTGGTGGGTTAAGGGCTGCGGTTAAGGGCCAAAACCGCAGCCCTTAACTCACCAAGGACTGCGGTTTTGGCCCTAACCGCAACCCTTAACCCACCAAGGGCTGCGGTTTTTGCCTTGACGCTGACCCTTAACACGCTAAGGGCTGCGGTTTTGAACCGCAGCCCTTCCTAAATGCCAAGGGCTGCTAGTCCAATGGCTGCGGTCAAAAAACGCAGCCCTTGGGCCCCTTTTGACCGCAGCCCTTGGGCTTTTTTCCTCTAGTATAAGCTCAAATTGCCGAAAATCGATCTGTAATCCCCCTGGTTTATGGCGATAATGATGGACTGTTACCCTAATATATATATTCTTGACAATCTGGATAAGACATCCTTCAAAAAACTCAATTGTCGAACTCCCAGATCCAGATCCTGATCCGGACATACGCAGAATGTGATCGTAAATCGAACCCACAGTGATGTTAGTGTGCCACGCACCCTACTAGTGGAAGTCCACCAGCAAACACATAAACCATATTCGTAGCACAACCGAGAGCATTATCAAATAGAAGTCTATAGCAACAATCGCTCACATAACGAGCGTAGAAATTAATGAAAAAAGCGCATCGTTCTTAGCCGTCCCATAAAGCTGGGAAATCTCTTAAAACAAGTTTTTTCCATGGCTCAGGAAAAAGATATTGTTTAAGCAAATTCAGCATAAATTTTAATTCACTGTCTAACACACCAACTTGAAAAAGGCTTGGGTAAAACCCCTATAAATCATCGTCATCCCAATCAAACCAGGATGTGTCCCATACTGCCACTGGCATGGCTTCAGGACCCCCTTTTTCATCTCTTGGCCACTTTCTTATTTCCCTTGTCCACCCTCTTCCACTCCATTCTCTGCTTCGCAACAATCCACTTACGATACATCACTACCCGCCTCTCTCTCCGGACAATCTCAACCAAACTATCCCTCTAACTCTCCTTATGTTTCTCCGAAAATTTCGAGTAATTGTCGTAGTCATCATTAGACAAATCAACTAGATCATTCTCCTGTAGCAACTAATACCACGCAAGTCCCCACTCACCGACACCCGCCATCCAGCTCCATTTATGAGATTTTAGAGGCTAGGAGAGAACTTACAAATTGGGCCCTTAATTAACTCCAAGTTTTTTGAAATTTCGATTTTTTGGTCGGACCGAAAAAAATAGAATATTGTTTGGCCCAAGTTTTTTGAATGAAGTTTCGATTTTGGTCCGGACTAGCTGTACAAATTTTCATTTTTGGTATTTACATAATTTTCATATAAAATTTAATTTTACTATTTTTTTTATGTACTTTTTGTGGATAATATATCAAACAATTATTATTATATACATTATACTTTGATCATTGTTTGTAATTTATATGTTAGGAAAATATAATCAATTTTAATTGACATGTAGGAAAAAACATAATTATCTCATACAAATGTTATTGAAAAATTGAAAATATTCATACCTCCGACACTTAAATATTGTCAACATGGTTAACTGTGTCGAATTTACCATCTCTTAAAACAATTACTCGATATTCATTGTAATCAACTTCACACCAAATTTCAGCACGATTGTAAGTACTAAGTGGACGAAAGTACACAATAATCAATTTCAATTTTACTAAATCTTGTCCAAGAGTTAGGCTTTGCACATGTGGACGAAAGGACTTTGCCTACATGACACCTAATCAAATTTTTCTAGCTTTATATAATAGAATAATAAAGCTAGAAAAATTATTCTACGTGTCAAGCATATGTTCAATCTCGCCATGTGACAACACCAAAAAATATCCTACTCTTCTCCTTGCCATGTGTCGTACTGAATAAACCAAATGTACACGTGTCATAAAGCAGCATTATATTCGAGTGAGTTGATGCATCCTAATTAATTACAATCTCTTAAGTTAGGTAAGTAATCAATTAAAATCCTCTTAATAAGGAAATAAATTATTTGAATCCTTAATTTGAGCATTCAATATTTAGGTTTTAAAATATTATTTGTATAATTATTAATATGAAATTCAAGTTTTTATTTTTTTCTTCTGATTGTGTTAATCAAGTTATATTGTCAATTTAATATTTGATCAGAGTTTTTCACATATATGTAAGAAGATTAGAAGAGGATATCATTCTCCTTAATTTAATATTTAATTAAAATTTCAAATTCAATTCCATTGTTAACATGTTCAATATATATGACAAGTAGAAGAAGAAAAGATTATTTAATATATATGACAATTTAAATTCATTAAGGATATATCAGATTTTTGTAAGAGGGAGTCCATTTTCCTCCCACCTTCACTTATACTACTACTAGCTTTCTAAGCACGCGATGCGTGCGACGACAAATTTTTCATTGTGATATTTTGTAATGTCGAGTAGTTTTTTTTTTTTTTTGAAAGAGAAATTTCATTAAATAAAGGCCACACGACATCTACAATAAGTATTAAAGAAAAATAAGATATAATCACACAAGATCAAATCAAATTCGTCTTCGAAGAAACTACAATGAACCAGATCGAGCAATACAGCGCAACCCCCTTGTATTTGCTGAATCATGCAACTATTGATGGGGAAGTCTATCATTCTGACATAGTTTGGGGAAGAAAATTATTGATTTAACCACGTTGACCGCATCCGAATTTCCAATACTTCGATGTTGATGGTCTTGAACTTCAACCAATAGGAACAATCTCTCATACCAATTTTTAAACTTCCACGTGGGAAGAGACTAAAACTAAACTCCAAACTCCCATAAGAGGAGAGAAAGAACCCAAAAATTGGGTAGAAAACTCTCAAAAAGAGAGAGAATGGAATATTATTAATAACAAAAACAATAAAAACTAGAAGAAAAAAGAAGAATTGGGGGCTTACCACCATCGAAATGATGATGGTAGCCCCAAACTAGAAGAAAAAATTAGGGTTTTTTTTGAAGGAAGAGGAGAGAGGGGAGAGGAGGAGGCTAGGTTTTTTTTTTTCGAGTAGTTAGTTTTACTTGCACGCAATACATGTAGCGACAACTCACTATAGTTTAAGTTGACATTTTTTTTTAATAAAGGCTCTATTTGTTCAACTTATTAGAAGTTATTTTCAGCAAAAATAAGTTCAGACAATCAAAAATAAGTTGAATAGAACGGAACCAAAGTAGTTAAAGAAAGCATGCACTTCTAATTAATATTTTAAACATAGTACTAAAAAAATGTCCATAAGAATATTGCATAATCACCTCTTTTGTCAAGTTTATCTAATTTTATTAGCAAATTAGTTCATAATTGCCAAAATATATTTATCTTTATTTATCCGTGGAAGTCAAATAAAAAAAAGAATCTTTCTTTTCTATTTTTTTGCCATAATTACAAAGCTTTCCTTCATATCTTTGTGCTTTTCTTTTGTTTTCTTTTGAATTTTGATTGTTAACTATTTTCAATTCTAACTCTTATTTATCTATCATTGATAGTATAGCTAAAACTTCAAATGTAGTACGATGTCTTGATCTAACCTTATTATCCTCTATGTAATTGACTTACACAAATTGAAATTATATAAACCCATTAAAATGATCATTTCTTTACACGACTATAATGTTGTGGAAGTATATTGCTGATTTTGTATTTTAACAATTTTTCCTTTTGATGTAAGATTTTGATATTCTTAAATGAATTTGTTATCTTTGCTTTTCTTGTAAACTTTTTTTTTAACCTAAAATTTTAAGTTATTCTAGTTTTAGTTTTTAAAAATGATAAATATTTTGATTGATTGACTACCCATTATTATTTTAAAAATTTAAACAAAACTAATGTAATTAAAAAAAATATAAGAGTACTATAATCATTTAATAGGGGACACCATGTCTCCCCCTTCGAATTTCGATAAGTCATTTTTAATGTCATCTTAAGTTTTAAACTTGATTTTTGGAAAGCTCGTGTATGAATTTCCAAATGTACCCTTGATCCTCTCATCTTTGTCTCTTTCGCGTGTCTTTGACTCTTGAGTAGTAGGAGCTAAAGTAATGGCTTTTCTTCTTCTTGTCGTCAAAGCAAGAGCTTAAATTGTCTAATTGTCCATTCAATTAAGCAAGAGCTCGTTTCTCTCTCCTCTGTTGTCTTTGCTGCTGCCGCCGTGAGTGATGTATCGTCGCCGGTAGTGGTGTGGCTGCTGCGCTGGTGTTTGATACTGCGTTGCTTAGCAATTAGGGTTATAAATGCAATGCAATTTCAAAATTTCAATTGAGAAACTAATCAGTTCTCAATTAAGGTGCAACAATGGCGGAAATTGGTAAAATCGTGCTTAATTCAGGATGGTTAGCAGCGAGATCCACTGATGTCGACCTCACTGGAGAACAACTTACCACTACTCATCCACCTTCAGGTCCTTCTTCTCCTTGGATGAACGCCGTTGTTCCCGGAACGTAATACTTTGTTTCTCTCTCCTCTTTACTTTTGTTGTTTATGTATTATGTTTAGTATAAATTTTGATCAAGTGTTGACAATTGTAGTTTAGTGGTATGTTTTTTATAATGTTGGACTTATTTTTAGCTCACTTCACCTCAGCTCACCTTAATGTTTTTTAATTGTTATTGTTGTTTTTAATATAGTATGAAACCTATTTTAAAATCTAGTTTTTAGGTCTGTGCATATACAGTTTTCATATATTAATATTTTACTTTAAAATTATAACACCAAACTTTACTTGATTTGGTGGTTAAGACTTTAGTATATAAGCTTAAAGTCATGGGATCAAATTTTATAGCCTTTTTTGTCAGAAACTACCTTATAAATGTCCACTTTTGAAAACAACTACCTTATATAATTTTTTTTCAAAACAACTACCTTATAAATTCTAAAAGTTTGAGTAGCACTACCAACTAACAGTAAACGTTAGTTAGTTCCGTCAACTTTTAAATTTCCCTAATGGTAGTGCTACTCAAACTTTTAGAATTTTCTACATTTTTATTGTATGTGGAGTTCATGAAACACGCACTCTAATGGATAGCGTACGTGTCGCGATTCGCTTGTTTAGAAACGCCTTTTAATATATTAGTATAGATTACTATTGTTGTTATTATTGTTAATATTATAATTATTTTCTTATTATTATTAATATATATATATTTTTTATTATTATTATCTACACCACCACCAACAACAATTTAATAAAAATAATAATAATAATAATATTATTATTAATATTAATAAGTATTGATAATATTATTAATTATGTTAATAATTATTGATGATTATCAATTATTATTATTTTAGAAAATTAAATATACAGTTCCACTCATTTTCAATTTCTCGCAGTCCAAAAAAACGGGGGTTATAACTTATAACTTATATGTTGGTTGATTTTGGTGTGGTGTGGTGTGGTTTTGGTGATCATTGAATTGATAACTGCTGGCTCTGTTACTCAGACTTGGTTAAAGTGTCTACATTGATACAGGTGTCCGAGTGTCAAACTCGTCCATTTTGTAGAAAAATGTCAAGTTTTTGGTTTGAAATGAAGTATCCAAATGTCATGTTGTGTCGGACACGACACGACACGAGTGGACAAGCTACACTAAGGTGTCAATGTAATTGGTATTACTTTAAATTGGTAAATGATCATATGATAATTTACCCAATGACATTGTGATTTTTATTTGGACAATTGGCTTAGGATAATCCAAAGTTTGGCCTTTTAATAATATTGATCCGAGGTTTGTAAATTAGTACTATTAATAGGAAGATTGAACTTATGTCACCAATCACCATAATGCACCCAAATGAGACTGGGGTTGACTCCGCTAAAAATGTTTTTTGCTAATGTGGCAAGAGTAAGTACATTAGAGCACCAGTGCAGTTGTAGAACTTTTTTGTTGTAAATGAAGATAAGTGGTCCTTGTGTTGATCGATTGTGCTATGTTTTCTATTTGGCAGGGTATTGGGAACCCTTGTGGAGAATAAGGTCGTCCCTGATCCATTTTATGGTTTGGAAAACAAAGAAATTGTTGATATTGCTGATTCTGGGAGGGAGCACTATACCTTCTGGTTTTTCACAGAATTTGAGTGTAAGCTGGTGCGTACAGATTACTTGATAGTGTCTAAATTGCAGATGATTTCTTTATTTTTGATATTTATTGGTTGTAACTTGTAGTAAATGAAATCTATCCCCACTTCTCCGCAAAGCTACAAAAGAGTGCTTCCTTTGACATGCTCACCTGGTGATGAACTATTATCTGAGTTACTTGATGACCAACGTTTTTTTTACAAACTTATGTAGGCTGTGAATCAGCATGTGGATTTGAACTTCCGTGCCATAAATTACTCTGCAGAGGTATATCTGAATGGACATAAAAGAGATCTTGGAAGGGGAATGTTCCGGGAGGCATTCTCTTGATGTCACTGATATATTGTCTCCTGAAGATCAAAACCTTCTAGCTGTTATAGTTTACCCTCCGGATCATCCTGGGAGAATTCCGCCTAAAGGTGGTCAAGGTGGTGACCACGAGGTATTGTTATAGTTACATAGTCCTGCATGTTTCAATCCTAATTCCTAATAGGCTTTCATTGAAGGTATCTATCCTGTGAAAGTTATAGCAGTATCAGATGCTGTGAATTCTTTAGTGATGCTACTTAGTATCACTAGACTGAACATGTGGCCATAAAATTTGTGGCAACATATGCACTATTCTTCTGCGTCTTCATTTGTATGAAACTTCATGAAATGAATGCTATTGTCCATGGTGGTGGATCTCACCTAATGCTCCTATATGTGTAGCTTCTCCTTATTCCTTTTGCTTATAATATAGTAACACTAGATTTCAGATAATGTTGAAATATATGAATTCACTAAGTAGTGGTTTAGTAATTGTTGTTAGCTTAGATGTTAGAGGAACCACTTTCTTTATGTTTAATGATATGATCACATGGTAAATTATGTAGAGAAAGAGCTTAGATATAAATTTAATTCTGAATAGTAATTTGGTGCCAAAGCAAGTTGATAGTAAGATTCAATAGGACCAGATTTTCTGGTTGGCGTCATGAGTTGGATAAATCTGAGCATCCATTATTCATTTCACTTTTACACTCGCTAAGATAAGAATTCCATTGAATGCATTTTACTGGATTTGATGTGATGTCTGTTTCTTGATTGAGTCATGAGTGTATGTACTTCCAGCAGTTATGAAATGAGATCATAGACATTCTTAAATAGATTGGAAGTATTTATATTTATGTAATGTTGAGCATTTCGGTAGTTGCTTCAATGGATGCTGCATGGTCACCTCTATCTGACAAAGTTCCCCTTTCTAATAGAATTTTGACTCACGCATAACTGTCTGACTAGCGGTCTGTTTATCTGATCTATTTCATGGAACTATCTGTAAAACTTCCTAATCTAAATACACAATTCCAATTTTATTTTATTTTCTTGTTTTTGTTCTATATGGTAGATTGGCAAAGATGTTGCAGCCCAATATGTGGAGGGTTGGGATTGGATGACTCCTATCAGGTGACTCTCAAGTCTCATGTAAGACTATGAGAAGTAATAGTCTGAAATTCATTTGCTTCCCTTATTTGTTTTTTTTCAACTTCTTTTCTTTCTTTTTTTAAATATCTTTTTGGGTGAGGGCATTCTGAGGGCTGGGGTCAGAGGATGTGTTGCTACTAGGTTCTCCCTTTTGCTGTACTATTGGCTTAGATTTCCATGAAGTTGCTGCTCAACAATCTCATGTTATAGTTCATCTACTTCAAATGCATGAGTGGTTGTGTCTGAAAAATTCTTAGTGCTTAATAATATTACCTTGTTTGTGAAATCTCTGCTCAAATAACTGCTGTACTTGTTAAATATATCTGGCTTGCAAGTTTTCATGCTAGGTACTTTTATGAATGGAAAAAGAAAAAGTTACATGCTAGTATCAAGGAACTGAGCAAGTACAGTTAGTCTGTCAAACATTTGAACATATCTAAGAAACATAGTGTATGACAATTAGTTCTCCAGTTAATTAGTCATGTTTGAGCGTGAGAGGAGATTAATTTGTGTACTGTGCAGGATATCTTTATTAGATGTGATGTTTTAGGACATTGAATATTCTAACTGTAAAACTTGCTTGGTTTTAGAGGGGATATGTAATTTAGAAAGGAGAGCGATGCCTAGTATGAAGTAGTATTAACTTGCTTGGGGTTTATGATAATATTTGCATCATCAGAAAAGGCTATGCATCAAATTAAAATCATAATCTTACATGCAGATTTCTTTTCTGTTTGATTGACCAACAGGGATCGAAACACTGGCATTTGGGATGAGGTTTCACTTTCAATCACTGGGGTCAGTATTCTGCCTAACATGCTTCACTTAATTTTGTTTGCGTTTAGATATTTACTTTTTCACAGACTTCTAGGAATCTTGAGGTTCATCTTATGACTAAGTATCTCCTGCACCTTGGGAAATATTCTAGCTTGCTTTGTACTCCACGATTTTCTAATTCTGAGCATACAAGTGCTTTACAGTGGACTTTCCTTGGCGAACCAATACACTCTGGAAGCTGTAATAGTTTGCAACAAATTTGCAAATTAAGAAGAAGTCGTCTCCTTCAGGTCTTTAGATGTCTAAGAACATTTGAATTTATGTCTTTTTTTTTTTTTGAGGGGAACAATTGAATATATGTCTTCTTTCCTTGTTAAATAAAATTCGTCTTCTTTATCAATTTAATAATATAGCCTACCTTTCACTTCAAAAAAATAAAATTCTTCTTGTTCCCTTTTTTTTTTTACAAGCCCCCTTTCTTGAACTTCATAGCAGTTGGAAACAGTTTTTTAATTGGAGGGGACAGATATGTATTTTTAACTATATACTTCCTCTGTTTTTAAGTCGCAACGCTATCCTGTTTTGGATGTTTCAAACTAACAGCTTACTTTTCTTGGCGTATGAGTTCTCTCTCTCCCCTCATCACATGGCACCTTTTTGATCTTTCTTTATATCTCTCCTATCACATGTGTCTCCTAAGATACAGTCACCCCTCCCCCAACCCCCAGGTTGCAACTAAAAACAAACACAGGAAGTATAAGATTGACCCAAATGTAGTTTGGTCAAGTTCATCTGTTTCAATGTTTGTCTAATCATACGCACCAGCAATTGCCAAGGGCTTTTTTTTGTGCTTCCACTGGAATTTATCTGTGAATGTTTTCAGTAGATTGACTCCATATGTTGACAGTAGAAACTTTGCCTTTTGTCCTATGATAGTATATATTTTTCTTGCAATGAAGTATGTGAAATATATGATGTTGATGTCTGACTGTCTGGTTCAGCCGGTTAAAATAATCGATCCCCACCTGGTGTCGTCCTTCTTTGATGACTATAAGAGGGCATACTTGCATACTACATTAGAACTAGAAAATAGAAGTGGGTGGGTTGCAGAATGTTCTTTGAAGATACAAGTTACAACTGAAGTCGAGAATAATATCTGCCTGGTGGAGCATCTTCAGACTCAGCATCTCTCTATCCCTCCAGGAGCACGTGTTCAGTATTCATTTCCAGAGGTTTGTACTTATCTTTCTAATCTGAAATCATTTCCCCTAGCTATGATGCTAGTAAACTTCCTAGCTATATATATATATATATATATATATATATATATATATATATATATATATATATATATATATATGAAGTTTCACTTAGTTCAGGTCAGACAACTGTTATGAATCGATATCTAGGGAAAAGGGTATTTTAGGGAGTCTCTTTATTAGTTAGCTTGAGGAATAAGTTAGATAGTTTGTTAGGGCCAAGTAGTCTATATATAGTGGTAATGAGAAAGAAGAAAGCATGTTGAAAATAGATGAAAAATTGGGTGAGCTCTTGTAGTTCAATTGGGAGAGAATCAAGACTCTCGAAAGCTTGAATATCATTTAGTTTTGCTTTATTTTCAGTTTATCAATCAAATACTCATCCTCTTCCTTATCTTCTACTGTTAATGGTGTCCAAGCTATGTTAATTCATAACAAATGGTACCAGAGCAATATAATTCTGGGAGAGTAGATTGCTGATTTTCAAAAAAAAAAAAAAAAAAAAAAAAATGCAGCAGATTCGAAATCTGGTTAGAGAGGGATTTTTAGAAATTATGTGGAGCTTGAACCCTTGTTATCCAGATCTGAGGAAGTTGCAAGTCATCCGGTATGAGCTTCAACTTCCTTTATTTGATGGAAGAAATCCAGAGGAATGGATTGGTGAAATGGAAAGTTATTTCCATCTTTTCTGGTTCAGTGAAAAGGAGAAATTAGAGGCTGCCATTGTCGGACTTGAAGATGAGGCGTTGTCGTGGTTCCAGTGGGAGCACCACCGTCGACCGTTCTACCGGTGGGAAGAATTGAAGGCGTTGGTTGCACGGCGTTTTCGTACAACGTCGGTAAACTCTTGGCAAGGGCTGTCACATCCGAAGAGGGCGGCAGTTATGGGGGAGAGCCACCGAAACTGGAACTTAGCTGGTACCATAGAGAAGATTCCAAAAGTAGTGGCATCTTCAACGAGCTTTCCCGAAGAAATCCACCACAATCAGATGAAGCCGAGTTCGGTGGTGAGCCAAAACCAAGCAGCGAAAACTCAATCTGAAAATGCTTCGTTTGCCTTCGTTGGTGGTTATACCGGCGGTAAACAAGTGGGGGTTGCCTGTGAATTTGAAGTTTATGGGGGTTCTAGTAGATACACAAGTGAAGTAGCCATTGGAACATCATTTGAGCGAGGTGGTGATAGAGGTGGTCTGGGTTTAATGGCCGAAAATTATAAGCTAGGTGTGGGAACCGCCATTGTTGGTGGTCTGGAGAGGGAAGGAAAGAGATTTGTGAAGGGGGGATCGGAGGCAAGCGGGTCTGGAGGGGGACCCGGAGCTTTTCCGAGTAAAAATAGCTTCATAGGCAGTAATCCTGGTGGTGGAAGATGGTGGCGCACACCTGATTGCTTGCTGCAGAAAACTCCAGAAATGGTGGAGTATAGAAGAGGGTCCGAAGAAGGCGGTGGACCTGGAGATTTTCCGGGTAGCATTACAGGTGATGGTTCAAATTTTTTCATCGACGGAAACTTTGGTGGTGAACTAGGGTGCTTTCATGGTAGCCCCTGTTGCAGAAGAAAATCAGAAAGGGTGGAGTATAGGAGCAGCCACCTTGGTTCCTTCGTGGCTTTGGAGAAGAATCTAGAATATACTGATGGGGGCAGGTTAGTCATTAACCAAATGGCTGACTCAGAAAGTGCACGTGACTTGGAAGAAAATGAAGGTGTAAGAAAATTCAAATTGCACTACCCTAACAAGTCCAGTAGTGACTCATTAGATGAGGACAGAATTTTACTTGGGCTCAACAAAACAAGGCCCACTTCCATATTCCATCTTTTAAAATCCAAGTCTTCTACCCCTCAATCCATTCTACCCAACATACTTTACAATAACCCATCCCCACTGTCAAAACCCAACTTCTCTACCCAACTCACGGCCCTACCCAATACATCTATTATTTCCATACCCACTTTCGCATCTCAGTTTTTAAAACCCATTTATCCCACCTCACACCTAAATATTCTACCCAGCCTATCTCCTACTCACTCCACCCATAATTTTACCTCCCAAATTCATCTTTCAATCTGCAAAATCAAACCACCCAACACATCTTTTCATCACCACAACCAAACCTTAGGCCCAAATTTCATATTTAAAATTTTTGACCCAGAGCCTTACCATCCCAAATCAAGCCAAACCAATTTCATACAAAACTCACCTCCACCTCATGACATTTTCGAGGACTATTTTTTTGTTGTGCTTTCAAAGGAGAGACAAAGACTCACCACTAAGGAGCTTCAAAGGCAATGGAAACCAGGCATCAAGGATGGCCGTGATCACCATTACAGAGGTAGGGAATCAAGTGCGGACTACTACCCACCTTGAGGACAAGGTGGAAGTTTGAGGGGTCGGTAATGTTATGAATCGATATCTAGGGAAAAGGGTATTTTAGGGAGTCTCTTTATTAGTTAGCTTGAGGAATAAGTTAGATAGTTTGTTAGGGCCAAGTAGTCTATATATAGTGGTAATGAGAAAGAAGAAAGCATGTTGAAAATAGATGAAAAATTGGGTGAGCTCTTGTAGTTCAATTGGGAGAGAATCAAGACTCTCGAAAGCTTGAATATCATTTAGTTTTGCTTTATTTTCAGTTTATCAATCAAATACTCATCCTCTTCCTTATCTTCTACTGTTAATGGTGTCCAAGCTATGTTAATTCATAACAACAACATGCTCGTAGCTTGCGTAAAATGCAAGATAATAATAATTGACTTGCTAATTTTGTATATATATACAAAGTTTGACTTTGTTTAGGTCAGACAACATGCTCATAGCTTGCGTAAAATGCAAGATAATAATCATTGACTTGCTAACTGCTTCTTTGTTTTTACTTGTTAAGTTTGCGCTGCATACATCTAATAGTCTCCAGATGCGGAGCTATTGGATTCTTGCTGGGTGGTAGCTATTCTTACTGCAACAAAACATTATGCACCGCTTTATTCGTAATGCAAGACCATGGTCCACATGCACAGCCTTTAAATCTATCAATTTGGCTGGATAAGGAGTTGTGACACTGCCTCTTCATATGCTCTTGTGGCAATCGGCGCTACTTTGAATTTGTTGGTGCATTGGCATGATTGATATTGCTCTTGCTTATTTCTTATCTTATAAAGTTTCAAGTCTTATGTGGAGTTGGAAATAATTAAATGATCTGCCTTGACCTTGACACTAGTCCTAGATTTCTCTGGTCTTTGAACTTTAGAACCCTTGCAGAAGTATTTCCAGTTCGATTGATGTTGTATGGATGAAGAGATTGAAATTCAGAATTTTCATAGCATGTTATATGACCTCCACTCACTTCAATGTGCAGCTTTTCTTCTACAAGCCAAATCTCTGGTGGCCAAATGGTATGGGTGAGCAATCCTTATATAACATCACTATTGCAACAGATGTCGAAGGATTTGGAGAATCTGATATGTGGAATCATCTCTTTGGATTTCGCAAAATTGAAAGCTATATTGACAGTGCCACTGGTGGGAGGTATGGAATGAAGTTAACTATACACCATTATCATACTTATTATAAATGCAGGTAACTTACATCATTACCATTTACAGGCTGTTTAAGGTTAATGGACAACCTATTTTTATCCGTGGTGGTAATTGGATATTATCAGATGGTTTATTGCGGCTTTCGAAGAAGCGATATGAAACAGACATAAAGTTCCATGCTGCTATGAACTTTAACATGATGCGTTGTTGGGGTGGGGGATTGGCTGAGAGACCGGAATTTTACCATTATTGTGATGTAAATGGCCTATTGGTAAGTTATGCTTTTTTTTTCTGAAGACTATTAAGGCATTTAAATCTTCATCTCTCTTTCAAATTTATTTTTGTCCTATTATTTTCTTTTCCTTATTAATTGATTTTCTTCCATTGGGAGATAAATGTGTCATTTGCTTGCCATTTGACCTTTCTTAACACGATTTGGTATTGAGCTTTAATACTTGGACTCTTCATTTGACCTCAACCCGCTCGAGACTCTGAAATGGGCGTGGGCACTTCGACACTTCATTTTGGGCCAAAATCAAGGAATTTTTTCTTAAAATATGCGAGGCAGACACTTAGAAATGTACCCATGTCGTGACACAAATACCTTAGTACCCGAGTCTGAATAACATAGGTATTTGTTTTTAGACATTATGTTTGTTCTATTAAGATTTGAAATTGTTTTTATAAGGGTGAAACTGGTATAACATTCTGGGTCTATGGTCACCTGTGGCGCAGGGAGCTGTCTAACTCATATTCCTACTCTTTTCGTTTTCTAATATTTGGGGACATTTTGGTGGAGTTGAAGAAGAATAAAAGAGGTTTAGTGTATTTATTTGGGCCCTTTTGGCGGAGTAATTGAGAAAAAAGAGGGAATACACTTTGTCAAAACAGAATCGAAGTAAAAGTGAGTAGAATTTACAAAAATGGATGTAAAAAGAAAGTGAGTAAAACATTAGAAAATGGAGAGAGTATCTCTTTGCAGTGATGACTTTTGTTGCATGTGGAAAATCTAACATTTTAACTGCATTTGCTATGAGTTAATGTATTCACTGGCTTCTGTAATTTCTTCTGCAGGTATGGCAGGAGTTCTGGATTACTGGAGATGTTGATGGACGAGGAGATCCTATATCAAATCCAAATGGTCCCTTGGACCATGATCTCTTTTTGCTCTGCGCTAGAGACACTATCAAGCTCCTCCGGAATCATGCCAGTCTTGCTCTTTGGGTCGGTGGTAATGAACAAATTCCACCAGATGACATTAATGCTGCTCTGAAGCTTGACCTTAGACTCCATCCAAGCTTTGAGAATGACAATGGAAATGGCAGAATTGTGGAAGATACGGATCCTAGTCAATATCTGGATGGTACTCGAGTTTATGTTCAAGGGTCAATGTGGGATGGGTTTGCTGATGGGAAAGGGAACTTTACCGATGGTCCTTATGAAATTCAGAATCCTGAGAACTTCTTTAAGGACAACTACTACAAATATGGATTTAACCCTGAGGTTGGATCTGTTGGAATGCCAGTTGCAGCTACTATTAGGGCAACTATGCCGAAAGAAGGCTGGCAAATTCCATTGTTCAAAAAACTTGACAATGGTTATGTAGAAGAAGTGCCTAATGCAATTTGGGAATATCATAAATACATCCCTTATTCAAAACCAGGCTCGGTTCATGATCAGATCTTACAATATGGACTTCCACAGGATCTGGATGACTTTTGCCTGAAGGTGAAACTCGCATATCCTCTTCTTTTGTTTTATGAATTTGTAGAGATTTAACCTATATACTGTTCATGGATTGACATGTTTTGTCTCAGGCGCAACTCGTGAACTATATTCAATATAGAGCTCTACTTGAGGGATGGACTTCCCATATGTGGAGTAAATTTACAGGCGTCTTAATATGGAAAACTCAAAATCCTTGGACAGGTCTGAGGGGTCAGTTTTACGATCACCTACTTGACCAAACAGGTGGTTTCTATGGATGTCGTTCTGCTGCTGAGCCCATTCATGTCCAGCTAAACCTTGCAAACTATTGTATAGAGGTATTTATCTAGTTGAAGCTTTCACCTTTCTCCGAGTCTTGTGATTGTGGCAATCTATATATGTATAATATATTCCAGCTGCATGAGCTGAAATATGAATACTTCTCTACATCAATATATTCAAATGATGTTTAAGGTAGAAATTTTTTCCCTTCCAGGTAGTTAATACTACATCAGACAAGCTATCTGATGTAGCTATAGAAGCCTCGGTATGGGATCTGGAAGGATCATACCCATACTACAGTGTCCACGAGAGGCTCTCTGTGCCTCCTAAAATGACTGTGACTATCACAAAGATGAAGTATCCAGAATCTGAAAATCCAAAGCCAGTATACTTCCTTCTCCTTAGGCTATATCGCATGTCAGATAATGGTATTTTATCGAGGAACTTCTACTGGTTGCATCTACCTGGTGGTGATTACACTTTGCTTGAATCATATAGAATGAAGAAAATACCTCTCAAGATTACATCCAAAGTCATCAGTCAAGATTCCACCTATGAAGTACTAATGAAAGTAGAGAACACCTCCAAGAAGCCAAATCTTGAGGACCAGCTGCACAAGAACAATTTCTGCCATGGAGTCGGCAATGGTGCTTTAGAGAAACTCACGCTTGATATTAATGAAAATAAACAGGAATCTAGAATTCTCCAGAAACTTAACAGATTGTTTTCCCGGAAAGTAACAGTTTGAAGCTTGTTGAAACCAATGGAGTTGATATTGGGGTTGCTTTCTTCTTGCATTTCTCAGTTCATGTATCAAAGAAGGTAATCAAGGAAGGGGAAGACACAAGAATTCTCCCTGTGCATTATTCTGACAATTATTTTTCTCTGGTACCGGGTGAGATCATGTCAATAAAGATAACATTCGAGGTACCTCCTGGAAATACTCCACGGATTACACTTAACGGTTGGAATTTTTCTGAAGACATTACTGTTTTGTAATTGTCCATGAAGGTGACTAGCTTTGGAAATGGTCATTTTAGGTGCAAGAGATGATCTTGTTCTCCGAGTGGTCAATCTTGATGGAAAGAAATGCTTAGGGATGGTGTTTGTGTGCTAAGAATGGAGAAGAAACCAGTAAGCTAAGATCAGTTCATGTCTTGTCCCTAATTTCTTCTTTTTTCAGGTCTTCTTTCTTCTCGTCCCAATTCTTAGCATTATGTGATGTTGATATTTTTTTCATGAGTTTTGTTGGTTGATATAGTGTGTGAATATATAGTGGGGAAACCCAATTGCGAGTCTGGAGATTTTGTGTTAAATCACTGTTTACCTTTTTTTTTTTTTTTCTTGTAATCATATTATATACTTACGTTGTACATAATCTTATTAATTTTTTTTACCAACTTATGTTATAGTTGGTCTTGTAAGAGATTGTTTACTTTTAGTTTATAAATTAGGCAACAGCCAAAGTCCAATATTAAGATGAAAACGGACTACCTTTATGAATATAGTGATTAGTTTTTTATTTTTTTGAGAGGCAATATAGTGACTAGTTTAATTTTTTTAGTGATATTTAGTGACCAATTTAATTCATTCAGCAATCACATTCTTTAATTCGTTTAGTGCCTAGTTTTGTCCATTCGGTAAGACTAATGGAAAGACTGTTAAGTTATTTTCTTTAAATTGTCTGCTGTAGTTTAAGATTCAAAGGGAAACAAAGGAAGGAGAAGAGAAGGGATAACTTGGTTGGTGCGAGATGTCTAGGAATTGTGTTGGATTAGAGTGAGATGAAATGAGTTTATTAGGAGAATGTAGGTTTAAGTATATGTTAAAATTTGACCGTCTATTCTAATAATTTGTGCTTATGTTATGTTTGTTGACCATATCTAATTTGATTATGAATATGAGATATTAAATTGATAATGCAAAAACATGCATCAGAAAGCACTATACTGGACCTATAATGAGAACTATGGTATTGTTTGGATTGTTCCATACTTTATCCATCCACAATTGACCATCTTAAATTGACTATGAGTGACCTTTAGGTTTAATTTTTCTTTTTCTTAGAAGTGTAAGGTATAATGTGACTAAGATTTTGGATATCCAATCAATTAATGAGTTTATAAATCAAGATAAGAGGAACGATAAAAGAATAGAGGATATTAGTTAAATAGGTTAAAGTGGGTTAGGTTTGTGTTACTCGTTTAGTAATTCAGTCGTATTTAAAATTCTTCTCCGGCTTATTAAACAGGTTGCATGTGTTCGTTGTTAGGTGCATCTCAATCCTTTTATATATGACCCGAACACGACATGTCTGACACCACTACGTGTCGATTGCACTAGGCCGTGACGGGCCGAAAAGTTAGCCAAGGCGCGGTATGGTAGCTCCTGCATATGTCGAGCAGACGCAAAAACTAGGGCCCATGCATTGGACAACTATATAATCGTCGTGTAATGCCTTTGTGCCTACCTGCTTGGCTTAAACATCATGATTTTGTCGTGCTATATTGTGTCGAAATTCTTGCTTCATGTAGTGTCTTGCTTTTGCATCCAAAGATACAGACCACTACACACGATATTATGTCGTACACGAGTAGTTAGGCTTGACCTATGTCTAGATCACGCCGTGTTCGGGCTAGCTTAGCCCATTGCCATCTTTAGTATTGTGTGCTACAAGTCTACACTTTATATCAAGTGGGTCAAGTTGGGCCAAGCCGAGCCTTGGGCCAATTTCTCGCACCAATACCCAGTTAATTCTGACGAGGCCGAAGTTTAGATTAAAAATTCGGGGTTGAGCCATCTTTTTTGCGCAAAATTCGGGGCTAGTCGGACCCTAATTGTGGGCTGAAATATTATGACCAAAACCCATTAATTTTCGAACCAGACCGGGTTAATATTGATCACATCTATAGGAACTTCAAAAACTTTGAACCAAAAATAATATTAGGGTTACATCACATTTGATCAGTCATATTAAAGCAAGGTTGAAATTGGCAAGTTGATGTTGTAAATTGTATGGAGTACTGAGCTTATAAGGCTTTGGTAACTTGAAAATTTTAGCTTTCAATAGAGCTGATCAAGTATAGTCAACCCAAATAATTATTAGGCCCGACCGAGTTTTTTAGTTTAAAATTAGGCACCGCACAACCCTATTTTGACCCTAAAAGGCTGCCATATTTTGTCCGAAATAGCGGGCTTTGGGCATGAAAAATCGGCTTGAAGTTTTCCCCGACTTGACATGTACGTAAAATTTTTTAGGCGACTCGGTCCGCCATTTGATCACCTCTTGCTTTCATCACCCTCTCAGTGAGAAATGCCAGTTTCATATATTTGATATAAACCTCAATTACCTTTCACAATTGCAACTTACCTATTCACATTAGCCACAACTTTTACGTAACTTATCAACTTTAGCTAGTTTTGCAAAATTTATGTACAAAATTTCAGCCATTTATTTGAATACTCTTCCATGACTCAGACATTTAAGATAAATATTTGTAAGAGGTCTTAAGCTCTCCAATCACCAAGCTACAACTTCTACTTTTGACAAATTATCAACCACCAAATAATACATCATCTTGCCTTATCAAATAACCCGTAGAAAATTTCCTCTACCTCCATAGTAAATCCTACGTGGTACAACCAAAACATTCTCAACCAATCAAAATATTTTCATTAATTTATTTTTCATTAATTAACAAAATCTCCCATATTTTCCCGGAGTTGTGAGATATTGTATACTTATATTACCACATGACGCGACGATTAAAGTTACACCAGAAAGTCCCAGATATTAAGCATAGCCGAAACCCAATAACTAGTTCCTTTTAAAAAGACCGCAACTATTCCACATTAGCGCCCATGTTCTCCTTCCCCCCAAATTGCAAAATTGCGAGGAGAATAATCAAATCTAGTCGCTACATGGATGAAACCCAGATGGATTTCTCACAATCTGATCTCTCTCCTCCATCCTCTGTATTTTTCTCTCTCATCTTTCACCAGAAATCTCACAACTTCACCATATCTGAACCTCACTCCATATGTTCTCAGCCATATTCAAATAAGCCGCCTTCTCTCCAAATGCGGAAGAGAAGGAAATCTCAATCTGGGTTCATCCCTTCACTCTTCAATCATAAAACACTACTATTATTACAACCCTAGAAATTGCAATGATTCTCAAACCATGGTGGTTGTTTGGAATTCTCTGCTTTCTATGTATGCTAAAACCCAGGCATTAGATGATGCACTTAAGGTGTTTGATGAAATGCCCATGAAAGATTCTGTCTCATGGAATTCAGTGATTTCTGGGTTTTTGAGTAATGGGAAGTTTGAAATTGGGTTTAAGTATTTTAGAGAGGTGGTTAAATTGGGTGTTGGTTTAATTGATCAAGCCACTTTCACTACTGTTTTGTCATCTTGTGATGGGTTGGGTTTTCTTAGGGTGAGTAAAATGATTCATGGGTTGGTGATTTTAAGTGGTTATGAAGGTGAGATTACTGTCGGGAATGCTTTGATAACGTCGTACTTCAAATGCGGGTGTTCTGGTTCCGGAGAGCAAGTTTTTAATGAAATGGGTGAACGGAATGTTGTTACTTGGACTGCTGTGGTTTCTGGCCTTGTGCAAAATGGACTTTGTGAGGATAGTTTGAATGTGTTCAGCAAGATGCGTGGCGGATTGGTGGAACCGAATTCTTTGACGTATTCGAGTTTGCTGTCAGCTTGTGCTAGTTTACAGGTTCTAAAAGAAGGGAAGCAAATCCATGGGTTAGTGTTGAAAGAGGGATTTCATTCCGATTTCTGTATTGAGAGTGCATTGATGGATATGTACTCTAAATGTGGAAGCATGGAAGAGGCCTTACAGATTTTTTACTCTGCGGATAAACTTGATGAGGTTTCCATGACCGTTGTGCTTGTGGGTTTTGCTCAAAACGGTCTTGAAGAAGAAGCCATCCAAATTTTTATCAAAATGGTGAAATCTGGAATCGACATTGATCCGAATATGGTTTCTGCTATTCTTGGTGTGTTTGGTACGGACACTTCTTTGGCTTTTGGCCAGCAGATTCATTCATTGGTCATTAAAAAAAGATTCGGTCGTAACCTTTTTGTTAGCAATGGCCTCATTAACATGTATTCCAAGTGTGGGAACTTGGAGGAGTCAATGAAAGCTTTCAGTAGGATGCCTCAGAGAAACTCAGTCTCTTGGAACTCTGTAATAGCAGCCTTTGCTCGTCATGGCGATGGACTGAAAGCCATTCAATTGTATGAAGAAATGTTATTGGAAGGGGTACAGCCTACTGATGTTACATTCATATCATTGCTCCATGCTTGCAGCCATGTGGGCCTAATTGATAAAGGCATGGAGTTTTTAGAATCAATGAGCAAATTTCATCACATTAATCCAAGAATGGAACATTATGCTTGTGTCATTGATATGTTAGGGAGAGCAGGGCTTCTGAGCGAAGCTAAAACTTTTGTAGACAATTTGCCAGTGAAGCCTGGAATTTTGGTATGGCAAGCCTTGCTTGGTGCTTGTGCCATCCGTGGGGATTCTGAACTGGGTAAATATGCTGCTGACCAGCTGCTTCTTTTAGAACCCGAAAACCCTGCTTCTTATGTACAGTTGGCGAATATATATTCATGTGAAGCGAGATGGAGAGACAGAGCAAGAACTATTAAGAGAATGAAGGAGGTGGGCTTATCCAAGGAAACTGGTATAAGCTGGATTGAGATTGATAGGAAGGTTCATAGCTTCGTCGTGTGTGATCAGATGCATCCACAAACTGAGACCATTTATGCTGCCATTGCAGAGTTGTTTCTGCATATGGCAGATGAAGGATATAAACCAGATAAGAGGTTTATTCTGTATTACATGGGCCAGAATGAAGAGGAGAGTCAACTAGAAGCCACTGATTGCTTGCAATCAACTTAGAGGAAGTTTTAGAAATACTTGCAAAGCTCGTCACTTTTGTGATTCGAGTTGTTACCTAATTTTCGGTTCGAGAATAGGTATAGAAATGCAATTCACGTCCTAGTGTTATTCAATTAGCCTAAGAGTATACCACTTGAATATCAACTTCGTCTATTTTTGGATTGCAGTTCACGGGGATTTAGCGAATTAGGTAATACTGGATTTTCTCGCTTAAACTTGATGCAAGAAATGATTAGGGAGTACCTTTTTTCCCCGTGACCATGGGTTGGGTATACATGGGAAATCGATGCTAGTGAGTCTATACTATATCTTATGAAGTCAATGTTTGAAGTAGACATTGCAATTTTGCTTAAATATATGAATATGTTTGTGGCGCACTTGGCAGATATATTACTCACCTGACATAATTGGCAAAACACAGTATTCACATTCTCTCCTTACTCGGCTATGCTGCAAATATATATTCCGTCATGCCTATACACTAATAAACATGTCTCACCACTCTTGAATGTCTGAAATCATAGCCACCTTTCTGCGTCTTTAAAGTCATGTTTAGTTTTACGACATGAGCTTTGCTTTAGTTGTACTTGTACCCTTACGGCCTGTTTGGTTAGTGGTCATAAATAGTGGTAATGGTAATGAAATTTAGTGTAAATTTGTAAAAGAAATTCTCAATGGGAATGAAACTTTATCACAAAACATGGGTTTCACTCATTACAATTTCCATTACCACCAATACCACCTTCCCAAGTGGTAATGGATGGTAATGAGATTTTAGGAAGAAAATGGATATCTTGTGATGGAGTAGCATTAAAATAGGTAATGACATTGGAATTCTAAAGTACAAATTTACACAAACTCCATTTTTATGTTCGTACCAAACGGGCCGTTATTGTCTTCCAAGGGAGAACTCAGGGTTCAATGATTCAATCCTTGGGAGCAACAAGGTTGGAGCCCGGAGGGGGAGGGAAAAGGCTTAGTTGGGTTGGGATCACCGTTTAGCTCCCTAGTCTAAACCTACTACATTACCTAGTTTTTTTTTTTTAAAAAAAGGTCCTGTGTAATTTCATTCTCATGGTCCCCATTGATCAAACTCCATTTTATAAATATTTTGAGATTTGCACTACCGATATTATAACTTTGATAGCATTTTTTCCGGCTAATATATAAATACATAATTTATAATTTCCAAACATCAATATTTTATTGTTTATAATAGCGAGATAACTAAAATATAAATGGTCGCGATTGTGAATTAGGAATCATGAAAGTCAAAATGTTACAACTAAAAAGTCGGAAGGAAGATTGAATAATCACTATATAAAACCATTGGACACCACTCGATATAGAGGTGTTAGGCTTGTAGCACACAATATTAAAGATGACATTGAGCTAAGCTAGCTCAAACACAACACGATTAAGACATAAGTCGTGCTTGACTGCTCGTGCATGACACAATATTTTGTGTGCTGGTCCTTATCTTTGTATGCAAAAGCAAGACACTACATGAAGCGCAAATTTCGACTCGATATAGCACGACAAAATTATGATATTTCAAGCCAAGCAGGTAGGCACAAAAGGCATTACACAACAAGGTTATAGTTGTGCCGCGCATGGACCTTAGTTTTGAGTCTGCTCGGCATATGCACGAGCTACCATATCCTAGCTAAGTATCCAGCCAGTCACGACCTAGTGACATCTTTATGATACTACACATTCATTATCATAAACATTGAAATCATTAAGACCCGTTCTTTTGGATTGCGAAAAACTGAACTGAATTGAAATGAGCTGAACTGAATTGAATTGAATTGAAATGAGTTGAACTATAAATTTAATTTTGTAAAATAATAATAATTGATAATAATCAATAATTAATAACATAACAATATCAATACTAATTATTATTATTATTATTATTATTATTTATTTATTTTTTAATTGTTGTTGGTGGTGGTGTAAATGATAATAAAAATAATTATAACAATTAAATAAATAAATAATAAAAAGAAAACAATAATAATAAAAATAAAAAATAATAATATTAATAATAATACAAAAATAATTATAATATTAATATAATAACAACAATAATAGTAATATTAAAAAAAAATATTAAGCTGAACTGAACTGAAGCGAGCAGAACTGAATTGAACTGAATTGAGCTGAATTGAACTGAAAATAAGTCCAAAAGAACATGACCCAAGTGTTTTGATTGAAATATATATTGTTATTGGACTGAGTAACCAAAAACCATAACACATCCGGGTCTAGTACGTGAAAAAGCCCAAAAAGTCAATAGACCTTCCCAAAGTGATTATAAAAATAGCCGTTTAAAAATCAATTTAAAAACTTTAAAGTCCCTCTTTTAGTTTACAGCTTTTTTCTGACCGTTTGAGAGTTGATATCTCCTCCTCTATCTCTCTCATCCACAGCTCTCTCTCTCTCAATCTATGCTATTCAGCTCTAAAACAGCACAAATAATTTGATGAAAATGGAAGGTGAGCCCACTAAATTTCTCTTCTTAACTTGCCAATTTCTTACGATTCTTCTTTGGTTGGAATTTTGTGCTTCTTTTTCTTTTTTCTTTATAGTTCAGGGCCTTCTGATTTGATTCAAAGCGACGAATTCTCCATTGTTTGGTTATTTAGAAAGTTAAAGAAGAATGATATAGAGTTAAAAGAAGTTATACAACTCATTTTGTTGTTAAATTTGTAAAAAAAAAAAAATGTATCTTTGTCAAATGTTTGCATTCATGTTTGGACAAAAAGTATTAGGAATGAGAAAGAGGTAAAACTAAATCTATCCAAGTGAATTACCACTGATATCAGAATTGTCTTCAACTTTCAGAAAGAGGGAAAAGAAGTGCAAATTCTACTGATGCAATTCGATTCTTGAATGTGTCCCAAGCAGTACCTGTTAATGATAGCAGCCACAAAACTCAGGTAAAATTAATATGCAACTATTAACCGGGGATTCATTCATTATACACTTGGCTTGGTATTAATTATTATCCAACACTAGTGGTACCCTTTTCTCATTTAGAACTCCTTTACATTGTGCAACCTTCGCAATGAATAAGAAAATAGCCTTGGATGTACGAGGTTTAAGATAGAAGTCGTAAATGGAATGGCATTGCGTCAAACAGTAAGCAAATTCAGTAATTGACGGCGATAATATAGGATCTAGTGTCACCTACAGGCTACAGCCAACACTCAAAATTAAAATAAATATACACTTTTTACTGGTTTCTATTTTAGAGAAGAGTGGTTGACAAATGACCACTCTCCATCCCCCCAAAATTAATTCAAAAATCTGACCGTTAAAACCTCAAAAAAGAAAAGGACCGTTACTCCTCCCACCCAAAACCCCCAGTTTATTTTTCTTCAAACTCAAGTATTTAGCTCTAAATTGACTGTTACATTTTTCATCTTAGAGTGACCCTTGTTATATTTTTGAAATGAAAAAGGTGGCAAGAACGCCAGCGAAATCGACGACGATGATGACGGCTCCTCCCTTCAGCCCTACTCTTATTAGAGAAACCGTTAAGAAGGTACAAACTTTTTCTGGTCCATTCATAAATTATTTGATTTGATCACCCATAAGTTCTATTATTGTTTGTTTTATACAATTTGCTTATAGTGATTATTTCTGAATCTTCTAACTTTTCTTTTCGGATTGATTTGGGAAGGTGGATCAATGTATGGCAAGATTACAAGAACTTCAATGTACAGTAACAGGAGGAAACAAAGTAGTTGCTGGTGTTAAACTTAGCCCTCGCAGTACCAAAGTTTACTTGAAGACTAGTCTTAGATGCAAGCAAGAATCTATGAGGTAAATCACTTTTTTTTGTCTCAATTTACTGAAAAATTTGATAGACATTTTGACAATTTGAAATGTTTAGGGTCCAAAATTTTAATATAGAAATTTTACTGTTGATATTAATGAGTAATTTCTGAAATATGTAGAATTAGAAAGAATGCATCAAAGAAATCACCAGTTGGGAAATTACCAGTAAGTGTGGCAGGGGAATGGAGAAGAATGTCATTATCAGCAATGTTAGTAGGAGAAACAGTTGCAGAAATCCTCCAAGCAAGTAAAGTCACAAGAGAAATTATGGGAAACTCGAATATTGATGATCCGAAAACTCCGCTGCCAAGGAAACAGAAACCAAACTCAGAAAAGACCCCCTTGAAACTCGAAGGAAGAGAGAAAAGCAGCATCAGTTCCGGATTATTCGAGCAGAATCAGGAACCCCGGCTCTTCGACGAGCTCGATCCAAGATCAATTTCAAGGTTACCCCTGAGAAAAGATCAGTTGAGAGAAGAAACGATGGGAATAGTAGTAGCATGAGGTATATGGCAAATAGAGTATCACCAAAGCATAAACCTTGGGCTAAAAAGACAGTGCTTTTTCCAAATCCTCTGTTTCATTCATCACCCCCTTTAAAAAATCAGCAATTTTGCAAGACTAAATCTCCTTTAATTTCTAAGAAGAAAGAAACTCCTCACAAGTTTTTGGTTAAATCCCCTGTAAAAATCAAGAGCCCACATAAGGGTTTGATTTCTGTTTCCCCTGCTACAAAGACTACACCTTTGAGTAGAAAATCACCACCTAAGCCGTCTTCATCAATGGCATCCAAGTGGAGGAGATCGCTTTCGCCTTCAAGGTTGGCGAATCGATTGGTTTCTCCATTGAAGGGGAGAAGGATTTCCTTGAATAATAGTAGTTCTGATGTATTGATGATGAATGGGCTGAAACAAAGGCCGCCTCCTTTGATGATGATGCCAATGCGATTCTCTGCTCCAAGACCTGTCAAGTTTGTTTCTCCTCAAATAGCTCAAGTTGGTGGGTAGAATTTTGTGTTTCGGGTTTCTAAGAGAAGCTTGTCTGTCCTCTCTTCTTTTTACCCTGCCATGTCTTTTAAAATATGTACATCAGAAGTCATCTGCCATCATGGTTTTAATTTTGAATCTTGTTCAATGTACACTGTGAATAATTATGCTAAAGATTCAATCAAAGTCACATATACGGTATACCAAAGTTTTCTCGTGTACTGTATCAGCTGTCATTTTGATTACATAGAGAGGTATTGGAAGGAATGTGCTGATCCAGTGGAATTTGGAATGTCTGTATACATGCCATATTTTGAATCTTGTTCAATGTACACTGAATATTTTATGCTAAAGATTCAATCAGGGTCATATAGCAAACTTTTCTCGTGTACGGTATCAGCTGTCAATTTGATTACATAGAGGTATTGAAAGGAATGTGCTGATCCAGCGGAATTAGCGAACTTTTCTCAGGTCCGGTATCAGCTGTCAATTTGATTACACAGGGGTATTGAAATGAATGTGCCGATGCAGTGGAATTCCTGCGCCTTATACATGATAGTTATTTTGATATTACTCTCATGAATCTATTTAAGGAGGAGAATATGCCTGCTGCTCTAGCAAACAAGGATGGCCCTCCTTCTTCTGCCTTCTCTTGTACATCTCCGAAAATAAACTGCATTAGATACAAGCACACATTATTGAGGAAGAACACACTCTAAGGAATTACAGTATATGTATATTCCCTCCTATTCACATGTGTCACATTTCTGGTTCTCTCAAGTCAAACTTAATTTTCATTTTCATCTAAAATCTGAATCAAAATATAATACCAGTATCGTGGATCAACAACCCCAAGAAAATATTCCACAGTTTTATTTTAGTTGCATTATTTTGGCTCGTGCACTATTCATATAATAAACTTGACCCAAAAAAAAAAAATACATTGTTGGTGCAAGATGTTGTTGGATAAGTATATCTCAATGTATATTTTCAAAACATCAAATATGGTTACTATTAGATAAATTGAGATATTTATGGTCAAAGTTGTGCGTTAGCAAGCATGAAAGTCAGAATGTTGCAACTTCATTTTATAGAAAAAATAGTGACATGCTAAAACTGACCTCTAGTTCTCCGGAATCAGGACGACTAATTAGTTCTTTTGCAAGCAGATACCTGCCTGGCCTGTCCTTATCATCATAAAACACCTTCCATAATCTGGTGATGAAAAAATACAGCAAAACACTGAGTGCAAATCTGCAATAAATCAAGCAAGCAAACAACAATGGCAGTCTATACTTACCCAGGATAACACCTGAACACTGCGCCAGCTTGAAAAGGTCTCATTGAATAAACCACGGAAAAAGTGCTGCATCAAGTATGAGACACTCCTTAGTTACAAATAAGGTTCAACCAGTTGGACTAAGAACATTCATCAAAACACATTTAGTCTTACAGGAGACCATGCATGCATATAGTTGAATTCACTGATTTTTTTTTTAAGATCCTTGAAGCAAAAGATATTAGAGCAAAAAAAAAAAAGATTGGAAGAGGAGAACATGGAACCCAAGTGATTTTAAGATTCAACCTGATTTATCAGCTGTGATTTTGATTGAGCATATAGTTGAATTTACTGATTTAGTTTCAATCTCCTTGAAGCAAAAGTTTTGGAGCAATAAAAAATTTAAAAGACGAAAACATGGATCCCAAGTGATTTTAAGATATAACATGATTTATCAGCTTTGACTTTGATTGAGCTTAGCCTTCATGTATGGTACTATTGTTGGTAATGTTGGTCAAGTGGGTAGATAATTGACAAATATTAGCCTGAAACAATAGAAAGAAAGCTTACCTCATGAAGGAGCGTCTTAACTTCCGAACGTTGAGCCCAACTCCAACATCTTCACTGATAAGACGTGGATTCCACATGATGAGAGGCCTTGGCTAATAGATTTATAAGAAATTTAATGAGATATATGCAGTTTGAATGTTTAAACCTATATTCTAAAATCTATCATACATTCATACTCCCTCAGTCCAGCATTATAGACTCATTTGGCCTTGTCGTTCAAAATTAAGGATTTAATCTAATTGACCAATATTCCCGTGAAACCACCCAGGCGCCCCAATTCCCTTCATCTTATCATGCAAGTGAGTCTAGACTGCACTCCTTGAGACTAGTCCAGCACTTAGTGCATTCAGCAACTGTAAAAAGCTGACTCATGTGTTCCAGCAAAGTCCCAAATTTATGCCTTAGATAACGAAATAATGGGAATCATAACAGTGATATTCTTAGAAATATAAGTACTTATAATATATTGTGCTTTTAGAAATGTGATAATTTTTTTGCAGACATCCTAAAATAGTAAGAGTAAAATCATTTCTACGGTGTACATATTATCATATGATAGTTACAACAAAACAAATACATGACATCAAGGCCCAAATATTGCGAATTAAGTGTAAGCTAACATAGATACCGGATCATCTGAGAGAAGAGTAGCAATTTTCTGAACATATTCCAGCATCTGATAGTCAGGAACCACCATTACAACAATCTCATCTTCATCCTCTACAGGCTTCCTATCACTTAAGCTGCAAAGAAGTGTGAACATGAAAAGAACATCAGTACTATACAACAAAAACAGAATATAGGAATCATGAAGCAATTTAAAGTTTTAAACACGCAAGCATCAATTAGTGTACATGTAAAACAATATGTACCTAGAGAATCCAAAAGAAGCATCTTTCCACTGATACTTCAGAAGTGCAGCAGCCCCGGTGTCTGGAAATATTGCTTTTACTTGCTGTTAACAAAAGTATAAAACTTAGTTATATAGAGGATGTGGAGGTTCAATGCCATGAAGAACCATGTAATTTATGCTTTTAGTAGGCTTAGCTTTGAACAATTTATTTCCTTAATGTTTTCTGATCCGTCTATATAGATTTGCACCATAAGATCCAAACCCATTATTCTATCTACAATTCGCTTAGATCTTGAAAGAACTAAGACCCATTCTTCGGTGAACAAAAAATTGTACATTGACATTTTCAAGCTTACTACCTCTAGTCCTCTACCAGATTCACTTGCCAAAGGGAAAGGATGTCAATATACCTCTTGTTCCATATAGAACGGTTAGGTATATAGCCTTTTTCTTTTCGAAAATGACTATAGAATAAGGCATTTAACTAACTAACTAACTAACCTGACATCCTGTTTCCTCCATAAGCGTATCTAAGAAAATCCTTGATAGTTCCCATAGTTCAGCTTGCGCACCTTCGTCATCCAAAAATTGCAACTGAGGTATTAGAAGCTCAACCTGCCAAAGGCGAAAACAAACTTCAGAAAAAGCAAATAAAAGAAGGAAGCATCAAGCATCAGATGTTCTTGATTATAGAACATATAACTCTGCATATCAGCAAACTGGATATTCTTCTGAAGACCAAACTATTTATTATTTGTCGTTTCAATAAGTGGAACTATAAGATGCAACAATGAACAGAGATAATGTCCTACGAACTATTGATATGACACATGTATACTCCTTTTGTCCAGAATAAGTGTCATTCTTTCTGTTCTAAAATTCTAAGCCACTCGTTTCATAAAATGGAGTTAATATTTGCACTGTATAATAGTGACATGTTTGTTGTAGGACTTCAGACTATTACTTAACTACTCACTCTGTCCAGAATTAGCTGTTAGATCGTCTCGATCTCTCATAAATAAAGATATGATATGTATAACATTATTTCCTCATCATTTAATTCAAGCAATACCCTACAAGAAAATCCAATCATAAACCATCACTACGATTTCACTGGAACACCTACAATGGCTCTTGTTCCTCCAGCATCCACGAACGAAGCAGTAGCTAGACTTGATTGTCGAACTGCACCCTCCAAGTCAGAAGGCAAGCAACTGTCAAATAATTTTCATCAGACAAGCAATATACATCATATACAGGCATTATATGATCATTCAATCTATCTTAAACACTAATCAGTCATCTGATGGCAAATGAAAGCATACGTCAAGTGCTCATATCGATTTTCTGACATGATTTCCATACTAATGCTTTAACTTTCAAGCAAGAGCAAAATTCAGCTTGGCTAACTAAAGGGAAAAAAATAGAAGACGACAAAAATCACTTGTACACTCAAATTAAATAAATATTCTCAGCTGGTCAATTCAAGTTTGCCTAAAGAAGCTCAAAACACATTTCGGATTAAAGTGAAGCATACTAGCTAATTATACCACAACAGTCATATCATTACCAACTTGACACTGCAGGTTCTCTATGGGTGTGTTTGGTTGGACGGACAACATTTCCCATGGAAAGTGGTTTTCATGAAAATCGCGAGAAAAACTCAATTCTAGATTGATTTTCCTTTGTTTGGTTGCAAGGAAAGTAACTTCCCTTTAAACCCATTTTTCTTTGTTTGTGTTGTGTACCATTTGATAGAGTGAGGAAAAGTGTAGCTTCCCTTGCCTCATTAGGGGAAGTAATTTTCCACCATTTCAGACCCGTATTTTTCCCTCCTTGATCCGGTCCAAATCAAACAAAGTGAGGAAAATAGCTTCCCTGGAAAACACTTTCTTTACAACCAAACACACCCTATATCTTGACAAGTGTTACCTAATTCGCTAAATCCCGCAAACTGCTACCATGTACTATACTTTTGGGACTGACTTAACAACATTAGGTAGCAAATTGCGTTCGCGTACCCATTTCTCATACTGCATATCAGGTGACACTCATGATAACAGTCATAACTTCTTTCAATCATTTCATTTAAGATAAAAAAATCCAATTACAACAAAGAAAAATCTTACTCATCATCATCTTGTTTCACTTCTTGAGAAACAAATTGCTCTTGTTGTTGTTGTTGTTGCAGCTGTAGTGGGCTGTCCTCACTACCCTCAAATTTGTCAAATTTGGCATGAGTTTTAGTTAGAATAAGGGAATGATTTCTGGGCAGTCGATTTGTGCAGGATCCATGAAAAGTAGAGAGAGAAATTGATGATGGAAAATGAGTGGTGGAGTTTGAGTAAGAATTAGAGTTAGAAGAGCAGCAAATATGGTAGCTCAACAAGCTTGGTTGTGAAGAAGTGGCCATTTTGGGTTCTGCCAGATTCTGCTTATCACAACTACATTAACAGAATATCTCATGGGAATAATTTACTCAATGATAAAGCCAATCTTTATTTGTATATCTAATTGTTTTAGATTTGGCCATTTTTTTTTGGGTCGGGTCGAGTTTAATCAACTTGTTAGGATTTCAAGTCTAGCTTGATCTCGATTCTCGATGTTTAGTTGAATTTTGTGGACATGATTGACTCATCTTTATAAAGTTATCTAGTAGTTTTTTTTTTTTGGTTTAGAAAAGGAATAATATTGATATTAGTGTATTAATATTAAAATTAAACAAATTTTTAAATATCAAATGAATTTAAAAATTGTCTCATCTTAAAGATGCATTTTTAGTTTTCTTTTTTCTTTTTGAGGGGAAGATACATCTGTAGTTACTGGGACCTCTCAGACCTATGAAAATCTCCTTATAAAAAATTGTCACAAGAATTTTTTTATGAGCGATTTTGTCCTAGGATGCAAAATTAATTCTCAAAATATTTTAGTAACCTTTGCAACCAAGAAGGAGGAACTTTGGCACCTTTTTCTAGTAAAGAGATGGTTAGATTGCTCCATCAACCATCTACCATCTACCATTATTAGTAGATACTACAAATTCCCTTAACAAGTACAAAAAGTACGTTGGAAACTTTTCAAGGAACTACTTTTTATTACTCCCTCTACTTTTTTTTATTTGCTATATTCTTGTTTTCACTAGTTTTTAGGAGATGTTCCTTTCCATCTTTTTTGGTGTACTTTTTGACCCCTTTGAAGATTAAATGAGGTTGGGAGAAGGTGAAAAAGAAGATCTTTTGGGTGGAAAAGAGAGAAACAAATATAATAGTATTACTTTTTGGTGGAAAGAGAGAAACAAATATAATAAGTATACTTTTTGGTGGGTAAAGTTCCTAATAAGGAAAGTTGAAACAATGTAGCAAATAAAAAAAAGCAATCATTTAAGGAAAATGTAGCAAATAAAAAAAAGCGGAGGTAGTAGAAGTTAATTTCAATAAACTACCTTTTACAACAATTTTTTTTCAACATACTACCTTAAAACGTACTCAAATGTGGGATTATATTGAGTTGGTTGAAAGGTGGGGTCGTTTTAAGAAGATCGTCCAAAGGTGAGATTATTTTCATCAACTCTGATTACCTTATTTTTTTACTTGATTAACCATGTGTTGATGTTAATTGTTAGGTTGGTCTAGTTTAACTATAGATGTTGTCCAGTCTACTCGAAATTTTCTTTTATGTTCTGTGTATGAGGTGAATGGACTTCAATGGCATGTGTGTTTTGTGTATGGGGCTCTTGTTGTTCAAGATCGTCCACAAGTATGGGATCAACTTGGTTCTTTACTTGCTTTCTATCCTCAGTGTATCTAGGTGACTTTAATAAGTTAGAATACTATGAAGACAAGTTGGGGGGAACAATAGTATTCTGGGAATCTGGGTTGGGAGGTGTTCATGCAATGGGCGAATAATAACTGCTCTAGTAGAAATTCCGTTTAGAGGACCAAGGTATACTTGGACAAACAACCAAACAGAACCATCCATAATTCTAGAAAGATTGGATAGAGCTTATTGCTCAAGTGGATGGTAAAACAACTACCCAAATGGTGTTCTCCTACATGAACCCATTATTTGCTCGGATCATGCGGCTATTATTTTTGATTCAAACACTATAAAGCATGATAATTCTCGCCCATATCAAATGGAAAATTGGTGTTTAAACCTTGCTGAGATTCGGGATATTGTACTTCAACTATGGCCAACTACCTTCCAAGGCTCCCCAATGTTTACTATCACAAAAAAAAACAGCAGTTACTCATCAGCAAACTTAGAGTATGGTGTTTAGATCACAAAAAGTTTCAAGGTATATAAATTGGAGGACAATTTGTGACAATCTTAGCTTACAAAGTTCTGATGTCCATAACCTCACAGAAGCTCACTCTTACATCCAAACTATTCGAAATACTTTACCATATTTGAAAGAAGGTAGGGAGTTCTGGCAACAACGAATGAAAACAATGTCGTCATTATTTGGTGATGTACCTTCAAAAAATTTATATGCCAAAGTGAAAAAAAAAGATATATCAAAAAGACTATTTCCTACCTACAAGGATCTGATGGTCAATGGATTTCCAACCCTCTGAGATCAACAAAACAATTCTCCACTTTCTTCAGGATGTTCTACAACATGACAACCATAATGATGCTTTAGATGAAACATATACGATTTTAAGGGAACTAGACTAGACATTCAAGCTATGAATCCCCATCAACTCAGCATACTAACTCAACCTCTCCTTGATGAAGAAATTAAGACTGCCATGTTTTCGATTGGGAAGTGCAAGTCTCCGGGTTTCGATGGTTTTATAGCTGAATTTTTCAAACACACTGGGATGTTGTGGGTTTAGATGTCATCAAAGGTATCCAACATTTCTATTGTATGGGTCATATCCTAAAAGTTTGGAATCGGACTCTTTTGGTGCTAATTCCAAAAGTGGAAAACCCAACTAACCCTAATCATCTCAGACCCATTAGCATGTGTAATACCATTTATAAGTGTATCTCAAAGTGTTTGGTAGGGGCGTAAATGAAACCAGACAACTCGCGAGCTACTCGAGATCGATTCGGTCAAAACTCGGTCACAGCTCGCCTCAAGTGAGCTCGAATAGAACTCGAGCTCAACTCAAGATGTTGGCGAGACGAGTTGAGCAACTCGATACTCGACTCGAAAACTCGTGAGAAGCTCGAATACCCAATTATCTATAAGAAAATACCTAAATTTAACATATTTTCTACCTTATGGTTGCTTTAAACCCGAGACACTTGCAAGTTACTCGAGATCTACTCGGTCAAAACTCGACTGGTCAAAGCTCGACTCTGTCAAAGCTCGGTAAAAACTTGACTCGAGTGAGCTCGACTCAAAATGCTAACGAGTTGAGTCGAGCTAACCCAAACTCGAACTCGACTCGCATCATTTACTCCCCTAATATTCGGCAGCTTGCGTCAAGGTTTTTTTGCTCTCTCTATAATTAGTGATAGTCAACATGCCTTCAATCCTGGTAAAATGATGAGTGATAATACTATCATTTCACATGAACTTCTCCACTACATCAATCAAAAGAAGAAAGGTGGTCACACTTTAGCGGCAGTTAAAATGGACATGAGCAAGGCTTATGATAGGGTTCATTGGCTGTTCATAACAAACGTTCTTCGAGCTTTTCGTTTCCCTCTCTTTTGGATTAATCTTATCTTCCAATGCATGTATACTGTGTCCTATACTCTGCTCGTCAATGGACGTCTTACAGAGAATGCGATAGAGTTTCGCATTTTTGTGCATAAATTTTTGCATTTTATGTGCACATATTTTCTTTTCTTATTCTGCCTAAAAAGTTATATTTTCAAGTATAAATATTTTCCAATTTATATATTTTGAAGAAAGGAATAAGTGTGTGGATTAATTTTTTAGAGGAAAGTTCTGGCTAGGAAAGACTTGGTACATAAGTTGGCCGTTTGTGCCGCACCTCTCTTTCCTGAGAACTCCCTTGATTAATTTTTCATGCACGAATAAACCTAGTATTCAGAATAAAAATTTATTATATACATATTTATATATACTTAATTTTTTCGAAAACACAAATAGTTTGAATTTCTTTTTTTGTTTCCTTATTTACACTTGCATTATTGATACTTATGAATAATGTATGACATTGTCTAGTTAAATATGAAAATATTATTAAATTTTCATAAGGAGATTTAATTGTCTTTGTGACATTTTGTGTGCTACTTACTATTAGTAATTTTTTTTTACCACAGATTCATTATGGAAAATCATAGTTCATTTTTCGTACCCATTCTAGTAAAAAGATATGAAGATAATGTGACTGGTTATGTGCGTACCATTATGGGGTATGCGAACTTCCTAATAGAGCAAGGACACCAACAATTTCATTATCATGGACCAACAATTGCTCTACTTTTAGAACATCTACCCTACATCGAAGCCTACCATGGGTTATACTATAAATATTATAATGTGTTGAATTTATTGGATGGAATGCCCAACATGGTGGATCATTACCAAGAAGGGATTTGGCTAGCTACTGTACCCTATTTTATAATTGACCTCCGCTATGCTGAACTGTGGAAAGAGCAACAAGAAGTACAAGATATCATTAGCGGAGGGATTTGCATTATTGATACTAATTAATCATATCTTGTACTTCTTGTTGCTCTTTCCACAGTTCAGCATAGCGGAGGTCAATTATAAAATAGGGTACAATAGCTAGCCAAATCCCTTCTTGGTAATGATCCACCATGTTGGGCATTCCATCCAATAAAGTCAACACATTATAATATTTATAGTATAACCCATGGTAGGCTTCGATGTAGGGTAGATGTTCTAAAAGTAGAGCAATTGTTGGTTCATGATAATGAAATTATTGGTGTCCTTGCTCTATTAGGAAGTTCGCATACCCCAAAATGGTACGCACATAACCAGTCACAGTATCTTCATATCTTTTTACTAGAATGGGTACGAAAACTGGACTATGATTATCCATAATGATCTGTGGTAAAAAGAATTACTAATAGTAAGTACCACACAAAATGTCATAAAGACAATTAAATCTCCTTCCTTATGAAAATTTAATAATATTTTCATATTTAACTAGAAAAAATGTCATACATTATTCATAATTATCAATAATGCAAGTGTAAATAAGGAAACAAAAAAAGAAATTCAAATTATTTGTGTTTTCGAAAAAATTAAGTATATATAAATATGTATATAATAAATTTTTATTCTGAATACTAGGTTTTTCGTGCATGAAAAAATTAATTGAGGGAGTTCCCAGAAAAGAGAGGTGCGACACAAACGGCCAACTTAAGTACCAGGTCTTTCCTAGCCAGAACCCCTCAGAAAAATTAATCCACACACTTATTCCTTTCTTCAAAATATATAAATTGGAAAATATTTATACTTGGAAATATAACTTTTTAGGCAAAATACGAAAATAAAATATATGCACATAAAATGCAAAAATTTATGCACAAAAATGTGAAACTCTAACTTAAATGCCCTTCCTAAATCTACCCAAACTTTCATTAATAATCCTATGTTAAACCTAAATGCTCTTGATACCACTTTGTAACACCCCTAAATTTCTCTCTTTTTAAAGACTAGTTGTTGGTCCGCGCGCTATCGCGCGCGGCCCCCCAAGAAAGCGAAAATTATTATAAATAGCTCTATGAACATATCAGTTAAATGAATTTAAGACATTTCAAACTATATGAACGTGTAGGTAAGATAATTAGGATATTAGATTATATTACACTTATGATATGTTAGTGCAAATAGTTTGTGGGTTACAAAACATGCCCAAGGTCTTGTACCTTCTCTAAACTGTTGTCCCATCACTATATATATTACAAGCATTTAATCATGCCTGGCAGCAAAAGAGATTAGTTTATATGATGCAATGATTAACTTAAGGGGACACATTGCTAACAAAGAGTATTAGGTTGCAGAGCAAAATAGCAAGCAAAAGGGCCTATGGTATATTCTTAGTTCCTCATCAGCCTTCGTTTTGTGGCTCATTTGCAGCAGCAGTGGAGGAGGGCATGAGCAACCTGATGTGCAGTAAGTTCGTTTGCATCAGGGTGATATTCTATAGCCTTAGCGACAGTTTTCATCTTTGGATTAGCTTGAATACTTTGAACATCGTGATATATATTCCATGGGGAGAGCATGAGCAGCCTGATTAGCTTGACATGGCCACTCACGACAGTTTTTTTGGGATGTTCCTTTTTATTTTGAATTTTTTAAAATCTATATTAAAGTGTTTTTTTTATCTCATTCTCAATTACACTCTAAAAAGCAGCTAATGTTTGACGTTTTCTTCTATGCTTTTCTATATCAACCATTAACAATTTACACTATTAATAACCACTAATCGACGATTTGCTCAAAAAACTACGGAACGTTCACAACTCAGTTAAGAACGCCAAAAGTTCATTCACTACATAAAGCGTAACGATTCTCACAAATAGAAATAAATTCCTCATCCAACGTAATTCACTAAAATTGTTGATGAGTGATATTTATGTCACTCATAGGGTAAAAACTTGTGCGTAATTATAGTCGTTTTAGTTTATTTTTCATATTTTTATTCTTTGTTATCCTTCTTTTACTATTTTGTGGCTTAATTAGAGTAATTAGTTCTTTCTTTTAGTTTTTAATTCTTAGTTTCATAAGTTATATTATTTTACTTGTTTTAGTCGTATTGGTTAAATTTTCATAATTTATTTTCTACTTATTTCCTTTTAGCTACTCTTATTTTTATTACTTCCTCCGTTGCATAATAAGTGAAACACTTACTTATTTTAGAACGTTTCAAAATAAGTGAAACATACCTTAATTGGAAAAAGAGAAAGTGACAAAATGACAAAATGAGAACCCATCACAAACTTATGTGGTTTGCTTTTCTCTCTCTCCCTTTTGATAATGAAAAGGGTATTTTATGACTTTTTGGCTTTTGAAAGTGATGTTTATTAAATCTTGTGCTCAATCCCTATGTTTCACTTATTATGGAATGGAGGAAGTATATCTTTTCATATAATTTTTATTTAATACGTCTCATTTCTCCCGTCGTGTTTTGATTTTACTTGTAGGAGAGCGTTTTGGAGTTATAAACTTCAATTTTCCCTTATCCAATATATCTTCAAAAATTCAATCCCCTCAGAAAATAATCTTTTAAAAATCAATAGAGAAAATCATCCAGCCTAACAAGTTTTCAGCATTACAATCATGATTAGCCTTACTTTGAGCTATCATGCCTAGCATATCTATCAAGAAGCCTATTGTGTCGCTGATTGTGTTTAAGGGATTATTTGATTGCAGGTCGTGTTTTAGTTTTGCTTGTAGGAGAGCGTTTTGGAGTTATAAACTTCAATTTTCCCTTATCCAATATATTTTCAAAAACTCAATTCCCTCAGAAAATAATCTTTTAAAAATCAATTGAGAAAATCCTCCAACCTAACAAGTTTTTTGCATTACAATCATGCTTAGCCTTACTTTGAGCTATCATGCCTAGCATATCTATGAAGAAGCCAATTGTGTTGCTGATTGTGTTTAAGGGCTTATATAATTGCAGGTAGGAATTAGTATTTTCCAAGGGAGTTTTACTTCTCTTCAAGTTTTATTTCAAAGTGGCAAAAGTTGTTTGATTGATCATGGAACGTTCTACTTACCTAAGATACCTAAATAAGTAACTTCCTCAATCTTGTAGGAAGTTCTCCTACATTTTTGTTAACCAAACAACTTCACCTTATCTTACTTTCTAAGAAGTTCCTCTCATAAATTTTTATATTAGTCAAACAACCCCTTAATATGCAACTTGACGAAAGACATCAACCCCCCCCTAAATAAATCACATTTTTCAATAAGTTTCACTCTCTCACTAATCTCTTTCATTGGTACTTAATCTTAAGCCCGGATACAGTATATGATTCCCAGTTCTCACATAGTCTATTTGTGCATGTAATATCTCCTCGTTTTGTCTCACTGGTTTCTCCTTGCTGTTGCGATCTTAACAACACATTCTATAAGCACTCGCTACACAGATACAAATAGCATTTATTGCAACTTTTATTCTGAAAATATATGAATAATATTTAAATGACCAATACTAAATTAACTGCAACACATTCAGTATCTGAACAACAAAACCGACTTAGATATATAACTAATAACATCCTCTATTCTATGGTAAACCAGTCGGTAACAGAGCAGTCTTAGGGATATAAATGTAGTTGTATACTTCTTCAATGATCAACAATGATTTTTATCCTTCTTCTTGAGACCTTTTCACCAGTTGCTTGCTGTTCTAGAATATCACTTAGCATCTTTGGTGAGGAAACCATGGGACCCAACGATACGGGCACTGCATAGGTCATCTGCAGCATCCCCCCTCTCAAAAACAACTGCAGCTCCCATACCAGTGCCTGAAGTTGCAGGTGAATCGTTAACATCAATTATAATATACATCTATCAATGAGTGTGTTTACAAGTATGTTTTCAACAAGCAGGGAAATGAGAAGAGTCCATACCTATAAGCTATACACATGGATATAACTCCAAAATGACAGTCTTTACCACGGCATTTCATCTCATGCAACAAGGTAGCAACACAACAGGCACGTGAAATAGAACAAATAGCACAGTAACTACATAAAGCACTGCTTCATCTAAAGAGTACTACGAAGACTATTTTGCACTGGAATCAAGATCAATACAGATCGATCTCCAAGATATGTACCAAACTTTACCACTTTCTAAAATTAGAAAGTTAAATTAAACAAATGGATCGATAAAAAGCCTTGAAAAATTTCCCAAGGCCTTGACCATGTCGCCTAATATTTTAGGATAGACGGAGTACTATATATTAGCATACTACTGATCATTACAAGAACACTCTTCTCAACTATATGCTCCTAATCTATGTTACCTGAACCCAGGCGTCCAGCTCGTCTTCTCGGCTTTATATAAGAAATTTAGATAATTTTGGCCCAAGTGATGTGTCTAAACTCTGAATGTCCACACCAGGAACTCCAACAACATTATATATCAGCACTTGAGGTAAATTAATGAGTCCAGGTAACATAGCTCTTAACATAGTTAGACGCCAGCCAACATCTTCATATTGTGAGCCCTTAAAAATTGTAAAAACAAGCAATCAAGGTTTATGCCATAAACATCTACTTAGACTCTGCTTCTAAGAAAGAAAAAAACAGGAACTCCCAGGGTTCATGTCAAGCTCATGTCAAATACAATCATATCTCATTTTGAGTTAAACAACATAAGCTAAGATTAGAACAGACTCGAAAAAGAGGAAAGGTAAAGTGAAAGGTAGGTAGCTAGAGCAATATATAATGACACCTGTTGCACCCAAAGGATGTCCTATTGCAATAGCCCCTCCATTTACATTGATCTTTCCTGAATCAAGATCTAACTTTTTACGGCAGTACACAAATTGAGAGGCAAATGCCTGTAAAGTCAAGATGAAAAAAACAAATATCATTTACATGTAATGTCAAAGCAAAATATCATCAATATGATCTGAAGTCCTGCATGAATTGGCTTCAGAATGCCCAGCTCAATTATCACCTCATTTATTTCAAAAGATCAATGTCATCAAGTTCTAAGCCAGCCGCTGGGATAGCGACAGCTGGGCCAATCCCCATGATAGCAGGGTCAACTCCGACAGCAGTAAAACTCCTGCACAATAAGAAAAGTTAGATCTTGGTGTATTGGTAGCACAGAAAAGTAAAAGTGAGTAACCATGTTCAAGTACGTATCCTTTATTTTTTTCCAGGAATTTACAACAGTCAACATGACCGTTCAGAGAAACATGACGGGTACCTAGCACCATAACCTTCCCTTGGGTAAAGAACATGTCGACTGGAGCCTTTGGATCATGTTTATCCTTACCCTGGGCATGGTAGCGAACACATCTATTGCTGAAGGTTTCCAGGTTTCCCGAGCTCATAGTTCAAATTCTGAAGAAGTCATGGAACAATGAAACACAGGAAAGATTTGAGCCGGTGGGGAAAGAACAGGTCATGTGGACCCAAGAAATTGTGTTTATTATATAGAGGAGCGTAGGAGGAGAAAACAAACATCTTGATTGAGCACATCTATTGCTGCGTATGATAACTCTATTCACTTCAATATATGTATAAAAATGATAAAAGTATCCAGAGTATAGATTAACAAGCATATATGTATTGAAATGAGCTAGCTCTAGGAATTACATAGAGAGTCCATCGAAGTCACAAAACCCCCTGCTGAAGGTTCATCCAGTTTGCAGAGCACGACTGACTCCAAGCTTTCAAGTAAAAACAGTCAACATGCTATAGAGCAGATTCCCATTGACTCCAAGCTTTCAAGTAAAAACAGTCAACATGCTATAGAGCAGATTCCCATAGACAAGAACATGGAACAACTACCCTTGTTATCGGATTATGAGAACTTAACTAACTAAAAAGAATAATTAATTAGTCAATTAGAAGTGCAAGCGCTATAAACAAGATTAAAAGATTATAAGTTATTTAGTCAGCTGCTAATACTTTCAAACTATGCAAAACAACCAACCACCAACAATGGATAATATAACAATGGAGAGCTTTCAGTGAAGGCATACATTTAAGCCAATTGATATTTTATTTCATTCTACAATAATCATCACAAATTCACAATCTAATCTGAAAGTTTCTAAATATTCAATTGTGTAGGAGAGAGGAAAACGGGGAGTGTATCTTAGCAAAAACATAAATACAAGAACCATTTGTAATATTAAGCATAACAATTTTCCTTACCTTATTTTTTAATCTACAGTAAATTTTACCTTAATCTCACCCATTTCACTATTTCATTGGGCACAAAAGTCCTCTTCACCTTTATAAGGGCCTTAAATACAATCTCATGTATACAAAAATATATTACCGCATCATTATGTTATTTTGATGAGCTTGTACATGGACAAGATTTTTCATCATACACATTTAATCATCTCGAGAGCAACAAAGTTTAAAATGAAGCTCTAATTACGATTAAACCTACATCCTTACCTCTCGATCTCTATCCTTCTTTCAAATTATAAAATGAGAAGATATGTTCAAGATAATAGAAAAGGGAATTTCTTGATTAATTGCAAAATAGAAAAGAACACTAAATTCCACTGGTAGCTGTCTTACTGTCAAATGTCTGAACGGAGACTTAGCAGTTTGCTCACTGATTTCATGATTTCACTGGAAAACATCGTACCTGATTTTAAATTCCAGCACACCAAAATAATTGTTGCTTTTATCGTGAGAAAGAGGTACAACCTCAATGAACAACTTTTAGGTCAAAAAGCTCCAACATTTAATGTAAGATGAGGCAGAATTATGTCTCTCACGGTGATCTGCTGCACAAAGTTTAATCAAGTTTCATAAGATTGGCTGGACGGAATGATCCAGATGTACAACAATGTTAATAGAAAGGAATATAGTAATAAAGAAATAAAGATTGAACAACAGCTAGTCATATAACCTCAAGAAAGAGGTCTACATGTACAAATTATTCCTCAGCCAAAAGCACAGAATGAGGGAAACATAAGGCATACATCTCAAGAGTTACAGAATGAACATCCGCTTTAAGCTAACTTTCCGAAAATGGAAAACTGAAAATACAAAAATTAGCACTATGAAAGTAAAAAATCTGCCCCTCTTAAAAAACAAATGCGTATAAGGATATGCAATGGTCATGCCAAGTAATAACAACAAGACACAATGAATAATGGTGAAGCGATAAACAGGGAAACTCCTACGATGCAACAATGAATCAAGCAGCTCCCTTCTGTTTGAGCGTTATCTTATCCCCAGGGAAATGCCTTGTGTTTTACTCCTTATTCTGATGTAACCGCTGAGTTTGCCATCTGATTGCTTCTCACGAAGGGAATGAGATGAGTGCCTACAACCCTGCTCACACCACCACAGACACACACACTCCCTGCCCACCCCCTGCACATACAACCCTACCCCCCTCCCCACAACTCTGCCCCGTGCAGACACCCTTGCCCACCCCCTACTCACCTAACCCACCCCTGTCCTGTTCATAGCATAATAGATATTTCAGCCATACAAATCAAGCAATTGCTATCACTCTAAACACTAAAGGCCAAACCTAAACCTATCAATACTGTAAAAAAACCCATCAAGAATGTAGAGTAAAACAATAATATACATGTTTGTGCCCTAAATCTAGATAAACATAAAAACAAAGAAATATGTGTAACTACAAATATTAGGGGAAATAGTTATTGAATAAAACTTACAGTTATTGCTACACACCTTATCAATTGATTTAACACCAATATGTCTCATAGCTTACACTACAAGCCTACAACATATGCCCACTTTCAATTTTGTTTTAAAGGAATATCCTAATCTACTAACCCAAAGCAACTCCTTATTAATCTAACAAGACAGTAGGCATTCTCATGCAATGAATTTGGCAAAGCTAGCATTAATATCATTCAAATTTAAATGATTGTCTTTCAACCAAAGATCACTTCTACATAACCCAGCCAACATCATTTAGAGGCTATCTGTTTCCATTGTCTTTTCCAAAAGGTAACTGGTCAACCTAATATTACCTTATTTCTCATCCAGTAATATCTATGGAACTCTTTGAATTCCATTCATTCTAATCAACTCAACCTCCAGATCATCATATTAATTATGGTTTACTCTAAACATTCAACCGAAATTAGGTTCATATCATCATATTCTAAACAAATTGCATTAGTTGAGCAACAATTTTACAGAAATTAGTACAGAAAAGAGAAGGAATTGCATCAATCAAATATCAGTCGACAAATTTTAGGATAACGTAGATTCAAACTCGCTCAATCAACTTTGCAATTTCATCAAAAGATGAAAGTTGATATTCATAGTGTCAAGCGAAAAAAAATAATAAATTAAATTAAAAAAGGAGTCAAACATGCATCTACAACATATTCAATCCAGGTATAATTACTTCGCAATTTCTCATAATTCCAATCGATAGTATTTTCATAACCATCTTTCTAATTGATTATATTTCTCTTAGCTAGAGGGCTGAAAAGAAGAGGTATATAATACATAAGTTTCTCAAATGAAAGAAGTGAAACCTGAACTTCATTTTTAAAGAAAGGAATTGCATTGCAGAAAGTTGAAACCAAGTTGCCCTATCTCCATCTCTTCCTCCCTCTTATCTCAGCTTCTCATCTTCACCTTTGCATTCTTATTTAGTCTCTCTCAACCTCTCGCTTGGCGCTTGCTCCCTCTTTCACTCTACGTATCACGCTTATTTAATTATATAGCTGTGAAAATTTAAAAATTCTCGCCTCTTGTCTCCCTCCTTTCCAACCAATATGTTTAGCAAGTTTTAGGAGATGGTGTAATAGTGTTCTTTATATCTTTCTTAATTACAGTTAAATATAGTCTATGTTATGACTACCTCTTCCTCCCTCCTCTTTCTCTTATCTTGACCCTCATATTCTTTCCCTCTCCCCTTTACCATCACCCCATCTTGATTTCTCCTCTATCCATCTCACTCTTCTCTTATGTATAAATTAACCTTTTCACCTTTTCTTTCACTTTCTAGCAATAATAATAATAATAATAATAATAGTAATAATAATAATAACAATAATAATAATAATAATAATAATAATTATTATTATTATTATTATTATTATTCCTAATTTGTGCATTGACGTGTAACGTAGCTTGATTATTCCCCTCCCCCTTCTTTTGCCCCTCTCACTCCAATAAAGTCTTCCTACATTGTTTTTTGTTTTCCATCAAACAAATCCTACTCTAAAGGTGTTCTCGTAAATGATAAATTTGTATCACTTCCTCAACTACACTCTAAATTTGGTACTAATAAACCTTTAAACCTTTGAGTAGAAAGTACCAAATTTGCCAAAAGTTCATATATGTCTACTGAGTTAGTTCCCTTCAAAGTTTGAACAAAATCTCTTCCTCAATCAACCATTAGTACTAATAAACCATTAAAATATAAAAGTAGGTTAAAATTTGGTTCTTCCTCCCCCCTTTTTTTGTCAATCTATCTCCATCTCCTCTTTCCTGACTTCATTCTTCTTCTCTAACCTCTACTATTTTCTAATCCAAATCCAAATCCAAATGTAGTAATTGACACGCTACTATGTTAATATTTATCATAGCATCAACAATAATCAACTAATTTATATGTTACAACTTAAAATAATCTTACCCAAAATTTCGATTAGTGTTTATAGGCCTGAAATGACAGATAACCCAATTATCTTTCCCCACCTCTCTCAACTCTCCCTCCTGCTCTCTCTTCTCCTCTTAGTCTCGTATACAATTTAGATCATCTCTTACTACTTTCTCTCTCTGCTCTCCCTAAAGCTCTCTTTTCTCCTACTGTCACTCAACTTTTCTGATTTTGTAAATTTTTTAGAGTCTTTTCTACTTGTTCCCCTCTCCCTTTCTAACCCTCTCACTCATTTAGTATGGTTGAGTTGATCTAATAAAAGACTTGCTTAATAAACAAGGGGGAACAAGAAAGCGTTACTGATTAACTACAACACATTATAAAAGTAAACAAAATTATCTCTCTAAGTTCTCTCTGATCCGTCTTTCCCCCCTCTCTCTTTTAGTCTATCTCCTCTTCCCTGACTTCATTCTTCTTCTCTGACCTCTACTATTTATAATCCAAATCAAATCGATTTCTCTACTCCTCTTAATGCTGAAGTGCAATTATTCAATTTTCTGAATCTAGTTGATATAATTACCAACTTGGATCATCACCGACCTTGATTATATAACCCTGAATCAGCAAGTGATATATGTGATGGAGAGCATGGACCTAAACTCTTAACTATACATAATCTTTATAACAACAAAACCTTGATTTATGATGCAACAAACTAAGCCCTTTCTAAGTGAGTGTAGACTTCTTAAATTGTGAACTATCACCAAAGACCGAAGAAAATGACACAAATATTCTCCGAACGGTGGGTCCTATATTGCAAGATCTTTTAGACGACAAAAAAAAATTAGACTCCCATGATCAACATGTTATTTATTTTATTGGAGATATCAACTATTAACCAGATAGTTCACTATCAAATGTTAGCATGCTCAACTACATATTGTAACACACAAGTAGATCAATCCAAACATACTTTTTTACATGTTAACATTACTCCTCCGCAACATATATCCTTGATCTCCTGGCATCACCATCAGAAGTCATCCAAAATATATCTGGCTTTATCAGTACGGTGGGATTCTGGGTTTAAGTGCAATTTCATAACCACACTTATGTTAGTAGAAGACACCCTGCCAGGGTGGTTATACAAATTGCAACAAAATATTAAGCATCAGACACAAAACAAACAATCTTGTAATGCAGTGACACTAAATTAAAGACCACCATGTAAAGAAAGTATATATATTTGCATCACATCTAATTACAAATATTAGTCGCGGGATGAGAGAAAAGCTTAATGTACATTCTAATTTCGTAGCAAGAATCTCACATCTACACTGCTACCAAGAGAAATAGGTAAAAGCATTACCGATATATTCAATTGAGGGGAATACCCTCTTCCAAAAAACTTGTTTTCAGATTAACAATGTTTTGCTGGTGAAGGATAGCGTTGTATCAGGGTAAAAATAATTTGCCCAAAGATGGGAAGTGACATCCCTAATTATTTGATAAAGTCAAGAGCAATGAAAGGCAAATATAAAGAGCATAGAAGACATATTGCTGGCCTGTCCATTAAACAAGACACCTTTTGTTGCCCAACAGAATCTTTTCATTAAATAGTGCCTAATGTTTACTTAATTTATAAACTTTGACATGTTATCCTTGATGATATCTCAAAACAATAATTCCAAAGAAAGACTGCACTGGTATGGTAGGAAGGTAGTAATTCAAATAGGTAACAACTTATTTGGTAGGCGGTACTACATGGCGACATGGTGATGACTTAAAAGGTAAAATTTTTTGAACTCTCGTGGTATTATTGATGTTATTGCTTGTCCATCCCCATTTACATTCTATTCTTCACAAATTACCATCACCATCCATTACCACTTCAGAGATGGTATGATTTTACATTACCATGGGCATCGACATGAAACTTTCCCAAAAAATTAACACATGGTTAGAACCATTCCCTACAAATCGACATGGCTTCCACAACTTCAATTATCATTTTACAATAATGTCTATATCCTATACTGATTTCCCTACAATATATACCCTACACTTTATCAAGAGCTGATTTTACAATTAGCATGCAAGATTATTGTGTAATACTATACGCATTATCCCATAAATTTAGAGCTATACCGCAGATAAGTAGATAACTGCTAAAAGGTTGGGGGGGATCCAACCAGAATTAGTTGGAGCATCCACAAGCTTGGCAAACCAACTATGATCCCAAAACAAGTTCTTACATCAAGAGAAACGTCATTAAATGACATAATCTCCATGGCCTCCTCTGGACACAGCTGCATCAAGAGAGCCAAAAATCACAGAATTAGTAACAGCCTCCAACACAAGGTAACAAGAAATCCCACAAGAATTAAAAAATGAAAATAGGTACCTTGCCCCAAAAGGCTTGCAACAGGCCCCTATTTTTCATAGTTGAATCCTGTAGAATGTGCACCTAGGTCAGCCAAGGTAAAAGAGAATACTTATCAAAGCTAAATTCCAAAAAGAATTGTGTATGAAAACGAGGCTTGCCCTCTGAAGATAACATAATTGAGCAACCATTTAACGACTTCTATAAACCGCAACTTCACGAGAGCACTTCTCACATTCCTGCATTTGAACCTTCAATGGAGAGAGCAAAGGCCATCCTGGCAATCTGCCATCGAATATATAGAAAGTAATTAGAAAATGTGTTTCAGCACAAGTCACACCATAGTGCTCTTAATTTTAGAGTGAAAATCGAAAAAAAAAAAAACAGCTCAAAATCACAAATATCAAGTACTCTATATGTATAGGCTATTTTTAATTATAAATTCAAGGGAACATGAATTTAACAATCAAAAAATTGAAGACAACGAAGAAATGTAGGCGGATTAACAGAGGGTAAATCCTAAATGACCACATGAGCAGATTGTGAAGGCAAGCAATTTGGAATTGAAAACGCATCCCCAAAAATCTAATCAAGAACATACCTCTGTAGCATAGAAAACGCATCTTTGATAGCCATCTTCTCTGCTCATCTTTTGCCTCCTCTTTTGGTTGAAAACAAAGGAAGAAACTTTAATTACCAATTTAGGGTGGAGCATTAACAGATTATATTGAAATCAACAATTGATAATAACATTTAAGGTGTAACCACCACACAATTGTCATAAGAATACAAAATAATGAGCAAAACAATACTTCAAATGAACCCATCAAAGAAAAAGACTACATTGTTCAGATTTAGTTCATAATTGAAGTCAGGGAAAAAAGGCTCAAAAATCCGAATATGAAGAAATAGCGAAAAGTTTACTTTGTTTTGGGTGTTCTGTATTGGAGAAAGTGCGTGAAAAATTACTTACATTGAGACTCTAACAGTCTAACTCTAAAGCAATATCTCTAGGATATACTAAAATCAATAACTAAACATCGCCAAAAATCAATTAAAACGCGCCAATATAATCTCAACAAAACGGAATCCACCAAAATCCAAATCTTAGCTCCAGATCTAACTCTATAAAGCACTGAATCAAATTCAAAAAATCAAACACAGATCATAAAATCAAATGAACCACACCCAGAGTATCTACATGGCGTGATTATTTATACTAAGCCACCTTGGCGCTCGCGGCTGACAACGGCGGCGTTGGTGGAAGAATGAGTAACGACGGCGGCATCATCGCTTTTATTTAGGCCTAAGCTACAGTAAGAAAGTTCTCTATAAAAAGGGCTTGCAAATAATATGACAAAGCAAAGCTTGTGGGCAAAAAACATCCTCTTTGAACCGTAGAACAAACATAATGCACCATTGCACCCTTTATCTTTCAAACTTTTAGTTTTTTAATCCATTAGCATCTCTAAGTCACTGAAAAACGTCTACGTTATCCACAACATTTACATTCTAAAGTGATCAAAACCTAGAATCACCTCACATTAATCTTTTATCAATTTAAAATCAAACATTTTAGAAGCTTAAGCTAAGTCCAAAACTCCAACAGGTGTAGCCAGCTAATACACGCTTAGCGGGTCTGAGTAATCTACTTCAAAGTAAGCCACATAAATTTCAATCTAAGCTGTTTTCACATGTTTATGCTAAGCAAATAATATGCACAATATACAATATGTTCATTCCAAGATGCCGTCTGCCTGAATTCAACACAGAAAACAAAATCAACCAAGGAATACCTTAATCTTGTCCTTCTTAGCCGGAGCTGATGTAGCATAGCTTCTCGTTCAAAATTAAAAGTAGTATAAATACTGAAATCATAAATTAGATTAGATTTGTGCAATACAAAAACTCAAAAACATAAATGCATAATGAGAAACAAACAAACAAAAATCAACAACAGTCTAGTGAAAAAGATGATGAATGATACCTCAACATTGATGATGAAGTTAGGGTTAAGAGTGGATCCGCTAGAAACAGAATCCGATGCCAACATTTTCTGGAATAAAGGAACTCAGACATCAAACAAAAAAAACCCTAAATATCAAAAATTACTCAACTTAAAAATGAAAGAAGAATACCTGAAGAGAGAGAAAATTACCCAGCATGCATCTTCATAACCATGACATCAGCCACCTGCTTCAATTTCTCAATCGGGGTCCCACATTTCTCCTCAAAATCCCTCAAAATCTCCATCGAACGCCTCCAATTTGCTCTATTTTTCATCCGACGGCGAGGACGCTTAAGCAAACCAGAAGGGAGATACATAGAAGCCTGTCGACCCCAAACACCATGCGCCATTGTTACTTCTTCCAAAATCTTTAAGATTTGAAGAGTTATGACGATTCAGTGGTGTAAAATTGGGGTTTTTTAGAAAGGAAACCCTAACTCGGAATTAGCGTTTTTTTCCCCTTTGTTATCTCAGCCTCTCTCCTGTTTTCTTTTGCAGTTGCACTGTTGTAAAGTCGCTGGTCTTCTCTCCTTTATGAAGAATGAAGAATGAAGAATGAAGAATGAAGATGGAGGGTGCAGAGGAAAAACCGGGAGGAAAGAGAAAGAAGGTGAAAGGCAGAGTAAGGGCAGAGTAGTGAATGAGAAAGTGAGCGGAGGGCAAAAGCGTCAATGTACTGTTCCTAAGAATAGTAACCATGTTTGTGGCTTTTTAATGGGTATAGAATATATTTTAATAAAAAACTCTTGAGAAACTTGAGAGTATTACCGCCACGTGATAATGTTAAAGGCTAAAAAAATATTAACTACTAACTCCTAACTACTAATATAAACAACTTCTCTCTATTGATAAATGTAACTTTATTGTTCTACTATGACAATGGAAATTGGAGATAAAATAACAAAGACTAAACTAATTATTATTACTCACTAGCTCCTCCATGTGAAGTATGCATCCAATTAACCTGTAAATTATGCTCGCCAAAATAGGGTCATCACAGGGACAAAGCCATAAAACAAAACATACAAAACCCGTGTCAATAAAGATATTGAGTACATGTATATGCATAAATTTAAACACTTTATTTAATTAAACATTCAAAATATCTTCATAAACCTTCCTTGGATACTTGTAACACTTATAGAATATAAAGTATATAACTTTAATAAAACTCATTTCCTTGCCTGTGCCTTGCGCTAAAAGCTACGCACACTCCCCAAGTTTAGTATTCCCTCGAGTCCTATTACGAGCGGCTACTACCTGCCAGCATGACTTATACAAAAGTACCATTCTTTGCTAATAAATAACAAGTGTTCTCTTTATAATTGCGATCATAAAAGATCATATAACTAATAAAAATCTTTTGGAAATAATCCTCCTTTAAGAATAATAACTCTTATAAAATTAAACCTTGGCCTTAAATAGGCAAAACAAATAACATGAATAATAAAATTAATAATATAACAATGATGATTACTAAATAAAGGTGTTAGTTTAACTACACAAATAGTCCTCCTAGTTGTCGAACCAAATTACCGTTCATGTTTCCAGTATGTGAAAGCCAAAATCCAAAATATAATTAAGGATTGACATTGAAGATTAAATATTAACTTTTAGGCTTAGTGATAATTAACTTTACATAACAAGTCAACCATAGTATAGATGACCTAATACCACTGACGAGACTATAAGTTAAAGTTTGCATCATGAACACTCTGCTAATATTATAAGTTTATAACCATAATGATCAAGCTTTTATATTACTCATGGCAGTATAACCCACGGCACATATAATTTTACGAGCTCTTTTCACAATTGAACCTAACGTTAACTGTAGACTACTAGCATGTTTATAAAAATCATAAATCTAACATACTCATGAGTAACTCATAATATTCATAATAAACTCATATAAACCATGTATTTCAATCTAAAAATAATAATCCTAGAAACATGATACTATGCATGCAGAATAACGTATAATAAACTCATATAAACCATGTATTTCAATCTAATAATAATAAAACTAGAAACATGATACTATGCATGCAGAATAACGTTTAAAGATCTACATATACACACACTTAGAAAATTAATACTAACTACTAAGGGAGAAGAGAAAGGGTAGGCCAAGAGGGAGAGAGTTTAAACTTGAGAAAAGAGATGTATTCCTCAAATTTGGTGTGAAGAATATGAGGGTGGAGGCCCTATTTATCTTAATGGGATAGGTAAAATTAAATCTTGGGATCGAAAACTAAAAGATGGGTTTAAGAGAAAAGATAAATAAATTTAACTAAGATCCAACTAGTTTTTACGATCATCTAACTAGGATTGGGGAAAAAATATAAATTATCCCCTAAGATATATGATCTAGAAGCTTAAATTAATTAAAAGATAAAAGAAATAAAATTAACCAAACTTTTGATAACTATACCACTCACTGGCGTGAGTTTGCGCCGGAGATCACAGTTTTATTTTTATTTTCTTTTTCTTTTTGTTTGTAAATCTTTTTGGATTTTTTTCCTTTAAAATATTTTTAATTTTGTTTTAAACAAAGTACTTGGGTTTAAAAACTAGTAAACTTAGGCCCAATATTTAATTTGGGTTAGAATTTATTTGAAATACCCATAATCTATTATAAAAACCTATTTAAAAACCTTTATAATAAATAATAAGCCTTTTTAGTAAATAAAACCTTTTAAAAATTATAATTAATAACTTACTAAAAGTGCGGAGTATTACAATTTCAAGCCTACATGTGGCATTCGACAAGGTGATCCGTTATCACCCTATCTTTTCTTATTTTGTATGGAGATTTGCTCCAGAATGTTAGCATTGGGCCAAGATCTTAGCTCGTTTAAGGGTATTAGTATAAGTCGTAATTCCCCAAAAATTTCCCACCTTTTCTTTGCAGACGATGCTCTACTTTTCTTTCAACTCCCAATCTTGTACTGCTTTGAAAGCTATCACTAATCGTTTCTGCTTAATTTCGGGAGAACAACTATATCGGTCTAAATCGGTCATTAAATTTAGTCCTAATACTTCTCTAGAAAACCAAACTAGCTATAAGAACATTCTCGGCTTCTCTCAAGTTCAAAATTTTGGTGTTCATCTAGGTGTCCCAGTTGATATTACTAGTAAGAAAATTACGCATTTTAATTTACTAGTGGACAAAGTTGGAAAAAAAATATCAACTCTTCGAACTCCTTTCCCTTATCCCTCACTACTAAAACCATCCTCATCAATTCCATCCTTGTAGCTATGACTTCTCATATTATGTCTTGTCTGTCTATTCCTATCAGTACTACGTCAAAGATCGATTCCCTTCTCAATACTTTCCTATGGTCTCGTAAAGGGGATAGGGGGATTTCTCGGATTAAACGGGAAACGACTTCACTCCCTAAAGGAATGGGGGGCTTGGGATCCGGTCTACTGCTATCCTCAATACTTGTCTGTTAATGAAACAAGTATGGCGCATATACAGTAATCCCTCTCTATTACTTGCTAAATTTTACTATTCTCGGGGTCCTACCACCTTACAAACAGGTAAGCCAAATGCAGGCATGAAAGGGATCCGTCATGCCGAGCTCGTTCTTTTTAGAGGTTGTGCTTGGAAAATTGGGAATGGTAACTCTGATACTGCTTTCTCTAGTAGATGGGTGTATTACTCCTCATGATTGCTTTAAAGGGATTTAGCAGGCTACTCATTCCAACAAGATGCATCTTTCTTTTAGAGAGCTCATTTCCTTAGTTACTCCATAGTTAAGCGTGCTTGGCTGGGAGTAGTCCAGGGATGGGTGACCTCCTGAGAAGTTTCTCAGGGTGCGCATGAGTGAGGACAAAATGCACCGGAAGAACTTGTGTTGGTTATTGATGACATCTGTTGGCCCTCGATGCGCATTGGTGACAATATACTCGGCTCCGGATGGGTCGGGTGTTACAAATGGTATTAGAGCAACCTTGCAACCGCGTGCTGATCGTGTGGATAATTAATCCAAGGTTAGTCGCCTAGCGAGGGAGGAATCTAGGGCTATATCACCGGCTGCGTGTCGAATATGTGATTAGTTTCCAGGTTGGGGCGACCCACAGGTTGCTATGGCCGAATATGTGGAGTCCTCAGGCGCAATGAGGGCGTTGCTATTCTCAAGTGGGGGTGTATGTAATACCTCTCATGATTGCTTTAAATGGATTTAGCAGGCTACTCATTCCAACAAGATGCATCTTTCTTTTAGAGAGTTCATTTCCTTAGTTACTCCATAGTTAAGCGTGCTTTGCTGGGAGTAGTCCAGAGATGGGTGACCTCCTGGGAAGTTTCTCAGGGTGCGCATGAGTGAGGACAAAATGCACCGGAAGAACTTGTGTTGGTTATTGAGGACAGTTGTTGGCCCTAGATGCGCATTGGTGACAATATACTCGACTCCGGATGGGTCGGGTGTTACAATAGGCCAAGGGTAAAATCTCAGAGGCCAATTCTAATATCACTCTAGGCCAGGTGCGGGGTTTAAAAGTCAATAATCTTATTGACATCCATTCTCACACTTGGAAACAAGATATGGTGAGAAATTTCTTTTCTTTCAAGGATGATCAAGCCATTCTGGCTATGAAACTTCCTTCTACGAGCAACAATCAAGATTTATCTACTGGTCTGCGCACCCTTCTGGTCTCTTCTATCTCAAAAGTGCTTATGCCATGTTAACAAAAGAGGCCTGTCTTCCTTTGGTTAGCAATTTAGAAAGTGCAACTAATTTTAAGACTCTATGGCACCTTCCCATTCCTCCAAACTGGAAAATGTTTTTATGGAAATTAGTGCAAAAACACTTGCCTAAGAAGGACAATCTAGCAAGAAGAGGGGTGTCTATTGATACAAGTTGCCATCAGTGTACTAATCAGCATGAAGACCAAAACCATATTTTCAGAAATTGTGCTACAACTTCGACCTTTTAGAGTAGGAATTCCAATATGCTTCCTTCAACTCAATATGATCCACTCTCTCAAACGGAGTGGATTGTTACACAAATCCTGTTATTTCGTAGTGAGGATGGTTTGAATAGTTCGCATCTCATGAAGCTCATTGTTGCTCTATGGTCTCTTTGGCTCCATATAAATGATGGGATTTCTCGTTCCAGTCAGGTCATTAAATGACAATGCAACAACGATTCACACACTTCCTTCAATTCCACTTGAAGTGGTCCACTCAACAACATCTTTTGGGTTTAAGTTTCCTCCATCCTCCTGAGACTAATGATCGGTGTCCCCCTGGGTTTTGCGTGGCAAATCTGGGAAAGGAGAAGAGTGGTGCTCCTACGCATGTTATATAAATAGATGGAGCTCGAGACTCTAAATCTTCCAACATGGGTCTTGGTTGGTGCACATATAATCCCCAGCATACTTCTAGCCCCAATTTCCAAGGGAGGGGCCGGAAATTATGACTCAGCCTTTTCTGCCTTGCACGCAGAAGCCCAGGCTTGCCTTCATGCGTTAACGTGGGCCTATCACCAACGACTTCAACATGTCACCTTTTTCACAGATTCTATTACTCTTGTTCATGTTTTGCTGGATCATTCTCAGCCCCATGTTCAACTCCTCTGGACTTTCGAGAAGATTAAGAGGCTTTCTAATATTTTCAACTGGTGCTGTCTCACCAAATTTTCTTGCCCAAATGTCCAAGATGCTGATACGATTGCCAAGAAGTGCCTCACCACCATTATTGCTTTCTCTACTACACTCCTTTAGTTTTGTGTTTTTTCTGTTTGTTTCAACCGGTGTAAAAAAAAAACCATGTGTCGATCTTAGATAATGAAGTACTCCCTCCGTTACATAGTGTGGACGAAGGGAGCACTTTTCTACATTCCTATCATGGAAAATGTTGTAATATATTTTTTTTAACTCAAGTTGAATTTTAAGGTAAAACGAACTAGAAGATTTTAAGTTCGGAAAAGCTCGAGACTCGGCTCGAGTTCGATAAAGGTGTTACGACCCGAGCCGAGCAACTCGGTTCGGCTTGGAACACCCGGGTGAAATACAACACAATAAAATAGTCAAAACATTCGGTTGCCCAGTTTTGCGGTTCTTTCACCAAAACCCGCCAATCTGAAATGATCAAATCAGTTGAAAGATACAGAAAAAGGAACTCATTTGCTAAATGCTGCCCTAGAATATCTAGGTAACGCCCTGTATAAATACAAATACATGTATTTCACTATTTATTTATACTCTCTTTCACTCTCCTTCCCACTCTCTTCACTGTCTTCACTTTCTCTTCACTCTCCCTCAGTCTCTCTTCACTCTCCCTCACTCTCACACTACATCATTAACAAGATCTCCCTTCAAGAAATTACACCGGCGACCTTATATTACATCGGCGACCGAATTAGCCGGCGGGTGGAAAGAACCGGTGAAAAGTTCGCGACTGCCGGTGACTGGAACTTCCCTGCGAGAGTTCGCGACCGCCGGTGACTGGAACTTCCCGGCGAGAAGTTGGTGAAAGTAATCCGGCGAGAAGACATGAGTTGAACTCCGGCAAGCCGAGTGGAAGATGTTCCAGCGACAAGACAACACCTCAACAACGATCTCCGGCGACAAGGTTAGTGTAAAATTCTTAAAAAAATATGGCGAGGCGTCTAAAATAGACGGTTGACCACAGGCATAGGCGCCAAAGTTAGGCGGCTATACCAGTGGTGCGAGCGCGTCTTTCAGGCGCCCACCTTAATTTAGAATATTTGAAAATTTTTGTTTTTTGCATGTGTAGATCTGCCTTTTTGGCTTTTAATAATGAATTTTTTTTTGTTAGAATTGCATGTTAGACTAGGATATTGATGAGAATGAGAAATATGAAATGGAATTGAAATTTGAAGGTGGGCACCTATTTTAGGCGATTCCACCTATGGTGGGACGTGTGAAAGAGGCGCTTGCACCACTGGTTGAGCGCCTAATTTAGGCGGGCCGCCAATGGTGCAAGCGCCTATTTTAGGCGCCCGATCTATTTTCGTAGTTTTAGGGTTCTAAATTCTAATTTTTTTTAAAAAAATATATTTAGTTTACAAAATTAAAATTATAAAACATTGTTAATTATGGTGTATTATATTTGAAAAATGTGTTATTGTGGAAAATTAATGAAATAGGATAGAAAATATAGTTGAAGAACTTTGTTATAATTGCATATGTTAGACTAGGATTGCATTGATGAAAATTAAAAATTAGAAATGGAGTGAGCAGTGCACATGGACCAACGTATGGAATTCAAAAAAAAAATTGAAAGGGGGTCAGGCGCCTAATTTAGTAGATTTACGTTTTTTTTGTTTACAAAATTATGATTATTAAATTTTATGAATTATGGTATATTAAAGTAGAAAAATGTGTTATCGTGAAAAATTAATGAAATATAATAGAAAAGATAGTTAATGAAGTTTAAAAAAATAATTAGAAATCGCATAAAATTTGTGTTTAAAATTGATTTTTCATATTATTACATTATTAATATTAATGAACTTTTATGCTTTTAATTAAAGATGAGTGGGCGAGACAAGGGCAAGGCAAAGTCTTTGTCTACTGCTTCGGGTCATCCTCATGCGAGAGGAGTGACGATCTCATCGAGGAAGGCTAAAGAGTTGCTTTTGAACAGCACTCAAACTTCATCAGGCGCAGAAACAGAGGAGGTACCGGAAATTCCTCCTTTGTCCTTTGCACTGCCTACTCCGACCATTATGACTGTTGAGGCGTGGAAACCTCACCCCCCTTGGACAGGAGATCCGATGGCGGGGAACCAACAAGAGGCGGGGAACCAGCATGAGGCGGGGAACCAGCAAGAGGCGGGAGATTATTATGATAGTCGGTCGGAGCATGCAGATACGGGCCCAGAGGACCTTGGGTGTGCTTCTAGGGGATGCAGACCACGTACCTCTCGTGGTCGGTTTGCACGTTCTTCAGACGGATCGTGCAATGCTGAGGGATCTGGGACTACTAGGACGGGCAAGAGGAAGGTGACGGAGGATAACACTGCATGGCTAGTACGTGACGCTAGGCCAGGTGGGCCGGTGGACGGTAGTGTCATACCGAGTTTTGGAGGGCACATAGCGGCACGCATTTGGGCTGGAGAGCCTGACAGGATTATGTTGAAGTGTCATAACCGGGAGAAGACGTGCAAGAAGCTTCAGGCATGGTACGCTAGTATGAGTTCCGATGTTCAGGGGATGATACAAAGCACTTGGATTGAGTCACTTGCTCGATATTATGTTTGATCATTTGGATCGGTAGTTGATATGTGCGTTTCTCGAGAGGTGGCAGCCGGATACAAACTCTTTCCACCTCCCTTTCGGAGAGATGAGTATCTTGCTCCACGATGTGAGTTCTATTCTCCATATCCCATCAGATGGGCAAATTACAGGTGACTTTGGTACATGGGATGAGGTGAAGAGTTCATGTGCGGAGCTATTTGGGATGGAGAGGAGCGCCTTTTTGAAGGCGCATTGGTCCGGTGGTGGTGTATTCATTGATTCTCTGATACAGAGATGTTCTGCTACTGATCGGAGTCCGACCCACCAGTTTCGAGGTTATATGCTGACCCTCCTTGGTGCCACTCTATTCGTTGATAAGAGTGGTAACCGAGTCCGTCCTTGCCCATTGTTGTTTCTGTCTTGTCACCCGAAGGATGTGAGTCGGTATTCTTGGGGTGCAGCTACATTAGCCTACTTATACAGGCAGTTGGGTGTAGCTAGTCGTGCTGATTCAGCACAGATATGTGGTTGCCTCACGCTTTTGCAAGCATGGATTTACGAGTATTTTCCTATGTTTCGGCCGAATCGCAGTAGGAGGATGGTTCCTGTAGGATCTGCTTCGGCACTTTGTTGGGTTGTTCGGCTTGAGAACAGGGGGATTGACCGCCTACTGATTATTCGACAGGCATTGGATCAGATGAATGCCATGCAGGTTGATTGGTTACCATATGGTATCTGTCCGGTATCGGCTTATCCACGGAGCACGTACTACGGGTGACTGCGATACTTGGATGTACAAAGAAGATGGGCAGAATCTGGAAAAACTATACGAATTGGGCTAACCAAACCCAACTCGCGATCAGTAAATATGACATTGGGGCTCACATGCTGCCCAAGTATATTACGAAGGCACTCCAACACCCAACGGTAACTCTGTGCAGTCTCATCCTTCACTATGGCATAAGCGATGATTGTTGGTACCACACCAACCAGCTCAATGAGGGGCATACCGTATCGATTCGTCTTATACGTTGAATCGATGCCAACTACCCAAGGATATGTGTGAAATGCGCTCGTAGCACCAGGATGAGACATGAATGCATGAGTAATAACTCCATCATCATCTCGTAATGACCATGACACATAGTTTTTCAACCTAGCAAGATGCAAAAAAATTTCAGCTGAAGTCCGCTCTTCACGCCCTTCCATCTTGTAAAAATACCTCTCGTTGTATATATGCTTTACCGTTTGGTGAAGATGCGGGTATGTCTCTGTTACAACAGCTTGAATGTTTCTCGGTGCCGTCTCAGCATCAGTCATTTGTCGAACCATCCTCCTAGCATCATCATCGAGCCCACTAGTCCGTCTATGGCCCTCCGGATATACTATGAACGTACGCGTGGTTGTGAAACCCATATTCACTTTCAGGAATCCACACAAGCCATTGCTGCCCCAAAACCAAGTTAATCCTAAATGGACATCCACAATACTTTGTCGATGTATTAGGTCGTTTCACCTTTCTCGGGTCTACCTTATCCCCCTTGTATCTCGTCCCCCGATAACATTTCAATTGGCAAACGTGGGGACCATTCGGATTCTTCTTATACGAATGAATAACCAATGTAAAGCCTATCGAAATTGCGATTTTATTAAGATGATCAGACGCCTCTTTTACCGAATTGAATCCATCACTTATCATAAACATATTATGATAATTAACCCCGTCTCCATCATTGCTCGAGTATGAAACCTATTAAAGACAATACAAGTAAAAATCCACCGATAAACTGAAAATAATAAAACTGCCAAATACTTGGACAGGCGCCCCAATAACACGCCCACTCCACTGGACAGGCGTCTAAAATAGGCGCCTGCACCAGAGGTCAAGCGTCTAAATTAAGCGCCTGACCAATGGTGCGCAGGCGCCTAATTTGGACGCCTCTCCAGTGGAATAGGCGTCTAAACTAGGCGCCTATTAATATTTTTAACCGAAAAAAAAATATTCATGCATTTTTAATACAAAATAATATTATTTACTTGAAGTTTTCATAATTTAAATAATTTATGTCTACTATATTACAACTACTCTAATATGCTAAAAATCTAAATATAACTACTCTAATATGATAAAAATGTAGATAAAATTCATATAATACATCATGTTTGTACTACATATGAACATAGTAAATTTTATCATGTACATTTTACATATATTCTACATTTCTACTCCATATGAACATTTCTACTTCATGTAAATATCATGAAAACATATTATTCAAAATTTACATGATGTATTAACCATGCTAAAACTACATATATTAAAAATTTAAAGCTATTGTAATTAAATAGAATATTAACCATGCTTTTAGGGAAAAAATATCAGACTAGCTAGTCAGGCGCCTAAAAAAGGCGGTTGACCAGTGGTCAGCGCCTAAAAAGGCGCCCGACCACTGGTCAACCGCTTTTTAGGCGCCCGACTGACTTGTCAATCGCCTTTTTAACGCGCCTTATTACTTCTACGACGAAAAATAACTTACATTGTATGCCATGAAGCCGGAGTTTCTTTTTCCTTCTTGGTCAAAGTCGGTCAAAGTTGGTCAACGCCGGTAAACACCTTGGTCAATGCCGGAATTTTTTTGAGAGAATGAAAGTGATTAAAATAGTGGGGTTGTGTGGAACACGGTAGGGATGGCAACGGGTCGGACTTGGACCGGATTATGCATAATCCGACTCCGACCCTACAAGAAGTCGGATTTTAAATCCGAGTCCGACTCCGACACCCGACTCTGAAAATCCGACTCTGATCCGACTTAAAATCCGAACATCCGACTCCGACTTAAAATCCGCACATCCGACTTAAAATCCGAACATCCGACTCCGGATCCGATCTGACTTATTTTTCCACCCATTTTTTATAATAGAAAAGTCTTCTATAATACAATAATCTAATCATTACAATTTTTTCTAATAATCATATGGAAATCTTATATAGTACTAATAATCTAAATATTACTATTATTTTTAACAATCATTTCTTCAATGTGAAAATCTTATATAATACAATTGGCTGAAAGTTGAAATTAGGTTATACATAAATATTACATTAACATAAATCAGAAAAAAGGATTAATTCACTTAAAGTCGGAGTCGGATGTCGGATTATTTTATGAGATCCGACTCCGACCCTCCTCCAACTCGGAGTCGGACTTTTTAAACAGAGTCGGATTCGGATTATTTTTTTGTCGGAGTCGACTCGGATTTTTTCCTTCGGATCGGAGCGGAGTAGGGTCGGATCCGGACTGGATTGCCATCCCTAGGAACACCTTTAGCATGTGATGTTTAAATAAGGAAAGGGAAAGATGAAAGGAGGGAGGGAGGGAAATACAACCCATGTACACAAATACAATAATACAGGGCGTTAACTGGAGATTTTAGGGCGGCATTTAGCAAAGCCCAAAAGGAATCTCAAGATGATGAAGTTAAATCATTCTAAAACCCTTCAGCAGCTCTTGTTGAACTACCTGAAGAACTCAGCTTCTCTGAAATCATCACAAGATTACCAGTAAATTTCGTAATTCGCTTCAAATCTGTGTCAACAACATGGAATTCCATGATCTCAACCCCAAATTTCATCAAATCCCATCATATTCAAAATCCATCTGTGCCCACAAGTTGTGTCTTCATTAAATCTGCTTATTATTTCTACATTCTTAATTATGGTAAATACGGTGAAAAGGGCTTAACTTTGGCTAAAAGTCTCATTTTATGATAATGGTGTTAATACTTTGTTGATTGGTTCATGTAATGGATTGATATAGTTTTGATTATTACTTTTTATATTTACAATCCAGTGATGGGTCAGTTTCTCCATGTGTTAGATCCTTTGGGGAATTTTCAAAGGAAATTGAATTATGGGTCTGGATTTGTTTTTGGTAAGGATGATAATGTGTTGTTCATTGGTGATCTTCACTCGAGGGAGAGGCCACCCGGAGTTCTAGGGTATTGCCTAGGGTTCTTGTGGTGGCAGTGGGCTTTCCTGTTGTCTTCTTGGTTGTTTAGCCTTGTACCCAGCCTATGAGCTGGTGTGTAGTAGTCTAGCAGGGGTTGGTCTTCGGGCCAATTATCTTTCCTAATAAAAAAATGGTGGTCTTCACTCTTCAGAGGAGGAGTTATGAGAATTTTGTGTATGTTTATTCATTAAGGTCAAAAGATTGGAAGAAAATCGACACGTTTGATGAATATGAATTTTCGATGTTCTTGGGTGGTAGAGGAGTTTTGGTCAATGAGACATTGCATTGGGTCACAACCCAAGTTTGAACATCGAATGCTAATTGTGTTTGTGGGTTTAATTTGGCTGTTGAGACCTTCAACAACGTGAGCATGCCCAAGGTGTATTTGGGTACTAATCAGTTTATGGATTTCATAGTGAGTGAGATGGGTGGGTCTTTGTGTGCTTGGGCCTTGGGCTGAAGATGTATTTGGAGGGGTAGAAATGTGGATGTTACTGCAATATGGGTGTCGGACTCGTGGACAAGCTCTTCAAGATTGACATGATGCTGAAGATGTATATGGAGGGGTAGAAATGTGGATGTTACTGCAATATGGGTGTCGGACTCATGGACAAGCTCTCGTTGATGAAGGTGTTGATCCGTTCATAGTAAGGTGCGTGCAAACCATGGCCCGTGTGATTCATGATTATTCTGTGATCTTTTTTACATTTTGGTTTTGAGAAATTTGCTACAGATTTTCTGATTTGCTTAAGCACTTTGTTCGGAATTCGCCCAAGATAAAAATAACATATAAGAACTCCCATATGAATCTGTTAAATTTTCCTATTTTCTTTTGATATTTGCAACTATTGCAAGAGCCAAATAGCATGTGTCTAGTGAAGTTATGAGCCTCTGCATGTAGGGAAACTCAGAAAGGAATTTGTGCATATTTTAGCGAATTTATTGGTATGTTATTCTAAGATAGCGAGTTCGAAATTATTTCTGGCATTCAGAGCCACTGAAATACATTTGAAGGGAAGATAGTGGAATCCTGATATTGGAGATTGTTATATTGCATTGAAGAAAGGATAATGGTTGGAAATCAGGACATCAAAAAACTGTGGTTGGAATTCATTGGGAAAATGACAAGAATATGATTGAAACTTGATAATGGTTGGAATAGACGAATAGTGCCATAGATTATGTTAGTCGCCTTTTCGTTGGCTTGGATTCTTACGTTAATGACTAACTTTTGTGTTGTCATTTGTCATTATCGTTTTGGTAGTTTTATGAGGTTGTTGCTCCGTATAATCTTTTTATATTTATGTTATTCGATTTTTATTTCAATTCTGATATCCATGTTAGACACTTTACACTGTTTTTGTTTTTGTTATCAAGAGGTAACTATACACTCTGTTTAAATGGGTGTCAGACACTATATTTTGGACCAAAAAAACATTTAAGAAATGACGGTGTCCAACATTTGAACACGTGCTCATGTCCGACAGTAGTACTCGAATATAAGAAACCAATACATTTAATAGCATGGAGAAATAACACAACTGTCAACAAGTGCTTATCTTTCTTTAAAGGATGAGCCAACTACCACCTGAGTGTATCCATCACAATTCACAGATCACACCTTCCCTAGCTAAAGCAGAAGGGAAGATATAGGAAAGAATGAAGCAAATGAGTGAGATATCAATGAGCACTAATGAACCTAGAATTGAAGATAATACCTTTCTGAAGATCCAGAAACCTCATCTGAGGATACATCAGGACCCAACTGCTTACTTAATCATGTCAGACTGCTAGAGCAAGCATAAATTCCCGAGCAAAAAATGAAGAAGAAGATGTTCTCAAGCAGCTAAGTGAGCTCCCTCATGATATACTAATGCACCAAATACTTGCTAGACTGCCCGTCAAATCGTTACTCTGATCCAAGTCAGTTTCCAAAGACTGGTACTCCACTGTCTCCTCTACTGAATTTGCTAACTTTCATTTTAAAACTCGTCTCTGTATGTATCATCCCTCTTCTCCTATAGAATGCCTGTGTATTCAATACTGTCTGTCTTTTCTACCTTCAATAAGAAGAAATTGTCTTTGATTATTGCTTAGTGAAATTAGAGCCTAATTTTGATTATAACAACCACACTGAACTTTGTTTAGTAGGCCTATGTACGGAACCACATTGCTTATCATTGCGGGACGTTTTCCGGCCTCCGCTTGTTTTCCTATAGATGTTGCACCTCTTGGGGATTCGTGTATGTTTCCTCTATTGGTGACTATAAGGTGGTCATAATAGTGGAATACTATGACACTCAAGAAATCAATGTGCTCGTTTTCTCGCTGCAGACTAAGGAATTGAAACAGATATATGACCATGGACTCGATCCCTGTTTCTGTTTAACCAAAACTAACCCGGAGTGTTGGTTAATGACACCCTATTTTAGATAATGGCAACAAGAGACCCAATTAAGAAGCATGTTGTTGTAGGTTTTGATTTGTCACTTGAGAAGTTTGATGAAATACTTGGTCGATCTTATTCCAAGGAATACAAGTTTTCATGATCACTTTCTATGTGTTATGGGAGGGTGCTTGTCCTTGTTTAGCTCAAACAATGCGCATGGAATCATATTTATCGATTTTGAATCCACCTGGAGAGGTGGAATGAATTACACTTTCCACTTACTCGACTTCATGGTCGTACTCTACCTTGGTGGGATTTACGAGGACTCGCAAGTCGTTCGTGATCCCAAAGACGTGGGAACTAGCTCTGGTTGATCTGAACTCATCCCCGAGAGAGTACTTTCCCCTTGTGACCTTTGAAGAAACTCAATCCTTACCTAGTCTGATTCCACCTTTTGTAGATTGAAGTTTGCAGGATGGTTAAGAACAGGTGAAGCACTCTATTATACTTGTTTTGTGCTAGCTATTTCTGTGGCATGATTTTTGTGTAGTCTCTGTTTTGCTGCTACAATAAGGATCTATAGCCTATCTGTGCAGTTAAGTTTTTTTTATCATCCCAAAGTTATCTAGGAATAATTCAAAGCTACTTTTCAAAAGTATTGTAGTATGCGTGACAGTGTGAGTCATGAAAATAAGAGGAAAAAGTAGATGAAGGTGGATTATAAGATTTACTACATAAATTTTTTAAAAGAAAATACTAAAAGTATTTCAGAAAAACAGTGTTATAAAGGTATTGATATAATATGGCAAATAAATGCAATGAAAAATATTCTATTAACATTCCCAATAGCTAACTTTAGCAAAAGAAGTAGTTGAGCCATGAAAAATTATCTTAAGATGCTACTACATCTGCCTCAAGTGATCATTTGGTCCATATTCCAATCAGAAAAGTGTGACAATAACAAAGATGAAAGGCAAAGACACCTTCCTGAAGAACTCATACTTGAGCACATCCTTCCATGGCTTCCCGTCAAAAGCGTAATTCAGTGCAAATTAGTTTCCAAAAATTGGTACTCTGCAATCTCTTCTCCCACTTTCATTCTTAATACTACAAAACAACCCATTAAGTTCCACCCCTCTTATCCCATTGAATGCTTGTTTATCCAATCTGGTAAAAGTTTCTACCTTTACTCTTGTGAAAATGATGATAATCTTACTAAAAGCAACTTGGTTAAATTAGAAGTTGAGTTTGATATTGATGAAAATGATGATATTGAACTAGTTGGATCTTGTAATGGATTAGTTTGTTTAGCTCAAACTTATGGAAAATACTTCTTTTTATTCAACCCTGCTACTAACAAATCCCAGAAATTCTATCCAGAAGATTATGGATCATTGAACCTTCCTGATTATCACATAAAACCCGATGTTACTTGGGGATTTGGGTATGTACCCTCTCTTAATGATTATAAAATTGTGAGAATAATTATGCGTTGGTATGGTGAGATGTGGACTGTTCACATATTCTCACTTAGGTCTAACAGGTGGAAAAAGCTTGATTGTGGTATTGAGGTTGAAGGTAATTTAGTGTGCAGATCAAAGTTAGTCAATGAGACTTTATATTGGATTATGGTATGTGACTGGGATGTGCCAATTTACAAGATTGTTGGGTTTGATTTGGAATTGGAGAAATTTCACATTTTTCATCACTTGGCTTTTAATTCCACAACCACTGATGTGTTATGTGTGATGGGTGGGTGTTTATCACTATGTACTTCCAACACTCGAAATGATGTGAAATTAGAGATTGTAGAATCTCCTGGAACTGGAAAGGTGGTTTCTGATGTTTTTACATGTGATCTGAGGCTGGGTCAACATCATCAGTTGATTGGGTTCACTAAGACAGGCAAGGTTTTTGTGGTTCATAACCATGATGCAACGCTAGGCTTCGTTGATCGATACTCGAAGCGAACACTTGTAAGGTTTGGATATGGGAGGAAACCAACTATTATTGAGAGTTATGTTTCGAGTCAGATTTTGCCTCTTCCGTTAACAGAGCTGCCCAATGCCTAAACACAGGTAGCTTTTATTTCTGTTTGCGTTTTGCATCTTTTCAAGTGTTATAAGTTTCAATCTGTGATGTTTTACCATCATCTTTATCATGATAACTAAACATTATGCTTAGATGTGTCGAAAATTAATCCGACCCAGAAAGTGGATTTGGACCAAAATTTTGCAACCTGAAATCTTATTTGACCTGAAGCCAAACATCTCGATGAACTTTGGACCAAACCCGACCTGTAAACATTGCAACTTATGTAATAGTATGAAAACCTTCCTAACCAAAACACCTTCAGTATTATTACTGTGAGATTTAACATGGTTTTTGTTGGAATTAAACATTATTTGTATTGTAGGGTTGTACTTAGACTATGAATGATTATGTTTATGTTTATTGAACACTGACCTAAAAGTAATTAACTCCAACCTGAAAATAATCCAAAGTGGAAATCTTTTGACAGGAACCCGACTTGAACAACCCGTTTGTCGAGATTATGCTAGCTTCACATTGTACATTATTGTATTGGTGATCAGTAGCAAATTAAATGTAGTCACTAAGTTGGGAATTTGGGATTTACTAAATCTGTTTGATGAATTCTCTTGCAAAGGGTCACATGAGCAGAAAACAGCTAGTTCTAATGTTTCTAACAGTTGATTTGGTGATGCAGGTGGCATGAAAAGTTTGGCACTGAGTAGAAATACTAAAGATTCATCCTACCTCTGTTTTAATCTATGGAACTTTTTGCTACTGGAGTATATCATCAACCACTATGACTCTTTGCTATGCAATGATCCATAAAGGAATTCCTAATGCTTGTAACTTTTTTTAGAACCTCTTTGTTATTACCTACGTAACTTTTTGCTATGTGATTGATCTATGTAACTTTTTGCTATATGATTGATCTATATAACTTTTTGCTATATGATTGATCTATATAACTTTTTGCTATATGATTGATCTATGTAACTTTTTGATATGTTATGATCAATGAAGGGGGAGAAGTGCCCCATTGATGTCGGAGATATGTATACAGTAACATATCAATTCAAGTGGCATTTTCATAATAAACACAAAGTAGTATACTATAGTACTCTCAAAAGTCTAAGATTATTTTTGGTAAGCATGACGTATTATTTATACTTTACTTTTTAACCCATGTATGGAAGTATCCAAGGAGGTAATAATGATGGAACTAGGGGTGTGCAAATGGTAGGGTTGGACCGGAATTTGGACCGGACCGGACCTGACCGGTCCGGTCCCCGGTCCGTCGAAAATCATGATTCCGGGTTTCCGGTCTGGTCCGGTCGAAACCTGGAAAATTCCGGTTCGGACCAGTGGACCGGAATTTCTATTTTTTTAGTAAAAAAAAAATAGTTTAAAGGTTAAAAAAGATTTCAAAGTTATAAAGTTAGAAAGCTAAAAACCTACTCTTTATTAACTTTAAGAACATTGTTGTTAGAATTATTAAATTTTAATGTATCTAATTTATAAATATGTATAAATCTAAATAAAAAAGATTTTTTTTAAATGCAGATTCCGGTCCAACATGTCCAAAACCGGACCGGACCGATTCCGGTTCAAAAAAATTTCAGATTCCGGTCCCGTCATGAACCAATTAAGAAGCATGTTGTTGTAGGTTTTTATTTATCACTTGAGAAGTTTGATGAAATACTTGGTCGATCTTATTCCAAGGAATACAAGTTTTCATGATCACTTTCTACGTGTTATGGGAGGGTGCTTGTCCTTGTTTACCTCGAACATGCGCTTGGAGTCATATTGAGAAGCTGAAGTATTCTTCAGCTTAGAGAGAGAAAATAGAAGAAAGATAATGAGAGAAGTAAGGAAATTTATTATTCTGACTCTCTTAGTACAGGAGGAGAGAGAGAGTATTTATACACTTTATTACATCCTACAAACTTGAAACTAACTCTCATTATTAAACTAACTTGTAACATCCCCCCTCAAGTAGGACTTGGGGGATTTGAAACAAGTCCTAGCTTGTTACACATAAAAGAATGTTGTTCAGCACCAAGAGGTTTGGTTAAAATATCAGCAAGTTGCAGAGCTGATTTCACATGAAGAATATTGATGAAGCCTGATTGAACATAATCTCTGATAAAATGACAATCCACCTTGAGATGTTTTGTGCGTTCTTGGAATACAGGATTCTCAGGTATGTACTTAGCAGCAATATTGTCACAGAATAAATTAATAGGTTGTTCAACAGAAACACCTAAATCAGATAATAGGCCTTCAAGCCAAATCAACTCACTGGTGGAATAACTCATGCTTCTGTATTCAGCTTCACAAGTACTCTTAGAGGTAGTTTTTTGGTTTTTAGTTTTCCAAGAAACCAAAGCATTGCCAAGAAACATAGCATAACCAGAGAGAGATTTTGCAGAAAAAGGGCAAGAACCCCAGTCAGCATCACAGTATGCTTTAAGATTTAGATCAGAAGAAGAAGGAAAGAAAATCCCAAGATTGATAGAGCCCTTCAAATATCTCAATATATGCAAGGCAGCTTGTAAATGAGATTGAGCAGGAGATTGAAGAAACTGACTCAACTGCTGAACACTATAGGATATGTCAGGCCTGGTCATATTGAGATATTATAATTTGCCAATAATTCTTCTGTATGTCTCAGGATCATGAAGAGGAGGACTATCTTCAACACTCAATTGATGATTCTTCTGAAGAGGAAAGGAAGCAGGCTTGCAATCAAGCATATCATTATCCTTGAGAAGATCCAAAATATACTTCCTTTGATGCAAAAGAATTCCAGAAGTATTTCTTGATACTTCAATGCCTAAGAAGTATTTTAGGCAACCAAGATCCTTAATTGTGAACATCTCATGTAATGACTGTTTTATGGCAGCCATTTCAATAGAAGAATTACCTGTAATAAGTAAATCATCTACATATGCAACAACAGCAGTAAAGGCATCAACAGGACCTTTTTTAATGAAGAGAGAATAGTCTTGAGTAGATTGAACATAGCCTAAACTCAAGAGATGTTTGCTAAGTTCAACATTCCACTGTTTGGCAGCTTGCCTAAGACCATATAAGGATCACTTTAGTTTACATACCAAGCCAGGAGAAGCCTTAGAATACCCTTGAGGAGGTTGCATATAAATTTCTTCATCAACATAGCCATGAAGAAACGCGTTATTGATGTCCAATTGGTGAATATCCCACTGCCTAGCAGCAGCAATAGTTATAAGAACTCTAACAGTAGTGAACTTAGCCACATGGCTAAAAGTGTGTTTAAAATCTTTACCCTTAATTTGTTTATCACCACGAGCAACCAATCTAGCTTTACAACGTTCTACAGTGCCATCAGGGTTAAATTTAGTCTTGAAAACTCATTTAGAACCAATGGCCTTCTTATCATGAGGTAAAGGAGTAAGCTCCCAAGTATCATTTTTCTCTAAGGCATCAATTTCTTGCTGCATAGCATGAATCCATTGAGGATCATTTTTAGCCTGTTCATAGGAACTTGGTTCAGATGTGTTAAGGACAGTAGCTAAGGAAGCTACTGAGGTAGTGTCTAAAAAAGAAAGAGAAGGCTGAACTAAAGCATGAAAAGCTGATGAAGTTTTTGTAGTAAGAAAATCATTGTATTTTGTAGGAAAATTAGAAGTTCTTGTAGATTTCCTAAGTGGAAGAGTAGGAGAAATAATTTGTGGAGAAATTGGAGTAGTAGAATCTGAGGATGAAGGTGAATGAGAAGAAACATGAGGAGAAATAGAAATAGGAGATGTAGGACGATCATTAGAAAGAGAAAGATTATAATGTGAGGATATAGGAGAAGAAGTAGAAAAAAGAGGTGAATCATCAGGAGCAAAAGCAGGATTCACTAAAGGGAAAGAATGTGAAGTATTTTCAGGAGGAGGAGAATGGAATGGAAAAATATTTTCCTTAAACATAACATCTCGGCTAAGGAAAATTTTGTGAGTGTCTAAAATCATAAAGCTTGTATCCTTTTTGAGCATAAGGATACCCAAGCAAAATGCACTTTTTAGCCCTTGGTGCAAGCTTATCATGAGTTTTGCAAGCAGCATAACATAAGCAACCCATAACTCTCAAATGAGCATATGAAGGAGGTTGTTTGAACAAAATTTCAGATGGTGTTTTCCAACCAATAACAGAACTGGGCATCAGATTAATAAGGTAAGTAGCAGTCAAAAGACATTCTCCCCAAAATTTCACAAGAAGATTAGCATGAAATCTCATGGAACGAGCAGTTTCAAGCAAGTGTCTGTGCTTGCATTCTACTCGTCCATTCTGTTGAGGAAGGACAGGAAGGCTTTTCTCATGAACTATACCTTTAGAAAAAAACAAAGTATGACATGTTTCTTGAACAATTTCAGTCCCATTATCACTTCTAATATGCTTGACAGTAACATGAAATTGGTTTTCAACATAGGCCAAGAAAGAAGTGATAATATGGGGAACTTGCTGCTTGGAAGGTAATAAATGTGTCCATGTAGTTCTAGAATGATCATCTAGAATAGTAAGGAAATATCTAGCCCCAGTCAAGGTAGGAGTTTGATAAGGACCCCATATAGGTCAATGTGAATTAATTCAAAATAAGTAGATGCAATGGATGTTGAAACAGAAAATGGCAACATATCAATTCAAGTGGCATTTTCATAATAAACACAAAGTAGTATACTATAGTACTCTCAAAAGTCTAAGATTATTTTTGGTAAGCATGACGTATTATTTATACTTTACTTTTTAACCCATGTATGGAAGTATCCAAGGAGGTAATAATGATGGAACTAGGGGTGTGCAAATGGTAGGGTTGGACCGGAATTTGGACCGGACCGGACCGGACCGGACCTGACCGGTCCGGTCCCCGGTCCGCCGAAAATCATTATTCCGGGTTTTCGGTCTGGTCCGGTCCAAACCCGGAAAATTCCGGTCCGGACCGGTGGACCGGAATTTCTATTTTTTTAGTAAAAAAAAATAGTTTAAAGGTTAAAAAAGATTTCAAAGTTATAAAGTTAGAAAGCTAAAAACCTACTCTTTATTAACTTTAAGAACATTGTTGTTAGAATTATTAAATTTTAATGTATCTAATTTATAAATATGTATAAATCTAAATAAAAAAGATTTTTTTTTTAAATGCAGATTCCGGTCCAACATGTCCAAAACCGGACTAGACCGATTCCGGTTCAAAAAAATTTCAGATTCCGGTCCCGTCATGAACCGATGCACACCCCTAGATGGAACTATAACAAGAATAAAATTATGTTGTAAGCTAGTATAATCTATGATATCACTCCGGTGGAAGAGAGGATGATCATCTACAAGAAGAGAAGATCATTTAGTATCATAATCTCATAATATAACATAATTTTATTCTTGTCATAACTCTTTACTGTTCAAACCAATACCATATTCTTTGTGATTGCCATGTTGCAAAAGAAACCTGGACTTTGAATACAATTCTTGTCCAAACAATTCTATCCTGCCTACCATGTGAAATGGATCATTAAACACATCTTGCTCTTTCATAGCAAGGATGGAGCAAATAATAACCGTCTAGAAGATTTCATTATTCTGTTGCTCCATAGGAATGATAGAACTAAAGTATCACAATGGTCCGACAATTGATTAACACTAATATTCAACAACTTCAAAGTTTAAAAGGTCAACAACAGAGCAACGATAGATCTCCAATTTGATGGCGCAAGGAACAAACAACCAGATTGTATCACCCTTTTCATTGATTCCACTAACCTTGTTCTGTTTTTACAAAAGAAAATGTCGGCGGATATCAATCTATCATGGACTATTGCTCACATTATAGAGTTAGCCCAAGATTTTGATTGGTGTATGGTTAATTGGTTATCAAAGTTGAGAGAGCTATGTTCAACAAGCTCATTCCATAGCGAAGTGTTGCGTGGACAGCATGCTTAATATTTTGTTGTAATAGCTGTAGTATTTTAAAACTTTGTAAAAAAAAAAGCCTCTTTAGTGTTCTATTCTCCCATCCATAAGGATCCTCAATATTTCCCACTTCTTGCAAAGGAATTCTCATTACCTGAAAAAATGCACAATCTAAACATAACAAATAATAATATTTTATTTCTTAAAATTAATATTTTGATAGGTTGTATAATATAATATAAGTGGATCTATTTCATAGGATATATCGAGTATTCTATGTAATTTAATATTCTTAGGTTGTTTATTATATAAATTATGTTGTTTCAATTTTAAGCTAAAAAAACTTGTATAGACTCGATTTACAATAACTTATTGTGCATCGGGTATCGTTGGGTATCGTTTGATGATATAGTAAGTTTTCATCTGATATAGTCAGTTTTTGTATGATATAATCACCTTTTTTTTTAAAGGAAAGAAAAACTAGGGAGGCCTCCAGGAAGAAGGCCACCCTAAATCATCCTGACGGATGATTACAGAAAAAGAAACATCAGGAGACTCAAACCAATATGACAACGCATTCGCCATATGTCCTCGATGAGCCATCCAATCCGCTGCACAGTTCGCTTCCCGCACCACATGATCAACATGCACTTCCTTAAACTTCTTCAGATCTTCTTCTGCATCATTAATTAAACCGTTAATAGTCCAAGGAATCTTCCATAATTTTTTGATAGATTGAATAACTGAGAGGTTATCCCCTTCAATATAAATCTTTTCAATACCCAAAGAAAGGGCCCCCCTAATACCTTCCCGGAGACCCCAAAAAGAATAGAAAACATTGGATCTAGAGATTTGGCCCCACTCAGACAAACATCACCTGCACTATTCCTAATAACAAAACCAAAAGAAGTACTACCATCATTTAGCTTAGAGCCATCAAAATTTAGTTTAAAAAACCCAATAGGAGGCGGCAACCAAGCTGCCTTTAACCTCCGGTTGTGAATTTGACTAACCTTGGCCTCACTATCTAACTTGTTCAAAACCCAATCTCCCCCCCCCAATTTTTAATATACACTTTAATCATTTCACTAATTTTTCTCAGAGAACTAGATTATTCCCTAAAAATAATACTATTCCTAGCAAACCAGACAAACCACCAACTAACAGCAAAAACTTCTAAATGATGAGAATAACACTTTTTCCTAATTTCAAATAAGAAATTTTTAAAGGAATTCACACCAACATTCCACTTAGGAAGAGGAATACTAATATTAGCCTCTACCAATAAGCTCAAAACATCTACAAAGAACGGGCAATCATAAAAAAGATGAGAAGTGTCTTCAGAATGATGATTACAAAAAACACACTCTAAGGGAAGAAAGACATAACTCATTTCTAACCTTTTCTTAGTAGGCAAACCATCATTATAAATTTTCCATTAAAAAAAAATTATTTTAGGAGGGACTTTAAGCTTCCAAATCCAACCAAAATTATAATCTATCAGCGAACTTAAATCAATACCTTGAATTAAAACCACTCCTGATTTAACTGTATATTCCCCATCTGCAGATAGACCCCAAAAAAGAGTATCTTGGGAAGGATTACTAGGGATGAAAACTTGGAGAATAGAATTAATAACCCTAGTGGGCACATATAGAGACAATAGATCTACATCCCAATTGCCAGACTCAGAAATAAAATAGCTTACTTTGAACTGAGCGGAGTCCGGAGTAGGGTTATAATCCCTTGTCAAAGGAAAAGGAAACACCCAACTATCATACCAGAAAGAAATAGCCTCCCCATTACCAAAAGACCATCTCAGCCCCTTACGAAACACACCCCGCAAAGCCATCAATTTCCTTCACTGCCAAGAAACATTAGTCTTTGTAACATAAGAAAAGAGATCATCATGCTTTAGATACTCTTTTGTTACTAGTTTGACCCATAAATTCTCAGGAGATTTAAGAATTTTCCAAAGCAGTTTAAATTGAAGAGCCATATTATTAGATTTTGCTTTACGAAGACCAAGACCACCAAACTTTTTAGGGAGGCAAATCTTATCCCATCCTATTATATTAGGAGATTTGGAATCAGGGACTTTATTCCAAAAGAAATTCCTATAACATTTATCTAAAGAAGTATGAATAGCATGAGGGAGAAAAAAGCTCTGCATTTGATAATTAGCTTTAGTAGCTAGATTTGATTGAATCAACACAGTACGACCCGCTTGAGATAAAGCATTTGCCTTCCATTTCCCTAATTGAGAGGAAAGTTTTTCTTGGATATCCAAAAACGTATCATTAGTAATTTTACCACTAATGATAGGGCATCCTAAATAATTTCCTAAAGAAAAAGTAGCTTGCATTTGGAGAATATAAGCAAAATCCCCCACTAACTGCGGATTAGTATTTTGAGAACATTGAAAAGCTGATCTATTATAGTTAACCAATTGACCCGACATGGAACATTATTTATTGAGAATGTTTTCAATAATATGACCACTTTCAATAGAAGCTTTTGCAAAAATCATCGTATCATCAGCCAAAGTTAAAAAAGGAATCTTCATCCTAGAATGCCCTAAAGTAACTCCAATGACTCGGGAATCACTGATGCTGGCTTTTTGAAGCTACCTAGCTAATAGCTCTGCACACAAAATAAAAATATAAGGGGATAAAGGATCTCCTTGTCGGATTCCTCTAGATGGGAGAAAAGTATCCCCTGGGATCCCATTAACTAGAACTGAAAAAGACACAGTTGTAATGCACTGTTTCAACCATTCAATCCATTTCTGACAAAATCCTAACTTTTCAAACGTAGCAAAAATAAAATTCCACTCAAGTCTATTATAAGCTTTCTCCATATCTAGTTTAATAGCAAGCCAACCTTGAAGTCCTTTTTTATTTTTAAAAGAATGAAAAACTTCATGAGCTAATAATATATTATCCTGAATAAGTCTTTCAGGGACAAAAGCACCCTGAAGCGGATGCACAATTTTCCCCATAACTACACACAGTCTATTTGCCATTATTTTTGATATAATCTTATAAATAGTAGAGCAAAGACTAATGGGTCTAAAGTGGTTAGGATTAGAAGGCGAATCTATTTTAGGAATTAGAGTTATAAATGTGTGATTGATTTCTTTTAAAATTTTGCCCGAATGGAAAAAGGCTTTCACCGCTCTAAAGACAGATTTACCTACTAGAGTCCAATATTTTTGGAAAAAGAAAGGCGGATATCCATCCGGACCCGGGGATTTATCTGGAGCTAAGTTAAAAACAGCCTCTTTAACTTCCTCAATTGTAATATCTCGGCATAAAAAATTATTATCCTCTTGTGAGATTATTGATTCCATTAACTCAAAATCCTTATGAAAATCAAATTCACAAGCAGGATTTGATTTAAATCTATCACAGAAAGCCTTAGAGATACATTCCTCTATTAATTCTGTATGAGTAATAGGATTATCAGACGCATCATTAATAGAAGAGATGAGATTACGATTTTTCCTAATCGTAGCACAAGCATGATAATATTTAGTATTTGCATCTCCCTACTTAATATGGTTTGATTTAGCTTTAGTTTTTCAATATGTTTCTTGAAAATCAAGTAATTTTATTTGTTTTGCAAGAAGAACATCTTGGGTACTAATAAGATTAGGACAATCATTTTTTATTAAGAGTTTATTTTGCACAATTCTGATCTTTTCCTCAACCAACCTTAATTGTCTAAAGATATTACCAAAACGAGTTTGGGCCCATTTTTTAGCATTTTCTTTCAATAACTTACACTTTCTAGTTAGACAATACATATTAGAACCATCAAATCTAGTACTCCAAGATTTCTTCACTAATATATCAAAATCCTTTCTAGTTGTCCATATTTTATCAAACTTAAACGGCGGGGCTTTCAAAACATTAATCATTTTTAAGTTTAAAGACATCGGACAATGATCAGACGAAGAAAAAGTATGATAAAGAAGTTTTTTGTCTGAAAACATACTTAGCCATTCAATACTAACTTGCTCCTTTATCTAGCCTCTCCATAATATTATTTGGACCATGTCTCTTTTTTCGCCAAGTATAACAATCTCCTTTATAAGGTAATTCTACACAATTGACTGACGAATACAAGAAATTCATAAAAAATAACCTTGAAAATTTAAACTTAGCTCCTCCTACTTTATCTAGGTGAGAGCTTAATTCGTTAAAGTCTCCTAAAATTACATAAGGAATTGTAAGAGTATTGATATACTGTATAATTTCCTCCCAAAATTCATATTTATGGATATAATTAGGAGGGGCATACACAAAAATAATAAAAAAAATGCAAATTAGAAGACATAATGTTAACTTCACAAGTTATAAAACGATCACATTTTTTAACAATAGATAAAGTAAACGGGTTACTTGCATTAACTTTCCAAAACAACCAAATACCACCTGCTTTTCCCATGGAAGGGAGAAAATCACTATGTGTGAAACCACAGTGCCTAACACAACTCTCCGAAGGAGGATTAGGAACTTTAGTTTCACACAGCATCATAATCTGAGTCTTATTACATTTACAAAAATCTCTAACTTCTTCCATGATCAAGGGTCTTTTACACCCTCTTACATTCCAAAAACTAACATTCATAAAAAACAGGTGGTAAGAACTACATTAACTGACTTAATTCCTGCCCCTCTTCAGGCTTGAAGAGGATGATGAATCTTGCTCAACACTATTCTTCCTTCTCTTAGTAGAACTAGAATGGGAATCCTGACCAACTAGGCTAGTTCCTTCAACCCCCATCCCTTCAATATGCTTAATTATGGAAGTCTCATAATTGATTGAATGAAATGAGTTATCTGGTTGAGATAGATAATCATCTAGCATCTCATCATCATACAATTCATCCACAATGTAGGTATCATCTTCCACATCAGACTTACCTAGTATATCATCATAAAATACATCATCACCAGGTAACTCATCATTACCAACAGCAGGCAAATATGCAGTAGCAAACAGATCCTCAGGGTATACAACCCTGAGAGGGACTGGTGAAATCAACTCATCATGGACAATGGGAGGAGGGAGGATCATAACATTAGTTACCTGTTAGGGCACATCAGAGTGCACAACCAACTGGGAGGATACCAAACTAGCAGCAGAGGGCAAAATAGGAGCTTCAGCCTTAAAATAAAGCTCATCATCAGAGGAGGAGTCTACTTCTATAGCAGGAGCTAGGGAAGCAATTCCTTTACCTTTCTCAGCCTTTTTAGGCAATGACATAGCAGCAACCTGAGAATGAGGCTTAGCAGCAGCTTCATTGATCACAATACCTTTCTCTTTTCTAGGAACATCAGACCCACCATAGAATTTTACAGGAAATTTTTTCTTATAAGCACTAGAATTAACACCAGAAACATGAACAAATTTAGGTCTAGCAACATGTCTAGGCCTTGCCTCTACTACATTAGCTGGCTCAGCTGTGGTAGAAGGCTGGGCTTGCCTAGTTGCATTGCCTAAGAAATCAGCAAGCCATTTCCTTTTTGGATGTTTCAGAATTTTCACCTTCAACTCATTCTTAGGAGGACCCAGAAGCCCACAACTTTCAATAACATGTTCTTCACAGCCACAAAAGGAGCAACCAGTTGAGAAATCTTCATACCATGCATATTAAATAACTAGAAGTAATACCACTAACACGAATGATTTCAGCATACTCATGCAAAGTTTTAGTAATATCAACCCTTATACATGCACAAATCTGATCTTATGCCTAAGCAAAGACCTTGAATCAAGCTTAACAAGAGACCCAACATGATTACTAGCCAGCAGATTAGCTACAGAATCAAAATTCAATAATTCAGTTGGTAATCTTGGAATTCTAACCCACAAATCAACCCACTGAATTGATTCCAAATAAGGGTCAAAGAAAGCCCTCCATGGATACACCACAAATAATTCACCATGAACATGCCAGGGTCTTTCAGCCAGACTAGAAAAAGATCACCAGGATTAGCAAACTTAATTAAAACCCATCCATTACCCATTTCAAGATAAAATATATCCCCTTTGCAGAATTTCCAATCAGCCTTAGTTCTTGCTATAATAGTTCTAAAATCAACAGGTTCCCCTAACATCTTACCAACAAGATAAGATTTCGACAAATCTTCAATATCAGACTTAACTTGGGCTAGGTCATCTAAATTAATGACCTCAGGAAAAGAAGGAAGACCAGAAGGGTCAACACTTTGATTATTAGCATGAGTAGGAATAGAACTAGAATTAGGAGACTCACTTACAGCAGGATTACCCACTGGAACAGATGAAGAATTAGCCTCAGGGACCACAGTTCAAGGATAGCATCCTTAAACGATTTCACAGTAGGCATATTCTCAAAAAACACCAAACTCTCACAATATTGAAATGACTTAATAATGTACCAGATTTTACCAGAGACAAGAAATGTAAGGAAATTAATATGGAAGTGTAGAAAATATACCTGATGCTGAAGACTTATATAGTACTCAATTTTAGGGCAAATCTCAAAGAAAGAGAGAGAAAAAAGAGATTGAATGAATCATCTCTTCGCATTTAATGATGTAGTACCATTAATGGACGCAAATCCAATACCCACAAGAAAACTCTGCAACTCCTTTCCACAAAGAGCCACGCAAGTCGAAATGATGAACATCCCACTAAAAGAATTGAAGATAATCGCACACCAAAGGGAAATTAAATGACCTTTCCCATCAACTACCCGAAAAAACCTAACCCTAGATTTAAACTTGTACTTAAATCTCAAAAATTGAAGCTACCTAATCCATTTTAAAGCCCCATTCGCTGGATTAGTAATGATGAAAACCAAAACAACACCTTTCTTAGGCTTATAGCCCTGCCAAAATATAGCATTAATTCTAACCACTCTACTTAATTTTTCAGTTCTAGTCCCTAAAAATTGAAAGAGAGGTTTTGATTTTACCATTAATTTGGTTAACTCAACTGACAAAGGAGAAATTATCAACAAAAGGACAATTACGAAGCGAAATTTCATGGAAGGCTGAGGCTAAATTGCATGATTCGAAGGGATTTGGGATTTTTTCGGGACTTTAGGGCTAGGTTTTTTATCGGAATTGGGGGTGGAAGTCTTTAGGCTAGATTTTCTCTCTCTTGCTTTCTCTCTCATCTTTTTTTGGGTTCTCTCCTATAATCACCTTTTGTATAGTCAGTTTTGTATGATATAATAGGTTTTCTGATATAGTCAGTTTTCAATTGATATAGCTGATTTTTCCTGATATAGTCCGTTTTTATATGATACATTCAATTTGGATTCACAATAAATTATCGTAAACCCAGCCCACCCCATACCTTCTAATTTTATGCTACACTCTCTATGCTCCCAAAGTGAGTAAGGGCCTAGTCTCCCCAGCTTATTTTCAGTTTAGTTCAGTTCAGTTCAGTTTAATTCAGTTCAGAACCTAAATTATTATCATTACTGTTAATTAGTTATAATTTAATTCAGTTCAGTTCAGTTTAGTTCAATTTAGTTCAGTTCAGTTTAATTCAGTTTAGTTATTTTATGCCAAAGAGAACATGTCCTAAGTGAGTAACCAAAGTCCATAACCACATCCGGGTCTAGTACGTGAAAAAACCCGGTAGCTTCAAAGTACCAAGACGCTCCCAACTGGTTAGAAAAATAGCCGTTAAAAATACTCAAAATCAAAAAGTATTCATAATCAAACGGCTGATATTCATTAACAATTCAAAAACTTTAAATTCCCTCCTTCAAATTTACACACATTTTCTGACCGTTTGAGATTTCGCTACCTTCATCCTCTCTTTCTCTCTCCTCTTCCTCTCATTCGCAACGCTCTCTCTCTCCTAAAATTTCGAATCAAACTTAGTTCGACGAAAATGATTGGTAAGTCGACTAAATTTCTCTATTAAATGTATAATTAAATTAGGTTTTCTTTCCTTATTTCTTCGATTAATTGGTTTCTGATGTAATCTTTCTACTTGATTTGATGATTTTCGTTTTGTTATTCGAGTGAAACCCTAGAATTACTGTAAAATTGTTGAAATAAGGTGTGTGGTAGTAATTGATTGTGTTTCTCTTTGTTCTTGATAATTTAGGGATTTTGATTCGATGTTGTTTAGTTCTTGAACTACACAGTCTTCTCCGTTATAGATTTTGTTTGGTTAATTTGAAATTAAACAGAATTTATAACTAAAGAATTTGACATTAGCGCTGATTTTAGAAATTTTCTTCCATTTCCAGAAAACGTGGAAGAAAGTGCAAATTCTCCTGATGTGAGTCAATTTTCAAATGAATCCGAAGCGGTATCGGTTGATGAAGAGCCTAAGCTTCCAATTTTAAAGAAAATCGGCGATATTAGCGACAAGATTCAGGTGAATTTAATGTGATTAACCTTGATTTTTTTTGCTTTAGCTTGATTACAGATGATGAACTTATTATGTTTTTGTTTTGTAAGATTTTGAGGAAAGAGCATACTACTCTATCCAACGAGGTAAAAGATATAACGAGAAATCAATTTCCTGGCTATGAAGTTCTGAATACTCTTCAGCACCTTAGTATGTTACCCTTATTCTTTCGTACTTCGCTTCTTCGAGTATCGGATTGTTTCTGCTGCTTCAACTTTTTTATATGGGTTGTAATTGTTGTTATTAGGTGAGGAGCATGAGATTTTGAAGAAAAAGTACATAGAAGAGTCTGCCCTATTGAAGAATAAGTATCTTGATGAATATGCTGAAAGAAAAAGGCTTTACAATGAAGTTATTGAGCTTAAAGGCAATATTAGGGTGTTCTGTAGATGTAGGCCATTGAACCAACAGGAACTCGCAAATGGGTCGAATTCGATTGTTGAAATTCCCCCATCCCAAGACCATGAATTGAGTATAGCCTGTGCTGATTCTTCGAAAAAACAGTTCAAATTTGACCATGTATTTGGGCCTCATGCTGAACAAGGTAACCTGATCACTTTGATTTTAGTGTAGCTTGTTGGGTAGCATGTTTTTGGTGTTTCTCTGAAATTGATTTTGGATATGCAGAGGAGGTTTTTGCACAAACATCTCCAATTGTCACCTCTGTTTTGGATGGCTACAATGTTTGCATTTTCGCCTATGGACAAACTGGAACAGGAAAGACTTTTACCATGGAAGGGACACCTGATAACAGAGGAGTTAACTATAGAACTCTGGAGGAGTTATTCAGGATCGCTAATCAGAGAAGTGGTACCATGAGATATGAGCTGTTTGTCAGCATGTTGGAGGTTTACAATGAAAAAATAAGGGACCTCTTGGTAGAGAATACCAGTGAACCACCTAAAAAGTAAGTGATTCTTAGTTGGATCCTAATAATCTTGAATCTTCCTATGTAAAATGTCTTGTCATAAGCATGGAATTTTTCATTATCAAAAGCTGGTGAATGCCGCGTTTTATGTATTGTCCCAGTTCCGGCATAGTCTTTCATCTTTTGTTCTTTTTTTCTTCATATGCCTTACAGCCTAAAAAACGAAATTATTTTTCCCTGATCATACATGCTGTCTAAGCAAATTGTAGGTCAAATATGCAGAAATGTTCATGTGGATATTACTGGAATTTTAGCAAAAGTACTTGTGATTTGTGAGCAGCAATTTACTTGTTGCCTTGTCGGTATCTTTTACTCTTTTGCTTTGTAGATATCTTTTCTTATAGTGGCATGAATAACGAGACTGTTTAATTATCCAAGCTGTATATAACTATCTATCGAAAGTATGTGGACATTGCATGTTTCACATATATGTTTAGTACCTGAATTGCTTCCTATACTTCTGTTGCTTCTCTCTGCTTTTTTGGCCAGTGGTTTCGTTTCAGCACATTTTGTCTTTTGCACCTTTTCATCCGTTGTCCATAAACTAATGTATGTTTTTATACAATTGCCAAGCTGTGAAAGCACTATAACTCTGGGCTGTCCCTTTTGACTCATCCTTGGCCTATCCAAAAAACATATTTTTGATGTCAAATGACTTATAGCAAGTATAGGACTCTGAGTGGCTTGCCTTTTGTTACCTTGAGGGGTCTGTCTATGTTCATGTCTTTCTTCTTGATTGAATTAGTTGTAAACTCGAAGTTGTTGATTATATTGCTGTGAGCTTAAGTAAATTATGCAATCATATCTTTTGTATGGAAGGCTCACTTATTGAGGTATTGAATGGTGTGCTTTTGATCATTCAGGCTGGAGATAAAACAAGCTCCAGAGGGCACACAAGAAATCCCTGGACTTGTTGAAGCTCGTGCTTATGGTACAGATGAAGTATGGGAATTACTCAAGACTGGGAGCCGAGTTAGATCTGTTGGATCAACCAATGCAAATGAATTCAGTAGCCGTTCCCATTGGTAATATTCTCTGATATTGTTGAATTTTATGTTTTCACTGCCAATCACGATGTATATCGCTCTGCTTGCACTGTGAGTGTCAGAGTTTGGACTCCCATGTTTGCATCAAATAATACAAATGTTTGACATAGGTTGAATGGTGTGAATGGGAATTTTTGACAACATCCGTTGGCCCATTCCATTACTGTGATATTGATAAACTTTGATGTGCTTGTAGCCTGCTGCGGGTTACGGTGAAAGGAGAAAATTTAGTAAATGGACAAAGGACAAAGAGCAACCTTTGGTTGGTAGACTTGGCTGGAAGTGAGCGTGTAGGGAGGATTGAGGTTGAAGGTGAAAGACTGAAGGAATCTCAGTTCATTAACAAATCTCTCTCAGCTCTCGGTGATGTTATCTCTGCCCTTGCAACTAAAACAGCCCATGTTCCATACAGGTCGGACATGTTTCGATAAGCAGATATTTTAAGACATTCAGCATTTTCAGGACTTCCTCAACCTAATTTAATTGTTTTGTTAATTTTCAGAAATTCGAAGCTCACTCACATGCTGCAGAGCTCTCTTGGTAAGAAATTCCTTGAAAGTTAACCTAGTAATTAGCTCTCCATTGCTGAAGTAGGATCACATTGCAACAAGGATTTATTGAACTCAGATATGCCTTTTCCATCTGTTCTCATTATCACATTTAAATTTAATGGCAATGCAGGCGGCGATTGCAAGACTCTGATGTTCGTCCAGATTAGCCCTAGTGATGCAGACCTGGGGGAGACTCTATGCTCACTGAACTTTGCTAGTCGAGTCAAGGGAATTGAATATGGTCCAGCTCGCAAGCAAGCAGATTTCTCTGAGCTCCTTAAGTATAAGCATCTGGTATGTTTCTTGAGTCATGTAGCTCAATGTTATACTTCTTTTTGTCTGTAGCTTATGCTTGTAAATTGTAACAGGCTGAAAAGTTGAAACATGATGAAAAGGAAACAAAGAAACTGCAGGATAGTGTACAATCTTTGCAGCTAAGGCTTTCTGCCAGAGAGCATATCTGTAGAAGTCTTCAGGAGAAGGTAGCATCTTTTTAGCAATATGTTTGTTGTTTATGGTGATGTATGTGTGTATGTTTAATGTAAACATATATTAACAGGTGCGAGAGCTTGAGAACCAACTAGGTGAAGAGAGGAAAACTAGACAGAAACAAGAAAATAGAGCTGTTGCTGCTGCTAATACTATCAGACAACCAAGACAGGCACCAAAGACAACAACAGAAAAGAAGCCTCCTTTAGGTCCTTCAAACATGAGGATGCCACTGAGAAAAATTTCTAATTTCATGCCCCCACCATCGGCGCCTGTTCAGGCCAAGAAAAATCCTAATTTCCATTCTCGTCTCCCAAGTTCACAGTCTTCACACAATTATGGTGATGAAAACATTGGATCAAATACAAGAGGCATTCGAGGGCCACGAAGGATTTCCTTTGCTGTGAGACCATCCTCTGAACCGATGGCAGCATCTTTACAGCCAAAGAGAAGGGTCTCCATTGCAACATTTCGTCCTGATTCAAGCTTGCAAATGGGCACCCCTATGAGCTCACTGTCAAAACGCGAGAGTGCATTACCAAGGCCCTTGTTTTTTAGGGAGACGTCAAAGGTAAGGCGGTTTTCAAAGGTATTTTCACCTCTGCTAGAAACAAGGGCCGTGGCTAGTTCCTCGATGGAAGCAACACCGAAAAGTAGTAGAAGGTTTATGGCAAGCCCTCCTACCCAACAGGCTGGTCCATGGAGACCAAAGCACCCAACTGTTGTTGCCCTGCAGAAAAAGCCGGTTGTTTGGAGCCCTCTGAAGTTTCGAGGCATGAAAAATGTCCGAAGATCTATAGTATGATGTGAAAATATAGATTTCTATCACCTACATATCCTTGGGTCTTCCAATCAGTAGGCTGTACTTAGTGAGAAAGTGATGCAAAGAGTTTTTTCTAACATCAGTTTGATGTTATGATATCTTTTTCTATCTTGCAATATGTGTATGTGTAGGTTTGGTTGATTTCAAAATAGTTTAGTTACTGTAAAGGGAACTGATTCATGCCATTATTTAATACTGTGACTGTCAGTTCATGCATGCTAATTGCCAAACGAGGAGTATTTGATCACTGATCATCGCCTTAAATCAACTCCCGTAATTTTAGTCGCTATCTACTTTGAACTCGTTTGATCCCAATTTCCAGCATTCCTTTTTTCTCATTATTTTATATCTTTCGTTTTCTACATGTATAAAAATTTAGAATAAGTAAGATTCATTTTTTTTTTTATCACTGTTAAAAAAAATCCCAAATACAATCCTACAACATCATTGGATTGACTTTCATCCTGTTAAGTTTAGTTCAATTTCCGTCATCCTTCTCATTCATCAATCAAGTATATTTATACATCCTAAGTTAGAGTTATACTTCATCACAAATTAGGAATAACAGACCTATTCCTAATAAATAACATAATTAGAGTCCTAACACCCTCCATCAAGTTGGAGCGTGCAAATTACAAACGCCCAACTTGGACAATAAAAAATCAAATTGAGTCCTACCAAGTGCTTTTGTAAAAATATCTGCTAACTGAAAAGGAACATATGATGGACTCACAAGACCTTCAGTTACCGCATCACGAACAAAATGACAATCAGCCTCAATATGTTTAGTACGTTCATGGAACACTGGATTCTTGGCAATATATAACGCAGATTGAATGTCACAATATAATCTCATCCCTGTCGGATGCTGAACTCCAAGATCACCAAGTAGCTGCTTAAGCCATTTTAATTCACATACTATAGCAGCCATAGAACGATATTCTGCCTCTGCAGACGACCGAGACATTGTAGGCTGCTTCTTAGTCTTCCAGGAAACAGGAGAGTATCCCAACAACACAAACCACCCACTCAGGGATCTCCGAGTAATAGGACAACTAGCCCAATCAGAATCACACCACCCTTCAAGGCGGAGATCACTATCAGAACGAAATAATATACCCTGTCCTCGATTTTTCTTCAAATATCGAACTACTCTCAAAGCGGCCTCCCAATGAACCACTTTAGGAGCCTGCATAAACTGTGACAAAATGTGAACAGAATATGCCAGATCATGCCTAGTAACAGCCAGATAAATCAACCTGCCCATCAATCTGCGATACTTCTCTGGATCATCAAACAAAGGACCATCAGCCAAAGCCAGCTGATGGTGCTGCTCCATAAAAAACTCGGCTGGCTTGGCACCGAGCAAACCGGCCTCAGAAATGATATCCAAGGCATACTTCCGTTGACTCATAAACATTCCTTGCGGCCCCCTTGCAACTTTAAGTCCTAGGAAATATTTCAGAGCACCTAAATCCTTCATCTTAAAACATTTGCCAAGGTAAGATTTGAAGTTCAGTAAAGCTTCCTGATCATTCCCTGCAATAATCATATCATCCACATAGATAAGAACATTCAACTGAATATTTTTCCTGGTCAAAGTGAAAAAAGAATAATCAGAATAAGACTGCTTAAACCCATAGGCTTTCAAAGCAGTGGCCAATTTGGCAAACCAACACCTAGGTGCTTGCTTCAAACCATACAATGATTTTTTCATCCTGCACACTAGATTAGTATTTCCTCCCTGAAAACCGGGAGGAATTTTCATATACACTTCTTCCTCCAAATCACCATGTAAAAATGCATTGTGGACATCCATCTGATGAATATCCCATTTCTTCACTGCTGCAATTGCCAGGAAAGTACGTACGGTTGTCATTTTTGCTACAGGGGCAAAAGTTTCATTATAATCAATTCCTTCCACCTGATGATGACCAAATATAACCAATCTGGCCTTCAACCGCTGCAGTTTGCCCTGCTCATCATACTTTTCTGTATACACCCACTTACTCCCCAAGGCCTTCTTGCCTGGAGGAAGAGGTTGCAATTCCCATGTGCCTTGATCCTCCAGAGCTTTTATCTCAGCTCCCATAGTTTCACGCCACCCTTCATGCTTCATAGCTTATTTGAATGATTTTGGAGAGTGCCCTGCAGTGATAGCTGCTAGAATTCTACGATGTTTATCAGAAAACTTTTCACAACTAACCTAATGTGTAATAGGTTAGGGAGTACCTGAGGACGATGTTGAAACAGGTGCCTGAGTTGATGAACTTTTCTTTTTCACTACAGTATGAGTCACAAAATCTTGCAACTTTTTATTTGGGATTTTGGTTCGTTTCCCCCTTCCCAACACTTCAACATCCTCCTTTGTACACCCTCCCTGCATCTGTGCCCCACTAGGAAGCGCTCCACGAGGCGCCCCATGACCCGGGGTCACGCCTGACATCACACGAGGCATCCTAGCCTCGGCCTCCCCTTCGGCCACACATTGTGGGCCATCATCAAGATCCACAGTAACATCCACATCATGCGCCCCACCCCCCGTTGCACCAAGTCCCCCTTCGAAATGCACGGGAACTTCAACAAGGGGCATATGCATCTCCTCCTCACAATATTCCACACTATTAGATGCATCATTCGATACTGGCAATGGGTCAGACGCACCAAAGGGATATTTATGTTCAATAAACTTCACATCCCGGGAAACAAAGTATTTCTTGGTCTATAAATCATATAGTTTTCATCCCTTTTGAGTATAAGAATAACCAAGAAAAACACAACGTCGGCTCCTACTAGCAAATTTATCACCCCCATGAGAAATATTATAGGCATAACACAAACAACACAAAATCTTTATATCTGTCATCATAGGTGGCTTACCAAACAAACACTCATATGGGGTCTTATAATCAAGGACAACAGAGGGAGTTCTATTTATCAAATGGCAAGCTTCCTGCACACAATCCCCCCAAAATTTCAAAGGTAGAATAGCTTGGAACCTCAAAGCACGTGCAACATTTAAAATATGGTCATGTTTTCTCTCAACTCTACCATTATGTTGGGGAGTTTTAACACAAGAAGTTTCAAAAATAATTCCCTGTTGCACAAAGTATGGTTTCAGGCAATTAAATTCAGTGTCATTATCACTGCGCACACGTTTGATTTTCTGTTCAAATTGGCGATCAATCAAAGCCACAAAATGCATAAACATAATCTGAACTTTCAATTATTTATTATATAATAAGTACGTCCAAACAGAACGAGAAAAATCATCCACTACAGTTAAAAAATATGAAGCACCACAATTTGACTTTGTTCGATATGGCCCCCATAAATCACAATGAATTAACTCAAAAATCCTACTAGCTCGACTATTACTCTTAGGAGAACTAGTTCTAAGTTGATGAGCGCGAAAACAAACATCACATCCATCGTTATTGCAACCACTAATACTAGAATGACTAACACAGGGTAAATGTCGTAAAACTTTCTCCGAAGGGTGCCCCAAACGTTTATGCCAAATATCAATAGATGCCATGCCATCCACAACATTAATCTTCACCTTAGGAACGCCCCGGAAAAAGAAAAGTCCATCATCCCGCTCACCCGCTCCAATCAGCGTCTTCGTGTTGCGGTCCTGTAATACACATAAAGTTTTAGTGAACTGAACGATGCAATTCTCAGACTCTAATAACTGCGGAATAGAAATCAGATTACAATCAAGATGAGGCATGAATAAAACATTATGGAGTTTTAAATTTCCAGGAAGAAGCACATCTCCCTCATGAGTAGCTTCTGCGGAACTACCATCCGGCAAACCTACCGGACATCCTTTGATTTTCCGGGCAGCACACAATAGAGAAAACCGTCCTGTCACATGATGTGTAGCACCGGTATCAATAATCCATAAAGACTCACCGTTCAAACGATCTTTTGATTTTGGCAAGTTCAGCAAATCCAAAAGGTTCTACCACTGTTCAGTTGTGATGCCTGCAAGCCCGGCACTCACGGGATCACGCGGTTGGGAAGCCGAAGACCCCCCCACTCGGTTTTTCATGCGACACACCACCACCAGCGACGGCTTTGTTGGCCCGTGCTGGTGGCGTTCCCCTGCCGCCACGGCCGCAGGCCGATCTGCCACCCCGGTTCGCCGCACCTCCACGCCGACCACGAGGGCGATCCCCCCACCACTCGGGGTATCCAATCAATTCAAAACAGCCGGAAATATCATGGCCCTCAAGATTACAATGAGGGCAAATTACAGAGTCATTAAAAGAACGAGTTTTTGGTTTAGATTCTACCTTGAACGCCAAAGTCTCACCCGACGAAGGCAAAGAAGTGGCGCTAGGGCCTCGAAGGCGCTCCTCTTGAGCGATGATCTGATATGCGCGAGCCACCGTAGGCAAAGGAGCTTGCACGAGAAAATGTGAGCGAAGCGGGCCATAACAATCATCAAGGCCAATCAAGAAACGATGCAAACGATCGTCGGAACATTGTTGTTCAAGAAAGCGAATGACATCGCAATCGGCGCCACACTTAGAACAAGTAGGCGCGACTTCCTGGGATGCTAACTCGTCCCACAGACGAGTCAAACGACCAAAATAGTCAGCTAAAGATTCAGTCTTTTGCTGCTTACAATCACTAATCTGAGATTTGAGTTGACAAATCCTTGTGCCGTTAGAAACACAATAACGTTCCTTCAGATGAGCCCACAAATCATGAGCGTTTTCAAAAAACGATACGGACGTACGCACCGTCGGGGAGATCGTGTTCAATAGCCATGAACACAGCATCGAATGTATCGTGCTCCAATCTGCCAATTTTTCAGCCGTAGTAGGCTTAAGAATAGTTCCATCCAAGAATCCAAGTTTCCGTTTTGCATTCAAAGACATGCGAATCGCGCGTGCCCATTCATCAAAGTTATCATCTTTCAATTGAATCGGAGTGATAACGTTGCCCGGATTATCATTAGAGCCTAGAAAATAGGTTGGGTCCGGTTTTGGTGGATTATTTTCGGAATTTTCTGTCATGATTACTCTACGAGATCCGCGAGAATAGGTTCAAAGAGGGGAATCTATGATGAAGAGTGAAAAAAATCAAAGCCAACAATAGGATCTTGGTTCGGTTTGTCAAAGAACTCGAAAAAATCGAGTCTTGGTTCGGTTTTTATGGTTCGAAAATTTCAGATTTTTGGTGGAGAGAATTTCAGAGTTTAGGCTCTTGATACCATGTTAAGTTTAGTTCAATTTCCGTCATCCTTCTCATTCATCAATCAAGTATATTTATATATCCTAAGTTAGAGTCCTACTTCATCATAAATTAGGAATAACAGACTTATTCCTAAAGAGTCCTAACACATCCCCTTTACCCAAGTCTTTTCTTAAAGTAAAAAGCCTTTATTTCATGTTTTGCTCTAAAAACTCTCGCGGAAATTGCATACTTGATATGATCGTCCTATAGACAAAATTCTTTTTTGTCTAATTAAGTTGTTGCTTGGTGAATGGTGATCTTAAACAAAAGGGGAAAATAATGTTTAATGGACCTTTCCTTTTCACTATTTAAAAAAAAAAGAATTTTGTTGTCCATATCTTTACAAGGTATTTAGTGTCATTAACTGATGAATACTGGGAGAATCACTATCCAATATTCCCCGGGTTTCGTTTTATAAAGTGTACACGGTACATCACCTTTAAAAGAAGAACTTTAATGGTTAAATACTCTCAATTAATAATAATAAAGCTGTCAGTCAAACAAAAAGGTGATCTCGGAAATTATGATGCCTACATATAGTGTTCGTGTAGCTGCATATAAATTATAATGTTTATGCAACTAACAAGTAGTGTTCATAAAATATAAATAGTGTTTATGCAACCCAACTATAAAGGTAAAGTTGTCATTCTAACAAAAATTAACCTCAAGAAATGCGATATTAACAAAGTAGTGTTCATGCAACTACAAAAATAGTGTTCATGCAACTACAAATATAGTGTTCATGTATGATGAATCTGCAAATAGTATTTATGTAACTAATAAAGCAACTAATAAATTGTGTTTATGAAACATGAATAGTGTTCATACGGGTGTTTGCATATATTAAAGGCAAAATTAGCCTCAACACCCCAAACTATAGCGCGGGTGCACCCAGCACCCCGAACTAAGACTAGTAGCCAAAACACCTCCAACTATGGGCCTGGGTGCAACGCGTACCATAAATGACGCCGGAGCCCCAATTTCTCGCCGCCGGCGGGGGAATATTATTATTTTATTAATTTCTACCCATTTTCCCCCCTTTTCTCAATTTTTGATTTTTTCACCCTTTTTTTTTTGCACTGAACACGTGACCTCTTATTCTCCGTTTCTTCAGTACTCATCCACCCCACCTCTGCCACCCATCTTCGCCATCTCCTCCACTACGTACACATATTCGCCGTCTCTTCCACCACCCATTTGAGGAGTCATCGGCAGACCCTATTTTACAAATCGAAACAATGCTTAACCCTATTTTAAACTCATAATTTCCCCCAAATTAAATCACAAATGTCGGTAGAGCACAAGCAAACATGGAAGAGAGAGAGAGAGAGACAATTGAATCCAGACAGTGTTGAATCGAGTGACAAGGTGGCCCACTCTTCCTCTCTTCTCCGCCATGGATGCTTTCTCAGTCTGCCACACCTCTTCATCTTCGCAGCGACGTCGTTTTGCCCTGTAGGTTTGAGCTCCTTCGGAATACCAAAATGGAGTTTCCGAACAAGTTAGGGTTTGTTGAGAAACCCTCAGATGAGAGGAGAGAGAAAATTGATGATGAGGTTGTTGTTAATGGCGGTGGTTTTATCGATAGTTTTGTGAATTTGCCTAATTTTATCTCGATTTCTTGATTGGTTGACCTGTGCTTGGTTGGTAAGCTTTTTTGCTTGTTAATTTATGTGTCTAGGTTTATTAATCAGATGTTAATCTATTAATTATGTTTGCTCTAGTGATGCCGGCAGTGGTAGAGCAAAAGCGGGAGAGAGTGAGGAGAGATAAGAGGACGATGATGAAGGGAGAGGGGAGTAGGGGTGTGGTGGGAGGAGGAGGAAGGAAGGGAGAGAGAGAGAAGATGTTGGCTGGAAAAGTGGGCAGAGAGGTGGTGGTGGTGGTGGTGGGGTGGATGAGTAGTGAAGAAAGGGAGAAAGAGTTGTGCTGGAGAAGATCACGTGTTGGATGCCAAAAAAATAGGGTGAAAAAAGAAAAATTGAGAAAATGGGGGAAAATGGGTAGAAATTAATAAAATAATAAAATTCCCCGTCGCCGGCGAGAAATTGGGGCTCCGGTGTTATTTATGGTACACGTTGCACCCAAGCCCATAGTTGGAGGTGTTTTGGCTACTAGTCTTAGTTCGGGGTGATGGGTGCACCCGCGCTATAGTTTGGGGTGTTGAGACCAATTTTGCCTATATTAAATGGTAAATAAAAATCTGCAAACAACAAATTTTATTTATTCTATTTTATATTGTCTTTTATTACTTTTTTTTATTCCTTACTAGATGTTAGAATGGCGTGTCGGGCCGCCCCCAAATAAATTTTTCCACTGGTCGGGCCGGGCCAAAATTTTGTGCTCAAAGCCCGCTTTTTCGGGCAAAAAACAACGATCTTTTTGGACCACAATTTAAACTAAAAAGTCATTTTTAGGTAACCCAAAATCCATCTGAAACCCTAAAATTTGGACCGAGCTAGCCCAAACTCGGGTCTAAAAAATCTGTCGAAACCGGGGCATTTTCGGGCTAGGCTCACCTTGATTCGCTCTAGTAAACATCTCCAATTAGATGTTTATGATATCTCGGCAATTGTTAGATCACTTGATTCAAATTGACGGCAATCTGTCGACAGGGTCCTTTTCTACGCACTAGAAGTCGAGATCCTAAAAAAGTAAAACTTCCCAATTAAGAGGAAGTTAGAGAGAAGTTGTTTATTCCTCCCCAACCCTCCAAAATAAATTTAAAATCTGGTTGTTTGATACGATTACCTTGGAATAATTCGATCGTTGGAACCCTATAAGTAACGTTACTCTTCCAAGTTCCAACCCAAGCAAGAATATGTGACTATTGTGAGGTAAGTCTCTTGTTGCAATCTTCAATTTTATTTTATTTTGTGATAGTTTTTTACATTCTTCAATTTTATTTTATTTTTGTGATAGTTTTTACATTCTTCAATTTGTTACTCGTAATCTATAAAGTGTTATTTGTTTTTATAGAAGCTTCAAAGTTTGCAATTTCATCAAAATCAATATTCCCTGTTTGTACATGCATATTAGTATCTTGATATTATAGGGTCTTTTAATCATTACTTAGGCTTCAAAATTTTTGGAAGTTCTTATTACTCAGGGGTTAATTTAGGAGTAGAAAATTCATCTTTTATCTTAGTGAGGATATTCTCAATTTGTAAAGTTAGAATTAATGCATCGAAGAAATTTTCGGAAGGAAATCTACCTAGTGTGGCAATTAACATCATTCCTTTTCATCTCTGATTCCGTTAACAAAAATCTGATGGATTTAACAATTTTATAAGAAAGAAACTACTATTAGAGTGTCATAATAACATAACAGGTCTAGATTTGTCATGGCAAACTCGGACTTAAGCAAGTTGATGATGTGAGTCCTTAGTTTATAAGATGAGTATGAGTTTGGATAATAAGTTGCACACCGTCGATACATATACTTGGGGTGCATTTTTCAAACCACAAAGTGATTTGCGGAGCTTACAAGCATGAGTAGGCAGGATTAAGGGGATGCATAAATGCATATAGGACGCGTAAATCCTTTGAGGTTGATGTATATACACTGATACACATTGTCATGCAAGGGGATGCATAAACCCTGAGCCTAATGCATATAAACCGTAGAGGCTAATTTGTATACGTATCACATAATATACGAGCTTTGTATGTGCCAGCATAACTAGTACTATATAACATATTGTGATACTATGAAATTATTGAAGGTCGATCATCAAGTTATAAAACCTCTATCTGAAAAACGAATCAAAATAAAAGAGCATTTTTTAACAAGGACGATGTGGAGCTACCATTCCCAATATGGATTATGGCCTATGGGGACATGCAACATCCTTCATCATATTGACTTCATCAAATTGAACTGCCTAGGATCCTTCAGTTCAATCCTCCAATGCCCATCTTCAAGCTCTGCTTCTTCAGCGTTGGCTCTCAATTCGCGTAGCCTTGCATCTGCTTCTTCTGTCATACCACAATAGGGTTGCAACTCCTTAGGCATTGCATCATACACTTGCCACCACCTTGCATTCACTTCATCACTTGCGAAATTGTGATACTCTTCTCTGTTCCAATTACAATCATAATCTCTATAACATGACCATGGTTTCATCCCTAAGAAGTGGATAGTGTATTGATCCTCAGGAATAACCCGCGGCTCATCACCAAATTCCTTGGGAAAATACTTCATGAAGTTCAATTTCACGGTTAATCTATGCCACCAAGTTATGATCTCATTTAAGTACCCTTGGTCTCCACCATTGTAAGACTTCAAAGTATAGCGTTTACTCATAAGATTGTCGAAAAAACACTCGGATGGCTCTAGGAGCATGATTCCCGAGTTAAAGAGCCACTTATTGTTAGGTGACGCTGAGAGTTGGGGGTAGTCGAAAAAATGGTCGATGTTATGAAGCACAATGAAGTCAGAGTCGATGAACATAACCTTGTCATAATCGGTCAATTGCCACACTCTAAGCTTGCTATAGTTCCATTCATTGTAGGCATCAACCTTGGCGTTAGGACTTCTTATACGGTCAATTCGCTTTACCTTCCAGCCCGCGGCTTCAAGGCCTTGTCTGGAATTCTTAGAGATGGTGCGATCCGCAAGGAGGACTAGGTCCTTAGTGGTGTTAGTTTGGAGTATGCTTTGTGCTAGAGCTATTGCTCCACAAACGTAATATTGTGATGAGTGAAGAATCGTTACATAGGCTTCTCTTGACTTGTGGGCACTTGGTGAACTTGTTAGTTGAAGCTCATCATGAGGCAAATTATCAACTTTGCTTTGAGAATGCCTGCTACCTGTATCATGTTAGAAATGATGTTAGCAATTTATCAATATATCTTTGAAGTTTGCATTTTGAAAATGGTCAATAATTTCAGATATAAATGATCAGTTTTCTATATTTGTATGAGTTTATCTTGATCTAGTGATTAGATATCGCTCTTTGAGAAAAGCTTCATATGATTGGTTTTTACTAACAGAGACGAACAAGAGGGAAGAAATTAAGAAATTAGGCTATTATTTTCATGCATCTCTACCTACATCCTAAGATATGGATCATTAAATTAGGGCAACCCACGAAGATTGATCATTTGATATGTTCGTTGCATTTTTCAAAAAAGAAAAGTACAAGAAAAAGGGTCGATCGACAATACTTCTAGTATGTATGAAAGTGAAAGGGATATCTTCTCTCTATGTAATCATGCATTTTAAAATAGTAAACATTGTATAAAGATTAAAAAACGTACTATTAGTAGAAAAATACGACCTCGTATATATAATGACAAAGTTGAAGCAACCCAATAAATATAACGACATGATATATCAAGAAAAGTTTGTAAGGGATTGTCATCTTTTTTCTTCTAACTTATTCACTTATTGTGTGTATAGATACCCAAACAGTTGAAATTACCACCTAATGAGTAATGACCTAACACCTAACCAAAAACATGCATGTTCATTCCAAATTGTAAACCTAGCAATTCACCTAAATCAAAATGAAAATATCCCATATCACATATTTTTGGTGCAAATACCACACAGAATTTCAGTAAGTAGTAACAAATAGAATAAGTAGAATCCTATTCCTACCTGGATCTTTAGTATACGAATGTGCAAGGGCACAACTTCCAACAGGCATGTTAATCATCTTTTTCAACTTCTCAACCTTAGGCTTATACACCCAATACTCCCCTCTATGCCATATCAAATCTTCACAACTAAAAATCTCTACCATAGGCTCACATTTCGTTATAAACACGGCATAAACATCATTATCTTTGCTAGTTTCATTATTCTCTACTATCACTTGAGCTGTTGCTAAGCTTAGTTGTAGCCTATGAACATCTCTAATCCCATCTTTCCAACGACCATTTGTGACCTCTTTCTCTTGGTCATCCCCACAAGGCAAATGTGCCACCACTACATCTAGCCCAAGATACTTCCCTACCTCCGGCATTGGGATCTCGGGACAATTTCCGTTAGGGTTCATCTCATTTATCCACCCAGGGAAGACATTCTTCCATGTGACATTAGGAGACACTGACTCGATGGTTATGGATATAGACTCCGCAATCCCACCTAATAGTTGTAGGTGGGATTGCTCAGAATCGTCGAAGTTGACCAAACCTAACCTCAAGGGTTCCTTAGGGTTTGAGTGGATCCCTTGAATGACCTCGAGCCATTTTGGGGGTTTGACTTCTTCTGGAATAGGTATGGAGGAGGCCAAAGAGGTGTGTGTTCGGAGAAAGATGACATTGATGAGTTGATGAAAGGGGAAGACAGCATTAAGGAGGATTAAGGGGAAGAAGATGAGGAGGACCAAGACAAGACGAAATGTTAGTAGTCTTTGGTTTGATAAAGAAGTACAAATGGAAGAAAAAGTTGGTAAGCTAGGCTTTGTGAAAGTGTTCATATCAAAAGAAATGCCTAATTACATGTATCTTTGCCTATTTGTATTAATTTGGGATTTGCTAGCTAGCTAGCTAGCTAAGTACTAGTTGTATATGTGAAAATGTAAAAGTCAATGGAAAATTTTAAGGGTAAAAGAAATAAAATTGTAAAAGTTTGGGGATTATAAAATGTAATAAAACATTGACTAAGATATGGAATTTGTGTTGTGTTTCTGCATGGTCGCAACTCGCACGTTGTATACATTGTAGTTGAAGTTGAAGGTCTTTGATTTGATTGAGGGTACCCACTAATCTGAAGTCTCAACATTCTATGATTTAGAATAGAAATTGAAGGGAATACTCTATTCAACAACCTTAAATTAAATATTGAAATAGAGATATCAAACCCAAACGGCCTACAATTAATTAATAATAGATATACGTGCATTGTAATTTTTTTGATGAGTAATCAATAGATTTTATACATCATACATGGTGGTCGACCATGTAAAACTTTTACACCGCATAAGATTTCCACCCTTAATTTGGATACTAAATCTAAATCATTAGATAATTATCATATACATTGAAGTATATTTTTTGTCCCTTAATTATATATTAAAAAACTAGACCAGGGAAAAGATATAAGTATATACCAATCTTATATCCTTGTAAAAAAGAAGCTACAAAAAATAAAAGCCTTAAATTATTATTTTGTTATATAGCATCAACTATCAGATTTACTATCTCGATTAAATAAAACAAGAAAAAAGATTAGATCTAACACGAATTAGCTCTTTCACCATCCTACTGTTTTCAATGTTTTTCATCATGGTTCCCGTCTTCAACCATTCAACCAATATAATTCACTAAAACCAATCATCGAACTAAGGGTATTTAAAGACCTAAATTTTGTTCATCTTTTTATGTTTAGGATAAAAGATCTCAAATAAATGAAATTTAAACCCTTTAACCTTTTCATCTATTGAAGTTGAATGATAAATTAGCACACAAAAGACAATAAAAAGTATTTAATAGTATATTTTCAACAATTGTTGCAAGCTTTGATTTTCTAAAATAATCTAAAAGGCACTAAGAGCTTTTCCAAAGGTAATATACTCGATTATCTTATTTGGTTGAAACTGAAAAATTGTTGAGCCTTACTTCTTGTATGTATTTTACTCTTAATATTTTGTTGTGGTCATGTTAAAATTGTTCATTACTTGATTTTATCTATTTGGTAAATATATCCTTGATCATTTCAATCTCATTTTTGTTTACTTTTAGTTTAGTTGATTGCAACAATTTTTGAAAACATACCATAACTTCGGATGCGTAATTTTGTTATACATTCACAAATTAATACCAATTTAGGAAATGTATTAAATGCTTATATGCAACTCTTAAGGTTGAATTTATCCCTTTCTCTATTAGAGATCCTTACCCTGAACATTAAAAGATCTTTAACTCTAAACTTATGTAAAAATTCGTCACCAAGCATCCACATTCCATTATATATATTAAATTTTTTGGGGGATCATTTTAGAATCAATAATAATAACTAAATCTCTGAGCAGTCCTCTTGTATTTCGTTCATCATGAAAACATTATGGCGAAAGGCATATCGTATAATTGACCATTCAACTGATTAGATGAAATGATATATTTAATATATAGATTATGGGTTTATGTTGTCATTCATGTTGTTTGAAGGATTCAATAGATAAACATATCGAAAAAAAACCTGGCTATTATAATAAGAAATTTGAAGTTTGTAGAATATGTACTCCCTTTGTCTCGATATATAAGGCATGTATGATATTCAGACTCTAAACTTTGACCGTTAATTATTCTTAATTCATATTAATAAAAATGATAAATCAATACTAAGTATTATTAGAAATAGTTAATCTAGAAAAATCTTAAGGTTTGTAAAAATATCATGTATTCTAGGAAAATCTAGAAAAATCTAAAGCCATGTAAAATATAGGATTTTTTGTCAAAAACCATCTTATAAAACATGAAATTTGTGAGAAACCACTTTATATAATTTTTTTTGCGAAAACAAACCTTAAACAAAAAATTTCTTGCGACAACAAACCTTGTGTGTTATTCCGATCATTGATCCAAGGTTCCGGCATTGACCATGTCACGGATTTTGTTGGGTTTAAAAAGTCACTTGTCTTGCACATGACATGGTGAATGCCAGAACCTTCGATCAATAATCGGAATTCGGCATAAGATTTATTCTCGCAAAAAAAAAAATTGTTTAAGGTTTGTTTTCGTAAAAAAAATTATATAAGGCGGTTTTTGACCAAAAAAAATCCTAAAATATATTAGCTAGCTAGATAATTCTTGACATGTAATATCTAGACTAATCTAGCCTAGCTAAGTCTAGAAAGATCTACCACCAACATACTATAAGGAGCATGATGTATTATGCCAAGATATAAGAAACCATTTACTCAATACAAGTCATCAATTTACAAAACCAATTCTCTCGCTTATTCAACTCATCATATTAGTACATTCCTCTCCAAATAATGAAAACACCCACTACACTTCCGCCTAATATTTTCCAACAAGTATCATACTACCTCCTTTTCACAATACCCTTAGCTAAGGGTATTTAAAGACCTAAACTTTGTTCAACAAGTATCATATACCTGTGTTTCACCAACCAAACTTTGACAATCTTTCTTCACCATTATGTAAGAAAAAACATAGTCAAGTGGGGTCTTGTTAAATTCATTTCAACGCAAGAATTCCATATATCAACTTTTAATTATAATTTTTAGTTATACGCAATTAGAGATAATATAAATGTCCAAAAGAGTGTATTGGAGTACATTTTTTTAAAGGTAAGATGAAGGGGACTCAATTGAGGGGGGGATTAGGGGAAATCCTCAAATGAGTCCCATGAGGTTTGATCTCTAGACCTCAGGGATATGAGGTGGGAAGCGATGTCACTATTCCACCACCTCAACCTCAGCGTATTGGAGTACATGAAAAAGCAAATGGTCCATGTATTATGAAACAGAGATAGTAGTATTTTTCAAGGCATATTTATTGCTAATATTGTTAAATAGTTAAAAGTGTATCCAAACTCCAAAGAATGGACATTATATCGACTTTAATTTAATGGAAAAGAAAAAGTCAAAGAACAGGTTCCTTCATAAAACAAAATGATTTGTAACTTTGGGAAAACTATTTACAAACATGACAAAGAAAAATGGTAAACCTACTCTTTTCAGGAATATATTTTCCCCAAAACAAAACCTCTCAAAACTTCGAACTTCATAGAAACCTCATCTCAAGAAAGTAATAGTAAGATATAATATGCATGGCACATTTTTTTTTTTTGAGGGGATATAATATGGCACATAGTAATACCCTTTGTAGTTTCTATTTACACTTTACAAAGTCTTTTTGTACTCCCTCTTGCAAGAGAGTGTTTAATACAATGTGTGCTCTTAAAACTTATAGTGCAAGATAATACTGAGGAATCAATGTAATTAACATTTCCCTCCTTAAATTGGATTGTTTTCCTCTTTCTAACTAGTGTATTAAGCTGCATATAAACTGTTTTTGATATAAAAAAAATCATAATAAAAACCTAGATTCACAAAAGGAAAAAGACTAACAAGTGAAAAATGAGCATGCATGATCCACATCTCAAATTAAAGAGACTCCATTAAATCATATTGTCTAGGATCCTTAAGCTCAATCTTCCAATGCCCATCAGAAAGATCTGCCTTTTGAGCATTTGCTTTTCTATTGCGCACACCTCTATCCTGCCTCCTTGTCATCCCACAATATTTTTGCAACTTATTTGGCATTGCGTCGTACACTTGCCACCACCTTGCATGTGCATCATCACTTGCAAAGTGATGATAATCTTGTCTATCCCAATTACAATCATAATCTCTATAACATAGCCATGGCTTTGTTCCTAGGAAATGGACCGTGTATCGATCCTCAGGAACTAGTCTGTCTCCACCTTGTTTGTCAAAAAACTTCAAGAAGTTTATCTTAAGTGTTAGCCTATGCCACCATGTTAAGACTTCATTCAAATACCCTTGATCACCACCATTGTAGGACTTAAGGGTGTAACGCTTACTCATAAGATTGTCGAAGAAGCACTCGGATGGTTCTAGGAGCATGATCCCGGAGTTAAATAGCCAATTGTCATTAGGTGCAGCCGAGAGTTGTGGATAGTCGAAAAAATGGTCAATGTTATGAAGCACAATGAAATCAGAGTCGATAAACATGAGTTTGTCATACTCGGTTAATTGCCATATCCTAAGCTTGCTATAATTCCACTTGTTATAGGCATCAATCTTGGCACTAGGACTCTTGATTCGATCAATTCGCTTAATCTTCCAACCCGCGGCTTGAAGACCTAAGATGGAATGATAGGAAATGGTGTGGTCCGCAAGGAGGATTAGGTCCTTGGTGGTGTTAGTTTGGAGAATGCTTTGTGCTAGAGCTATGGCTCCACAAACATAGTCTTCGGATGAGTGAAGGACCGTTACATACGCTTCTCTAGGTGTATAAGTGTTTGGTGATCTTGTCAAAAGTTGAAGTTCATGTGGTAATTCATTTGTGTTGGCTTGCAATTGTCTACTACCTGTGCATGTTAATTAACATAACCATAAGTTGATGAAAATATTGATATAGCTAGTAATAGCAAAATTATTAAATCATCATGTACAAATTAAAGCAAAGTATTAGGAAACACAAAAAAAACTACATCCATTTTAGATCTTGTAATTTTTGGTTGGTGGGGAGAATATCATTGATAGGAGACTTTTTCCAGGTGAGTTTATTTTAAATGGTTGTTATGAGTTCTTACGCCAATGACTAAAATAAAAGTTGAAGTACAATAGCTCCAAATTGATATGGTCTTTACATATCTTCTGGTAAAACTATGTTTAGTTTATTTAATAGGAGTTTGGTATGGTCGAATTTATAGTAAGCATATAACAAGTAAGCCAGACAATGACTTTTAAGCCAAAAATGTTCTTTTAGTCATAAAACGTGCATACGCACTTAACCCTAACCACATCTTACAAATTAACATAATGGCCGGCTAGCAAATTTACGACACTTGAACATTTAGGATATTACAATAAGTTTATAGTGGAAAAGACTTTATAGTTGAGATTGTTATAAAATAATCAAAAATTGAGATCCTTTAAACTAAATGGACCATAGTTGAGACTCGTAGTTATTATTTTATGTAAACAATTGCACCAATTTGAGGCAAAGTAGATTCCATAATTGATATAGCTAGCCATTTGTTTTTGTCTAAGCCTTGAACATTTAGCGTTCTATGATGGATGGAGGATATAATTCATATATCTGGAAACAATACTATGATGAAGTGAACAAATGTGTTCTCCGTTGTACAACGAAGCTGAATAAACCAATAATATGATATGGCTTAATTAATTTACCAACACTTTTGCTTAGCCTTTCTTCAAGAACTAGCAAAAAAAATTCAGATGCATTTATAATAATGTATAAGAAAAGAGCATCTTATCTCTAGTAATAAACAAAATTTAGGTCCTTGTCTAATTGTAAAACGAGTACTAATCTTCATTTGTCATGAAAATCAATTCATGATTATTCATATGTCAATTATTTACAAAAAATTTAATACTTTATTGATGCTCGAAAAGTCAATCTTGAGGGCTTGAAAGTTAATTTTGTTTTCATATCCGTAGGGTGTGGTAATTAGATAAGTCATATTGACATATTGTGGATAATCAACACAATGTGTTGTTAGATTTGTTTAAGAATTTGGTATTCTCCTCTTTTGTGAAATATATAAGGAACTCTCGATTTTCAAGTTTTTTGTCTATCAAAAATTTCAGTTAAAAGTGTGATAAATATTGTACAGAAATAATTTCAAATATGAATCTATCAAAAATTAATGGTCATGGCAAATTCTCTAAAAAATTAGGGACGCCTTAAAACTTGAAATGGGAACCTGGATCATCATGAACCCTGAGAGTTTTAAGGGCATTAAGATTCAATTATTCACCCTAACTATAACCAGTAAACATGCTTGTAATCTCACACCAAAAAGAAGAAAAACAAACATGCATGTTACCGAAATGAAAAACCAATAATCCACCTGACTCAAGAAGGGGGCAAATTGTACTATGGTATAAGACTAAATAAAACCTAACCTGAATTTCCAGCATAAGGATGGGCAAGTGCACAACTTCCCACTGGCATCCTAATCATCTCCTTTAACTTTTCTACATTAGGCTTATACACCCAATAATCCCCTTTATGCCATACCAAATCATCACACCTAAATAGCTCCACCATGGGCTCACATTTTGCAATAAACACCGCATAAACATCCTTCTCTTGGCTAATTCCATTCTCGACGACAAGACGAGCAGTTGCCAAGCTTATTTGTAGCCTATCCACGTCTCTCATTCCCGCCTTCCTAAGATTCCCATGAATATCAATCTCTTCCTTGACTTCCTTGCATGGCAACTGCGCCACCACCACATCGAGCCCAGAGTACTTCCCTGGCTCTGGCATAGGGATCTCTGGGCACGAACCTTGAGGTTTCGTCTCATCTACCCACTCTGGGAAGAGATCTTCCCAAGTCACATTAGATGAGACTGCAGAGTCAAAGTTTATGATTACAGACTCTGCAGTCCCACCTAGTTTCAGGTGGGACTCATCTGCAACCTCAAAGTTGACCAAACCTATCTTAAGGGTTTCGTGAGGCCGTAGATGGGTCTCAAGAATGACCCTGAGCCATCTAGGGGGTTTGACCTTGTTTGGTTTAAAGAAAGTGGGCTGAGGCTGAGACTGAGACTGTGTCTGAAGATGAACGACCTCATCAAGATGATGAGGATTGGGAAAGAACGCGCTACTAAGGAAGAGGAGGGGGAAGAAGATGATGAAGAGAAGGAATAATATTATGAATCTTCGTTTTGAACTAGTACTAATGGAAGGAGTTGTAGGTTGACCTGGCTTGGTGAAAGCCATTTCAGATGAAATATGGATTTCTCTTTGGCACGTATAGTTTAGGATTAGCTAGAAAGCTAGTTTCTAACTACTTATATGTGTAGTCAAGGGTTTTTTTTTCTTTTTCTAATATATAAGAGATTAATTTTAAGGGTATATAATGGTGTATGTAGGTTTATGGCTTAATATATCGTGGTATAGCGTCATTGTGCATGGCTGCACGTCGTTTACTCTAGTAGTTGAAGGTTTTTGCTTTCTATGTTAGTTCCTTTTATTTATTTGTTTTAGTTCTATTGTAGAGCAGGGGGAATAATGAAAAAGTATATTTTGTTTAAGGTGATTTTATTAATTGAAGGTATAATCCACAACAACCTCCAACTGATTATTGAAAGGGATATGTGAACAGCCTAATCAGCATATGATTGATTAAATATTTGTTCTATTGCTATATCTTAAGTCTACACTCCACGGGTTTGACCACACACATAGAGCCTAGAGGTTATACCAAAAAACCGCGTTATAATAATGTTAGCGAAAGTAATAATTAACATGAATTAGCAAAAGTTATTAGCAATGTTTAAAGGAACAAAATTATATTTATTTATTTCAATTTAATTTGACATTAGATCATTTATGTGACTTAGCTTAGATAAGGTCCTATTGTTAAAAATTATGATGTATCTTATGTTAAGTTGAAATTAGCATAAAATTACTTTATGATTAAGAATTCCCTCTTAGTTTTCATTAAAATCAAAAAAATGAGAAATTTGCTCAAACTTGAACTTAAAAGCTCCACTTAAGTTTATATGACTCTATACAAAACTAAATTCAACATATCCAAGTAATTTTATAAGTTTATCAAACTTCTTTCAAATCAGATTGAAATATAAGTAAGTCATTAGCATATAGACAAGTTATGATACCCTTATCATCGTCATTAAATTTTTTATAAATATATTGTTCCAACTAGTTTACTCTATAGCCATTAGTCGAAACAACGTCAACAAAGTTTTGATGTCATTGCTTTGGTTCTTCTTTACGCCCACACAAAGATCGAATTGAACACCTTATCTTTTTGTCCTTCAACAATAATATCTTCGATTGGTTTTATAAACACCATGTTATTTGTGACTTGAAATTTTGTGAAAATGGCATAAGGCTGACTTTGAATGCACATATCTCTCAATATATAAATGGTTTTGATGTGATTCAAATTGGAGGTGATAGCTTGTTCCAAGAGTTTTCCAACGACGGGACATATGCCCAATTCCGCTGAGAAACGAGAAAGTTATGGTTGTTTTACAAAGAACTATCGAAACTGGAATTTCGCCCGATCGGGCGCCCTTTGCGAATTACGACCGGGCGAACAGTGCCCGATCGTGCCCGAAACATCAGCTGGCTTGAAGAAAATGACCGCCTGATCCGGCGGATGTCGCCCGGCCTGATCGGGCCACGGGAAATTTGACGCGGGATACGCGATTTCCTTTCGGGGTTATTATTATATTATAACCTAGTTTTTAAGTCGTCATTAGAGTTATACTAGGAGACTATTCTAGGTTTTATTAGGGTTTTGTTATGTTATAAAAGGACCCTATTGGTGATCAATTGACACACACTTTTAGCCTCTAGTATTTTAGGACTCCTTGTAATTATTCTCTCTGGTTTTTCTCCATCATAGTGAAGAAGCTCGAATTCCCCACCTGTGGACATAGGTCTAATTTGACCGAACCACGTAAATCCTTGTGTTTCTCTTGTTTATCTTCTTTATTGCTTTTCTCATCCTTATTATTTCATTGATTTGTTCTGCATTAATCAAACACTACAACACCCGTTTCCTAACAAACTGGTATCAGAGCAAGGTTTTAAGGTCTTAGGTGTTTATAGACGAGTATGATTAAATTATGTCAATGAAATTCGACATTGAGAAATTCGATAGGCAAGTAGATTTTAATTGGCCTATGGCAATTGAAGATGAAAGCCATCTTGGTTCAAAGTGGTTGTCACAAGGCTCTTGAAGGTGCATCCAAAAAGTCTTCGGGTATGACGGATGACAAGTGGGAGGAGATCGATTTGAAGGCTCTCTCGGCAATTCAATTATGTCTCTCTAATGAAGTTTTGAGAGAGGTTGCCAAGGAGACGAGTGATGCGGGTTTGTGGTTGAAGTTGGAGTCACTTTATATGACAAAGAGCGTGACCAACCGTCTACTACTCAAATTTAGACTTCATGATCTCAGTCTAGAAGAAGGTAAACCGCTTGAGACTCATTTAGATGAATTCTTCTCTATTATTATGGATTTGCAAAACATCGATGTTGAAATCGATGATGAGGATATGGCTATTAGGTTGTTGTGTTCTTTACCTCCTTCATATAAGCATTTTCGAGATACTTTATTGTATGGTAGAGATAATTTGAGTTGGTTAATAAATCTAATAATCCTTCTCAAACTAATTCTTTGGTTGCTCATGGTGGAAAATTTTTTGGCAAAAATAAAAGCTGTAACTATTTTCACGTGAAGGCCGATTGTTGGAAATTAAAGAAGAAGAATGGGGAAAAGTCCAATGAGGACCAATCCGCAAATATTGTCAACGATGTCTTTGATGATGGTGTTGCACTTTAGGGTTACAGGATTTGGGGCTGCGGTTTCCACGATCTCTTCATGATTGGTGCCCTTTTTTGAGATCTCTTGGTGAAACGAGAAACCGTGTGGATTTTTGCTATGGAGTCTATGATAGATTGCTTTTGAGTTTGTAATAAAGCAGCAATCTTGGTTATGCATTAGATTTTGTTCTAGTTATGCTATTTCTTATCTCAATTTGGTACTTTTTTGTTTTGTTAAGTACAATTGCAATTTAGAAATTATTGATGTAATTTGATTTTCTAGAATTACTTAAGTTTGTTGTTGAGATGAAGAAGTGTTTGAAGAGAGTTTTGGTCAATTTGAATAAGCATGCTTGGCGTTGGTGACATTATACTCTCAATCTAGGCCATGTGATGGTTTCGCATACGAAGTTTTGTGTTCGAAGACGCATCGATACACGGTTTATAGAAGATGTCCGTTCTTGATTGACTCAAGTGATTAGGCTTATGGAATTTTGTTTAAGGTGGAGGTTATATGTTTATGGTGAGCATCACTTCTTGGTTTTCAGTTCAAGGTGGAGTTATCTTGATTGGTCGGTTTCAAGTTAAGGTGGGTATTTGTAATTTGTGACTTGAAATTTTGTGAAAATGGCATAAGGCTGAATTTGAATATACATATCTCTCAATCTATAAATGTTTTTGATATGGTTCAAATTGGAGGTGATAGCTTGTTCCAAGATCTTTCCAACGACAGGTCATATGCCCAATTCTGCTGAGAAACGAGAAAGTTATGGCTGTTTTACGAACAACTATCGAAATTGGAATTTCGCCCGATCGGGCACCCTTTGCGAATTACGACTGGGTGAACAGCGCCCGATTGTGCCCGAAACATCAACTGGCTTGAAGAAAATGACCGTCCGATCCGGCTGATGTCGTCCGACCCGATCGGGCCACGGGAAATTTGACGCGGGATACGCGATTTCCTTCAGGGGTTATTATTATATTATAACCTAGTTTTTAAGCCGTCATTGGAGTTATACTAGGAGACTATTCTAGGTTTTATTAGGGTTTCGTTATGTTATAAAAGGACCCTTTTGGTGATCAATTGACACACACTTTTAGCCTCTAGTATTTTAGGACTCCTTGTAATTATTCTCTCTGGTTTTTCTCCATCGTAGTGAAGAAGCTCGAATTCCCCACCTGTGGACGTAGGTCTAATTTGACCGAACCACGTAAATTCTTGTGTTTCTCTTGTTTATCTTCTTTATTGCTTTTCTCATCCTTATTATTTCATTGATTTGTTCCGCATTAATCAAACACTACAACACCCGTTTCCTAACACACTCCTCCTCCAGTTTAGAGATGGCAATTATCTATGGGTGAGTGGATTATCCATCCACCCGCCCCGAATAAATGGGTGATCACCCGTGGTGAAGCGGGTGATGGATGGATCGGGTGGTGGGTCGGGTCGGATATATATATATATATATATATATATATATATATATATATATATATATATATATATATATATATATATATATATATATATATATATATATATATATATAATATAAAAAAAATTGTTTTTTTACTGCCACGTGTCATTTAAGGTAATTAAAAATAATATTTAATTTTTTTAAGGGATAAAAAAATACTTATAATTACTTTTCGGTGTGTAATAAGATTGATATTTTGTCACTTTATTGTTAATCTATGAGACTATGATTAATTTTTCATATATTAATTTCTTTAAAATTGTAAAGTCTAAAAAATAGTTTTTGTCTAGCATCACCCATTTCCCGCCCGCTCCACCCGCCCCACCCGCGGATGATGGGTGGAACGGATATGAGTGAAATTTTTGGCGGGTGATGGATGGTGTGGATGGAGTTTTGGGTCGCGGGTGATGGGGCGGATGGAACTCCACCTGACCCATCTCCGATCCATTGCCATCCCTACTCCAGTTCACTTTTATATTTAAGAATGTGCTCTTATTGAACTCATCTCAACTAAACTTATGAAATCCGGTTAGCCATAATTATTTAACATTATCTTCACACCTGATTGAACCTCGTCAACCCTAATTAAACCTGCTCAGCCCCGAAACGACTTGTGTTTTTAAGATGAAGAGAGCGCATCCAAAAATGTCAACTTCAACAATTAACATCCATTTGGTGAATCACAAGGTGATTAATATGTCACAAACTCACAACAGCAATCAATAATCTAATGGTGATTAGCATATGTATCAAAATAAATGATGCCAAAGACTTGTTCAAAGCCTTGGACCACAAGCTACATTACACTTTTCTAAGATTCTATCGGTTCTCATTTTCTGCCTTTTGAAAATTACTTACAATCAAGCAATTAGGGGTATTCACAAGTCCAAAATCGGGCTATACTAGGCCAAAATCATTGTATTAGAAGACACAAATTTTTATTTTTGGTGGACTGATAATCAGGGCGGAACAATTCCAATCAAGACTGATCCAGGTTTGAATTCTCATGTCCAATCCAGGCCTGAGTTCTCATATCCAATCTCGTTTGTGCATATTTTGTTAGAATTTATGTTGTAAAATGCCATATTTTTTAAAAAAAAATAAAATTTCCTTCAACAGCTTTTATTAGCCACTAAAGTCAAGCAGTGAAGAAATGAAGACTGAGAATTTGAAGTAGTGATTTCTTTGTTTTGAAGGGTTATTGAGCTTTTACAAAAAAAATAATTAAGAAAATTAATTGAATCTCCGGCTTGGCTACATATGGCCTTTTACATAAATCATAACGGTCAACAACTAGCATCAATTATACATTTACAATTGAACAAAGAAAATACAAAAAATATTAGCCAGGAGAAAAATCAAAGATATTTGAAGTGTAAGATTGAAGATGAATGAAATCTCAACAAAATAAATGAAGATAATAAATCAAAACTCAAAACTCAATTCCAAGTAAAACGCTCATGCGACTTTCACTAAAAAGATATTTATTTTGTTGAGTTTCACTTATAAAAATCACAACACTCTATCCTTTTCTTAATAAAACGCTCATGCGACTTTCACTTAAAAAAATCTCTAAAAGACGTGAAATCCGTATTTTAGTGATGGATGGATAGGTTAACTCAATTCCTCATCTTTAAAATTTCTAATGTTACTTTAATTCAACTAGATGGTCTATTAATGGCACTAAAATTTTAATAATTCGCACGTTGCATACCTTTTCTTATGTTGGTGTAGAGAGAGCTACAACCTATAAGGGCAAATAACATAGATAATATTTAATTTCCGGTCTTTAACACCACCTCCCAAAACTTTAACTAACTAAACTAGTTAACATCGATACATTGATCCTTATGCAAAATGTAATTTGTGATGAATAGGTGAATTTTGAGTTGTTTTTGGTCTTTTCTCCTGGCAACATCCACTTTTGAGTAGTTTCTTCATTGGGTAGATTTGTTGAAGGGTGAAAGTGAAACAAAGTGGAGCCAAAGCAAGTCTATTTGGAACTCCACCGGATCCAAACCGAACCAAGAGATATACCTCTATATTCTAAGGGGTAGTTTTGTCATTTCCCATTTTGCATAGTATTAAACTTTGAACACATTAATTGGTGATTGTGGTTTAGGGTTCGAACCTCACCCGAAACCAAAAAAATCTTACTAATTTCTAAAACCCTAAACCACTCATCTTTCTCTCTCATTCATTCTCTGCCATTCCATTTCCTCCATTACTACACTACCACCGTCTTCTCTCTCTCTAATTTTACCCACTTTCAACATTAGGGTTTCATTTTGTTATCTTCTCAACTTTCATTTTTTAGCTCTGTTTTATCCAAAATTGCGGCATTTCATGTTACGGTAAGTTTAAATTTTAGTTGAAAGTTCTAATATTTGTTCTTATGTATTGATGATTGTCATCAATTTATTGTTGGAGTTGAAGAAATTTCATTTTTTTTTATTATAATTGTTATATCTGTAACATGAGTTCTTCTTCTTCACTTTCATTTTGAGTTTATCAATCATTTTATTCAATTAAATCACTGTTTTCTAAGAACTAGATTAAGTGCAATTATCTTTATATACTTCTCTATTTGTGAGTTGAAATTTTAGGGTTTTTTGCGTTTTTCAAATGCAATTTGATATTCCAGAAGTTTAGTTAGTTGGTGTTACTTGTATATATTCTGATTTCTGGTGCTAAAAGTGGCTCATTTGCGGCGGCGAATTAACCCCAATTGCTGGATTGAGATGGGTTGATTTATAGGAATAACTATTTGTGCAATATATTGTGATTATTAAGGGAAAAAAACTAGAAATTATGTATTTAGTGCTTTCTTTTCCAAAATGGATGAACTATAATAGTTTTTTCTGGGTTTGGCGGGCGTGTTTGTTTGGCACGATTTTAGTGCGTTGGTGCTTATTGGAACCTTCGCTTTTCAGCTACTTAGAATAGGGTGGGAAGATTATTCCCAATAAATTACATGTCTTTTGAGGCTGCAAATTTTTATGCTGCCAATCAAATGTACTAGGAGGGGTTTCATCTCCAGGAAATCCGTTTTGGAAATCAATTTCTAGAAACTGGAACTTCGTGTAGGAACTAATTCTTGTTTAGATGAAATGAGACCGTAATATAACTCGTGTATAGCTGCACACTCTTGAAGGTTGACCTTTTCCGTAGATGAAGTTATTATCTAGAATAATGGAAGACTAATTTGTGATAACCTCCAATTGAGCATCGTGGAGAATATATTGTATATTTCTCTATCTTTTGGAGGAGTGTGTGTAATGATTCCCTCAAGGTATTTCTGCATCATGCTAAAATTAGTCATTCTTTTTATATGTAAATTTGGAGTTATATGTATAATTTTCCAATTAGAGGCTTTAATTACTAGCTTGACAGAATGCACCATGCACATCCCCACTGCAATATGACTATGTGAGCCTCTGTGCTCTTCCCTACTTTTATTTTCCTTTCAAAATTTTGTTTGCATAAACAATTTCTGATGGATGTTGCAGAAGAAGGTGCTAACGTTGATCTTTCCAAGAATATATCTTATTAGCATTGGCAGCTAATAGAAAATGGAAATTGTTGAATCCATTGATGATCTATCACTGCAAGATCCACCAGAAGGGGAATTTTCATCTGTTGACCTGAAGTGGACCAAGTTTGGTACTGCTGAGCACCATGATGATGTAGCTAAAATTCCTTATGATCGAGTTGATGATTTTATCATTGGAGAGTGTTCTAATGTGGAGTTCCCAACTCGATTTCATATTGAGAGAGGACGGAAACGAAGGAGAGGAAGCTTAAAGGAGTATAAAAGTGATGATTATTTGGAATATAAACTGTAAGTACTCATTATGGAGATATTGGTGTTCATTTGGTCCTGAAAATTATGATTTTATAAAAGTGATGATATTTTTCTCCCCTCCTAAACTGCAGATATTGGTGTTCATTTGGTCCTGAAAATTATGGAGAGGGTGGTGACATATTACCTAGTCGGCGATATCGTCTAAATACCCGAAATCGTGCTGCCAGACCACAGTCTATGAGAGGTTGTACATGTCATTTTTGTAGTGAAGCGCCTGTATGCATGCCCAACACTTGCACTCATCATTTATAACGAGAGGCGTCATGTGAACAAGTCTGGTTTTCCCTGCCATGGTGCTCTTGATAGAGATGCCATAGGCCCTGGTGCGAAGAATATTCCATACGTTGGCACTGAGATGCAGCAACAAGCAATGTCGATGATTTACCTTGGCATTCCTGAAGAGAATGTAGTGCAGAAACACCTTGAAGGGATTCAACGTTACTGTAATGCAGATGCAAAACTTAGCAAGATGGCCTCTCAATATGTTCAAAAGCTGGGAATGGTTATCAAAAAGATCCACTCACGAATTAGACCTGGATGACCAAGCTAGTGTCCGGCTGTGGGTTGAGCGTAATAAAAAGTCTGTTTTCTTCTATCAGGATTCATCTGACGGCGATCCATTAATTTTGGGAATTCAAACTGAGTGGCAGGTGCAACAGATGATACGGTTTGGGCATCGCAGCATCATTGCAGCAGATTCAACCTTTGGGTTAAAGAAGCTTAGAGTAAGAATAGATATTTGCTGTTGTTGAACGTTATCTTGAGCCCCGTTGATTTTTTTTTTTTTTTTTTTGCATATCTAAGTTCTGTTTCCGTAGAAAAATAACTGGTTTTTATCATGGTACTTATCTATGCTATTACTTGTATGCAGTACCCTTTGTGCACGCTTCTTGTGTTTGATTCAAGACAGCATGCGCTCCCTGTGGCATGGATCATCACTCGTAGCTTTGCTAAGCCAGATATTTCAAAGTGGATGAAAGCACTAGTTGACCGAATACGTGCTGTAGATACTGGATGGAAGGTCAGTGGTTATGTGATAGATGATGCAGCGGCAGAATTGGAGCCTATAAGGCAGGCTACTCATACAGTCATACTATACATCTGTTTGCAAAAGAACTTATACTGTTTATTAATCTACTGCCTAATTTGGATGCAGGGATATGTTCTGCTGTCCTGTGTTGTTTTCCCTTTGGCGTGTGCGTAGGGCGTGGCTTAGAAATATAGTGAAAAAATGCAGTGAAGTGGAAGTTCAAAGGAAGATTTTTAAACGTCTAGGTGATATCGTGAGCAGCATATGGAAGGGACTGGATTCTGCAGTTGCTATTGAAAAGTTCATGCAAGATTTCAGTGATCAAACTGCATTTATGCAGTATTTCAAAGATTGCTGGTTGCCTAAGATTGGTTAGATCTGCTTTTAGTTTTCTAATTGTAAATATGAAAATTGTAACCTCTTTATTGAGCTTAACCTAGGTTTCTTGCTTTTGTTAGAGATGTGGCTGTCAATAATGCGGACTGTCCCACTTGCAAGCCAGGAAGCTGCTGGTGCTATTGAAGCCTACCATATCAAATTGAAAACCAAACTTTTTGATGATTCACACCTTGGTGCATTCCAAAGAGTCGATTGGTTAGTGCACAAATTGACCGCTGAGCTGCACTCTAGTTACTGGTTGGACCGATATTCTGATGAACATGATACTTTTAAAGATGTGAAGGAAATGTACATAGCCTCAACTTCATGGCACCGTGCATTGCAAATCTCGGATACAGCTGTTTGCTTTCATGAAAATCGTGACTTCTTTGCAGAGGTCCAAAGTCAAAAGGACAATACTGTATCGCATATAGTCTGGAATCCTGGATCAGAATTTGCTTTCTGTAATTGTGCGTGGGCTTTGCAGGGTAACCTTTGCAAACATGTTATTAAGGTCAATATGATGTATGAAACTCGGCAGGGGCTCGGCTTCCATGTCCTTCCATTCATTCAGAGACCTATTGACAACTTTACTGAGGAAGCCCATGGATGATTCAATTGAATTGGACAAGACAATGGCGTGGACTCATCAAATGCTAAATCAAGTACATAATCTAGTTGAACTTACTAGTGCAAACAATATTGGCACTGTTGTAATGAGTCTGCCCTTGAAATGGATATCCAAAAAAGCTAGAACAACTGCTCAGAGACCATTAGCAACCTCAGCTCCTCTCTCCAGCTGTACGAATGCGAAGAGTAATGTTACTGGACAACGGGGTCACAAGAAACGAAAGAGACTCTCGACACTCAGATGAGAAACAACAGACAATATATGAAAATTTTGTGGTTTATTGCAGTTTTGAGTTTAAAGCAATGCTGCATATTCTCATCTCAGAGCAAGGTGACAGTACAACATCAGTGCATCATTATACTCCACCTTGATTCATGATTGCTCCATTAGGTTTGCTGATCCTTATTGAGTTGATCTCCATACCATCAATCATCTTGAAGTTCAAAGATAGTGATGAATAGATTGAGGCTTGCAAAGCAGGTACATGTTTATCTCATACCTTTTTAGTAAAGTATATGAAGATATTAGTGATGGCACTGTGGCAATGCTGAGAGTTGGTGACTGGTCATGTGACTCCCTGTATATTCTGATCATATTTTTGGTTCTACAGATTTTAGGGGAATTTATGTTGCAATTTTAGGCGTCTATCTCTGCCTTTTGTCGTAAAGAATTGGAGTACATAATTGTTTTTCTAATCTTAGGAAATTGTTTGTTTGTCAGTGTTGAACTAGAACTGCAGCTGAAGGTGCTTGCGATGTAGAAATCATACCTCTTTTTTTTTACATCGAAGAAATTTGCATTAATAAAAACCGGAATTACAACCTAGGAAAAGATCACAGACATATTTACTGGAACGAACCGAAAACTAAACTAAGCTTTATTAGCTCTTACAAACCATATGTTGTTAATACAGTTGTGCTTCACAGTTTACAGCATGCATTTTTAATTAAGTTAACTTGTTAATTTCCTATCTATGTAAGATTCTATTTTCAAAATTTTATTTGTAAATATAATTGGACTATCATAATTAGGATACTTTTTAAATCAATGATTGTTTCATGCTTAAAAGTTAGTACAATACTCCTGGAATCATAATTTTCTACTAAATAAAGAATTAAAATATTTCCATAACAATGGTAATTTCCTACTTGGTATCAACTATGGTTTCTTCAGTAAAAAAATATCAATTACAATACTATGATGAGGCAGGTGATAACCTTCTGATGCGCCTTCGATCCAGGTATTTGGATTGAGTTTCACCCGTTACAAGAGAGATCTCCAATAACCCTCCTCCTTGCAAGAGATTTCAACTTACTTATCTAAAAAACTACACGCATAGATGGTGTGATTTATACTCCCAAATTAATCCTTTATTTATAAAGGTTAACCCCTCAAGTAAACCGGAAGATCAAAGCTAGACCACAAGGAGGCAGGAGTTGTTCACAGCTCCATTAAAGTCCTGTACGCAATCCTATCAAACTTATCTTATCAAGTAAAACTGCAGTTGGAAACATGTTTTCTTAGTAATGTGGAACGGAGGTGGGAAGAGTAGCTTAACTAGGCTGGGGTTGTACCTGATATAGAGGCTCGACTAGACTTGCATGTACTTGTATAAAGATTGTGATGTGAAGGAAATTTTGTAAAAAGGTACCTCATAAAAGCACTTGTTTGTCAAAAATTATCTTATGAAAATGTTGTAACAATATATCTTTTAGAGCAAAAGTGTACTACTTTTAGCCGGATTCTGACGGTTGACCACTTTTTAAGTGTAAACGTTTTTATTTTGGCTTTTTTCCCTTCCTTTTCCCTCAATTTTCACCCAAAATTTCATTCTCCTCTAAAATTTGGTGTTAATATTTGCTTGTTTGGCAAATTCCGCTAGAAATGGACGAGAACAAAAGCAGAAAAAAAAAAAGTCAATGCTTAAAAAAGGTGGTCAACGACCGAAATTCAACCAAAAGGTAGCTTTTAAGAATATTTTTGTTTCAAATGGTACTTTCTTACTACATCTTTTTATAAGGTATTTTTTCACGAAAACTTATTTTTAGAAGGTAGTTTTTCACAAAAACTTATTTTTATAAGGTAGTTTTTGACAAATTTTACTAACATAAAATGTATTCTTAGTAATCGAGCTATAATGATTAATGCCTAGGCAATATGGATAGATTGTTGCCCTATCATCGAAGAGTATATCTTGAAACAGGCATATTATACATTATAATTCTATAATTAGGAAATTGGTTAAATATAGTAATTCACATCACAAGTGTTGTGTGAAATATAATCTAAAGTAAGAAAATTGTTCCTCACATTGCCAACCATCATCAAATTTTTGCAAAATAAAAGGAACATGGACAACGAAATATTTCAGAAATATACCAACTATTTTCTTAATTTGGGTTATATTGGTTAATAGTTTCATAGTTTGTTTATACAAGAAGCAAAATTTCCCATTAATTTCAAAATGTAGGTAGTAATTTCCCATCAATGGCGCAATTATTTTCACCTAACACTTTTCCCTTACCCTTTTTCGGCCTTCTCAATTACTCCAATGAGAATAGATAAAAAGAACCCAAAAGCATTTTCTAGAGTTGATTCGTTTGTCATGACCAAGATATGTCCAATAAAAGGAGGAATAATCATTTGTCATTATTCCATGATATTCCCCTTTTATCTTTAAGGAAAGCATAAAGTTCAAAGAAAAAAAAAGGAGAGATAAGGATGACATTTCAATTTTTGAAATAGAATCAAATCCATACCTTTTGAATTACTTCAAGAATCAAAATTACCCCTTTTCTTTTCTTTTTTGGGTACCTCAACATTCTTTCAAATTTGATTTTTTTTGTATGGGAACTTTCAACACCAAAACCACAAATTTAGAGCTTTACACTACTCTAGGATTAGATAAATCACCATTTAAAGAAGATGAACCTGAAAAACCTCCTCAAGTTATCTCATTCATAGCTTCTATACTTGAAAAAACCATTCAGAAAAATGGCAAATTATTGAAGAGATCATCAAGAACAAAAGATAGTGTTACTATCTATCATGGTACCAAAGCTCCTACGTTGAGCATACGCCAGTATATTGAGCGCATATTCAAGTACTCAAAATGCAGCCCTTCTTGCTTTGTTGTAGCCTACATTTATATTTTATATGGATAAATTCGTTCAAGCTACAAATTGTTACCTTACTTCGCTCAATGCTCATCGCCTTCTCATTGCTTGTGTTCTTGTGGCTACCAAGTTTCTTGAAGACGTGTAAGTATATCTACCAGTATTGCATGTATTATGATATTTTCTTTTTGTTTGTTTGTTTGTTTGCTTGCTTGCATTCATCATGGCTTGAGAAACAGTATACCCTCTGTTCCGTTATGATGTTCCTTGTCGGAATCACTTAAAAAGACAAGAAAGTCAAACTAGGAACATTAAAAGGAACGGAGAGAAGTAGTATTTGACGGAATTGAACTTGTTATTCTGTTGAATTAACAAAAGTGGTTTTTGTTCTGCTGATTAAAACTAATTTTTGCTAATTAGTGAGTGTTTCATGGTACTTAAAAACTACTTTTTGCTAATTGTAGAGATTTTTATTTCCTGGTCAAAGTTATAATTTCTGATGTTTACTGGTCCAATTTGAATGCTTATCAAAACTACATTTCTTCGTTCTTTTATTTATATACTTCCTCCTCTTCAATATGCCTTATCTAAATTGCAAGAATACATACACGAACACAAATATAAGAAATGAAATGAAAGGAAAAATTAAGTCCCAAAAATACAAAATTAATTGATATATAGAGTGTATACTATATATGAGTATATACTGAAGACCTGGCCTAGTTGACCCTTCATCCACTTGTAATAGATGAGCCTGATGAAGGTACGAAACTTTAATGATCCCAAAAGGTCCAGGAACCTCAAAACTTACAATTAATAGTACTAATACATCACTCTTGAAACTTTTTACTTTGTTTTTAAGTACATGATTTTTTGAGTAGTGACAGAAAAGGGGGAGAATTGGCATCACGGATCCGAAGTTTGGGGTCCAAGGTTTAATTTATCTCTTAGTGATCCTATTTTTATGAGTATCCTTTCCATATTGGTCCCGAGCGACCTATTACCTAATTTACTGGTTAACTTTTGCACTTTTTTTAGGTCCAAATCATCATTCTTCCCTCTCCTCCTTCATGGCCCAATACAGCACATTTTATTTTTTTGTACTTGTTAAAGTGAACAACTTTAAAATCATAAAATGGGACTAATACAGGAACTTTACCTTCAAGCTTGAGATTATTCATCAATAAATCAAATTTGAATGACACATTTACCTTAATACAGTTCCTACAACAATGCATACTTTGCGAAAGTTGGAGGCGTAAGCATAGCAGAGATGAACAAGCTAGAGATGAAGCTACTATGCAGCCTAAACTACAGGCTTCACGTCACACTAGAGTCGTTCGATCAATATTGTCTACAATTGGAGAAGGTAGGTGGTGGGAGCGAGAGAGTCGAACGAGCGACCCAAAGTTGTGGCCTCAAAGGTAGCTGGCTAAAGAAAGACGACACCAAATGCAACCCAAAATTTGGTGGATATACCTGTGGAGCCATATAGTTGTAAACTTTTAACCACTAGTGTCCCAAACATAATGGGATGCTAGAGAGAATACAGTTTGATGATCTCAATCTACACAGATAAACGATCAATTATCTGTTTCTTCACACTCCGATTCCAATTTAATACCATATGCCAAAAACCATGGTTTGATAAATCGTACACGAGTAAAGTTATATTAGATGGAGATAATGGTAATAAGATTTAGCATTTAAAGTCACGAGCTTGTCCATCCATTGCCATATTAAAGTGTGATATTAAGTGCGAATGAAAATATATTCTTCGAGAAAAAAAAAAGAACCGAAATATTTGGTGATCAAGTTCCATAACCAAAAATAGTCGTCTAAAACTCATTTACCATCATTTACTTGAACCAACCAAATAGTCACCGCCGCCAAAGAACCTGTAAATGTATGCGCCATCAAATATTAGTTTACAGTAGAAGATCAATGAATGAAAGACATGTTAAAGTCCATTCAAGTCGAATTCGGGTCAGAGTCAAAATTGATTTGAAATACAGTAAATTCCTATCTATATGGAGTTATTTGGGTGTACAACCTAGTTTTGCCAGGTCCAGAAAGGATCCATCTAGTGTTCTGTGGAGAAGTGCTACGTTTCTGGTGGCCCAAACCAGAAAAATAACATTTCTCGCACCAAACAACTTTACGTTGAACCATGCAAACAACGTATATTCTGGCAAAAATAATTATTGCACAGATTGTGCACAAAACAACTAAAATTAAATCACTATACACTACCATAAAAACAATCCCAAATACAAAACCTGAAATCTATCAAAGGTTTTGAACTACAAAAGAACAATGGGTGTGGGTCTCTAAATATCCGGTAAAGGGCACCCATACTAGGCCCAAAGACGGTGGTAGCAAGAGAAATAGATATTTCACACATGGACTTCTATATCCGTCTTCTCAGTTGGAACTGTTCCTCCTTGCTGCGTAGACACGATAAGCAGCCAATCCGGCAATGACAACTGCTCCAACTGTAAGAAAACCAATCAAACATCCTTATTCAGCATGGAACCACATAAATTTGAAACATTGAATCACGGCAGAATTAATAGTCTAGCTGAGCACTAAAAGTTCATGGTCAAATGCAGTAGAATTGAACTTACTAAAAATAAAGGCTCTGAAAAACTACCTGAAGCAAACATAAGGGAACGGTTGACAAGACGATGGTATTGCTTTCTGCTTCTTCCAACTTCAGTCTCAGGAATGCTCAAATGAGGACGCTCTGCCGAACTCACAATTCTACGGAATATATTATTGAAGTCCCCCAACTTGGCACTAATAGGCACTGGGGCTTCGGTTCCCATATCTTGGCTAACCTGTAAGAAAATTAGCTTGAGTTTTGTTTCCAGAATGTAAAACAACGCAGACCCAAACTCTCTAGGTGGAGCTAATGCAAGCATGTTCCCAAATAATATGCTCACCCAACTCACATCATATCACCTTCTATTGAATTCAAATATAAAAGTTCAGCAGGTTAACAGCTCCTAATGATGTTATATGAAATCAAGGATTTGAACCTCATATGAATTAGAGCAGAGCCTTCCTCAACCACGAAACAAGACCAAAATACAGCCATCCTCAGAACCGAAAATGCCGAGGTAACCACATATTTGCACAAGTCAAACCATATCACAACCAATCCAAACACCAAAGTCAGCCATTACTATTCATAAAGTATTCTACTTGTTTTTGTTGTTTGATGTACAAGAACCATATAATTTGGATCACTCTCTTGTAAACAAATGATGTCTGACCAAACAACTCAATGGACAAGTCAACTTATTAAGCTCTAGCACTGTAAAATTTGTCCAAAATTTGAAGCCAGCTAATGGGAACTATTGAACCAACATACCACCCGATTAGAATGTGTGTGGGACTGTGGGTGCGTGTATGTATTCCTTATTCAAATTACTTGTTTTAGTTTGAAATAACTCGAAGACAAACCAAGACCGTAAATTCACACAAAAATCCACAATTGATAACAACTAACATAACGTTTCTAGTGGGTCTTGCTCTTTGTTTTCTTTTTAGCAGTTTCTAAAACGGAATGCAGGTCTGTATTTGTCCCAATAAGGAGTTGTCTCAGCTACTCCCCCCGTTCTACAACAAATTGCACACTTTCCTATTATAGATATCCAAAATAAGATGTACTTCCCTTACATGGTTCTCTAAGTTTCTCACTCTACCCACCTTCTCTTACTATTGAACATTTTCTTTTGCTGACTTTCTCTCTCTAGTCTCTACTCACCTATAAATCTTTCTGTTCACATTAACACCTCTTGATCTCCTTGCTAAAAAGCAGCCATCCAGATTTATTTATCAACGAAAGGAAGTGCTTCATCACAACAAATGTAACTTTCCTAGAGGATCTCGCTTTTTATTTCATTCTTTCTGTGATATTTACACAAAGCAGGTCATACACTCCCTGTATCGATCTTTCTCTGCTACAATGGCCCCACATGGATTTTGGGGAAAGCCACTTTGCGAAATCGATTTGTCATAATTAGAAGTATATGGGATGTCGCTAATATTTTTCTGTCCTACAAAAATTGGCCAAATGAGAAGCTGAGTATGAAGGTAACACATAGTTTGAGTGAATACGCCAATCATCCTATATGCTTCACTAGCAGATAGAGTTCCATACACAGCATATACAGTGGTCGATCCAGGATTGTAAGTGAGGGGTAGCGTAATATTAAAATATTATGAATACAAAAAAAATTATACTATGAAACTCGAAAAGTAATAAAAATCTAAATACACACCTAATATTACTTACTAGATTAATTTATTACAATAGTTGACATCGAGTTCTTATAGTTCAGAACCTATTTCCAATTTATTAATAATCTTTCTCAAAACGTCATTTATTAATTTTATCTAATTAGAGTTTAATTTATAAACACGAATTGACAGTGGCAAATATAGGTATCTCTAAATAGGTGAGCAAATTCTTACTTTTATTATTTTCTTAAAAAGCTTTTTTAGATCATTCATAATCAAATATACATTAGGACACATTGGATAATTAACACCCCACTAAATAGATCACCTAATATGGTTAGACTCTATTTTTTTCCACCTTATTATCACATAAAATAAGAAGAGTTTTGAAAAAATAAAAAAGTTCAAAAAGCATAAGAAAAAAAATTACGAAAAGTTAAGCAAAAATAAGATAGGTTAATTAACAAAATATAAGATGAAGAGAACAAATCCTTAATGTTAGAAAACTTTTGCCATATAAAAGAAAACTTGTACTTTCTAAAAGCAAAAAGATAAAAAATCATATTTCTTCTTTTTCAAACCCATGCATCACGCATATCAAGGCTAATTATTTATAAAAACTGTAACCTAAAACAAGAAATGAATTATAAGCTACTCTATAATTTGTCTTTGTAAACTAAATTGGTGAAAGCCCAAATATAATTATAGTCTTTAGGTAAGCAAAAATACTTAAAAGATATTTGTATTCTTAAACTAGCAAGCACATGAGTTTGAGTATTATATTAATGATTTCAATAAAAGATCTAAAAGGCATTACAATCATGGAGTACAGATGAGGACTCTCGATCACGGGACCTTCAACATTGACTATGAACTTTCCAAACTCTCAGTAATCCAACTTCGCTACTGTATTTATCTATGCAAAAGCAACGAAAATAATTATTTTAGGAGAAACCAGGGGTAGCAGATGCTACCCCTTGTTCCTTAGTAGCTCCGCCGCTGAGCATATAAAGAGTTCAGCATCGTAGAAATAGAAAGGAAAGATACAAGGGGCTTAAACTCCATTTACTCTTCATCACAGTCTACTGTACTTAAGGCTCTTGCTTCAACAAGATATGGATATTCTATCCCAGAAAGCACCTTTCCCAGAGCAAAACAATATACATGTATACAGGTGCGCAACAATTAATACAACACGAAATACAACAAACAGATACCGTACGAGACAGAAAGAAAAATACCCGAGTAGAATCCTGGATAGCCATAGGATATGGATCCAGATCATCTTTAGCTGCCACAATAAGGGAAGGGACCTCAAACCCAGTATCTTCGCCATGGCCTGCAACCTCGTTTAGCAATTCAGCAGTCTTTTTCCATGATAGTTCATCAGAACTGTAATATAATGCCTCTCATTAGCACAGTAATCACAATGGTTACAAAGTTGCTAGTGATATACTTACAGATGTGGTAATGACTAATGAGTGGTATCAAAATATATGAAGATTGAAGATATATACATGGCAGTAGAAGTGCATTAATATGTACGTACGTTCATACAAGATTTTTCATGTGACATTGCACAAATCCATGCCATTCTCTCTGTTTGTGACTTTTGTCCCAAACATGATTTAAGTGTGATTTAAGTGGTCTACAAAGATGAGGTTTAATTATTTACAGCAACACAATAATCTACCAGGATTTACGCTTCCGGTCAACATATGCATAGACATGAATCAACGTATCAGAGACACAGCATACAAGTATATTAGTGATGCATAGTCTCATGGACTACATTACCTCTCCATCCAAATGAATGGCAATAAATAAAATTCAGCTTAGTCTTATCAGCCTCCTACTTACGCAAGCAGCAAATTAAGCATGAATTATTCAGCTAGAAAACAATATAAACAGGACATTTGGACCAACAATCCAATAATTAAGCACCTCAACAACATTTCAAGTGGCGATTGTCCACAACAGCAATGGAAGCCCATTTAACGAAAAAAATATGTTGACAGCGATGAAGTAGCCTGCGTATAAAAGTATAAATGTCCATAAACACAACTACATGCAATCAGATGCACAGAGAATCTGATTGGCCCACATGATAGGGTTCCAGTAGTCAGTCACAGACAGTGGAACTGTCAAATTCAAAAATGGTGACCACAGACCACACATAAAATTATAAGACATTAGCTTTAAACAGCAGTCCCATAAGTGAACATGCTAACAGGTTTACCGAGAGCAGCAGTAGATCTCCACCCATTAATACTTACAAGCATAAGAAGCAATTACATGCATGATAAAGTGTCACAAGAGAAATTATTTAATCAGTCGTAACATAAGGCTACTTAGAAGCAGGTATAATATTCCCTCAAAATGAAATGCACTCACCTGTCATATACAAAAATTGCTATGTCGCAAGCAGCTAAAGAATCTTTGGCTGAAAGAACTTTCTTAACTTTATCTTCAGGTATCTCTCTCAAAACAAGGAACTTCTTGCTTCCCTGCCAGAAAAGACCAGAGTTAAGTATGACAGATATACATATTATTTGCTGTAATTTTTTCTTCCTTTCCATTTTCTTCGAGTTCTTTTTCCCTGTAGTTGGCTAGAAATCAGATCAAAGAACAGTTGTTGCTTGGGTGAACCGGTCATGTATAATGAAAAACCAAGTAGGACTATTCACCTCTCAGTAGCAGCAATTAAGTTCCCTCGTGAAACCAGATCAACTCTTAAAAGAAAAAAATGTTCAACTGTCGATCAACTATTTATCAGTCACAAGAATATACAGAACCATATGACCATCTCATAAAACATGACGAGTGAACAAAGTAAGAGGGTGAAAATATAGAGCTTGTAGATCTCAATTTTCAGTCAAGGACATAATTCTGTAAAATTGAGGAAAAGTTCAGCGGAAAAATATCACCAAGGAAGCTGCCTAGCCTACACTCCAGTCCCAGGAGAAGCAAGAAAACTACAATCTTTCACCAGCGCCAGATTATTAAAACAAATCATATTGTTGTATCAAAGATTTCATTAAAAAACACCACGCGAACAAAAATCATATTTTTATATCAAAGATTTCATTTTCAAAAACCACATGAAAATATTTCTTACTGAAACAGATAATGGTGAAATTAAGAAGCGCATCACATGTGCTACTGCCCACACCTATCACATGACCTCATGGAACAGTATAAAAGTCAGTATATAATACACGGCTCCTAATTGCTACAAGCAGTTAATTTCTCAACTCATTTATAAAGGTCTGCATAAGTAGCTGAATATTAATCATCAATATCAAAGATTGAGGATACTTCCTTTGCATCAGCATCACTAAGTCAACAACAGATACCAACATATCACCACTCTTTTAGTCTATTCAACCATCAAAATTCAAAGTTGAAGTTCAAATACGACATGGCAAACACACAAGGCATAGTGTAGGAGAATAGGTATTGGAGAAGCAATTCATGTGAAAGTCACGTTTCCTACATCTAGCTCCCAAACTCCTGTAGCAAAAGTGTAGCCATCCTCCAAGTAAGGAGAATCGACAAGTAATCACCTGTGAGGTAGTGTAATTAAGGGGTAGGTCTCAACAAAAAGATAAACAAAGGCCAGAGTCTAAGTAATTTTTACACCAGCATCAAGTTCATTCTTCATAAATCAGATCCTGTGAATCTCCTAATGCCGAAGAGAATTTAGTTCAAAGATAAACCACAATACCTATTTACCATCAGGCATCTATGCAATACTCTTGGTGGAAACATTTTCATCAGCTAATCATCCTCTCAAGGCATATAAACCTTACTTAATGTAAAATAATGCTCACGAGAAAGAACAATCCCCTAAGACCACAGAAGCTCCTGCAACCTTATACTAAGGAAGCAAATAAATGAGCCCAAAGGGAAGAGAAGACTGTGCAAGGAAGACGCCTATCTCAAACTCAAATCACCAAGCTTCAACTGGTGACGCACATCTTCATTAACAGCAAATCTTATAATCTCTTTGGTAAATTATGTGATTCAATCTTCAACTCCCACTCAAGTCAACTTCACTTTAGCATTTTGTGTGATTCAATATTCACCTCCCTAAACAGAAGCAATTAATTGATGATACCAAAATCAATTTAAGAAAATCGAACACCATGCAAACATATCTTGAACATTGCTCTCCATGCAGTACATTTTATACATAGACAGCTATATATCTCCAAAAGAACTCCGTAAGACTATCTTATAAGTAAGTCAAAGAATAAACCCTTCAAGAATTATATGCGAATACACTAATACATTACAAAAGTGTGACCCCTTTTCTCTCTAGGTCAAGTTCTATCATAAAACCTCAAAGATAAAAAATAAAAAAGCCACAGAAAGTCTCCATCATGGCAAATTCATCGACTTCTCTAAAGGGTTCCACTATTAACTTACAAAAACCAAGGGAAAACCTTGCAAATATTGATGATCAGCTTAAATTCTAACCAAATCTATCAGAGTTACAAAAACTACAGGAACATATCGATATTACCATTCTTCCATAAACCTTTTTGACATTCTCAATGAATTGTTAAAAAAAATCTTAGGATAAATACACTGAATTACAAAACCTAGAGATCAGCATCAGCATATAGCAGGCCAAGAACTATCTTCCCGAAATATGCGCTCACCCACATACCTGATTCATGGATCTTTACTCCTTGTAACTTTATTAGTTCTTTATACCTACAACATCTACAGAAGCCCAACATCAACTAGATTCCCCTGACTCCAACAATGTGAAAAATGACAACCCTCTCTAAGTGGCATGGTGTCAAAACAAGGACGCATCATATTGTATCGCCCGTGTCGTAAAGGTTTTCAAATTTACCGAACCGATACTACCCGCATCGTAAAGGTGTAAAAAAATCGTGTTTTAGGCGGGTTCAAGAGATATCTCATGGTCTGAGCCAATATTTGGCGGTACGACAACCGCATCATCCCCGTTCCCGCATCACCGTGACCGTTACCGCGATCGTGACCGAAATCGTAATTTTGAACTATGCTAAGTGGTACTGCCCCAAGAATCTACGAAATGCTCAATTTCACTTACATTTAATAAAAATGTCCAATCCCAAGCCCAAGTCCCCCTCCCACAACCTAGAAGAAAAAATATGATTCTAGAATCTAGATGGAAGAAAATGGAAATCAAAACAAAGAAAAGTACAAGTTCAATAACACCAACTAAAGCCCTTGTGCAGGGAAGAACACCATCTATGCAAGGTGTTCACAGCAGCACTATCCCCTCAATGAGACATAGTTATAGAAGCTATTAAAATCCCATGAAAATATTTGGTTTTGCATCTACTTTGCTTGTGCCATTGTTAAAAAAGGAACATTCTTCCTTTTTCTTCGAACACTCGTTATATACCTCCCTATCACCACAACCACTACTCACCATGCTCAGCCACCTTCCAAGCCAGTGACAAGGAAGGGTTGTAGTAGAGGACAAGGAAGGGGACAGCGGGTGGGAACAATGAGCCTCTTCCCCTTTTCCACCCTATAGGCAAGCCTGGTTAGAAGCAATGGGGTAACTTTATGACGTATAATTATAATAGGAACATAAGTGGAAATCTACTGCAAAGGAGTCAGTATATGGAAGGCACTACTAACCGAGGACCCTTCTACAACATTTACAGCATATCGCTCCTCAGTGTTTGCATCGTTAGTATCAGAGAAGGGCCTGCATTTGGAAAATTACTACACATGAGAGAGCAGATATGCCTTCAAACCTCCATTCACAATTCATATCACACATAACATAAACAAAATCATATAATTGTTTTTTTTTTTTTAACAACTGACAGAAGAGCAACAAATGAAAGAGAAACCACTCTAAACCCCACAACTTAAAGCTAACATCATCAATGCAAATATAAATAACACAGACCTTCCAAGAAAAGCATCCAACAATGCTGATTTACCGGCCTTCTTTGGTCCAAAAAACAAAGCACTGGTAAACATTTCTCTCAGATAGCCGCTTCTTGCGATCTGTACGCCGCCTCCTAGTCAGACGAATGGCAGAAGAAGCATCTCCACCATACATAATATACTTCAGATACTCCACACTCTTAGCTGGCTCCAAAAGCGTCATAAGTGCCCACTGCATATTACAAATCATATGGGGTTATTACACATCATAAATGCTAAAAATAAGCTTCCTATGGCTGGACTGCTGAACCAGCAGAGAAACGGCAGACACAGTGCCTCCTGTAGCAACAACCACCTGACACAAAGAAAAGCTATCATGCTTCTACCTTTCTCCTAAGGTATCAACACTGAAAAAGGTTCAAGCAAACAGGCGTATGGGAGAGCCAGCCATAGATTTTATTACTGCTAGAAGCGTGTCAACAAAGGTAATTCAAAGGAAATAGCTGACAGCGACAACCGATTATATTCGGGTTAAGATCAAAACAGACTTGACAGGTTGGTCGAATTGGATCATTCCAGGTTCGGGTTATTTTCAAGCAATGTTCAACATCAGGTCAACCCAACAGGTTAAAGGATTTTATGACGCCCTTTTTTTATTTTTCATTGTAATTTATATAACCTTGCTTCATTAAATCAAACAAAATACAAATCCCAAATAAGAACTCATAATAAAATGGTCATTTATCTTTACCAAATTTGGAGAAGATGAGAAAACAAATAGATCATGTACAATAGTATGGCAACTAGAGACCCTCCATTTACGAGAAAGGAAATAGTGAACTCTCCCACGTCCCAAGCTTTTTTGCTTTAATTTTAGTCGCTAAATTGATTCTGGTGGTCGGTACTGTGGATGATGGTCTCTGGATAACTAAGGAGATATGGACATATGGTTAGACTAGACCTCATAGCAAGGAGTGAGAGTGAGATTAAAAAGGGAGGTTAGTTAGTTTTAAAATATTAGTCAATTTAAGGTTTCGTTGACCTGTCAAATAAATTTGTTAATTCTGATGGCTTTTTTTATTAGTCAATTTAAGGTTTCGTGGACCTGTCAAATAAATTTGTTAATTCTGATGGCTTTTTTTTCATTAAAAAAAAATGGAAAACAAAAAGTCCTCAACCCAAAGGGTCTGGTAGGGTCAGATCCAGTTTTGACACAGCGATTTTGTGTTGTTCGGGTGTAGCCGTGTAGGTAAAAACGGTATTCTGGTCATCAAATTGTGTCCATGACCCACTATTTTCGGGTTGGTTCCGATTCAGGTCGAGGTGATTGATGAGAACGCACACCAGCAACCCATAACAAAAATCTCGTCACTTCCAATTCTAGCAACTATCAAAAAGAAAATGGAACTACAAAAACAGACAGGAATGATAGTTTAGCAACCCTGGACTTTCTTTCAAATGACTTCACTCAAAGTAAGACAGTTTGGAGGTGGAGTCATGGAGCACTTGAACAAACCTTTGACAGAAATCCATCTATTGTTAAACCTCCCAATGCAGTTGTTGGTGCAGCATCCTTGTATGGACCTTCACTCCAAGGACTACATCATCAGAAACACATAATTCAGGTTAATATATATATTGCAAAAAAGATACATCCACAAACGACAAATATAGGTAAGAAGGCCATACCAATCTGGTGCTGTAGAAAACAGATCATCCACATCTGGGGGGCGGATAGCACCATCCTACAATTAGACGGAAATAAATCAGAATAAAAAAAAAAGAGTTAAACATCACCTAACTAATCAAAGTTGTGCACAAAGTGAGCAGATGCAGGAGCAAGAGGACTTCAAATGAAAAGTAAGCCAGCTAATAAAAGATAACGACAAAATAATAGTGACAAACAGAAACGTTAGAGGAGCTCAAGAGTCAAGAGGCAGATAAAATCATAATACTGGTTTGCAAAAGCACAGAAAATAAATCACTATATACGTAGGCAGACAAGAGAACAGATCTCCTACAAGTTGCGACTAAAATGCTTCAAGGACTATAGCAGAGCAGCAAATAACAAAGCATCGCATGATCTACAGAAATTCTGCTTCTGTGACAATGGAATGGCCTTAGATACAGGTTCGCTCAACCCATTTATGAAGAGAAAACAATGGACTTACATTATCGTTGTCATACATACTGAATATTCCTTTCAAGACTTCAACAGCATCATTTGTCAGCTCCACACTCTGCATAATTTACCATCAATAAGCACCTCGGTGATGTCAAAGGCTTAAAATCTTAAATGGTATAACCCATCAATGGCATCATGTAATGAATCACAAGATCCCCAAAAAAGCAAAAAAGACATGGCATAAAACCACAAATTTCCAATTTATGAGCAAAATCAACAAAACAAGTAATACATTTTAGAATAAGCATTCTAAAAAGGTCCGAAAAAAGAAGGGTGTAAATCATCCTGGGAATTCTATTACAAATATGAAAAAAGAGTCCCAATAATTTCTCATTTGGGCTTTATCTGTAGATCTTTCCATGCTCTCATCTACCCCATGCTCAGACAACCTCAGTCTTTACTCTTAAGACAAGGAAAAGGGCTGAAACATGTTGATAATAGACTTTTTTCTGATATATGGGCATACCTACTAAAGCAGCATGGCCCATTTAGACTTAACTAGTTTACCGTAAAGATTCCAAATAGTGCAGCTAATGCAAAAACAACATGAAATGCCTTCAAATACGCAGCAGCATGGCATGCTTCATTAACTCAGCCCACGTAGTTCTATAAGATTATCATGTATTTATATATATATATATATATATATATATATATATATATATATATATATATATATATATATATATATATATATATATATATATATATATATTATCTACTAGTGTAATTATACCACCTAAATCATGGCAATAACATAAACACCTCGTCAAGATGCAACAATGATGACAGTGAAGTGAACGAGGCATAGATGAGGGGAAAGGGGGGGAGATCAAGAACGACTATACGGGTATATTCTGCAGCTTTATGCCCACACAAAGATGAAAAAGTGAGCTGACCTGGTCTGGTGCTCGTTTGAATGAAGGTGGAAGAAAATCATCATCTAGCCTGATTTCATTATTATATCCAAACTTTCTAAGGACAGTCCATGTTGTCTCCAGCCGCCCTTTTTCTATGAATAGTGCATGAAGGAATAGAAACCCTCTCAAAGTGAGACCACGATCATTGACTCCTTCAGGCAATTTTTCTTCCACAACCCTCTTAACACCAATGATTTCAGAAGGTTGGAGAGGAGCATTAAAGCACTTGACCTGTTTACAGAAGATAAGCACAGTCAAAGTCACAGAACATCTGGACATAATCAAAAACAATTACATAGAAAGTTCCAATACTACATCACAAGAACCGGAGTATTCTATCTGATTCTGAACTAACAAGAGATTTATGAAGTTGTAGCCAATGTATCAACAGACCTGGAAATCATTCAACTCTGCATCACTTAGTGCACCATCCTTGTCATGGTCACACAAGATAAATATGCGTTTAAGTGCCCTGACACATTGAGGCCTCAATGTTTGAGTTTCCTGATCAAATAATGGAGCTGTAGGGTGAAGTACAGCTTTTTGGGCATAGTAAAAAACCTCTGGGATCTGCAACAGGTCATGTCCACATAGATATTCAATAAAAAGACTGTTTTCCAAAAATCTGTAATGAAACATACAGCTCAGCATCATATAAACTATTCAACCTACTCCCCAAGATACAGAAGGACAAAAAGACGAAGGACTGCCAAGAGCAACAGATTGATTTTCATGCAGACTTTCACCTCCTAATTAACAGGAAACTTTATATTGTACAAAAGTTTCCTCTCAGATTTAGATCAACTTGCAGGGAAAAGAAGTAATTCTTTTATGAGGAGTAACATGATATTAATTCTTCTTCAATTTTCTGATTCGCTGGCTTAGGACCTTTTTCTGGCTGAATTTTGTCAATGGAATAAGGTTTTGGGGAAAGCTTGTAGTAATAAAGATCACCAGTATTAAACATATGAGCACAGAGATTGCAAGACATAGATAGAAAAACAGAAAAGGAAAATCAAGGCACAATGATAAAATATGTTTACCTGTATATGTCTGGACGCAGAACATTCTATGCAAGTTTCAATCTCACGAAATTGCTGCATAATTGGAGACATAACCTGCTCCAGACTAACTTGCTGCTGCTCATCCCTCAAATCCAACTTACAGCCCACAACTATAACAGGAACTCTCACCTGCTCAAAAATAGTTATAACACTTAAATCAAGTTGAAGAAAACTTCATTGAGCTTCACATGCGTATCCAACATATGATACCAGGGGTATCCCAGCAAAAACAAACACAAACTTCCCATATAGATCTCACATGTAAGTCATGTGACAAACGTAGGTTCCACGTCCTAAGTATTACAAATACAAAGTCATTTTTGTAGTAGTATACAAAAAGTCTTCTGAAGCATTGTCCCAACTAAATCAAGTAACCCCCGTATTACACTTCCTCCATTAGAGGTCTTTTCTTTAATTCGTTTTTTTATGAAGTTAAAGCTAGTTAAAAGTAGAAGCTACAAGGAATTCATCTATCTTAGTGTCTTTCAACGCAAAGGAGCTCATTTGGCGCAAAGGATAGCCCGCTTGCCCTACTCAACGAGCACTTCAAAAAGGTGAGGCTTTCATCGTAGTTCTGCATTTCAAGGGGTGGGGCGGTGGGCACTAGTTATCTAAAGGCAAAGCATTTGTAGGGGGGATTTGACCCAGCGGGTGAACATGACGGAGCCTAATAGCTATACTAATTAAAAATTACATACCAAGGAGGTAGACCTTCAGATATATGTCACCAGAACTAGCTTCTACTTATGAAATGCATTCTATTCCATTTTTTATACTCCTCCAAGATAGTGAGTGCATTGCAACAATGACACCGAGTATTTCAGGAAGCATAAAGCAAGAAAGACATCAATTTTGTCAAATTCTTAAAAAGACATTCCATTAGAATAACAAGTATCTCAGTATCAATCCAGAAAATTATCACTATCAATCCACCAAGCCGAAAGTAAAATCTTTTCTCAAAACACACTTAATGGCCGTCGGAAACAAATTTCTACAATCCTCTAGCACAGACAAAGAAAAAAAACTCAACCAATCACATTAAAAAGAATCCAGTAGCAAGCTCAAGTATGTAAAACACCTCTAATCTCCGAAGCTCCGGAAGCCAATACGTACTCAAGCGATCAAGAGACTCAGGACGATCACATGCATAAGTAAGCACAACAGCATCCGCTCGTCTCATCTCCTCCCCAACCTTATTCCTCTGCTCAACACTAACAAAAAAAAAACAACAAACTCCTCATTACCAAAATCAAATAAACAAATCCACATTTAATCAGGACAACACAAACAGCACCTCAACCCAAAAATTTCAATCCTAATACATTGAATTCTAAAGTAGCAACGACAAACGCAATGCAATAAAATCAAATGATAATAGGAAGTACGAAATTTAGAGAAATAACAATATACCTAGACGAAGTATCAATGATAGTAATGGGGACACGGTCAGGGAACATATCGTCGGGGAGACGGGACGGGGGTAAGACAGGTGGAACATTGGTAGGGAAGGTTTCGGAAACAGCTGTTACGATTAAGCTTGATTTTCCGGTGGCACGGTCTCCGGCAACAACGATTCGTATACCATTTTTAGTGCCACTTGAAGATCTTGCCATCTAATCTATTAATTTATATCACCTGAACACAAAACAAAGAAAAAAATTGATGTTAATAGTTGGTAATAAATAGTGGAAAAAAAGGATGAGAGATTTTGAATGAGGGTGTGCTAACGTTTGAGTTTGAGAGCTGAAGAGTGAAGAAAGACGTGCTTGGAGATTTGAAGAGAGAGAAAGAGGAGGAACCCTAGTTATTGTTATTGTTTATTTATGTGTGTGTTTTGTTGATGATGAGTCGACTTGGAGAACAAGCAGGGGGGGCGAGGGGAAGATTCAGGATTGAGGAATGAGGAGGAGAGAGAAAGATGGAAGAATCAGCTGTGTTACTTACTGGTTAATTGTAGTCTAATCATCAAGGGTTAATCATCAAAGGAAGGGTTCGGTTGGGTTGGGTTCGGTCCGGTTCGGTTAAATTAGAACTTGTTGATTTTTAATTTATATTTTATGAATGTGGAGTATGGTCTCGCCTTATTAAGGAAAATCCTAATGTGTTATAGTGCAAGATTGTGACTCGCGAGTATAAGTCTATACTTTTTTTTTTTGACGGAAAAAGCGGACTCATTCATACATAGCACTCAAATCAAAGCTTACAAGCCCCGAGGCCTCCAGGGGAACCTCTTCAATCCAAACTCTCATTTCACCATACTCCCTACTAAGGTGAGCAAGTTTATGAGCAACCCTATTACCTTCCCTACAAACATGATTAAAAGAAAAATTACTACAAACACAAATAAGATCTAAAATGTCTACTACAATGTTACCAAAACTAGTGTTCTCCTTTACACCTTTTTTCAGATGATTGATAAGCTTCAGGTTGTCACTTTCAAGCACAATATTGATGAGCCCTGCTTCAATAGCAATATTCGCTGCATGACGAAGTGCCACTGCTTCCGCTTCGTCCACGACCAAACCACCTTCCAACATCCACACCGTTGCCGCCATAACATCCCCCACACTATCCCTCATTACTCCACCACAACCAATCTTGCCCCCCTCAAAAATAGCCACATCCGAATTCACCTTAAACCAACCAGCTCTAGGAGCACACCATTTCTTCACTCCACCTCTCACCTGGGAAGTGTTCAGTACCTCCACTTCATTCACAGCCTTGAACTCCCCCACACTATCAATAGCTTTCTTCACCACATCCACACTCGCTATCTTTCGGTTCTCAAAGACCCACGCATTTCGTTTTAGCCAAAGCCCCCATAGTAAACTCCAAAACAAGTCCCACCATGAATCATCTTTTACCTTAGACATCGTATTCTGCACCCAATCCAAGAACGAAGCACATGGTCCATCAGTAGTGTCGAGTCTCAAGGGGGGGATTTTCCACACTACCTGCACTTCTGGGCACAATAATAAAGCATGGGCGACTGTCTCTTCATCATTCCCGCACATGGGACATATACGATCAACATCACAGCCTCTTCGAAACAAACTCTCACGCATAGGGAGCCCATGGTGAAGGGCTTTCCAGCCGAAGTGGCGAACTTTTGTAGGTACTTGTGCTTGCCAAAGTTTGCCCCACACCTTCTGTGAGTCATCATTTGAGGTAGTAGCTTTGTTACTTCTTCTCTTTGACAGCTCTATGTAATATGCGCTTCGAACCGAAAACTCCCCCCTCTTTGTATGTTGCCAACACCATTTATCTTCTCTTTGCTGTAGGGGAATTGGGATGCGAAGAATTTCTTCACATTCCCAGCTCGAGAACCATTTCATCAACTCAGTTTTGTCCCACGCACCGTGAGTAATTAAATCCTTTACCAGTTGGGGCGCTTCACTGCTCCTTTCTCTTGACAAGATTCGAAACTTAGGCAAAGTAGGAACCCAAGGCCCCCCCCATATGTCAATGTTTGCCCCATTACCCACCACTTTTCGAATACCTTTCTCAAGCAAATCTCTAGAAGATAAAATAGATTTCCAAGTGAAACTAGCCATTGGGCTCACCTTAACTTCCATAAAGGATGTATTGGGAAAGTATTTATTCTTCAACACCTTTGCCATCAAAGAACATGGGTACTTCAACACCCGACATGCTTGTTTTGCTAACATAGCCTTATTGAACACCACTAGATTACGCATTCCCAACCCACCTTCTTTTTTCGCACCATAGACTTTCTCCCACGCCACCCAAGCCATCTTCTTCTCCTCTCCCTTTTGCCCCCAAAAGAAGCTTCGACACACTCTTTCCATCTCATTCAAAATGCTCACTGGAATATTGAAACATTGCATTGCGTAAGTGGAAATAGCTTGTGCAATTGCCTTGATGAGCACCTCTCTACCTGCTTGTGACAAGAAACCTTCTTTCCACCCCTTGAGCTTTTTCAGGATCCTTTCATGAATACATTGAAAAACTCTCTTCTTTGAACTACCAATGTAAGTTGGTAATCCAAGGTACTTCTCATGTTCTTCCACTGCCTTAAATGTTAACTTCATCTGAAGAATATCTTGCTGCTCTTGCTCAATATTTCGGCTGAAAGAAACTTTCGATTTTTCCATATTCAATTTCTGACCTGATGCTGCCTCATAGGTACCAAGAATGTCTAAAATCTTATCAACTTCCTCCTCATTTGCTCTTGTGAACAACAGACTATCATCTGCAAAGAACAGATGAGAGATAGCATCCACCTTTTTCCCTATCTTTAAGCCATGAATTTCTCTCTTTGCTTCAGCATCACGCAAAAGAGAAGATAACCCTTCCGCACAGATAATAAAAAGAAAGGGAGAGAGAGGATCACCTTGTCTAAGGCCCCTGGATGGAGAGAAACTCCGGGAAGGTTGGCCATTTACAAGGATAGAAAAAGATGTAGTCTTCACACATTCAAGAATAAGAGTTACATAACTCAGAGGGAAACCCAATTTCAGCATTATCATTTGTTCCAAAAAAGATCATTCCACTCGATCATAGGCTTTGCTCATATTGAGTTTAAGCCCCATATAACCCGTTTTGCCTGTTTTCTTCTTTCTCAAATAGTGGAAACACTCATATGCCACAAGAATGTTATCAGTTATCAATCTGCCCGGCACAAAACCACTTTGAGACTCGTGAATAATGACAGGGAGGACTTTTTTTAATCTATTGGCAAGGACTTTTGACACCAATTTATACATGACATTATAAAGGCTAATTGGTCTAAAATCAACAGGAGACTCACAAATTTTCTTTTTTGGAATTAAAGCAACATGAGTATGATTTAGAGACCTAATATCCCCACCCTTATTTAAGATATCTAAGACCTTATCTTCTACATCCATACCAACTATACTCCAGAATTTTTGATAAAAAAGAGCGCACATACCATCAGGCCCAGGGGCTTTAGTTGGATGCATCTGCTGCAAAGCAGCCTGAACTTCTTCACGAGTATACACAGTCTCAAGCATAGTTTTCAGAGCATCAGGCACCTTTGCGTGAACCTTGTCGAGAACAGGTTCCATGTCGATACTGTCATTTGCGCAAAAAAGATTCTCGAAGTGCTGAGTGAAGACTTCAACAATCTCCACCTCCTCGACATATTCAAGGCCTCCTACATCTTTAATTTTTGCAATGGAATTGCGAGTTTGACGCTGCTTGGCTTTGGCATGAAAGAATTTAGTATTTCGATCTCCATGTCTAAGCCAATCTTGTCTGCTCCTTTGTCGCCAATACATCTCTTCCCGACTTTCAAGCTCATCCATACGCAAATCAAGCATTCTCATCTGATCAATAGCTTCCTGAGTTTGCTCCCCTTCCATTAGCTTGCTCATCTGCTCTTGACACCCACGCATCTCTTTTGCAAAGTCTCCAAATTGATTTTTACTCCATTCCCGCAGCTTCATTGTCGTTCTCGCCACATTACCCTTGGCATCTTCACCCTTACACCAAGCGTCTCGAATGACCTCTTCATAAGCATCTTCTTTAGTCCACATCTCTTCAAACCTAAAGAGACGTTTTTTCCTTCGCTCTCTAGGAGCAGTCAAGCTTGTTCGAAGGCTCAGAAGCAAGGGTAAGTGATCATATTTTCTTTTCTCCAGATGAGTCACAAAAGAGCCCCTAAAAATATCCTTCCACCCTTGATTAGCAAAAAATCTATCAAGTCTTTCTTGTAAATTTTTTCCACCCCCTTGGTTATTTGTCCAAGTGAAAGGGTGGCCAACAATATACAAATCATCAAGGTGACAGAAATCAATAGCATTACGAAGGATTGCAGCATCATTATATCGAAAATCACTCCCATCTTTCTTCTCATTAGACCATAACATCAAGTTGAAATCACCCCCACACAGCCATGGAGTTTAATCACCATCATAGAACCGCCTCAACAACTCACCCGTCCTATACTTATTACCTTCTTCAGGCCATCCATACACACCACTAAAGCGCCACTCCTCCATTCCCCCGCCCGAAATTAGCACATCAATATGGTTGATAGAAAAAGTGTGAACATCAATCAACCACTCCTCCCTCCATAATAGAGCAAGGCCTCCCCTTCTCCCTCTTCCTTCCCCCTCACAGTCAACTACCAGCATGCCTTTAAAATTTATCTTTCGTCGCACACGCTCCATCTCACCTTGCTTTAATTTTGTTTCCTGCAAAAAAACTAACATGGGATGCTCATTTATCACAACACGCCTAAGCGCATTGACTGCCTGGATGCTTCCCAATCCACGGCAGTTGCATATTAAGATGTGATTCATTGATCAACAAGGACCCATGGTGTGGGGCCCGCCACATTAACATTGTTTGAGTCATATTCTTGCGTCTCCGAATTGTGAAGCTCTCCATGCTTAGTTCTTTTACTCTCCCCTGCCAGTTCACTCCTTAGCTCCTCTCCTCCTTCTCTCTCTTTTCTCCTACTCCCTGCCACCTTCTTTTCATTTTTCCCTGCTTCATTTTCGCTCTTATGGATACGCTTCCACCCCCTTTGTTTTACCGTTTCCCTCATAACCAAATCAGCCGCATCAAACTGCACATGAGGCTCCTCTATTCCCTCCAGCTCATTCCCACTCCCCTCATTATTTTTGTCCATATCTTGCCTCTCATTTTGTCTCAAAGCATCACCCCACTTCACCCCATCATTCACCTCCAAGTCAAAGGATTTATCTGCCTCCCCAGCCTCTCGATGCTGTGGTATGTACTTGTCTAGAGTGTTCTCCTCAGTCAACTCACACGCCCTAAGTTTCCCACTCACCTCTTGTACCTGACCCCGTACTTCTTTACTTGTTGTTTGCTTAGGTTTAGTGACAAATAACCTTTTAGCACAAGACTGGTTGTCCCCCTACCATGCAGCTCCTCCTCCATCACACTTCTCTTCCAAGGTGACGCTTTCAGCCATCCACCATATGCCAGGTTAGGTTCATCAACCTCTCGACACTCGTAACAGTCCTTCAAACTGTGTCCAAGCTTGCCACAAAAGTAACAGAATACCGGAGGTCTTTCATACTTGACATCAAAAAACTCTTCAACCCCTCCTCTCATCTTGACTTTGACATTCTTTAAAAGGGGTTTTCTCACATCAATTTTCACCCTTAATCTGATAGACTTATCAATTCCCACTGAGCCATAATTATCAATCTTCACGAAAGTACCCAATTTTTTGCCAATTGCTTCGACATTCATCAGGTTTAATCTGCCTTTGAAAGGAAGATTATAAATGCGCACCCACAAAGGCAACTCGAACAAATTCAGATCTAAGGGTTTTGAATTTCCTTCGATATCCCCAAATAAGATGGCATGTTTGTCAAAATGCCAAGGCTGACCTTCAACAACCCGTTGTTTGTCCTTCCAATGGTGGAACTGAAAAACAAACGTGTTTTCCCCGATACTACTAATATCGACTCCATGACTCGGTTGCCAAACATTCTTCATGGTGGCCATGAAAGCGTTTGCATTTATGTTTCTTTTTGTCCAGATTTTACCAACTAAACCTAATTCCACCCTATCTTCATCATCACCTTCACCATCATCAATCCAATTAACAGCCTCCTCGTCATCTTCTTTCTTATCAAAGTCCGTATTACTATTATTACGTATAGAGGTTTTGCAAATATCTAGGGTTTTTGTAATACCTTTTTGAAGATCCGCATCATTCCCAAGGCTAGATGTGGACGCCATAATCAACGATGTCACCAGTCTCGAGATTAACCCGAGACAAACCCCACAAACGAGGATGCCCTAGAAATCGCCTAGAACAAACCCTCCCAAGGCAAGCCTAGAGGGAACTTTTTTTCAAATCACTTCTACACTCAATTTCTGGTAGCAAACTAAGTATTGTTGAGTATAAGTCTATACTTGAGTTTTGAACTATATAGCCAATATAGGGGAGTAGCCTGATTAATGAAATTGGAGGAGTAGTCGATTGATTTCGTAATTGATGTGAGTCATTTTCTAGGGGTGTCAATATCTTGTTCACCATAATATTGTCCCATTCGATATAAATTTTAGAGATTTATTGATGGAGAGTTGAATTATTCTTGGTATATTAGTGGCATCTGATAGGAAGGATGGGTCATTGCAAGGAAGTAGATGCAAGAAAAGACAAACTCGTTCTTATAGTTATAAAGAATAACCCTTGTTCATGCAAACATAACTTTAGAGGACTCAGTATAATTTGAATTTTGTAAATAGGAGTGGATGGGGTTTTCATAAGACGAGGACGTCAGTGTTAGAGTGCCTTTGGTAATTGGTCGAAGTATGCACTGACGTACCTATAATTTGGCAAGAATCTAAATAGTTCTTGATGCTTTATTTATTGAGGGAGAAGTTAGTCGATGAAATATTTTTGTTTCCATATCACACAAAGTAATTTTGTTTGTTTTCGTATACTCCAAATCAAGAAAGTGAAAATTGTAACTTCCACTTTCATATTTGCTGAGATAGGAGAGGTAGGCGACTATTGATCCATCATTAGCGTGATTAAGCCAAATTTAATTCTCGGTAAGGCATCAAACCTCCTTAATTTTGGCACAATTAAGAAACAAGTGGTTAGTATTGGTGGTACAGTAAAATCTTCTTAAACAATCATAGTATATACCCTCCTACTTGAGGATAGCATTCACGTAGTTGCTCCTGTCGATTGTTTGACTTATAAATCCTCATAACTTGTTGTTCAGCCCCATAACCCTTCCTCAATAGGCCACTGAACTTAGACTCTCAAATCCAAAGGTTTTGTGTGTAATCATAAGGTTGCTTTGATAATATTTCTTACACTTTGATCCCTCATGAAATGCAAGTTGTTACCACATGCAATCTCAATATTGACAAGTAGCCCTACAAACCAAACACGTGTCTTTCTGCGCGCATTTTATCCTTGTTCATGCACTCTTCGATATATTTTTCAAAAGGTCACCCATCCCAACATTATATCAAGCCAATGACGCATAACTGCAAAGCCTCCTAGCATATGAGCTCCGTAAAAGGTGCACCTTGTTAGTATGAGTATCATGATCAAATCATCTTATTAAGCATTTGCGAATTTCATAGTTATGGGTATTGTGTACTAGCCAAGTGAAAGACTTTACAAAAGATATTATCATTGAGGTATAAATCCATATAATAATGAAAAAATTTACTTATTTTTCTATAATATATCATCTCCTAATTTGTCTATAATGGTCCAAAAACTAACCAATGAACTGACAATGACCAAAACACCCTCCATATATGTGGCTAAGTACGAGAGTTTGAGGTGTCGTAACAAACTATGACCTTAAGATTCATTCAGAGTTAGATCATTTGATATAATTTTATATGTGTACCCCACATCTCCCTCTCTCATATTCTCGTTGCTTGGGCAATTTGACATGTGTATGTTGCACCTCATTTCCTTCCATATATTAGTCGTTTTAAGACTCGATATATTCTCGAACATCGTTCATCTTGGAAAATCCCAATATGTATGTTTAAGAATCACCGTAGTTTGTTTTTAACGTGGGAGTTAAAGCTTTCCGGAGTTAGAGTATGTAGTTGATGGTGCTGCATGGACGTGGGGGTCCTATCCAATGTTAGTGGTGTTTTTTCTCTTACATGACTAGGGATGGCAGTGGGTAACGGACCCTACCCGGATCCGTGGATCCAAATCCGTTTTCAGCGGATCAAGATCCTCAAATTTTGGATCCAGTGGATTCGGGTATGATCTGGATCCTCGCTTTCGAAAACAGGTCTGGACCGGGTCCAAAATTATTATCCGGATCCGTGTACCCGTTTTTTTAAAGTTAAAATTAAAATATAAAAGTTGAAACCCTAAATTCACTCAAGTCAAGCACTCAAGCCCGTTTTTTTCACTTTCACTCCCTCGTTTCACTCTCTGCCTCTCTTCACTGAGTCACTCACTCCTCTCTCTTCACTGATTCCGGCACCGGACCACCACGCCAGAAGTCATTCTTACCACCGAGCAGTCGCTGATTCAGCCATAGCACTCCCCTCACTTCACTGATTCAGGCCAATCCTCGTTTTTCACTCTCTGATTCAGGTCCTCTCTGCAAATTGCAGCATCATTGTATTTCCTTGAGGTTTGCGAGATATTAGTTGAATGACAGTTTGAAATTTTACTTTTCTTCAGGTAGTGAGGATTGAGGAATCGTAGGATTCGTTTTGCACGAAAGGAAATGATAATGAAAAGGGGTTTGTTAATAGTACGAGACATTCATATTTCATAGGCTGTAGAAACGCCGTAAATTGCCCCTAATAATTTCAAGAATATTTGGCAAAATGCCATTGAATTATGCATCTAGCGCAAAAAAATCCAGATATAAATATTTATCATCTCTCTAGGTTGTATGTTCAGTCTGTGCGACAAATTTTATGGGTAAAATTTGTAGCAAATAGCTGTTAGCTTCCTTTGAATTACACTATCAAACTAGAACCACGAGGAAGTGTTATGTTTGTGTTAATGATTAAATATGTTTGAAACATAATTCTTTTTTTGTCATATTCAAAGTCTTTGCCCTGTTTCTTTTGCTAATTTCAGTCTCTCAAGTGTCAAAATGAGTTTGGAGTTATTATTGAAGTTTTGTTTAACTATGTTTTAATGTTAGGATGAAAATTAGGGTAGTTTGAAGAAAAATAAGTTAGGATATGTTTTGGATCCGTTTTGGACCCGGATCCGTAGGATCCATCGGATCTGGATTTGGATACTCAAATTAATTACCCATCGGATCCGGGTAGGATCTGAATCCTTGCATAAAAAACGGATCTTGATCTGGATCCTAGAGGATCCGGTCCAGATCTTACCCGTTGCGCCTATTGTTTACTTTTGCCACCTTCATTTGGAACCAAAGAAGTCGAGCCTATTGTTTACTTTTGCCACCTTCATTTGAAGTATCAACCATTATCCCTTCCCCGTGATCTGCACGCATGTAACTTGTCGCTAACTCTGCATCAGTGACATCGGAGTTGGGAATGGTGAAAGGCGGGGTGTCTTCAAACGCATCATACTCCTCCTCATCCTCAACATCACCAACTCCAAGTATACTTCTTTTTCCCGGAACAACAATTGACCACTTGTTATCAGAAGGGTCAATTACGTAGAATACTTGCTTAACTTGTGATGCAAGCACGAATGGCTCTTCACTATCACGCAACCGACCCAAGTCTACAAGAGTAAATCCACAAGGGTCATCTTTTCTTATATAACGCCGGTTATACTCAACCCACTTGCATCGAAATAAGCAGACCGTGAAACCAGAGTAGTCAAGCTCCCATATATCTTGAACTCGTCCATAGTATAACAATCTAGCATCAATAGGAGACTTGTCTTTGGCACTTGCATACTGTGTAGATGATGCATCTACTGAAACACCACTATTCTGGAGAGATCTCGACTTTTGATCTTGACGATCTGTCCAATACGTATATCCGTTAACATCATAACCCTCATAGGAGTGCACAGCTTCTCGAGGACCAAATGCTAGCCACTTCAGAGTTTCAAAAACATTGGAATCTACTTCACGCATTATTCGGTTATATGACCAATCAATAAACGACTTATTATGCAACTGCATCAATGCTCTAGTCCCTTTACCTGGATTCTGGTCACGCAACTCCTCCAAATGCTCATCCAAGTACGGATGCACCTATACCATATGCTGCAATACAAATAAGTGTGCTTGTATGCGCCTTTCAACAGGAGGTACTATCATTTTGGAGCCAAGTGTACCTTTACCCGCGAGTCTTCCCTCGTGTCGAGATGTAGGAAGTCCAATAGGATCAACATTAGTTAAGAACTCAGCCACAAATTATCGACCTCTTCACTCACAATCCCCTGAATTATACTTCCTTCTGGTTGCGCTGGATTCCTTACTTTATCTATCAAAGAGCCCATATGTCTCTCAAAGGGATAGCACCACCTCAAAAACACCGGACCACATAGCTTAATTTCTCGAACTAGATGTACAACCAAATGGACCATAATGTCGAAGAAAGCAGGTGGGAAGTACATCTCAAACTTGCACAAAGTCTGTATCACGCTAGCCTCTAGAGCATCAAGCTTCGAGGGTTGTAACGTTTTGCTACATATAGTATTGAAAAAAGAACACAACTCTGTTATGGTATGTCTCACGTGTTTCGGCAATATCCCTCGAATTGCAATCGGTAAGAATACTTGCATCATTACATGACAATCATGAGACTTCATGCTCGATAATTTCAACGAACTCACCGTCTAAGGTAACAAATCTTTTCATGTTCGATGAGTACCCTGATGGAACCTTAATGTTGTACAAACACTCGCAAAAAAGACGCTTCTCAGCTCTAGATAGAGTGTAGCAAGCCGGAGGTAAATAGTTCCTATCATCATCCTTCACCGTTTTCTTTCCTTTTATTTCAATTCCTGCAGGCGACCCTTCTTCCTGTTCCTTTTCTTTTCCCTTTCCTTTTCCTTTTCCAGACACTTTCTCTTTTTTCTTTCTTTTCTTAGTGTCCCTCTTTTGAGCCCATAGTTCTGGTCGAAGCCCCTCACTTTCCAGATACAGTCGCACCCCTTTGCTATCCTTTGTCTTATATATGTGGAATATTCATAAGTGTCCCCAGAATGGCGTCACATACATTTTTCTCTATGTGCGTGACGTCGAGACAATGTCTAACCTCTAGATCTCTCCAATATGGAAGTTTCCACAAAATAGACTCCTTTTTCCAAAGTCCCTTATCACCAACACTCGCTCCTTTACCGAATATCGTTTCAATATCCTTGACTTGATCATAAACCTCAATACCAGTCAATGGTCTACGAGCAACCCTTTCCTCAACTGTTCCATCGAATGCCTTCTTCTTATTACGATAAGGATGGTCGTGTCGAAGGAACCTTCGGGTGCGCATATAAACATCTTTGTGCCAAGTAGTAATGTATTTAGATGATGTGTCGTCCAGGCAAATCGGGCATGCTTTCTTTCCTTTGTTCTTGTACCCGGATAAGTTCCCACCATAAGCAGGATAGTCATTAAGAGTGAATAAAAGCATGGCACGTAATGTGAATACCTCATCAGCATGTGCGTCATACACAGAAACTCCTTCATCCCACATTTTTCTCAAATCATCAACAAGTGGCTGGAGGTAGACATCTATGTCGTTTCCAGACTGTTTCGGCCCTGAAATAAGAATCGACAACATGATGTATTTGCGTTTCATGCACAACCAAGGAGGCAAGTTGTATATAACTAGAAGAACCGGCCACGTACTATGTTGAGAACTAAGATTGCCAAATGGGTTCATTTCATCCGTGCATAGGCCAAGCCTCAAATTTCTGTCCTCGGCACCAAAGGTCTTATGACAATGGTTGATACCTTTCCACTCAGGAGAATCAGCCGGATGTTTGAGAAAACCGTCCTTTTTCCTTCGTTCTGCATGCCACCTCAAGTTCTTAGCATCTTTTTTGATTGAAAACATGCGCTTGAATCGTGGTATAATCGGAAGATACCACATCACTTTTGCTGCAGGACCTTTCTTATCACCAACCCCTGCGCGCCTGTAACACGACTTCCCACATCGAGGACACTCATCCATATTTTCATATTCATTTCGATATAGCACACAATCGTTTGGACAAGCATGTATCCTCTGGTACTCTAAACCGAAGGGACACATCAGTTTCTTAGCATAGTAGTTCGACTTGGGTAGTTCATGGTCGTCCGGCAACATATCACCAAATGCTTGCAACAAGGAAGTGAAACAAGAGTCACTTATACCGGCTTTCGTCTTGATATTAAAGAGTGTTATCACGGTCGTCAGCTTGGTGTACCTTGTACAACCGGGATACAACGGTTTCCGAGATGCCTCGTCCATGCACTCAAAAATACGAGGCCGTTTGCCAGAATGATCTACCCCCGCCATCATCTCCTCGATATGATCCCCTTCATCATCATCATCTTCTACTTCAATATCCTCATATTCATCCTCGATGTTGTCATTCTCAATGACATCAAACTCACCTTCTTCATGCACATCGTTAACAATGGCATTTCGACCATCATATATACCCTCCTCACAGTGCCAAACCCATACATAATAGTCTTGTCTAAAACCGCGACGAAAGATATGCTCCCTAAGCGACTCAATGCTACTAACGATGTTCACATTACCACAATCAACACAAGGACAATAAAACCCCTCGGTTCCCTTTGCAGCCTGATGACTTAATGCAGCATCACAAAATTCAAAGACCCCATCCACGAATTCACACGTGTCACGACTACCATACATCCATGCACGATTCATTTCAACCAAACCTAGCTCTAATTAAACACAAGCAACAAGTACCCCATGTCAATGACGAACTTCACTACATTATTAGAGTTTATACACGATATATATTTAATGAAATTAGGCATGCTTTCCAAGGGTCCTTATCACTCCAACCTAACCCATCCTTAGATGTCTAATCTCACTAGTGAATGTATTGCCTTCAGTTCGAATCTACGGAAAATCCGGCAGCATTTCCCTACAGTTCTCCAAGTACACGATGTAGATATATAGTTATTTATATCTACATATGTACCCAGAGAACAAAAGTAGGGAAACGACGAGCCAAGATTTTCCTCTAGAATCGAACTAAAGACATGCATTCACCACCTAAATGAGATTAAACATCTAAGAACAGTCCCAAACCAGGGACTATTCAAGACTTACTCGTAATGAGTAAGTCTCGAACGGGTATCTAGGCATATGATATGATGTTGCAAACATAGGTTTTTAAAAACAACAAAACATTTTACATCTTATCTTAATTCAACGATAAATATATACACATTTGCACATATATATAAACCAATTTACTATGAAAGAAAGTTAAATATGAGTGATAACATACCAATATCAAGGTTGTGAATAGGGAAATCGAGCTCAACACTCCGTCACTAGCTAGCTTCAATAATCAACAACAAAGTTTAAAAGTTAACATTAGGATAAATTAGCAATTCAAACAAAACTAAACTAAACTAAGCTAAACTAAACTAAGCTAAACTAAATATCTAAACCAATAATCAACAACAGCGTTTAAAGTTCAAGCCTAACTGGTTAGTAAGTACTATAACTACAAGTACAACAACAACAACAACAACAACAACAACAACAACAACAACAATAGCTACTACTACTACTACAAGTACAACAACAACCACAAAAATAGCAACCACAACAAAGCCCTAGTTTTTTTAACCTAAAAATCAAACCAACTACTTTAAATAAAATAATTAACTCAAATCAATCAAATTTACACCCTTTAACTATTATACAACCTAATTTCATTAACAATTATTCATAAAAGTACAATTAATTATAAACTTGAAGCTTCAAATATGAGATTACAATAAAAGTTAAGAAATTTTAGGTACCTAAGAAGAGGTAGAGAAGGAATGTAGGTGTTTAGGAATGGTGGAGGTGCGGCGGTGGTGGTGCAGCCACGAAGGAGGACGCAGGTGCAGCCACGGAGGAGGACACAGCAGTGGTGGGGTTTTGGTTGAAACCCACCGAATTGAAGAGGATGACGCATCAGCGGTGGGGTTTGTTGTCGGTAGCTGGTGGTCGTCGGGGGAAGGTGGAACCCAGTGGTGGTGGTGGAACCTAGTGGTGGTGGTGAACCCTTGCGTGAAATATCGAAGGAGGGAGGTCGTTTTTTTGAAAGGAAGGAAGGAGGGAGTTAACAGTGGAATGAGAGGGAGCCAGGCCTATTTCACGCGGAAAAAAAAAAAAAATTAACCGTTGCGGTTCATAAAACTGCAACGGTTAATAGCGAACCGCAGCGGTTAACTATTAACCGTTGCGGTTTTATGAAGACCGCATCGGTTTGTTAGGCCACTTTTCCCAACCAAATTTTCGACGCTTTACCGCTGCGGTTCTCTTAAGGACCGCATCGGTTGTGTGTGACATATAGCGTTTTTTCCACTAGTGTGCCACCCCTATAATTGACTGATTAGATGAATTTTTTTTTGTTTTGGTTGATGGTTATGAGGCTTATTATATATTGTGGTGTTATTTTGGATCAAAGAAATCACTACATAACCTACTATATAGAGGTGATCAACATGGGACCGGCCTGCCAGAAAATAGACGGGTTCTGGGCACGATTTTTTGGACCGTGGTTCGGGCCGGGCCGACTCGATTTTGAAAAAGGGACACTGTAACAGCCTGGATTCTCCCGACCAGCTTACAGCGGATTAAGCACAGCGGAAGAGACTCTAATCGAGATAACCCGGACTATTACCATCACATTCACCGAACTACATCGGAGAATATGGAATTCAATTCACAACTCTATTCAAATTAATTAACTATCACAACAAGCCCTGATTCTCTGATTCTATTCTAATAAATTTCTCTAGAAAATCCGACGGAGTTTCCTCTGAAAATAGGACAACCCTAAATTGGGAAATAATTTAACTTGTTTACAATATCAATTAAAATATTTCCAACTCCAAAAACACAACAGTCTCAACGCTTTCGCGGAGCAACAACCAATAGAGAATCAAGAGCACTATCGACTCTTTAATATAGAAATAGAAAATAAATAATTAATCGCTAACTATTACAACGTCGAGCGTCCTCACTTCGAGAACAAATACAATACTACACCAACTCGTGTCAGCTTCAACTTGCAAAATATTATCTCACGGCTTCAACCTGAAACATTTAGGATACCGTCACCCACCAAGTGACAGTCCACATAAATGACAAAACGACATACACACATCAGCAAAGTTGAGTACTAAACCCGTAAATAAGATTAACACATGCTTTGGTGGTTTTTACTTGAAAACGACTCAACGGTCAACATAATCACAACAGTCACACTGTCACAACACGCATCACATCAACTCCTGTTGACCACATACATATCATATCTTTATCCGATTATTTCTTTCCTATTACACCATCATTCACATAACAACAATTGCAGCACGGTCACTTCCAAAGACGGTCACTTCCACGCAATCACAACAGAGACATATTTCAAATATCTTTATTTAATTAGTCTTTCAAGTATATCATTGTTTCTTATCAGGAAACTAAGTTTGCCAACTCTGAGATAATTAATATACTTTATTTTCTTTAATCGACTCCTTATCAGAAATCCAAGCTTATGTTTTCAAATACATTATCAATCATTTTCCTATACTTCACAAACAATTCCTTATCATGAATTAAATAACATGACAACATTCCATGACACGATTCCTTATCGGGAATCCAATATCAACATATGATTCCTTATCAGGAATCCAATATCAACATATGATTCCTTATCAGGAATCCAATATCATCATTACTTACCATGATATGCTTCCTTATCAGGAAACCAATTTCAATATTCATATTCAAATATTGAATAAACATTAATTGCATTACCTGATATGATTCCTTATTGGGAATCCAATATCGAAACTTACCATGATACGATTCCTTATCGGGAATTCAATATCGAAATAACTTTCATCATTAGAGATACTTTCTTTTAACCAGGGGGAAAGAGAACGCGGCGGAGGAGACAAAGCTTACACTCCGACAGTGGGGGTCGTCGCCCAACCATTCGCTTTACTTTTGGCCAATAACCGCGACTAGTCCGGAGTACATTTTCCGCTGATTTCATCAGCCATCCACATTACCTGATATATCGCCCGATTATCGCCCCACAGAGCAATGGGCATGTTTCCCTGTAGGGCCCCCAAGGTTCACAGTCCATGGGGCACTGTTCGTTTCACCTCATCCGTCGACTCAGACGAGGCTACTTTCCCCTTTAGATTACTTTCGAACATCATTCATAACCAATCAGATCATTCATATAACTCATCTAATAGCTTTAGTAATTCTAAAGAACTGTTGCACAACCAACCATACTAGAAGACTTCACTTTAGAAAATTATAATCACATGTCATCGTACCTTCTTACGAATTCCAGGTTCAATATAGTTATGCATTTAGGTTCAACTCAATTTCAATCATAGAACTTATAAACCACAACAAGTTATAAGCAATCACATCTGGTCAATACCAACCATAACGACAGCTAGAATTAACTAACGAGAGTTACTAAATTACATACGCACAACTCATATTCTTGCTTATAAATAGTTTATACTCTTTTATACTTCATGGTTATCAATCGACATTTATCTCAATAAATGATAACAACCGTTATCAAGCACCAACATCAATTACCATAGGTCTCTCTCTTAGAATTAACTAAGGAGAGTTAGCTTAAACACCACACTCTAGATTCATTAATCAACTTAGCTTAGTGAATACCAATTAACCAATACAACTCTACTATGTTACATATATTAAACTGAAATCTCTTTTTAATACAATCTCAATAAGTTAGTCCATAATCAATTAAACTATCTCCAATAAGTTCCATATAATCAACAATGATTAGTCAATCCTTTCTAAAACTATCTCTAGCACCAACCAACTCACATCCTTCATTTAAGAGTCAATCAAACTGTAACAGCCCGCTCCAAATAGCAGCTTAATTAAGACCTAATACTGCTAATTACGAAGTTAAGCTGCTAATTAAAGAGACTGTTAGGGCGGATTTCCGCACCTTCCCTGCTAGGGAAAATTAGGAAATCCCGGAGTATCCAAGCTTATTATCAAAATAAGTTATAATAAATTAGGTATTACAATATATTTTGAGCACTTAGATTACAAATCGAAAATACATGTTTAACTTGCCAATAATCATTATATAAAACAATTTATCTCATAGCAGCGGACTAAACACATTAATCATGACTTCACATTCGCACAAAGGAGCTAACTCGAACATTCTCTCTAATCTTGCAAAACAGATGAATCTGCCCCCACCATGACAGGTTCAAAGAACAAAACAGGACAGCTTACGCTGGTACACAAGTCCCACCGATTTCAAAATAATAAGGTGGCTGAAATTACGCAATTGTTTCTTATACTCAAAGCATAAACTTATAATTTCTGAGATACTTTTATTCTCATTCAGAAATACGTTTATACTTGCTCAGAAATACGTTGATTCTTTCCTTTAAACTTCCATAGAAATACTTTTGCATATACTGGAGAAATTTCCAAGAATTATCTCAAGATATCACACATCATTCTCAATATATAACACAATAATAATCTTAAACTTATCACTAAACATAGCATAACTCTAGGGAAGGAATACGAATGGAGAGGACTAAGCCACAACTCCAGACTTTTGAGGGACGTCTCCCCACCTTTCTTATTTTCTGCTTGCAAGACTTCTAGGTCATGACCCTACATAACAGAGCAATATCCGCTCCGGAGCAATACCCGCTCTAAACACATAATGAGCAAACCCGCTCTACAAATGTTGTTCACTTCCCCTTATAAAACAAAACTTGCCATCATACAAATATATTTATACTCAATAATTGTACTTAAATACTTATACTCAAATACTTATACTTAAATACTTATACTGAAATACTTATACTTTTATAACTATACTCAAATAACTTACTTAAATACTTATTCATAATCATTATTTCAACTGTCATAATAAACTTTAACTTATCAAAATAAGTTTCAAAGAATAAGCTCGCTATGTCAAGTTCCACCATACCGGAAAAGTGACTTATTAACAAGGTTTCGGAAAATAACATTGTGGTTAACCAGAGTGGTTGATAAGGTGACCAACAAGATATGACAGCAAAGAATTGGTCTTCATAAAGAGGTTCTTAAATATATGAAAAGACTACGCCACGCAAGTAAAAAAGAGATGAATTCCACGGTTTCGGTATTATATCAAAACAAGATGGTTTAGGTGCGAGATTATGTCGAAACTTCTATACTTAGCTAAGGGTTTGGGTGGATCACAACCAAGTGAATACATACAGTAGGTATCCAATATTTAAGGGTACTTAATGAACCAACGAAACAAGGGTGAATCAAGTTGGAGAGCAACTGAATGAAGATCGAGTTTTAGGTATTCTTTTACTCAACGAATTGTGGTTGCGCGTGGCATTTGATGAGGAAAATGAAGCAAAGTTTTATTTCAAAATCAACATATGAATATTCCATAAGTGTATCATGATAGTTCAGCAACAACCAAATTCATTAATCAAGGTATAATCAAGGTAATAGCAAGGTTTGATGGATTTTGTTTAGAAAAACTTGTTGTGCATGCCACAACTTTCTAGGCAGCATAACTTTTAGTATATAATTCCAAATCGAGTGATTTTTGGGTTTATCTTCATCAAATTTTCAAGATCTACAACTTCCCAGAAGACACAAAGACCAAAATCTTAGTGGAACAGGACGATATTGGGTCTTGAAAAATACGACAGCAGGTTTTAGGAAGGTAACTCATCATTTTCTTACTTGGTTATGAAGATGGTTTATCCATCTTACGGAACTTGACATGCAAAACGGTTTTAACAAGATATCACTCATAAGAACCACATGCAAATCAGTTTTATACACATTCAAACAAAATCCAAGTATTCACAATTCCACAAACAAATTCCATGATCAAAGCTAGAACAAAGTTTAGGTGGTGGAGCTTGTGTACCTTAATCTGGTTAGGATTTAAATCTCCTTTAACCACTCTTAGGTCTTCTCCAGCAACTCCATAAGACCTTAAATAAAGCATTCATAACTTAAAATTCAGCAATTAACCCAATGTAATCAAGTTTTAATCCTATAAACCTCATAAGTGTTGTAATTCAGCAACATCTCACCTTCCTTGACTTTCTTTGATGCTATTGATGTGAACTCTCAAAACTATCGATTGCCCAGTATGAAGAACATATTAAGGAGCCTTGGAATAGGATTGCATGTAAGATTTGAAGCAAGAATTCAAAAGAGACAAGCTGCCAAAGTGCAGCCACTGAACTCGCCAGTTCTGGCGAGAAGGAGATGAGAGAATGTGAGTGATTTTTGGTGTGTTTTATTTGATGAAATCAGATGAAATGATTTGTGATCCTTAGTCACTTATATATAGAGAATGGGTAATGACAAGCTCGTGATTTTGATTTAGTATTAGGGGTAAAATCGTCATTTCCCTTGCTTAGGAACAATACAGAATTCTCAAGGTTCTTAACTTTGGATTATCTCCTCAATCACTTCATAATCCTTAATCATTCTTAACTAAATCTCCCAAACTATATTTTATACCTTAATGGAAGTGACTTAATTAGTCCTCAATCTCAATTTCGGGATAACTTTAAAAGAACGATATCGATAACTACTATAAACCCCATAACTCCGGAACGATATTCAATGATCTTAACGTAACTCATAAATTACTCAAATTATCACATAGTTCATGTTATTAGTTAGCTAATATCCACATTTGCAACAAAATTCACATTGAGATCAACTTAGTTCTTCAATTCTTTTCAACGCATAACAATTTACAGCTTAATTAATAACTATTAGCCTAATAATCTCAGATTATCGATTTTAATCCTAGCTTAATAAGTTAGGCTATTACACAAACTCCATCCTTCATTTAAGAGCCGACTAGACTAAATCTCATAAGTTAACTATGATTAGTTAAAGCATTACTACTTAATCATTTGACGATGAGGTGGATGATATCACGCTTTAGAACATTTAGCCGATATGAAAGTAGCTTATTATACTATTAGCTTACTTAATAAGTATTACTAAATGAAATAAACTTATTAACTTCCTTTTACTGAACTCTTACCAATTACCTAACTTTACTATATTAATCCATTTATAAGGTTATCCTCTAACCATGTTAACTCAATCAATTTTATGAGAAGACATCGCCAATGGTCATGAAGAACTATTAATTACTCATTGTGACCTCTATATAATCATCAACAATTACCTAATCTCGTTGTTAACCAAATAAACATATAAGAGTTATAAACTTCTTAATTAGAAACCTCTAAGCTTAATACCATATCATCACAAATCTAGTCAAACTCCAATATAATTCACCAATCAAGAATAATAATCAATAAACATCTCCACTCAATTCAAATAACAAAACTAGTTGAACTAGATCTTTCCAACATACCTGATTTACTTAATTAGGACGAGTAAGTTAAATGATCGAACTGAAAACTCACAATCATTCTCTCTTAAGAGTCTAAACTTGTCATTATAACAACTAGAAACCTTGTCCTTATCGTATCAACTAATCTATATTCTCAATTTCATAAATCATTTCCACCTACTTAAACCACAACAATAAGAACACAAGCAGAATTCCTCACGATACTTTATAAGAACTCTTTATAATTATATTTCATCCTTTGAAAGCATAATAAGATTAACAACCCGATTCACTTCATACTCAAATTAGCAACGATGAATTAAACCAATCACTCCCATAAAAAGAATTCACTTTTCAATCTACATATCTATTTAAAGACATTAATTCATCTAACTTTCTTAATATATAAACTAGAATCCAACTATTAATGGAATAAATCATTCGATACACATAAGCCTAAGTCTACTAGCATTTTTTGCACGCTATGCGTGCGTGTCATATTAACGTTCTTTTTTCTCAGTTAGTTATTCATCAGTGTTACAAATTTTTTGATTCGAACAAACATTTATAATTATAATAGTTTAAGTTGACAGTTATTTCAATAAATGCTCTGTTTTGTTCAACTTCTTAAAAGTTATTTTCAGCAAAAATAAGTTTAGATCATTTCTTGATCTGACCTTATTATCCTTTATGTAATTGACTTACACAAATTGAAATTATATAAACCTCTCGAAATGGTCTTTACATGACTATAATGTTGTGGAAGTATATTGCTGATTTTTTATTTTGGCAATTTTTCCTTTTGATGCAAGATTTTGATATCCTTAAATGAATTTGTTATCTTTTGTTTTTTTTGTAAAGTTTTTTAGTCTTTCCTTTTTTTAACCTAATTTAAGTTATTCTAATTGTAGTTTTTAAAAATGGCAAATATTGGGATTGATTGATTACCCATTATTATTTTAAAAATTTAAACAAAAATGATATAATTAAAAAAGTAAGGGTAATATAGTCATTTAATATGGGGACACCATGCCTCCCCCCTTCACTTATATAATAGAGATTAATACTAACACCAATTCATTAGTCGATATCTGCAAACTAATGTAACCCAATTGCGTCAAGAGTTTCAATTCGCATACTTATTTCCTTTTGAAAGTTAAGCTGGACACCATGGGTTGTAGATAAACTATGTTGTCAACTAAAAGACATAACTCAACTTAGAGAATGAAGCTCAACTCATTAACTTATTTCAATTGTAATTTAACTAAATCATAACTATAATCAGATTTAATCATGAGAGGACTCAAAGAGAAACTTGGGCAGTGTTAAAATTGAAACCCACAACAATAACACATAACCACACAACTACAACAACAACATCATCATCATTTCACAACATAAGGAAAAGTACCTTGGTACTTCACCGGAAAACCATCACACAGCGGCAGAACTACCCGTGACACACCAACACCGCCGGTGAGAGGGAAGGAAAACACGAGCAGGGAGGAGAACGAGACCACCAGCGCACAACAAGGACAGGGGGAAGCGGCGACGAGCAACAACAACCACAAAGAAAAGGAGATAGGAGAAGGGCGACGCAAGAACCACCCCCACCAGCCGCATGGCAGCAGCAGCGACGGCGGCACAGCAGATCACCGCACAAAGAGGAGAGAGAGACAGCAGCGCCGAGGGGGAGGGGGGAAGAAAGTGCCGACGAACTCTAGGAAAGGTGCGGCGAGGCCACAACGACGAGAGAGAGACGGGCGAAGGGGATGGGTTTCACGGGGAGGAGAGGGAATTCGAGGAGAGAGAAGATGGGGTTGGGGTCTTGAGTTTTCACGTGAGAGAGAAAGCATTGAAGGGGTTTGGGGTTTCTAAAACAACCAACACGGGGGGGTACTTGGGTTTCCAAATAAACCAATGGAAAAGAATGAAAATGAAGACCGACATTGTTTCCCTTTTTGGCTAAATACCACCCAATTAAATTTTAAATACTTAAAATTCAAAATATATAGTAATATTAAAAATACTAACTTCATAAAATTAAACAAATAAATATATAACAAACACGACATAATTAAATATTCATACTCTTAACCCAAATAAAATAAGAATATTCAAAACATAATTAACTTAATAATTATAATTAGCATTTAATAAACGCTCTTAAAAATAAGCCTGTTACAGACACGGACAACTTAAATATGGAAAACAGGCTAAATTTTGGCCCGGCAAGAAAATGGTTTGAAAAGCCTGGCCGCCTCGGATTAGTGGGTGTGTGACTCGAAAAGGCCGCTAGGCCCGACCCGGGGGTTTGTCGACCCGAAAAGTACGATCGGCCCGGTCCGAATTAGCGGTTTTGGTCGAGGGAATTTCGTCTTGAGACTTGGCTAGTCCTGAAACAGGACACTTTTTTTTTGCCAAAGGCCGACCCAACGCATGATCACCTCTATTACTATATTATCTAAACAAACTGCATATTAACTTATCAATTCATTAGTTGAGCTTGGAATTCATTAAGTGAACATGTTAACAAAAATAATAGCTATTTCTCTTACCGCCTTGAAACCCTGACTCCGGTTGAAGAAGAACAAAAAAAAGACCTACATCAACATGGATGCATGGTATCGTAATATATACTCCCTCCGTCCCCAAATTGAGTGCCCATTTCTTTTTGGCACAAGTATTAAGAAGAAATCATGTGTAGGACCTTAGTTGTATTAAATCATAATTAAATATAGAAGTTGGTACACTTTTTATGAATTGTTTATTAAGGAGAGAAAATGTGTGTCATATGGGAAAGTGGGTGATATTATAAAAATTGAAAGTAAAATAATATTTTAATTGGTGGACCCATACCAAATAAGGAAATGAGAAATCTATTTGGGACAAACATAAATGGAAAAATGGGCACTCTATTTAGGGACGGAGAGAGTACTTAACAATGCAATTTTTTTTTTTTTGGGAATTATTCAAGAGGAATAGTTCGATCTCCTTTCCCTAACTCTTTTTCGACAATTAAATAAAGCATCTTTCTTGTACCTCTAGTGATTGATCATTGGAAGTGGGAAAAAAACTCACCTTATCTTAGATGGAAGTTTCATTAATCATCTTTCATATCCACCCCCATTTTTATTCACTCAAATAAACTTCTCCGATCACTATTTCTCACTATCCTCCCATTGAAAGATGTTACGAAAAACCAGATTAATTGAAAGTTGGGTCGGAGAGGATTACTTCGTCAACTGTGCGACTAACGCTATAAAACTACTACTTTTGTTCTTTGAATGCTTTGCATCAGGGTTCTTTTGTGCGCTCCCATTTAAGGGAGGTTAAGGTCGTCTTTGGATGGGTTATGTTGGTTTGGGTCGTCAAGGATTCAAAACACATAGATTTAAGGAGAGCATGAGTTAAGCACACGAGTCAAGTCGAGTAGGGATTTAATCATGATCTGATGATCAACTCGCTCGATTAGCAACCTTGGAGTGACCTTTTACCCCGAAACTTATAATATAAAGTAGGAGTTGAAAACGCGGCTTTCGCCTACAAAAAACATCAAAGCCTAACGTGGTAGTCTTTGATATACGTTACTCAATTGGTCACTAAACGGTGTCTAAGTAATGAAGTTTTCTCAAACCACACAAGTATAAGGTGCACTCTTAAAAAGCTTCAATTCACTTAAACTCTAAGGGGCAAGGCGCATTCTCCAAGAACTTATATTCAGTTTAGTTTAGTTCAGTTCAATTCCCAATTTATTTCTCTGATAATAAAACAATGGTAATTATTATTATTATTACAATTACGATTATTTTATCATTAATATTAATATTAATATTATTATTACTACTACTATTACTATTACTATTATTAATAATATTAATATTAATATTAATATTGATTTAAATATTATTATTATTATTATTATTACTCCTATTACTATTGATTTTACTATTAATATTAATATTAATATTAATATTTAATAATAATATTATTATTATTATATTACATTATATTGTATTAATATTGTTATTACTATTATTTATTTATTAATTAATGATAGCTAAATTATTATTATCATTACTATTAGTTATAATTTAATTCGATTCGGTTCGATTCTGTTCGATTCGATTCGGTTCGATTGTTTTATACCGAAGAGAAACGCTTAAGTAAATATTTGACTTGCTATTTACCATCCCAATTTTTCTACCTGTCACCGCGGTGATTGGACAATATTGATAATTTTTGTTTACGGGAAGACGAAAGAAAAACTTCAAGCAGAAGGAAAAAAAGTAACGAGTCGAAACTCCAAAAGCGTGAGGTGAGGTCAGAGGTGGGACTTGGGAGGACTGACTGTCTGTGAAACTTCCTCAGATCTCGAACAACGCCTCTCATCACTCATCAAGATCATCATCATTCATCATCATCATCATCATCAACAACAACAACAACAACAACGAAAATCTGCTCTAAAATCAATCCGCAAAGATGATGTCCGGCAATTACACTACCATTGACAATCAAAACGTTTCTGGATCTGTTCCTGTAAAAATTTCCCCCCTTTTTTTTTTTTTTATAATTTTCAGTGACATTTTCTACATTATCACCTTTTTTCTTCTCAGATCTTTGTTCAATTTCTCTCTCTACTGTAATTTGTAGGCAGTTGGTGATTCCGGCCATATTCCCGTTAAATTCGCCGGTAAGTTTTTTTCTGATTCATAGTTTCCAATTTCAAATTGTTTATTTTTTTTCTCCACCTAATTTTTGTGTTGGATGTTAGAATCGAGTCTTCAGACATTTCCTCCATCAGAAACGTCAGGGAAGATCGCTAGTGGTGGTTCACGACCTCCTCGAGATGCCGATGGTAAATTCGAGCTTTTCGATTGAATTTTCCGTTCAATTTTGTAACTCTATTTTCAGTTGCCTCATTTGGTTTTAGGTTTGGAGTTTGTTACAATTTTTTTTTATTGAATTTATTAAAAGATTGCACGAAAATGGGAGCTAGGTAGCATTTGGACATTTTTTTTTCTTTTGTGCATTTCTATTGTGAAGAGATGAAGTCTTATAGATCAACTTAGCCGAAACGTTAAAGCAATTAATATCTTAGCTGAAAACATGATAATCCTGAAATGCTGGTGCCAATTATGGATCAAATCTCATTAGGAAAGTGATCGTTTTGTTGGTTGCATTGTTTTGCAAATAGGTCCACATTAGTTTGAGAGAGTGCATTTTGTAGCTGTTTACTTAGGCTTTTAGCTGTTTATAGTTTTCCGGGAGATCTTGGTTTCTAGGGCCAACTCCGATTCGATCATTTTAGAGCATTTACAAATTACAATGGTATATGCTTTATGAAGTTTTTTGGGGGAATGGGAGCTCTCTATTCTTTTTTAAATGTTTGTAAACCCCTTCGGCCTTCCCCTATAAATTATAATCCCTACCTTCCTATTGTTAATGGGGCGGAGTTTCATATTAGTCTACCCCACGACAGTTGTCAAGCAAGCTTCTTTCATTTGATAGATTTATTTTCAGCCATGAAGCGAGTTTGTTGGTCTTAGGTTTTAGAGTTTAGCACAATAGGAGGTTTTATTAGAAGGTTTTGTTTTTTCCCTACTTCCCTCTTGTAAACTTCTCCTTGAGCTCACGTTGGGAGTTTCCTTTTAAGGAGAGTTTGAAGGCCGGGGAAGTTAAATGTGAACAATTTGTGGTTATGTTGACGGATTAACATTTATAGTCCGGTGTTTATGTGGTACCTTGGACTATGAAGGCAAAAGTTTTCTAGTAGGTTGAGGGGATTGTGATGTTATTTATACTCTTTGTACGAAGCATTTGGCCATCTACTACTTTTGGGGTTTCTCAAAGATTGTAGCCACCGACAATTCTAGCTTATAGGATGACAGTGGTTAATTGATAGCATATGACAAAGATAATTTTATCTTAGTTACTTGGACTCTTCATGCAAACTTGAATATTCTATGGGTACACATCATATTGAATAAATAATATGCAACAGTTCTATTGAACTGGCAGTAACCATCTCCAACATGAGCTGTCAAGTCGAAGTTTATTTGGCCTATCACTGAAGCTTCACAAATTAAAAATTGTTTCATAGTTTTCTTAAGATAAACTATGATGAATCGTCTCTGTCACCTAGGGGACAGATGAGGTTTAGTGTTTTTCTTTATTGAGCATCTTTCTTTATATAGATGTTTGATATGAGGCTCAGTCAGGATATGTATTTTGGTAAGAAAAGATGCCTTAGAATTTGGAGTGAAAGTCGTGTGCCCTTTGACTCTTCCCCTGTAAGGAAATCAATACAAATTTTACCAGACAATATGTTAGGTAGGGTAGGTCACAGGTGTGGGTTGGCCGCTGAAGCTAGAGGTACGCTTTTAACGTTGTGCTTCATCTTCCTTTTGTGGAGAAGAAAGAAGAATAAGACCTGTAAGGCTAGCAACATAGTTAAGAAGTCATCTTTTAGCTTAGTTTTTAAACGTGCGAGGTGCATCGAGTGTAGCTGTAGTTGTTTGAGGCACTTTTTATGCAAAAAGGCTTATAAATTATTTTACTCTACTAAAGAAAAAACATAATTATTGAAAACAAATGCTTATAGACCAACATAACCGATGCATACCACTAGTATCCCCTTGAATAAGATAAACATAGTAGGTCGATACTCTTTCCCACAAAATGTTAAAAAGAAATGCTAAAAGCAACAATGCTCATCAAATTAAACAAACTGGAGTATGAAACCTATTTTAAAAAGTAGCTCTCCAAGCTAGTTAGTGATAAATTAAACCTCTTATCATGTCATCATCATTAAGATGACATTACCCCCCCCCAATCTTCAGTTTTTCGTCCTCTTCTTCATCATGATCATAAACCAATAACCACCATGACTTTAGAAGGTGGACAATGGACTAGAAGTTGCGCTATTGACTTCCCCCCACCCTTTGTAACCTTCCTTTCTTAATCTTGTTGCTATAGTGAGATAGCTAGAATCATGGGCGTCCGAAGCCTTACCTACAAATTTACTCTGGTCAACTCATTTTCATCTTTAGAATCATCATTATCCATCTTCTTAGGGAACCCCTCAACGATTTCATCAATTTATTCTCAGAGGTTGTAGTTTTTGGTGTCTTCCAATTTGCATCGACGTTTTAAAGCATCATTCTATGTCACATCCAATGGAGCTCAATTTCTCTTCTTGACTTTGCTCTTGGAAATTGGAATATTTTCAGTACCCTCTAACATATCCGATCATCACAATTTGCTCGATATGGAGTCTAATTTGTCACCGCCAACTTGCGGGCATTTAAAAGAAAACATTATCCTTCAATTTAGTGGGATCCATTCCAGCAATAAGGTTTGTAGCTAACATTGGGAGGACTTGTAGCTAGGAAGTGATATTGCTAAGAAATTGAGGTGGCAAGCCAAGCTAGAAGGTTTTTTAGCTTATCAATGGATATGCTCTTACAAGAAAGTTCAGAATATCTTTATGGAAACGAAGTTGCTCTATCGATCAGATATCGAACAATCTTTCTGTTTCGAATGTTTTACAGCCAAGAGGTTTACGAGGTGTTGGCGGCTTACCGTCAAAGAAAGGTAAAGGTGTTGGTGGCTTCCCCGTGAAAGAAGAACAAAAGGTGTTGGCTGTTTGAAGCTGACACGTCTGGTGAACATTGCTTTGGCAGGAAATTTTTGATTTGACCTGGCTTGCACCTCCATGTATCTCACATTTCTGCTCGCTCTTTCAAAAAAAAAACATAGGAGGCTATGACACTTTTGCTGTGTCTCACTTGCCACTTTGCCAGTATATTATGGCTCTGTGATTTCTAATATTATCTCACACTTCCGAGTTTCTAATTAATTCTTCTACTTTCATGATGTTATATCATGAAAGTGGAGGTATGGAGGAGGGGGATGGAATACTGTTAGTATATCTCTGAGTTAAAATAAAATGGGAGATAGCCTTATGCATGTCAGGTTAGAGGGCATTGCTTGTTTAGGTTAGGGGCCTTAGTAGTTTGTGCTATAATAGGTGGTTTGGCCTATGCTTCTCGAACTTAGATACTGGTTTCTGTCAGAGTATGTTATGTATCCAGGTGTTAGACTTGCCTATTTTATGGAAATGTGCATATTTTTGGGCCAAATTAGCATATTGTTCAGATAGCAAAAAGAAAAGGAAGAGAAACTAATTTTTTTAGTTGAGGAAATGGAGGGGAAGAACTTTTTTTTGGTAGAGAGAGACTTGTTCTAAGAGTAGAACTGATACCAAAAATGGCAGTTTCTGTACATAAAACAGATCACCATAATAGAAATATAATGTTTCTCAACTATGGTTAATATATGAATATTTTTTATGGCAGATAAAATTTCTCAAATTCGTCCATATTTCCAATAAATTTTCTGGTATTCAGTTTTTGGTAAATAGTTTGTTCATTCCCACTACATCGAGGAAATGTATGATATTCAATTTCATGCAAGAATATTTATACCGTGTCGGAAGACCGGGGGGGACAGATTCTTAAAAGAAAGTGTACTAAGAGGTACAATATCATTTCTATATTTTAACTCTTTTGCTCTCGTTTTCCTTGGAAATCTTTCCAGTTTGGAGAGATCTGTTTCTCAAAAAATCAAGTGAAAATCTTCCCCTCTATCTTATCCACCCCCCATTATTATAAGAAAAAATACAAACATGCCTTAGCCTTCTGATATTTGATAAGTGTCCATCCCCATGTCGTTGTCGAATCTTTGACATGTACTTAGATTTGAAATGAAAAGTCCGAGCGACGTAGGTTACTTGACTCACCCTACCTAGTAACAATCTTAATTGTTTTTTTTTTTCCTTCTTCTTTTCCAGTACTTCATTTTGAGAATAAGAAGCCATGACTGCTTTGGTCTAATTGAAATAACTTTGACAAACTGTTTTTGACCTCTAGTAAAAGTTGATGTTTTATGGAAGTTTTATGAAGTTGATTGTAAGAGATTTTATTGCACTGTATAACTTGAAACAAATTTTGTAAATATATATTTGGTGTCTGATACTGGTAGGTGTCCAAAGTTTCAACTCATCATGGCCTAATACTTTAGGATATATAAACTCTTTGAAATTTGGGCACAAGTACGGAAGTACCAGATACAGGAATCACAATATTAGTAATACTACCTCCGTTTCACAATACATGCACCATTTGCTTTTTCACGCACTCCAATGCTCTTCTTTCGACAATAATATCTTTAATTGTGTATAGGTAAAAATTATAAAAAGTTGATATTTGAAATCCTTGCATTGAGATGAATTTAACAAGACCCCACTTGACTATATTTTTTCTTACATAATTTTGAGAGAAAGATTGTCAAAGTTGGTTGATGAATAGTGCCTAAGTGATAAATGGTGCATGTATTGTGAAACGGAGGAAGTATATGATAAATATTCTGCTATGATTTTCGAAATAGTTGATGGATTGCTCCCTGTTTTCTCTTTGAAGATAATGAAGGAAAAGATACTAGGAAAAATAGGGAAAACATTAAAAATATTTGACACAAGTTGAAAGATAAGAAGGGGATCTTAAAGAACTACAAAGGCTACTTGCCTCTTTGACGAGGTGCTCAATTGCAGCATAAAGAGCTTTCTAAGCATCCAACTTGCTCGCTATCTTTGTCCATCCATCTCTTTAATGTCTGGCCATCAATTAGAAACTAGGCGAACAAGAGCCTTAACTTGTTACCTCGATTTGTAGAACTGGTGTTTTTAGTTTTATTTGTAGCTCTGAAGACTTGTGCGATCTCTTTTCATTTAGTTGGATGATCATTTCATCTACAATCTGCATTGTTTAAAGCCCATTACCCCTCGGCCACCTCCTTTCTCACTTTTCTCCCGTGGAAATTGCCTGTCCAATGAGCAATAAGTTCTGTGTAGCTTCTTTCTTGTTTACTGCTTTTTCTGTTTGTGCTAAAGTATTGAAGATGTGATAGATTATTTGTAAAAGTTTCTTACACATAGTAACTCTTTATGTTATTGTCAGATACTTTCTCCAAACCAGGTGGTGGTTCTGATGCACCTCAATCAAGTGGTTGGTTCGGAATATTCAGTATTGCTGCTTACAAACCATATTTTGACGTTGATACTTCCGATGTCTTGGAGAGAATTAAAGAATCACTATTTCCATGGAAAGGGACTTTCACAGAACTAATCTCCAACAGCCCAGATTTGTAAGTTCGACCATTGTTAATAACTAAGAATTTCTGTGACTTAGTTAGATAATAATCTAAATTATGTAGTTTTATGTTGCTGCTTCAGTTTCACTTGAATGAGTTGATAGTATTGCTTTATTTTGGAAATTGAGCTTTGTAATACCCTTCTGAAAATTTTCCCACATAAGAAAATCTAGAAATTTTATCTTCTAAAGTGAATGTTCTCTGTGGAGGTGGAGGAGGGTAAATGTTGTTTTGGAGGACTGCATGACTAGAGCAATTTATGTTGAATTTCAAAGCCTGGTATTTTTATACCTCTTTCTGTGCTATTCTTGCAATAGAAGCTCTTTCACATGATAATGTAAATCACCAAACTTACTGATTGGGTGTGTTTGTTCTCATATAGAAGAAAGCGGATAGGAAGTACTTTTGGCAGCATTTGCATTTCTTTACTTCTGTACCTACTAGTTTAAGCCAAATAATGACCAATCGACAATTACTTTTTGTTAGAGGGAGAGATCTTAAATGCTAGTATGTGCACTAGAATGGTATCCTCAGACTTGGGGTGTGGCGATCGAACTTTGCATATTTTTCTATTGACAAATGCATATTATATATGATGTAGTATCAGTAATTACATCATTAATTCCTTTATTTATTAGTGTAAGTACATCGATTTTCCTATGCATCTGTTGTGTTAGTAGCAAATGGAAGCGTGAGAATGTTAATAATTTAGAACAAATCATTGAGAACATTTACTAATTGCTGAATATTGAACAGGTATGGACCATTTTGGATATGCACTACGTTAATATTCATTGCTGCAGCCATCGGTACATTTGTTACATATTTGTCAAACAAGATACAAAGCAAAGAATATAATTATGACATAAGCCTGGTGACATGGTCTGCTGGTTTGTTCTACGGTTATGTGACAATTGTTCCTCTGGGCCTCTATTTGGTCCTGAAGTATTTTTCGGCACCATCTGGCTTCGTCCAATTGCTCTGCTTGTACGGTTATTCCTTGTTTGTGTTTGTTCCTGCACTGGTAAGTTTTCTTTGGCTTTACTCTGGTAGTATGCTTTTGTAAATATAATTATAACGAACTCTGCATTTTGATCAAGTTTTCTTGATATATATAGGAGTTGTCATGATAACGTTAAGTGTAGAACACCTGATTTGCAATTACCTCTTTAGATCAGTGGCGACCTAGTTTGTATGGTTACAGCAAGGCAATTATACATTAGCTGCTACTATTAGTTTGGGGTTGGTATTTTTGGTTTTCTAGAGGACAGCCATAGCCACTGTTTGGCGGTTTGTCCTGTGGGAATGGGGTCACAGCTACAATACTTGTACTTGGGTACTTGTGTTAGTTGCGGGTTTGTGTCCAAGTCTCAGACCCGATTTACTATTGAAAAGTTACCTCGTGTGAGTTCAAAGCTGAAGTGTCAACTCTCTATACCCATGTTGGAGATGTGACATAAGTATATGAGGTCAAATGACGAGTCTAAGTAACATAACGTCAAAAGGTTAATCTTTTCATCATAAGAGGACGCTATGTGCACAAGTTGTCTTAGTTTATTCAAAAGGCATTTGCTAATTCAATCTGATCAATGATGGTGTGCTTTGGATGCAGTGTCTGTCTGTTGTTCCCTTGGATATATTTAGATGGGTGATCGCAGGCGTGGCCGGGTTTATGTCTGCAAGTTTTGTTGCCCTCAATCTGAAAGCACACATTGAGTCAGCTGGTGAAAGGTGGTTCCTGATTGTCGTTGCAATATTTCTGTTGCAAGTAGCTTTGGCGATTGCTCTCAAAATCTACCTTTTTACAGCTGCAATTTAAAAGCTGGAGAATCATATATAATATAGAGAAGTGTTTCTGATGAATATGATGTAATTTTACCATCATGGAAAATTTTGGCCAGCAATTCAGCTGTCAGTCAATGTTAACTAAGAGATGTTCATTGTAAAAACTCAAAACCTATTGTATTGATTCATTTCTAGCGACATATGTTAGGAAGACGTTGCAGTTATTTCGGGTTTCTTTACGTTTGGTTCATCTTGCTTGCTGTGAATTTCGAACTCAAAGTGACGAGTCTGTTTAAAACTTGAATTTACGCCTTTAGCTCAGAAAACAGAATTTGTTCTTAGATTAGATCATCCAAATATGATACTCATTTTGGTTAGGGGCAATCAATTTTTTCTTTCACCAAGGTCTTTGGCACTTTGACAGCAGCAAACGTAAATCATAAACGCATTAAACATGCAAATAAATAAATAATTGAAAACTCAGTACCACAAAACCAAAAGAGTAGCCGAATGAGAAATCTAAACACAAGACTGTAGCGATTACCGACAGATCTAAGTGGATTATCGACACTTTGGTAGTTAACTAATGATACGCCTTTAATAATGGACAAATTTTGTTATCTTTCAAGTTTCAACAGTTCATTTTTATTTATTTATTACAGAGTATCCTGTTCCTGAATAATTCTCTTTGAGATTGTGCTCTTATCAATAAATTATGGGAAATGATATATGACGGCATATAAGAAGCTAGGGCGCATTCTCCAGACCTTATTTTCGCTTCGCTTCGATTCGGTCGCTTCGGCTTAGTTCGATTCTGTCAGTTCGGTTTAGTTGCAATCGGTTCGCTTGGTCCCAATCGATTCGGTTCAATCGTCGCTTCGTGCTAAATTATTATCATTACTATTAGTTATAATTTAATTCGGTTCGCTTCGCTTGATTCGATTGCAATCGGTTCAATTTAGTTCGATTCGCTTGCAATCGGTTCGAATCGGCTCAATTCGGTTCGATTCGGTTCGATTGTTTTATGCGAAGAGAACAAGCCCCTAAGAAGCAACTCCGATGGTGAGCTACAATACCTCAGAATCCTGACTGACACATCGCCTTTTAAGAAGCACCAACATTGGTATAGTCTCTCTCAAGATTACTCTCCAACCCATTTTTTACTTTCTCTCTCCTCAAGATACTCCCAAGATCACCCCTTCAAAAATTGCTAACATTGGTATTACTCTCCAATGAGCTCTCCAATTGTTTTAATTTATTTTTTCCAAAAATCAAAAAGCAAAAAAAACAAGGAAAATACATAATTATCAATGACATGTGTCATATTCATATGCCAAGAGCATGCTCTCTTAATGCTGCATGCTCTTGGGGGAGAGCATTTCTCCAAGTACTCTCCATGGAGAGCGAATGGAGAGCACCTGGAGAGCACCAATGTTGGGGTAGAGTTGACTCTCCATTTTCTCTCTCCTGGAGAGCCCTCTGGAGAGCAACTTGGAGAGCACCAATGTTGGTCCTCTAAGTAAGTATTGCTTTCTAGCTACAAAGTCTCCCATGAGTACACTACAACATATTGTTACTTGTATGGTCCCATATGTCAATTAATATTTACAACTTTAATTTTTTTATTCAATCATAATTAAGAAAGGAAACAACAACAATTGTGCAATTATTGTTAATGGAGATGCACTCACCAATCTTATGGAGTGTGAACATCACCTTCTCCCTTTTCCAATTTCAAGTCATATTGTCTTTTTGATGTCAAGCAATTAGCTTGGTGGAGCAGGTCTTGCTCTCAAACAGGTATCAATTATCTTGCTCTAATAGTTGATCAACTTACTTACTACTTTCAAATATTGCAAGCAGGTTCAAAATTACAACTATTGGAGTTGCTCTAAAATGGAAACATCAAGAAATACTCCCTCTGTTTTTTTATCCTTCTCACTTTCCTCGTACGCGTCTCCCAATGCGCCTCTTTAAACTTAAATATTTTTCATTATATATTAGTAAAAATTATAACAATTGAATATTAATAAAGTACTAATTGAGACGAATCAAACAAGACCCCACATGACTATATTTTTTCTTCTAAATTACAAAAAATTGAGAAGATTCTCTCATGTATTGAATAGTGTCGAGATTCCAAGTGAGAAAGATAAAAAAAAAAAAGTAGAATACATACCATTAATTATATTATTTTTTTGATGCAAATGAGGCAAAGCCAAGGAAAAGAAAAACAAGAAGAAAGGAAAAAGCAAAACCAAAAAACAAGAAACCTAACAAGGAATCATTCGAGGGATAGCAACCCCACGAGCATCCTCAACAATAATTCTATGAATATCTAAAGGAGCTTCATCAAAGAGATGTAGCCTATAAATTTGATCCACCCCATGATTAGCCAACCAATCGCCAGCTCGATTGCCTCTCTGTAGATATGAACCACCTTCACCTTCCAATCTTCCTTATTTAGTAACTCAACACATTTTCTGATGAGGTGGGAGCACCCACCACTGCTACTACCGCCTTCATTGATTGCTTGCGCACACGCTTGGTTATCAAGTTGGACTACGAGTTGGCTTATTTGGAGATTGCGGGCTAGCTCAAGACCATGTAATAGTGCCATTGCTTCAGCTCGAAAAGCAGTACAACGTCCAAAATTCAAGGCTAAAGCAGAAATGAACGTACCCTCATTGTTCCTGATTAAGGCACCACCCCCTGCTTCACCTGGAGATCCTCGCGCTGCTCCATCTGTGTTTAAAACATACCACCCCAAAGGAGGGCTATGCCACGAAATGAATGCCTCTTGCTCGCGAGCACTGCCAGTTGCACTCAAGGACTCCCCATCTTGGATACTTCTCCAAGTCTCATCAAAGCGAACCTTTAAAAAAGCAAGTAGATCAAGGGGGACCTCACTCCCTCTTCCAAAGACAAACATGTTTCGCCAACGCCATAACCACCAAGTGGTGATGGCAAACAGTGTCGGCCAAGTCTCCATGGCTTCGTATTCCAAATTATGGCGAAGCCACTCTTGAAGTCCTCCTTGGTAAAAAATAGGCAGATTAGCGAAGCCTTCTAGCTTTCCCCATACACTCTTAGCAGCGGGGCAATCTCGAAGGATGTGTAGAGTAGATTCATCCTCCCCCCCACAAATGAAACAAGTGGGATCATTGGTGAGTTTTCGTTTAAATCGATTCACATTGCCTAGCAGCCTATCGTGTCCCACCAACCATAAAAAAGCTCGAATCCTTTGTTGTACAGGAGCTTTCCACACTAAGTTCCAAAGGTCATCTTCTATGCCATTCTCTTCTTTCCTCATGATTTTGAGAGCCGATTTAATTGAGAACTTCCCCTTAGGCCTTGCATCCCAGTAAAGTAGATCTTCAACGTCCGGATTTTCCATCACCTCGTGAGTATGGAATAGCTTGAGAGTATTCTGATCAAGGTAGGGAGCGAATAGATCCCATCTCCAACCCACACCTGCCTCCCACATCTCATCTACAGTAGCTCCCGCAATATCAATAGGGGGGCTTTACATCACTTTATCAATAAGTGGTTGATTACAAAAGCCACTTATCACTAGTAGAATAAATGCTTATTGTTGCGGTCATTAAGTGGCCTATTGCGGCGGTTTTGACCGCGCAGCAATTAAGGGCGCAGCAATAGGTAATTAACCTATTGCTGCGGTTTTTAACCGCAGCAATATGTCAAGATATTGCTGCGGTTTCTGTCAAAAACCGCAGTAATATGGTTATTTTTTATTAAAAAAATACAATGTATTGCTGCGGTTCCTGGTGCAAACCACAACAATACATTGAATTTTTTAATAAAAAACAAACATATTGCTGCGGTTTTTGACAGAAACCGAAGCAATATGTATTGTTTTTTAAATTTTTTTTTTTTTTTTTGGCAAATTATTCAAAAGTTTGAGGGATAAAACTATTCACAAACACGAAATACTCCCTGCATTAGATCCATTCAGTCCAAAAACGAAAATAAAACCAGACATCACATTCATGTATATTCATCTAAGAAAATTTTATTCCAAAAGTTGAAACTAACATAAGAAAAAACCAGACATCACATTCATTCCAAAACATAAAAGTAAAAAAATACAAAAAAGTAAACACTAACATCAGATCTAAAAATAAAACCTATATAAAAAAAATTAAAAAACAAATCAAAACTAAAAAATCTAAAACTAGACATCCGGCGGTTACTGAGCGGTGAGTGAACGACCGACGATCAAGGTGAACGGAGCAGAAGAAAGGCCGACAAACAACGAGAAATTGTCGACGAGGAGAGAGAGGCGAGAATCGGCGGCCGACGAAGGATCTGAGAGCGAACTCGACGAAGAGCTCGAACGGCTGACGAATTGAACGAGCGAAGGAGTACTCGAGTCGAGCGGCCGACGAACTGAACGAGCGAAGGAGAACTCGAGTCGAGCGGCCGACGAACTCGGTCTTCGTTGCTTCTTAGCGACGCGAATCGCAGCGATGGCGATGAGAGACGAAAGGATGAGAGGAGGTTTGTTCTGTCGTGGAGAGAGAGAGAGAGAGAGAGGATGGGGGAGGATGAGAGAGGTCTGATCTGTAGTGGAGAGAGAGAGAAGGGATGGGGGAGGCCATGAGAGAGGCGGTAATGACTTATGAGTGGGAGAGGCGGGTTTTATGAAAACCCTAATTTTTTTTTTCCCGTGTTTTTTTTAGATCTGGGCAGACATATTGCTGCGGTTTCTGGGAAGAACCGCATCAATATATTAAAATAATATTAAAAAAATAGTATTTTAATATATTGATGCGGTTCCTCCTAGAAACCGCATCAATATATGTGGTCAAATGGTCAAACATTTTTAAAAAATTTCCGTTGAAATAGCAGATATATTGCTGCGGTTTCTGGGAAACACCGCAGCAATATATTAAAATAATATTAAAAAAATATTATTTAAATATATTGCACGCGTTTTTCCTTAGAAACCGCAAAGAATATATGTGGTCAAATGGTCAAACTTTTTCAAAAAAATTTCCGTTGAAACAATATTGTTGCGGCTTTTTTAGAAACCGCAAAGAATATGGTTATTTTATAATTTACCTTTTCTTTTTTACGTGATATATCATTGCGTAGATGAGTAAAACCGCAAAGAATACTACCGCAAAGAATAAAGTTAATTATTTTACTAGTGATATGGTTCCAAAAGAGATGGTGCCATTGCCCACCGCAACTCGAATCCCCTCACAAAGGATACTTGCATTTTCAGATATCCCACTCCAAATATTAGACATACCTTTTTTCGCTTCAAACATGTCCGAGTCACATCTCCCTTTGCAATACTTAGCTCGTAAAAACCTCGACCAAAGGGCGTTCGGTTCAGTGAGTAAACGCTATCCGAGTTTTTCCATGAAAGCGCCATTAGCTTGTCGGGCAGCAGGTAGCCCAAGTCCCCCTTGAATACGAGGTTTTTGAATAGTGTTCCATGAGATGAGATGAATACGTTATTGTGTCAAAAATTTCTCAAACAATACTATTTTAGAAAATATATTGAATGCTTATTGACAAAAATTAAAAAACTATGATATAAGAATTGAGTTTAAAATACTTTTATAATCGGTAAAGTGGCAATTTATCAATATAATTAAAAGCAGTTTATTGTCAAAAATTTAATTTTCAAGACTACTTATTGAAGAAAATGAATGGAGTATTTTTTTAATTATGCTAACATTTAGATCAGATTTACAATAATAATACTAATTTCTCAGTTTTATAATGCATGATGTCTAGAATATATTTAAGGTCCTTGAATAATGATTTTTCCTTCCTAATTTATATGCGCCCGTTTTTTCCTACTTATTTAGAAATGGCATAAATAATCGTTCATGTTTTACTTCGAATATTTGAGGATAATATATATTTTAAAGTTGAGGAAGTAGTTAATGAATTCATTGCAACTTTCGATAAGACTTTTATAAAACAAAAAACTTTCAATATGAGAAGTGTCACAATCAATTGGCTATAGCAAATTCATGTGGTGGACCTTAACTCTTCCACTCTTTGTCATCAAAATCAACCTCATACACGTTGTGCACAATGTTTTTGTATCATTTGATAGGAGTTATGCACAATGGTAGGACTTAGGAGTATAATTAATGAATATACATTACCTCTTTTCATAAGTACAAACAAATGAACAATTAGTGTTTTCACCAAAAAAACAAAAAACAAAACAAAAAATTAGCATGTTAGGTTCTACACACATTAAGAAAGAATCTAAATAGAAGATAGAGATGTAGTTTCATGTGATATTATTCTTGAATGCTAACAAATAATACTACTTCTTTCGTTTTTAAATAAATGAAACGCTTCTCTTATTTATGTCAAAACATTTTGAGAGAAGCATTTTATTTATTTCAGAACGGAGGAAGTATTTTTTTTCTCTCTACAATGATTTATATCAGTACGAAATAGTTTGAAAACATTACACTTCCTCCGTTTCAATTTAGTTGTGACACTTTTAAAATCACGGGCTCCTAGGCAATTTTTGGAGAGGAGAGAGATAGAGAAAGAAAACAAAAGGGTTACCCAAAATAAAAGTGTAACAACTAATTCGAAACTTCCTAAAATGGAAAGTGTCACAACTAAATTGGAACGGAGGAAGTATTAGAAAGTGGTAGTAATATTTCAACATTTTATAGCTTCATGTAAATTATTATAGATACTCCCTCCGTTTCTTTTTAATCAACACACTTTCCTTTTTGGTCTGTTTCTTTTTAATCTACACACTGCTGCTTTTTTCTATTTTCGGTAACATGTCATATCTACTTTCTCATCTTTTTCCACCCACGTCATCCACTTTTTAATATTATAACCCACTTTTTACTTTCTCTCTCTTACTTTTCAGTTTATCTCTCATACTTTTATACTTCCTCCTTGTTTCTCCCCCAAAGTGAAGTGAGTAAATTAAAAAGAAACGGAGGGTGTACAAATTAGTAATGAATTTCTTCCCAAAATTACAGTTATTCATATTATTGTTCAAATTAATATGTGGGTTATTGGGATTATTTTTCATTTTATTCATGTTAAAGTTTCTTTTTATTATGCTTTAAAATAATTTTCCAAATAAATGAATTGAACTTTAAGAGAAATAGTGGTAAATAATACTTCATCTGTTCTCTCATTTATGTGAGAGCTTAGAAGTATATAACTTTACTAAGAGTTTAGAACTATATAACTTTACATATAATAATTATTGGACGAGGAGAGTTCGGTCCACATACAAGCCCAAAGGAGGTTCCATACTAAAACCAATTGGCAATTGTAGGAGTAGCTCCTCTAGCTTATATTGTGGTACTTTCTCTCATTTTTCTCCAATGCGGAACAACTCACATGTGCACAATATACATGGGGTTCAACACATATGTATCACGCCCTTCCTTAAATAAACGTACACTCGAGTATACAACAAAGGCTTTGACATCATCACTACGCCATGTATCATCAGCAACTCCTTCTAGCTAGTCCAGTACAAACACACTGTTGATCAACTTCTAGTAAAACTTGACAGCAATTAGCTTTATATTATAAAATACTTAAATGAGTAAAATTAGACTAAATGTATGTTCCACACACGGTGAAATCCTAAGAAACCACACCCTACAAACCTACACACTTTTTAACAACAATCAGCCGTCTGACCTTTTCACTATTAGTACTTTGTAAGCCAATATCATTTTTAAAAAACACAAAACTTTTTATGGCTAATATTAGTACAAGCACAACTGTATAATTTGTCTAAAGTCTAAGTCTTATCCCTTAACCGCCTACAAAAGTTCAAATTACTAGTCCTACTGCTCTAATACTAGTAGAAGAAGTTGAAATTGACCATTTATTGTCTTCCTATTGCCAATAAAATAAAAAGGTTAAAATTGACCTATTCTTCTTCTAACCCTTTTTCCATGATGCATGAAAATTTAAACAACTTTCTTCACATATTTTTCCTCAAACTGTACCTCATATCTTCCCTCCTTTAGTTACTCCATCTCTTTCCTCCTTCACCCTTCTCTTGTTCACAGAATCGATATAGAATGCTTGTTCATCATCAACGGCGTCGCGGCGGCGCTATATGCATGATAGTGATTTTGGTCAGCATTGTTTCACAAGTATTCGGAGGGCGCAGTAGATATTATGAGGTTGTCACAGATCATGCTACTCATAGACATGAACAACAAGGAAGCAGCATGTCAAATGTTGATCAGATTAATATTGGCAACTACAACACTAGTAGCAGAAGTAGTAGTAGAACTACTACTAGTACTTCTTCTCATCATTCTGAAGGTCTTGTAGCAAATAGTGAGAGAGTTGTTCCTACTGGTCCTGATCCTTTACATAACAGGTAAAACTATATCTTACATTTTATACATACTCCATTACTCCTTCGTCCTGAACAGTTAAATGTCCTATTAAGGCATGCACAATATTCATGGTCGAAAATTGTTTGTTAATTACTCTTGATACATATCGATAAAAACTACTCTAATACAAATATTATATGAAAATATTATATGAAAGGTTCTTTTAAGATGACTCTAATGGTATAATATTTAGGATTTCTATCCGTCATATTATAAGAGACACTAATGACAAATTTTCGAGAAATATACGTACCATATTATAAAAATATTCAAAAACAAAGGAAGTATGTATCAAAAGGATCAAAATTTAATGATTATGAAAGAAAAATCGACAAGGCTGACTCGTTCCATTTTGTACATTGCTTCTCCATAGGCCGTATCTGTTATAGCCAATTAAATAGCTTGATGCATTAGTCTTGATTAGCAATCTTGCTAGTAGTTTTACAGTATATAGAAGTAGATTTTCAGCATCAACAACGGGATGGACCACTATGGAAACTAATTAAATTGACTAATAACTAATTAACAAGCTCTAGGTTGATAGTGAGCTGATTATTCTTAGATTATGAAAAACATCTATTAGTTTGTCGGTAACTTTTCCCTCCTAGACCGTATAGTAGGTAAGAATGCGAAGTTTGAACCTTTTTTGTGGAAGTTGTCTAGAAGTTGTACTTATGCATAGTCTATCCTATTAATGGTTAAGAAAGAAAAGAGAGGCTTAACAATAGGTTTCAATTGATCCTCCACTAGTAAAACTTTTTAGGTCAAGATTTTGTAGGTTTTGGAAATCAATCAACTTTATTATGAAGATTTAAACCTATTGTATACTTGACCAAGAATTAATAAGGCATTATGAAATTTTGTAAAATGTAAATACTCACATTCATTTAATTGAAGGTGAGCAAAAGGGTCATTTTTTTTTCTAAAAGATACCTAAAGTAAGGAAAAGCTATTGTGGTATCTTGTTATAGTCGTTTCACGTGTATTTTTAAAATATTTTTTTTTTTATTTTTTTATTTTTAATAAGGTGGAATTAAAGGTACTAATAATTTCAAAATAAATAAATAAAGAGATTAATGATTAAAAGTGTAAATTGATAATCGTGAAAAGTAAAAGAAAGTGCTAAACTTATTTATGAGCAAAGGAAGTAATAAGTTTTCATTTGACAAGAGAAAAAAAGGAGAACCATACGATCGAGTTTTTCCCAATTCTTTTTGCAAAGATTTGGATTTGTACTCACCTCAATTATATAATTAAGCTTATCTAGAGAATAATTATACTTGTACTAAATTCATATTCATCTTTTTGGGTTGAAAAAAGGTAAACACAATTATCCAAATATTCTCTCATGATAGAAACTTAGACGATTTAATTAATCTATGAAATTAAGAAACTTTCAGATCTCTGAAAAAGTCAATATCATAATAGACGATAGAAATATGTCTTTATTTATTTGTGTATTTTTCTTAGGGGAAAATCTATCTTTACTTAGCTTAGAATAGAGGTTGTGTCATTGTGTGTAAGAATTTTTGAAAAAATGGGGGTTCAATGGTTCATAGGCACAAATTTCAAGTGAAGTGGGAAACACTATTAAGCTAAACAATTGGCCCACCAAATTTGGTTAAAGTTAAATCAAAGAGGCCCTATTTTATGGCTTATATCTCGGCATCACGAGATCCCTCCATTACTAACAAGTATCAAAAGTCAGCCTTGAAGGACCTATTGCTAACCTCTCACTAGTCACTAGTCACTAGTCACTAGTCACTACTACAAGATAAATGCACTAAATCATTTTAATGGGGTATCATTTATCAAAACATGCTAATTTGCTAAAATTGATTCAATTTCTTTAGTGTTTGTTAGGCATGGGATCCCACACAAGTTCACTCATTGCTCGATCATTTACTAAAGGTTGTCCCCCCATTATCGACTTTCAATTGTCTTTTTTGTTTCTTTGACTTTATTGTTGTTAAGTGTGAGTTTTACATATGCTTTTGGACTTAGTAAAACCCAAAAAAGGGTATTAATTTAAAAGTGATTCCACAATGATAAAAAAGACTTAAAATTAAGGGAACGATTTTAATGACTGATTCAATTACTTAAAAGGTTAGCTTCACATAGTAGTAATTTTAATCACCTTAAACCTTTTATTAATGTTGGTTAGTGACTAAACTACTTTTTGTTTGATCTAGATTGATGCTACTATAAAATATGATCAAACAGATCTTCCCACAAGGGTCTAATAGGAACAACTTTTATCTCATGGGAAAGTTTGATAAAAGACTTTTTAGTGTTTTTTCTTTATTTGTCTTGTTCTTTTTGGCTTTTTCATATGATCAAATAGATAAGAAAAAATGTTTGATATTTGACTTTTTGTGCAGCGAAAAATAACTCAACTTTTTAACTAAAAGAAAAGAGTTGATTCTACTAGCTTTTTGTATTGGCCTTTGCATTTTACACTACAACCAAAATCAATAACTGGCATTGCCAAACACACTTATAAACTAGTAAATGGTCAAATAACTAATATAAACAACCAATATAATTAACTGGTCAAGCCAATCATGTAGAATAGTAGATTAGCTAACAACATGTATATACTCTGAATAATGAGATGGAAGTCTCATTTGAGATATTTGGAATAGTCATTGAATTTGAATGTATAATCACTAACCAACATTAGTTAGTCCAAGGTAAAGAGAATGCACTTTTGTGGTCTGAAAATAATTTCTTGTCTTGGTCGATGGAATGATGACTTGAATAGTACAAGAAATATGACTACAGATCTAAACTCTTGACTCATTTTAATTGCAGTAGAGCAAATTCTTATGTGACCACGACATCATGGTCTCATTTGCTACCTTTGGATTCCCCTCTTTTCTAATCCCTTGAGTCTATCTCAAGTACAGATAATTCTTAGAAATTTCAATCAATACTGTTATGACATATGTGAGAAAGAACATATAATTGAATGCAAATTAAAGAGAAATCACACACAGAATTAACGTGGTTCACCAACGGATTGTTGGCTACGTCCACGGGCAGAGAGAGAACTGATTTTTATTGATCTTGAGGAAAAAACAGATAATACAGATGTTATGAACTAATCCCGTCGAATTAACGAAATTAGGTTAAATAGGCATTTAACTCGGCTAAACTTAATTCGGAATCGCCTACGTGTGTCGCTAGCCCCGCGCCAGACGTGAGTCGCGGCGCCAGGCGCGAGTCGCGACGCTGGACACGACTCGCGGTCAGCTCTCGGCATTTGGGCGCGAGCTGAGACGGATGGCCGCGAGTCGCGCTATTGAAGATAGCCCGATTCTAAACAATTCAAGGCATATTCTTACAAATCTCTACCTTGACTTGAATCCTCTCACAATGAACCAGATAACCAGATAACAGACGCATTGAACACAATCCCCAGATCCTCCTACAACCAGATTTGCCCCGAAAGACAACCAGACCAGATTTGTCCCCTAAAGACACCAGATTAGCCTCTAAGGGCCCAGACTTGCCCCAAAGGGCAATTAACAATCACGAACATTGAGCAACTTTAAATAATGTTGAAACTTACTCTGTGGAACAGGTTTGGTGAACATATCAGCCGGATTATCAGCAGTACCTACTTTCTTCACCTTAACCCTCTTCTCACTCCTCAGATTATGATATCTCACATCAATGTGCTTAGTCCTCTCATGATGGACTTGATCCTTGGCTAAGCATATTGCACTCAAACTGTCGCAATACACAATGGCCTGATCGTGATGCAAACCAAGATCACTGACTAGCCCCTATAACCATATTCCCTCTTTAGCAACTGCTGTCAATGCCATGTACTCTGCTTAAATACACATAATTCTTAGAAATTTCAATCAATACAAACTAAGAGAATCATCTACAACAGCTTAAGTTTGACTCTAATGATTTTAATCCTTTCGTCCCACTTTGCGTTGTCTGACTTTTTTTTTTGTCAATTCTTACAATTTAACAGTTTATTAATTATTATCATCAATTTTTAAGAAAAATTATACCCATGCTTAAATTGTGATCTTACAAGATTCAGTTCATTTATGCAATTCCAAAGTATTAATTTTTTAAAATGAATTAGTATATGGAAAATTGCTCTTATAAGATTCAGTTATGCGTCTCTTATATATTTTAAAAAAAACCCTTTTTTTTTTACATTGAATGAAATGAAAAGGAATTACAAATAAGTAGTACTAAAGGCCGTCATATAATATATACTTCTTCCGTTTCATAATAAGTGCAACTGTGCAACATAGAGAAAGTGGGGGAATACCAAGGAATGTAGAGAGAGAAAGTTGGGACCACAACAAAAAAGTTGTGGTTCCCTCTTACTTTTTGGTGACATATTTGTAATAATATCAACTTTTTTTATCGTTTTGACAGCACTTATCGCGACTATTCCAAATAAGGAAAGTGTTGCACTTATTAAGAAACGGAGGTAGTAGTAGCTAAGCATTATTTGGCAACGTTGTTAGCTTCTGCCACATTAGCTCTGGAAACTTTGATAACCATACACCACGAAAAGGATTTGGCAGTGTCTACTATCCTACTAATCGTCCATAGGAGATTAATATTAGGATGAGAATAATCCTCCAAAAGAGAAACCAGATTAGTAGAATCAGTAAAGAAGGTAACATGTGTTAGGTTTTGTTGCAGAGCCCAGTTTGGTGTCCTATTAGTTTCTAGGATTCTCAAAAGATCTTATCTATCTCAAATTAATCCTCGTGAAATGTACACAAAGCATCAGACAAAATAGTGGAAGATAGATTTCAAACTTTTATTAATCTTTTTTTTCTGTTATTCTTTTCTTGTGTGAGAGATTTGTCATATAGCCTAAAAGTTAAAACTTGTAACATAGACTTGATCGGAGTTGAAGAGCTCAAATGCCATATATATATATATATATATATATATATATATATATATATATATTACTTCATCCGTTTCAAATGCTTGACTTGACACGGTTTGACTTTTACACTATTCACGTACTCTCCCTTGACCGTGTTTTGTGATTTCTACGTAAAGAAAATATAGTCATGTGAGATTTCTTAGATCCATTTCGACATATATTTTCTAGATATCAACATTTTAAAATTTTTACTTATAGGGAATTAGAGATGGATAAAGATATGCATGGACAAACGTGTTAAAAAATATACAGTATTAAGTATTTTGAAACAAAGGAGGTACATTTTAGCAAATTATTGCTTGGAGAAATGATGAAACTTGTCCTTAATTGACATTTCCTTGTCAATAGGTTTGTGTAGATTAACTTAGCCACACAAATTAATACAATTGTTCTAAACTTCTAATTACAAGAACCACACTAGCCTTGCTATATTTCGTACAAAAATCAGTCTTCATGTTTTCTTTGTCAATTTGCACCTATGAATATACCAATGCCTAACTTTCCAATCTAGCATTTAATTTTGTTGTTCTGGGTGTTGAACAGAGATGATCAGACGTAGATGGTTCCATAGCAAAGGACACAACACAACTCATTTTGGGTGCTCTTCTTCACTCATTGATGAATGATTGATATTTGATGTGGTACCAATTCACGTTGGGGTTTGAAAACGACCACTTCAGTACTTTTCACGGCTACTATTTGTCAATTTAGTACAACCACGATCATTTGACTTAGCAACTCTACTTTTTTTTTTCTTTTCTTATAAGATTCAGGTCATGTTAAATATCCCATACTAGTGCTTAGTTATTACTGTAATACTATCATAGAATTAGTCATTTACAGCTAGATCATGGAAAATGACATCCTTTGTCTTACAACCAATTCAATTATTTATGGGAACAAGGCAAGTTTCAGTTGTTGAGGTGAAAATATTGGAAGACAACAAATTTTTACCAATTCATAAGTGTCCTTTTTATGTGATTATTTTGCCTTTTGCAGAGCAAGTTCATGTAGAAATCCTGCTGGTAAAACGCAAAATATACAGCAAGTTTACACAGAACAGTGCAACAGTTCATATATAGTACAGCATAATGTTTCTTTATTGATTTTAGAGGAGCACACAGGAGAGAATCTCAAACAGAAATCTGCAAAAAAAATGGTAAATTTATTACACAAGTGAAAATCTTTTATCTTTTTCAATAAATACTCTCTTTCGGGAACATTGTTTATTATTGTAGCATTGTAGCCCGTCCATACACATTTCTATACCTGAGGCACTATGTTACACTTTCTATAAAAGAATGATATATCAGATGCAAACAAACAATCAGAAAACAGAAAAAATATATATGGCAAAATCGGCTAGAGCTATTATGGAGCCTTCAGACTTTCACAACGTAAACACTCAAAACCGTCATCGGCAGGCTGTTTGCAAAGGACTCCGATGAGCAGCTGTATTTTAATGGTCGAGACCCCTGTCTTTTAACAGGAAACCTGAAACTTCTATGTAGGTGTTTCAGAGATGATCTCACGCATTTCCCAAAACTATCTACTCAACTAACTTGCATAAGAGGTAGCTGGGGTGGATCACGGCTAATCAGATTTGCCCACAAATTAGCCAAGTTCAGATAGTAAGCCTTTTCATCCCACATGACTGTCTTCAAGTCTGATAGGAAGGAGAAACAAATATGTTATGTTTAAAATGAGATATTACCATGAATGAAGCAAGGACAAAATACAATGCAAGTTCTCTGTACAAAAAATGAGGCCAAAGCGCACTTTTAACAAGAAAAAACTCAACGATCAAAGTTTACACGATTAATTTCAACCACCGACATTTTTAACAAGAAAGGACCCACACTCATCTCTAAAATCTCATTTAAACTTTGCTTGCATATACATTTACGGCATGTTTGGTTAGTGGTACTAAATTGTGGTAATGGTAATGCTTTTTAGTGTAAGTTTGTGAAGACATTCCAATGTTAACATTGATGGTAATGAAACTTGATGTCAAAACATGTGTTTTCCTTCATAAATTTCCATTACCACCCAATACCACTTTCCCAAGTGGTAATGGATGGTAATGAAAATTTAGGAAGAAAATAGGTGTTTTGGGATAAACTAGCATTACCATGGATGTTGACATGAGAATGCCTTCACAAATTTACACTAGAAACCATTACCATTACCACAATTTAGCACCACTAACCAAACGGGCCGTTAAGGTCATTGTCTCATTGATATTCCATGTTACAACGATACCTGAGAATATTTTACTTAATAGAGTAGTTGAGATCACTATTTGAAGGCCTTGTTGCGATTAAACCTGTTAATTAAGTTGCCTCTATCATTCGTTTGTTAGTAAGGAAAAAAATTAATGGAGAGAATTCTTTACCGGCTAGCATTTCCTGGGGAAGCAAGGATAGACGACAGATAGCTTTATGTTGAATGAAAACACGCTCATGCATAGAAAATATATCAATTTCACGCATATACTTGATAGTGGCAAGTAACGCCTTTGCAGTTTCACTACATCCAAAATTGACATTATCTGATAAACTTAGGAAGGCTTCCTCCAAACCTGAATTTGACCATAAAGCATCACACTCATCTAAAGCACCGAAAATTTGTGAAGTATGAGACCCATGTAGAAGTATCCATGGCTTGTAAACTTTTGCTGACAGCTCAAGAAGCTCCACAACCTTGTAAATTTCTGCAAGGGCTTGAATATAATGTTGACCTGTAATAAGCAGGTCAAGTAAAGTCCAGTAATGAAGTTCCAAAGGCTAGAGACTACTATAGAATAGTAATTACTCATACATCTTATAGATTTTAACATTCAATTATATGAAGTAGCTCAAATAGCAATACAACACACCACCATGAGACATTAGCATCCTACCTCGAGAGTCGGATAAGATCTGGTGTTGCACATTCTTCTCTGATGCCCTTTTCCATATGGACACACCATATCTCAACTCTTGAACACAAACATTAATAATCTTGAACCAAGTGGAAGCATAAATACATTGCTCATCAGCTGATCCCAGAGATATAATTTTCAGCACTGATATTGCATGCCTCAAAAGTTCAGCGGCAACCTTCCACTCATTTGCTGCCTAAGTACATATACACACGATTATAAAGGCCACAAGGCACAAAGCAAGATAATGCACAACAGTTGACAAGTAAAAAGCAAAAAGTAAATCAAATTAAGCTTGCTTGAGTGAAAATATGATTGAGAAATATGGGGCACAATGCCAGCATTATGATACTAATTTTTTGATTGGTATGAGGATTCAACTGAAACTATCATCAGTAAACAGAAATTTTGGGAAAGGATTCAATTCTGTAAGGGAGGCATACCAACTGCAATCTTTTTGACAATGAAAAATCTGATTCAATCACATTGAACTTTGGTTCTTGCAGAACCTCAAGCAACTTGTTTAAGCAACTGTATCTCTCATGGCCTTTCTGTGAAAAAACTTCCGTAGACATCACACTTTCCTCCAATAGTTTGAAAGCCTCCTATGAAGGAAGAGCACAGGAATAAGATGACAACAGAACACTTATCTTTCTTTGTAAAGAACTTAGATGAATCAACTAAATCTGGATCACATTATAGTCAGCGACGGGGAAAAAAATTTACCAACCTGGATTTCATCATCAAGAGCTTCTTCTATCCCTCCATTGCCAGTTACAGCATCAGAACTTCGAGCTTTCTACAATCAAGCAGATTTCATGTCAATGTCGAAGAACAAGTAACTAATAGATTAAAAAAACCGACAGAAAAAACACAAACCTTTAGCTCATCAAGTTGGCATGAAAGAAGAAAGCATAATGATTCCCTCAATTGGTCATAAAAATCGGTATAACTTTGCACTTCTGATAAGATCTCCGGCTGTTTCTGAGCCATATTCCCCGGAATAACAGGGGAAGACTGTTTTCCAACTGCATTATCTGAAATTGCACCTTTAAATTCCCAGGAACTATCATCTCCATGCAATGGGGGTGTTACAGTTGCCTTTAGAGGGGAATGCATCTCATTTTCAGCAGGTTTTCCAGCAGAATCAACTGAAGTACACTGGCCTTGACTATAAAGATTTGATATGAGATCATGGATAGACACTGAACCCTGGCCATTGAAGCTATTCCCAGGACTAAGAGTAGGCATATGGACCACTTCATTTGAAAGATCCAAACAATTACTGGATTCTTCTGTATCATCACTGAAAAGAGACAGTGGCAACGCTCCTCTAGAATGTTCTGTTTGATTTTGCTTCTCCTAGAAATTGAAAAGGGGAAAAAATAAGTGTTACTCCAAGTTTATTGTGAAACAGAGCAATACTGTAATGAACTGCCATGGCTAATTCTGGTCTGAGATGATGATTAATCATTAAATATAGAACTGAACTTTACTTGATAACCTGAAGATTACAGAAACTTAAGATAGTTATCAAGCTTTCACAAATATTCAGCATGATTTCTTTCTCCCTAATCTCCTGTATTTATAAAATTTCTTTCCTCACTAAATCTCTTAACTTATTCCTCAAGCTAACTCCTAACTGAATGATTGAGCACTACCAATAGTACCCCTCTCCCTTAGTCCAGTTCATCACAAATACTATCACATTATCTAACATTAATACTATCACATTATCTAACATGAAACAAAGAGAGCTCCTTACAAACAGAGAGCTCATTAAAGCAAAGAGCCAACCAATTTTTCTCAAATGCATTCATGTAAGTGCAGATACAAAACAATCAGCAATCATGGATGATGTCAATGGTGATGTTAGTGGATAAATGACACACGAAAACCACTACAGGTGGCAACCAGGTGTGTTTGATACATAAAATTCACTATAGACCAGACATTGAATAAGCACTGGAAATGCGGACCTGGACTTCTCCATTTGATAGCTGAGCTTCAGCAGAATTTGTGTGACCAACCACTTGCTCCTGCCACAACCAAAATGGATAGACGATAAGATATTACAGAGTGCAGACAGTAATTGATGCTAATTGAAATGAAGATAAACCTCAAATCACCTGCTCGTTTGACATGACTTCTTGAGATGCATCAATGAAATCCCCAAAATCATCAAACTCCTCATCTCCATTTACTGAACTTGCACTTATTCCACTTCCATTGCCAATGTCTTCAACTACAGAAAAAGGATCCCACATGACACCGTTTGTTGTGCTTGTGGCTGACTTTAAACCACCATTCATTGTACTGGGTTGATGATTATCCCCATTCCCATCTTCATTTATCAAGCTTGCATTTACTCCACTTCTGTTGCCAATATCTACACCTCCAGGGAAAGGATCCCACACCAACCCATTTGTTGTGCTCGTTGTTGACTTCAAACCAACATCCATTACACTAGATTGACGACTATCCCCAGTCCCATTTTTGTTTATTGGACTTGCACTTATTCCATTTCCATTGCCAATGTCTTCAGCTCTAGAAAAGGGATCCCACGTAATACCATTGGTTGTGTTTGTAGATGACTTGAAACTAACATCCATTCCACTGGAACATTGATTAGCTCCATTCCCATATGGCACGGCAAAAAAATCACTAGATTGAGGTGTGAAACTGATGGAAGCAGGCTTGTGGTCAACAGAACTGAAAGCATCCTGACCTATCAATGAACAAGATGGTTGAAATACGTCATTACCAATGTCACATTTCCCGACAGAAACTTCCAGCGGATTGATGCCCTAACTCAACCAATCCCAGCAACAGCAGAAGCTTGCATAAAACTAAAGCATAAACATACTCTAGCATAATGCAACACATATTCACTTCCTCTACAGCGGATGAAAACACCATAGTACCAGCAATCACATGGATCCACATACGACATAACCAACACCATAATTAGCTTGACACAAAACGAGCATGGTTGCAAAAGAGATATGGTATCCGACTTTTTACTCCGATCCCAGGGATCAACTAGGATTTTCTGCTCACTAAAATGGGCTAACCATTCCTCCCCACATTAGACTCTTCAATCTGATTGGTCGAAAGCCAGAGTGATCTATCACTCCTGAGGGTGACAACCATTAAGCACTTCAACCAAGTACCAGTTCACATTGAAATCATAACTGTGGTATCCAAGTTCTAAACTACACTACTACACTCAAAATTCAACTGGAAGAGACAGAAAAACTAATGAGCACACAATCATCAATATTTTAAGTTCACAATCCCACATAAAACAGCATAAAATCATCTAGACATACAATTACTAGTTGATAACATTGAAAAAACATTTCCGGGGTTCAACAATACCGGCCTGCTTTTCTTGGTCCATCATTGCCAAATGCTCCACTTCTGATCCAGACACCACAAAACCACCTTGTTCCTAACCACAAAGACAAACACCAAACTACAATCAGCACTACACAATAAGATGATCTCATTGTTTCATCTGTCGCGGAAACAATGTCTTATGACGGTTCATGTTATCCGACCCAAATCATTTTAAGACTAAGCCTTTGTTATTGTTATTTCACTACACAATAAGATGATCAAATGCACACACTTAAATCTGAACTACATAGTTTACTACACAATAAGATGATCAAATGCACACACTTTAATCTAAACTACAAACCCTCAACAAAAGAAAAGGGGAAAAACAGATAGAAAAGATCAAATATCTTACCTTTAAATTTTGTTCTTCTACAACACTATTCCCAGAAAATGCACCCTTAAATTCCCATTCATCATCTTCATCATCATCTTCATCATTATTGTTACTATTATTATTATTACTATCAACATTCAAATCTGGACCCACCCCACCAAATTTCAAACCCGACCCATTATTCTTATCAAACCCAATTTTCCCATTTTGAGATGATGAATTCGGATCAAACCACCCATTAATGTTAACATTAGAATTATCACCATTACTTTCTTCTTCATCATCAACTTCGCCAAACAAGGATAAGGGTATAGCTCCTTTGGGCTTCGGGGACCTACTAGAGCCCGGATCGGCCCGAATTGGGGATGGACCGGATGTGGGTTGGGCCCAATTGGAGGATTTGGCGAGTGATGAAGAGACGCCATTGTTGGGGAGGTTGAATTGGGATTGAGCGAAGAAATCTCCCCAAACGATGTCGTTTTTGGAGGTGGAAGTGACGCCATTGATGTGAGGTTGAGGTTGTTGAGGTGGAGGAGAAGGTGCGAACTTGAAATTCCCGAAAGTAAAAGTGTCGTCGTCGAGTTCTGCCATTGATGGAAAACTCAGATTTTGAGGAGGATTTCTCTCTCTGTTTCTCTCCTCTTCTTCCTCGTTTCTTTGCGTCGGTATGGTTTCTTTGACAGTTGTCAACTGTCGATATTAAAGGTGCTTTTGGAGGAGCAAATTATTGGCCTTAAAATTTAGAAATAGTTGAAGGATCACTCTTGAAATTGAAAAAAGTTTAAGCAATCTGCTCAGGCAAAACGTCTCTTGTACACCGGGTTTACAATAATTTTATGTGAGATATTATTAAATTTGTCTTAATGTGTATATTTAAATAATCAGCTTGTTATAACTTTTTTTTATTAACACATAACTAAAAAATGTTGATTTGTTTTTAAAGTTGCATGAGTAAATATTATTTTCCTATAAACAATTGTGCATCTAATAGAGAAAAAAACTAGTTTATTTAATAATTTTGGAAGTACTTGCAAACATTTTTAAAAAAACTTATACGATTCAAAGGTTAACAATTAATTTGCACAAGTTTGATAACTAGTTAACAAATACTCCCACAATAATGAATAACAATTAAAGTTATAAAAAAATATTCTTTTTTGAGGGGAAAGTTATAAAAAATATTGTTATAATTATTAACCACAAAAGTCATAAAAACACTCGTGTAATTTCTTGGACTAAAGATTATTCCATCCCTTTCCATATATAGGCACATTATGTTATTCACAAAATTAATTTGACAATAAATTTCTCTTGTAATATGACGGGTGAAATTATATCTTTTAAGTTGTTTCAAAAGTTACTTATTAATACTAATTATTTACAATATTTATTAATACAAATTGAGAGAAATTAATGGTTAAATATCAACTGATATATTATATGTGTCATCTACTCATATATAAAGAAATGAAGGGAGTAGCCTAATAGACCTGGCAAAACTGACTCGATTCGAGACACGAACTAGACCTGAAAATGGCAACTTAAATTCGCCCCAGACCCAAAATGTCCCAAATCATACAAACCATAACTTGACTCGACTTGAATGTTGATTGTATATCCCAAGTCCCACATTGGAGTTAACCTATTCTATTAGTATGTGACTTTTTGAGAAAAAGCCTAAAAACTAATCTATGCGGGTTTGGCCCAAAGCGGAAGATATCATACTAATGATGGAGCTATAGGTAAACTTGTGGGCTTTACACCGAAATGATCCGACCTGTATCAATCCGAACTAATTACTTTAATATTTTCTCATATATGTTATTGGTAAGTATTGACTTAAAGTAATTCATTTTTTAACATAACCCGATTGCAAAAATCCAAAACAAATATGACCTAAGCTAAACATGATCTAGCTCGAATCCGACCTGAAAATAAGAAGATCCGAAAGAGATGTAAACCGAAGTTGTGGGTACAGTGCTAGGCTGCTAGTACAATACATTGTTTATAGAACAGGGCCTTATAGTAGTAGTTTTCCACATTGTGTGGTCCAAATAAGTTGAATATTCCAATTTGGTGAGATCCTCTCTTGCGGATTTGCCAAGCTGGATTCCATTTCTAAATGGTTGGGAAATTGTCGACCTCACGAAACGGAAATGGAATGTTAAAGAATTGGATCAAATATTATCATTCTCAACACTAATTCTTGTGCATGCTGTCTTATCAGTCTCAAATTAGTTTATGACGACCTTTCCCACTACAAAATTTAGTACATCACTGCAAAATTTTAGATCTTGAGCTTGATTATACAAAAGTTATAACTACTTTCTTAAGAATACACCATTTGCCTTAACACACCTGACTGATTCAAAGGTATTCTCGTGAAAAATTAATAATTCCTTTCGTTTTTTTTAATCTGTATACATTTCTTTTTTAATATCATATTCAGAGCATGTTTAACCATGAACAATTTAGTTGTTCATGGGGTAAACAATTTTTTTCTTTTATGTTCATTTATGAACCTTTGCAATGGTTTGGAAATCCAAACGGTTCATGAAATTGGTTCACCCATGAATCATTGTCAAGTGTTGCATTTGTATAGGTCCAGAAATTTTTTTTTACCGAATTTGAAACATTTATATCTCAAAAAATATATTTTGAAAAAAATAATTAAAATTCATAATTTTTCGTTCTCTATCTATAGACATCCCTAAGGATAGGAGTTAGTCGCCAGTGGGTAGACGCTCCTCTGCCCTCGAGGTCGGGGTTCGATCCTTACCCCCAACATTATCTTTGAGGGTATTTCCTTAAGCATCTTATCATGCCTTACTAAAACAAATGTGTTGGTGTTTTCGCTAGAAATTAGTAGCGCTTGTAGGGGGTTAGCGCTTAGCGACTTAATTTCCTAATAAAAAAAAAAATCTATAGACATCCCTTTTTTTCTCACATTTTTAGTTTTCCAGAAAGTTAGGAAAAAGAGGAGAGAGAGAGTATTTGTAATTGTTCAGGGTTAAGGGGTGAAAATGAAAATAGTTTGTAAAAATGGTGTTAAGGAGAGAGAAAGAATGAGAAAGGAGGATGAACCATTTTTTATGGTTCATTAACAAGAATGTTACTCCCTCCGTCCCATAATATAAGTCCCCTTTCCTTTTAAAGTGTCCCAAAATATAAGTCCTATTTCTATTTTCAATCAATAATTATGTCCAAAATACCCTCATGAAAATAATTTAATTCCGAAAAAGTCCTTATAATTTCAGCTTTCAATGCACTATTATTAATGATAAAATGGAATCTTTTACCCTATTGAACTCATCTACACATTAAACCATGCAACATTAATGTTCAGTTTTTATTTATTGTTAAAAAGAAAAAAACAATATAGGTGTTTCCCAATAAAAATGAATCTTTTTATTCAAATAAAACAAAATTTCACTTTACCTTAATTCCCGTGTAAAAACAGAATCAGGACTTATATTATGGGACGGAGGGAGTATTAGATACTATATATACTTTTACTTACTTTTTCTTCTCTCTCATACTTTTCCTCTTCCCTTTCATACTTTTCCTCTTTACAACCCTTTTTTCCCCACTTTCTAATTACTTTTCCTCTTATAACTCTTTTTTTTCACGTTTTAATTGGTTATTGTAAGAAGGCAAAATTTCTAAAAATTACCTTTTATAACCAACTTTTTTCAAATAATTACCTTTTAAAAATTTTCTTTCAAAAAACTACCTTATATAACAAATTCCTTTCAATATACTACCATTTTACGTTTATATTTAATACTAATCGATAAATAACAATCGCTGTAGATGTTGCTGCCGGTGGGGTAGCGAGAAAAGAGGAAAGAAACGAGAGGGGAAGAAAGAAAAGCAATTTATGGTGACTCAATTATTAGTGATTAAACCCCATTCATGGTAAAATGGTAGTATACTAAAAGAAATTTGTTATATAAAGTAGTTTTTTTTGAAAGAAAACTTTTAAAAGGTAGTTTTTTGAAAAAAGTTGATTATAAAAGGTAGTTTTATGAAAATTTTCCTTGTAAGAATCAAAGTGTAAAATGGAAACGAAGGTAGTAGCATCTATACTCGCGTGCTTTTCCTATCAAGAAACATTTTAAAGAAAAAGTTAAATAAATGGTAGCTCTTTGTACATCCACACCCACAACTGGCCATAAGAAAGAGGAAAATAAAACTAAATGGTCAACTAATTGCAGCTAATAAAACACAACATTGTCCTAATGTGAGTAACAAACAATATGATTGTGTTTGTCTCCACACATTCAAGGTTAGTTCAATTTCTCTTCGACTCATTTGAATGTGAGGGCTAGCTTATAACAAAACTAGTCTTATATGCAGGCTATGCGTGCGAAAGCATATATAATTTTTCATATATAGGAGTAATATAGATAGAGATAGAGCCACTCAACTTCATGCTCTCTAAAAACCCCTGTCGGAAACCCTAACCTCTCATAGCTTCCCCTGCGGCGGCGCCGTCCGCGTTTCCCTCTCCCGGCGTGCGCCGCCGCAGGGGCAACCCCCCTCATCTCGATGCTTTCCTTCACCTCTTTCATTCCCTTTAGTTGTTGTCTCTTTCATTCCCTATTTCTTTAATTTCCAAAGAACATCTCTTAATCAGTTTTCCACAATCAGTAGTTCTCTAGGTGTTTTGTCTCAAATTTTCTTCCCTTGTTTAGAGTGCTTGGTTGCTCTGGTTTTGCTACTGCCAAATCGTGTTTTTCATTTGCTTCTTGAAGACGATTGAAGATTGAATATGAAAATTCAAATCAATGATAAATCTTTTCAATTTGAGTTGAGTTATGGTTTCTTAAAAATTTGTGAGTTTTATAAGAATAGAAAACGGTGGATTAATGTTCCGGTTAATTTGATTGAATGGGTTTCCGATGCCCTTAGCGGTTGTTCAAAGTTGATTGAATTTGAATACTCTAGAAGATTTGGTTATGTGGTGGAAAATTCAATATAGTTGTAATCAATGGGGGTAATTTTTAAGTTAAGTGTGGGGATTAAGGGTTTTTGGTATTCAGTTTTTGTCCCTGCGTTAAGTGGTGATAATCCTTGGAGGAATTTTGTCCATGTTTTCTTACAAGTAGCTCAAGGCCAGGGGATCAAAAACATCGGTTGCTGCTATTGATGGGGTCTGCCAGGATGTTTATTTGGATTCTTTTGGTACACTTCGAAGAGATTATTCGTCTTAGTGAGCTCAAGTTGGAAGTGGATACTTTGCTCATCCTGGAGAATTTGAAGATTGGCTCTAGTCAAGTTGTTCATCATGTTAACGATCCTAATATCTCCTATGATGGCCCTTTCAAAAACTCCAGTGTTAAGAAGGAGAAGATGTCGGCAAATCCGGAGAGGTTATTGGAAAGTTTTGGTTTGAGTGGCAATGCAAGTTCCCTTTCATTTGCAAATGAGATGTGTATCAAAGGAAGTTCAGTTTGTGTTGATGGAGATGAGGATTCTACTTGTGCTAAAAGAATTGGCTCAAAATCAGATTCAATTGGGGTTGTTAGTAGGGTTCAGTTTTGTCGCCTAATTCAATTATGAGCAATGTTGTGCCAAGTTCTAATTTTCGAAGGCCAACAAAGAAAAATCAATGTCAATTGCTTAATCATCTTGGTTTCAATCGTAATATGGAGAAGAAAAATGGGGTTCAAGTTTCAAAGAGACGGTGTAGTGAGGGTTATCCCAATTAATATGGTGTCATTGCTTCAAAATTGTCTCAAGGAGTTTATGAGTTCTATTGCTGTTTTGTTTGATGTTGTCTTAGTTTGCTGTTTTTTCAGTCGGTGAGTTTGGGTGTTTTTTGGTTCTTTGATGTGGTAGTTGTGTTTGTTTCTAGCTCGTTTTAGTGGTGATATTGTTGAGGGGTTCTTGTTGTGTTTTGAAGCGTTTTGGTTTTGGCGTTTTTTGTAGTTGTCTTTTTGTTCAAGGTGTTGTAGTTTTGGCATTTCGATGTATGCCTTCAACTCTCTCATGAGTTTTAATGAAATGAACTAAATTATATATAAAAAAAATATAGATAGAGATACAGTTATCTTAGGTTTTTTTTGAATTAAAGCCAGTAGTTGACCTTCCTTTTTTTTTTCCTTTTTTTAATTTTTTGTGTCCCCAATGTGTTGCCTTATATAATAGAGATAAAGAAAATGCAATTGTTTCGGTTCTACATCCTTCATAACGTGCTGCTTCAAATCATACACTAATCTTCACAAGAAGATGACAATGTAAGTGTTAATTAGTACCTTTCACATACTTGGCTTGGCCGCCTAATCCAACCAATTGATCACCCTAACACAAAACAGAACAGACCACACAACTACTAATACATATTAATTGATTAAACAGCATCTAATCGTCCGCATTTGCAATGTACGTGAACTACCTACTAAACAAAGAACAAGCCCGCCAAAAAAGGCATGAAATAATTCAACAACCCCAAAACAACATCCGCAGCATTAGAAGCAAAGCTCCCTCCTGCAGTGCTCGTCACCAAAACCACTACCATCCAGTCGTCCTCCGATCCAAGCCCTGCTCCCGTGAACCTCGAATCATTGATATACCGAGCATAGCCAGTACGAGTATAGTTGGTAAGGACAAGGGTTGGTTCAAGTTTCCGGACGCAAACTGGTAAGATAATGCCATTCCCTGTTGTATTTGGATCAATGTTACATTTCTTGAGCAGCTTCGGGTAATTCAGGAACTGGGTTCCAGATCCTCCTGGTATAGCATTGGCTGCTACGGTAGAAACACATGGACGATCTTTAATCTCATCTGCTAGCTCATCGGCTAGGCATCCAGCTTGCTTGTTTTTAGTCAGGGGTGGTAGTTGTAGGGAGTTTCTATAGCTGTTTAGACCTTGGAGAAGACTATTTTCTTCATCTGCAAGATACAAATCATTACTCAGAAATACGTTGAACTTAAAATGCCAAGACCAATCCTAATTTGTAGAAGTCCGTTATCAGCACGAATAACTAGATAAGATATGATATAGTTGGGGTAATGCATTACTCTCTCTTTGCCACAGCTATTACTCTACTAGTCCTGTTAACCCTTTTTTTTAATGTTTTTTAAGATGGATCTTTGATAAAATATAATTTACAACAGTTAGGCATTACTCTAGTTCTAGTTCACTATGTTTCCTGACAAAACACAATGGTCAAATTTGACAAAAAAAATCATCATATTGGGACTACCATCCATGGATAAATACAGTCAGTGGCTAGACTGTATCGAGAGATGATGATGAAATGTAAAGAATGTAGGAAATAAAATTGGTAGATCAATTGGAACAACTTATCTGAATAGTCGTGGTGTGAATAAACACTGCCCTAAAGTTGAATTTGCCCCGTTACCTACACACGGACTCTTGACAACCAACCTCCAGGGATACACGACCACTGCTCCTCCGGTGTAGTACAGAGTCACAGTTTGAGAACACTTCGAACAATGCCCAAAAAATGAGAGAATAAAGAAAAACATGTAAAGAATTTTTGAGGAGAAGAATTTTTGAGGTGTCTAAGAAGACTGAACAAGCCCCAATATATATAGAGGAAGGAAAAGCACAAAAAACAGCAAGACAATCAATTAGGCTGATTTTGAGGCATAACGAGAATATTAAATAAGGAAAGAATCAATCAAGGATAACGGTTACGAAATCAGCGAAGATATGAAAGCTGATTTCCGGCAAAAAATAAGTAGGTGAACTAAAATATCCCACAACCATAACACACGACCGAGCCCAGCCCGGCCAGCGCACGTGTGTGGTGACTAGATTCTTCCCACTCAACCTTCAACAAATGTATAAAGAAGGGAACTCTATATAAGGAAGGGAAGAAACCTTTAAACTAACAATGTGGGACAACTAGATCTTTTGTTCTTTTGAAGCAACTTTTGGAGTGAGAAACTAACACTCCATATACTAACTCCAACACAGAATACTCTGATAAACAAGTAAACATACTCAAAGCAAATGCCATAAAACGCGGTCAAAATAAGTGAGCTAATATAATTTTCCTGTTTCATTTTCACATCCTGAAATTGAAAATAGCTACTGCCTTCAGGGGCATTTGACGTTGCATATAGTCTCGTACCAAGAAAAATCATACCAAAAAAAAATTGGTGCACGTAGTCGTACACTAAGTCCAAAACTAAGTTGAATAGTAACCTATTCTCCAAGAAGACCTAAAATAAAATTGCGACTTACTTCCTCTGTTTCTTTTTACTTGCAACCGTTTAACTTTCACGCTTGCCAATGCATAAAATCAACCATTAATTATCGATAATTAAAAATTATGAAAAGTAGATATTCGGAAAATATACATTGAGACGAATCTAACAAGATCACATGAATATGTTTTACCTTACCTATAAATCACCAAAGATAAACTAAGTAGAATTGGTGAATAGTGTAAAATCAAACCGTTGCAAGTAAAAAAGAAAGAGGAAGTATTATTTACAGAAAGGGGAGTATGTTGTTACAAGTTACAATACATGGAGTAAAATAAAAGATATAACAGGATAACCAACACAAAGATTAAAAGGTTCGTTTACAAGGTTTAGAGATCAAAATGCATTAGCTACATTGACAGGTAGCAAGGCATTCGGAAAAATGATCTTATTTAATTCATAGAATGGCTGAAGTGTAACCCAACCACTAACTCTAATGGCAATGTTTGGATTGAGAGTAATATCTAAAAAAGATACCGGAAGAAAAATGAAGGTAAATAGAGGTTGTATTAGATAAGATGAGGTACTATTTCTATAGATATGGGAATTATTACCTTTATTTGGGATAATAGTTACTCCATCTACCACCCCCTAGAGTAGGGATGGCAACGGGTCGGACTTGGACCGGATTATGCATAATCCGACTCCGACCCTACAAGAAGTCGGATTTTAAATCCGACTCCGACTCCGACATCCAACTCCGAAAATCCGACTTAAAATCCGAACATCCGACTCCGGCTCCGAACCGACTTAAAATCCGAACACCCGACTCCGAACCCGATCCGACTTATTTTTCCACCCATTTTTTTTATAATAGAAAAGTCTTCTATAATACAATAATCTAATCATTACAATTTTTTCTAATAATAATATGGAAGTCTTATATACTAATAATCTAAATATTACTATTATTTTTATCTTCAATGGGAAAATCTTATATAATACAATTGGCATGGCTGAAAGTCGAAGTCAGTTTATATATAAATAATACATTAACATAAATAAGAAAAAAGGATTAATTGACTTAAAGTCGGAGTCGGATTATTTTATGAGATCCGACTCCGACCCTCCTCCGACTCGGAGTCGGACTTTTTAAACGAAGCCGGAGTCGGATTACTTTTTTGTCGGAGTCGACTCGGATTTTTTCCTTCGGAGCGGACTAGGGTCGGATCCGGACTAGATATCCCTACCCTAGAGTAATGCATTACCCCCAAGATACAAAATGAGGATAAACATCTCCCCTTCCATATCTCCCTCCTTGTATTATCTACCTCATCTCTTTTACTACCACCTAAATTCATATTCATTTTATCACACCAATATGCTACCCCTTAATCTTAATGAATTACCCTTAATCCAAGCATGCCGCACGTAAAATACATAGGATTATACCATCAAATTAACAAGCCAATATTGACGAATACCGTAGCTTTCATCTCTAGAAGACTAGAACCCCATTGGGAGCATAGTCCTCCGGTCGCTCCACCCCTCTAGACGGGGGATCGCGAGACGGGGCAACTTGACCCCATGATAGGTTATTCCAAATGCCAAATGCAAGACATCCCAGCATACATAGTATTTTGCAAGACATCATCACATGTATGCCGGAGAAAGTATATGAACTTATGAAACGCTTCTCTGAACAAGCTCTTACAAAAAAGAGAAGCGTTTCATCTATTTCAGTTATTCAGTTATTTCAGAATGGAGAAAGGAGAAAGTATATGAACTTATGAAATGACAGCAAAGAAAAGAAAAAAGCATGCATCTCATTTATATTATATCCTCCATCCAAAACTAATCGAAGAAAAGAAAACTTACCATCACCACAAAGAACAGGGACAGGAAGCAACAGAAAAGCATGAAGAAGCAGCACAAACAGCAAGGAACAAGCTAGTCTACAACTCTTAGTAGGTGCCATTTCTCCCAAATAATCAGTACAATAATATATAATAATTTCAATCTCCCTGCAACACACACATATATATCACAAAATCAACAATTAAATTCAGCAAAAGCAAACAAATTCTGCTAATATACTTACTAATTAAAGAGAAAGATCAAAGAACTAACCTGGAGTTTTACGAGTTATATATTAATAGAACTAGAAAATCTGCAAATAGAAACAAGTAGAGTAAATGAAGAGAACATGGAATGAATTATGAGGATTGGAGGTGTTTAAAAAGCTGACGTTATTTGTTTAAACACGTTGCATACATGCAAGATAACATTTGCATTACTGATTCGTCAATGTTTATCCACTAGTAAAAATCTAGTCTTGGGGTGTCCAATTTGAATTAAGATTAGTTACATATCTCGATTAGTACTCTACATGAAATTGCACGTGGCAATCATGCATGTAGGTTTGCTTCTTCTACTTTGACAATAATGTTGAAGTTTCAAAATTCGAAGATAACCTATAGTATTTTTTTTTTTTTTTTTTTTTTTGCATAGAACACCAAGGACTTCACTATAAGGAATGATGATTTGTATACTGAATATTTAATAATTCAACAAAGAGTATTACATTGAAGCTGAAGACTTCCTTTCATTTGTTTATATAAGGTTATACGTAAATTTTGCATAGAATTTCAATTAGTTATAGGCAATGTTGATTTTTATATAGGGAATTCTCACTGGTACCCTTTAACTATGGACTCTTGCTAATGGTACACAAAATCTTATTGGTTTCTCATTAATACCACTAGGCTATTGACTTCCAAATTGTTGCGAGCTTAATGTTAGTATAGTTTAGTCTTAAGTTAAAAAATTGCTGAAATTAATTCCCGCCACTTTTAACATTAGAAACCTCTTTTTTCGTCTTCATTATAAACATGACAAGGGCCTTAGCCTCCTCACTTATCATCACGTGTGATAATCCTACATCATTTTTTTTGCCCCACCAACATGGACAATAAACCTATAACTCAGCAAGATATAAATCCATAATTGCCAACATTATTTAAATTTTCCAACTTTTTTACGATAAAGAAAGAAAATATGCTTCTGATGATATCCATAAGTGTAGACACATAATTATGTCTCCCCATTTAAGGATCCAATGATGAAACATACCGCGGTATTAGTTGGCGCAACCCAACGGAAGAGCAATCAAAGAACCAATCCAAAATTGTGTTTTGAAATGATATTCTAAAGCCCAATTAATTGTTCATGATGATTAATTGTATTATAAGCCCGTAAAATATTTTAAGTCCATTTTAAAAGTCCAATCGAATATTTATTGTTTTAATAAGTATTTTCATAAGAGCTTTTATTATTATCTTTAGAGCATAAATCAGATTTTTATCCCGTAAAATTCAATCTCCGAATTTTTAGGGATAAACATAGCATCTTAAAAGCACGCGTAGAATAAAAAAACGAATATACTGGAATATGCGCCGGACGCGGTGGCTGCGCTCAGCGCGCCACGTGCGTTCAACACATTGGCCAGATCGCGTCAGGCGCGCCAATGAGCGCCTGACACGTGTACTTGTGACTCACACAGAGTCCTACGTCTGACGCAAGTTCAGTGTGAGACGCAAGCTACTTTTCTATCTTTTCAAAAACGCGTTTCCACGTGTAAACTTTTAACTGGACGGACCACGTCAGGCGCACCAATCTGCGCCTGACGCGTTTCCTTGCGCCTGACGCGTGGAGCGCACGTCTCTTTTTGCCTATAAATACGGGCTGATTTCCCGAATCAAATACGACTTCGAATTATTTTTTTACGAACACAAAATTCTCTCGAATACTTCAAATACTATTACGAATCTCAAAATATTTCAATCCTTTCAAGTCAATTTCAATTCCTAATCATATGGCGTTCCTGATTCCACGATTGCTCCGCCTAAGGATCGTTGCGCTCTTCAATCTAAGTCGCATATGTATAATTTCTGAGGATCCTTGAATAATCAATTATATTTATTGCCTTGAAGTTACTAACAATTTATTTCGTGATGTAGATCTTTAAGTAATAATCGTTCTACTGTATATTCTAACCCCTTTTCTATACTTTATTTTTATTATTATTATTCATGCCTTTGTATATGATATGCCCTTTGATTATTCTATGCATATTATATGATTGTCATGCTTTATTGTTTTTATCACCCACATGTTAATTTTGCTAATCAAAGACCTAAAGAATTGTTCTAACATTAATCAGATTAATTTGGACAACCTGTTAGGTTCCCTGTAAATTGATTGCATAATAACTTGTCACTAAAAATAGTATTTTTATGTGTTTCCTGAACCAATTTAGACTAAATATTTTTAGGGTGTTTAAAATGTTATATGATTATTCTTTGGCACAAAATCTGTAATGAATCGATATTTAGTAGAGGCCAACAATGGGCAATATGGTTCCTGACTGTATTGTACCCTCACCCCGAACTCAATCTTTGGTTCATTTTGACCATCTATGGAGTCAGGACGGGGAAATCTACATTGGATAATTTGTCCCTACGGTTTTTCCATATCCAATTAGGTTTATGATTCTTCCTAAAAAGAATTGTTGGCGACTTCTTTCAAAACAATTTTCAATAAAACCTTTACGATGGGGTAGTCCAATATTATACGCGCTCACACCGCGTAGGCGAAATAAAAACACGCCTACAATTTGGCGACTCCACTTGGGATGATTTTAAAAAATTAATTTTTTTAAAAATGAGTGGGTGAAACTTGAAAAATACGATTCATTCTTATTTTATCCCTTTGAATAATATACAGTTTTGCATATGCATGGCTATTGTTCTGCCACCATAAGGACAATCTACCTTGCCTCATCAGCACATGTTCTATGTGTGAGGTCACCCCCGGGGGGTTTGCGCTTTGTCCTTCCAAAAATTTCCTGAGCGATAGTGTTGGATCTTAGTTATAAGCAAACCTACCCAACTAACCATGGCATTGTTTTCTTGTTCCTGACTTGAAAATTGGAGTGCGTCTTACACGTGGCCACCTCTTTAAGCAGGGGTGCGAAGCGTGGGATCAATCTCTTAGTCATGGACCCTTTCAGACTGAACCTAAACCTGACCAATAGTTTCAAACATAGAACTGGACTTTAGGTTGAAACTTTTGCATCCATGTTATATGACATTTGCCAGTGATTGCAATTTTTGCTTGTTATTATCCCGTCAATTTGTCATTATTATGCGTCGTTCCTAAAATCACGTCTAACAAACAATAAAAATTCTTCAATCGGCCAATATGTCGCCTAAATCCCCGAAAAACGTGTCGGGGAGTAGTGCGCCAAGCGCATTAAGTTGCGCCTGGCGCACCACTCCCGCACCAGACGCACGGTTGTGCGGCACGCAGTCTGTGCATCGAGCTCTTTTCGTCGATTTAGTCATCGTAATGGTCGATTCTACATTCGGTCCTATGTTTGTCTGTCTGCATTCGCGTAGTGCATGGTCTAATTAAAGGTCTCACCTAATTCAAAAAAGGGTCTTTTCATGCAAGGTCAAGTCTGTCCTAAAAAGTGCATCTAGAAAAATGGTCATTGTAGAGTTAGAGTTGTCATGCATGTCTACCTTTTTCCACTTTCTCCCTGCTGTTCAACTAATCTTCCTTATCAATCCTATCTTACCATATTCACCAATTTCAAAAACTTATATTTTTTAAAATCAATCCTACACCCTTTTCTATTCTACTCTTTTTCAAAAGCATTTACTAATCATCATCATACCACGACATTTCAAAAAAATATTTGTCAAAATTAATCCATCATCTTTTCCTAATCTATACCCATTAAAAAGCCACAAATATTGCTACTATTCTTAGGAACAGTCTCTTGACTATTTTGCCCTTCACACTTCACATAACCCCCTCCCATGCCCTTCCTTTTCCTCCTGTTTTCCCTCAGAGCCCTCCATTTTCATCTGCAATTCTGCATCTTCATCTGCATCTTCATCCTCCTCAGTCCTCCTTAACCTAGATAATTCCCCTTCATATTTAACTAGCGCCAATAGTAGATAATTCTCTCTTCACGATATCTCTTTATCTCTCCTCTTAACAATGGCCTATCAACTCAGCGACGATCAGATCTCTGAATTAAAGGAAGCCTTCAGCCTATTTGACAAAGATGGAGATGGTTTGATTTCTTACATCTCTTCTTCATTTTCCTTTCTTTGCTATTTTATCGTATTTAATTTTGCATCGTATTGTTTAATCCGAGATGACCGTCAACACACCACCAGCCACCGCTCCTCTTTGCCGGCCCACCGAAGACTCACCGTCGTGTCAACCCAACGTCCAACCAACCACCATTATATTATACAAGGTTTGGTTTATTTTATTTTTAATTATATGCATATGGAATAATTAATATGTTTATTTGTGCTTACAAATATGTTATTTTGTGAGCTTGATTGTTTAATTGAGTTACAATGTGTATAATATCTTTGTATAAATGATGTATGATGTTCCTGTGAGTGTTAAAATCAATAGGTAGTAAGTTATTTGATGTTGTACACCATGTGTTCGATGAAATGCCTAAATGAATATCAATTAATTTTTCATTTATATATTTAAAGAGGTTGCCCACTGTTTTGAAGTACCTTTGCAAATATATGTATCACAAATTTCCAAATGAAACTTAGTTTTGGAGGCGTTTTTGGTGTTCATTTGTCTTGGCTTTCCTGTCAGTGAAACAAACATCTGATATCTTTATAAAGGAAACATTGTGTAATTTCTCAAGATAAGTTATAACGAAAGCAGCGATGTTCATCTAACCATCCATTAGATATATAAGATCTGAGGACATAGAACAGAAACGGCAGATAAGATGTTTCTCCTGTTTCCACTATCTATCTTCCTATATACTGGAAGCAACAAATTGGTCTCGAAATTGTATTTTGATTATTACCATCCAACTTAGGCACTGATATTAAACCCTTTCTTCCAGACATCGAAACATTCAATGGAAATACCTTACTATTCGGGGCATAAATCTCTGCAGAACATCCAAACCGATACAATAAGATTGACAATGAAACTTTCACCGAACTTATCATGATTTTGGATGGTTTGTTTGTTGAGAGGCAAAAGTTAAAGAACCTCAAATTTTTATTCATTCAACAACGTCCTTATCGTGAAATCCAACATATACAAAGCTACCAAAGATTAAGATCAATTACTCGAAACAAGCACACAACCACCAAAAATAATCCATAAACATCATTGAGCGTAGAGATCACGGGAACACCCTCGGCCCAAACATTTCCTCATCCAACCCGCAAAGAAGATGGATCAAAAGAAAAGAAAAAATTTACCCATCTATTGTCATCCAATTTGAAACCCTAATGCTTCTTTGACAACTAGGAAAGGCATGAATTATAAACCTAAAGTAGAATAACTTTTCCAATATAGTTCTTACTATAGTTCAACAAATTAATCAACCACTTGCTAACCGCTTTAATGATACTTCGTTCACAACTATGTGATATAGAGCAAATTCAAGCTCTCCGGGAATATTATAAATATAAATTGAATATCGACAAAGAGCTTGCAACACTTTAATACTTTAAGACTCGGCAAATACGTTAACTGTTGGGTCGGTGGCTTAGGTAATCATCAAAGGAACATTAGAACTTCTTAGTTCGAGCAGCGTTCTAAGCTAAGTGATACTTGACAATGCCAAGAGGCCACAACTTGTCATGGAACAATTTTAAATCTTGGATGCAGTCGCAATCGCAATAAAGGTCGTGGAATCACTGGCTATTGTTACCAAATTTCACGGTCACATCATTTATATATACTGTACCAATAAGAATTTGGAGAAGCTTTCAATACTCAATAGTATTAGTCATTTTGAACATTAAAATATTTTAATGAGAATTAATTCTAATTTGTGCTCATGCTTTCCTTTTTTCCACCTAGGGGTGGGTTGAGGGTGGAGTGGAAATCGGGAGATACGCCATGGAGAGAAGGGTTAAACAACCAAATTATACATCAAAATATGGGTTTTCTGGCAAACCACATGCCTCAGGTTGCTTAAAGAGATTCACATCCAGGTGCTTCTATCTGTCACTGACTAATATTAGCTTCATAATGATCACCAGTCTATATTTCTGATCATCCCTTTAATCTGGAGAGGAAGACTTTCTCTTCCTCTCATTAGTGCACCTTCAGCATTTATCATTTTTTTCCGGTGGCTGGAAAAAGTGCACCTTCAGCATTTATCATTTATTTCCAGTGGCTGGGAAAAGCGCTACCACTACCATCATTTGTCTACTCTCTTATTTCTTAAGCCTCTTCATCACTCTGTTTGTTTAAGGGTACTTCATACATGTAATAGAACACAGTGAGTAGCCAACACTCCGGATTAGATTTACTTATTCTAGACGCCAAGGTAGGGACTAATCTGACTTTGCACATTAGATTTGCTATGATGTCAGTATCTCACGTTATTTTACTTTTTTTTGGGGGAGGAGCCGCTTGATGCTTTATATTTCTTGGTTAGTATCTCGTTGTATAGTTTCGATACGATATACTTCTTTGTTACGATAAAGTTATTGGTTATATAGTTTTCCGCCATCACGTTCACTATGGTACTAGCCATTCTTATCAGGCTCATGCTTGGAAAGTAAGCTCTTCTCTTTGATACTTCCTTTCTCTGAAGCTTTTCTCGATTTTCTTCTATATATTGGCTTGTTTATGTCACTTTATGATAGAATAATTGTTGGGGTTCAACAAGCACTGGAAACTATTTTAGTATAAAGCTTTCATCTGTTAGTAGTCTTAGTACATGTGTTCATTAAGTGTTAAATATTCTCAGTTCACGGATTATTCTGATGCTTATCTTTTCCAGTATGCCCTAGAAGATAGCGATTACAGCGTTTTGAAAAAATCATACTCATATTTTATGCACTAGGTGAAAGTGTGAATTGTAAATGCTATATCAGAGCTTTCTCTCCGTATATGATTTTGGTAGAGTATGCATTGTATGGTGGTGCACCACCACCGAAGATGTTAAAGATCCGGAACCTAATGATGAAATGGAGCCGAACCCATCGCTTCCGATATTGTCTCGGTCTTAGAGTCTTTTGCTTCGCATTTAGTTTGTAATGCAGCATGTTTTCTACAAAATTTCTTCATATTTGTGTATGGTTTTAAAGAAATAATTTTTTCATTTCCAATAAAGTGTTTTTACCTGTTGCTTAGCTTATTGTGGGTCCAAAACATCAGTGTGAATATTTGATGTGTCTATTGGATGGATGGACTTAGCTTCTATGAGTAACACCCAAGACCCAACTACAAAAACAAAGGATTCTTATACTATCAAATGTCAGCATTTTACGGTCTGCTAAAAGGACAAGGTTGAAAAATAATAGCTTAAAATGTTTATAAGGAGATTTTAGCTAGGTACATGTCAACATAGAATTCACATGATATTTGATTTATCATTATGACTGAGTTATTCTGCTTGGGGGTTCTGAAACATGAACCATGTTTGAGCATCCTTGTCATTAGTGGAATTATACTTCATATCATTAGTGGGACAGAAATGCTTTGAAGCAATTTTATGATGATATGGACTTTATACGTATCATTCTTTACCAAGTGAGATCTCGTAGAATTGAGGGTGAAAATTGATTTTGTGCTCCTAATTATTTACAATTTTGATTAACTCTTAAACTTTTCCAACAGTGAAGAGATTAGCAGAGTGGAAGGTTTTACTGGAACAAAATATTCGAAGGCTTGAAAGGAAACATGCGGATGGGGTAAAATATCACTTTGAGTTCTGATCTTGCTTCTTCGTTTCAGCTTATGTGTTAGATATTAGATAGAAAGTCATATTCGAAGGCTTGAAAGGAAGCATACTGGATTTCAGAGGGAAAAGATCAATTGAATTATTGAATAATTACTCTACATGTTTATAGTATTCTCCCACTTAAGCAGTACCACATAACTTTCTCATTTGTATGAAATACAGTGCCGCCGTTAATTTTATATCCTTGCTTGTTCCAGGACATTCATAGAAAGAATGACCAGACTTTTTTCCTCTCTTTTGTTGATGATAAACTAAATTTCATGCCTTTTGCTTCTTTTTTGTTTGTGATGTTCTACTGTCTGCTTTATAATAGGCCTTCTATAATTGAAAATTGGAGATTCAAATCATGCCTCCTGATAATGTACTATGGAAACCATCTCTTTTGGAATGTAGCAACTCTCTTTCCAAAATTTTACCTTTTTACGCTTGAGAATGTTCATTTTGTGAAGGCAATTTACCAGTTCCATGATCAAGAGTAGATTAATACTGTCATCAATCAATCAATATCTATTGAAAGTGAATCAGGGAATTGTGGGGTTCAATATGTACTTGTGTGTTAAGGTAGCAAACGTGCATTATTTTTCTAATTGCATATGTAAGTTTTGATTTGCTTTAATGCTTCTGACATGCAGTAATCACATAAGAGAAGATCACCTTAGTTATATGCATATGGTAATAGTAATGGTATGGTAATGGTAATGGTAATGGTAATGGAAATTGCTAGAAAGAGAAATACAAGGCGAAAAGGTTAATTCACAAACACATAACAGTAGAGTGAGATGGAGAGAGGAGGAAGAATCAAGATGGGATCATGGTAAAAAGGAAAAGATCGAGGAGGAAATGAGGATAAAGATGAGAGAAAAAGGAGGGGGTAAGAGACGGTCTTAACTTAGACTTCATTTAAGTGTATAAGATAGAGATAAATAACATTAATAACATTTCCAATAACTTGTAAAGCTATAAAATATTGGTTGAAAAGGAGGAGGGGGATGAGAATTTTGAAATCTCAAAGCCATACAATTAAATAAGCGTGATATATAGAGAGTGAAAGAGAATGCAGGGGTAAAGATGAGAAATTGAAAATAAGATGGTGGCAGACATGGGAGTCTAAAGAAACTATTTTTAGTGTGTAATTAAGAATAAGATAAAAAACACTTGTAAGAGAAAGAGAAAGTAATGGTAATGGTAATGGAAATTGCTAGAAAGAGAAATTCAAGGCGAAAAGGTTAATTCACAAACACATAACAGTAGAGTGAGATGGAGAGAGGAGGAAAAATCAAGATGGGATCATGGTAAAAAGGAAAAGATCGAGGAGGAAGTGAGGATGAAGATGAGAGGAAAAGGAGGGGGTAAGAGATGGTCTTAACTTAGACTTCATTTAAGTGTATAAGATAGAGATAAATAACATTAATAAATCATTTCCAATAACTTGTAAAGCTATAAAATATTGGTCGGAAAGGAGGAGGGGGACGAGAATTTTGAAATCACAAAGCCATACAATTAAATAAGCGTGATATATAGAGAGTGAAAAATAATGCAGGGGTAAAGATGAGAAATTGAAAATAAGAGGGTGGCAGAGATGTAGAGTCTAAAGAAACTATTTTTAGTGTGTAATTAAGAATAAGATAAAAAACACTTTTAAGAGAAGGAAAAAGTAATGGTAATGCTAATTGCTAGAAAGAGAAAGAGAAGGTGAAAAGATTAATTCACAAACACATAACAGTAGAGTGAGATGGAGACAGGAGGAAGAATCAAGATGGGGTAATGGTAAAAAGGATAAGATTGAGGAGAAGTGATGATGAAGATGCGAGAAAAAGGAGGGGGGTAAGAGATGGTCTTAACTTAGACTACATTTAAGTGTATAAGATAGATATAAATAACATTAATAAATCATTTCCTATAACTTGTAAAGCTATAAAATATTGGTTGGAAAAGAGGAGGGGGAGGAGAATTTTGAAATCTCAATGCTATACAATTAAATAAGCGTAATATATAGAGAGTGAAAGAGAATGCATGGGTGAAGATGAGAAATTGAAATAAGAGGGTGGAAGAGATGGAGAGTCTAAATAGACTATCTTTAGTGTGTAATTAAGAATAAGATAAAAAAAAACACTTCTAAGAGAAAGTAATGATAATGATAATGGTAATTGTAATTGTTAGAAAGAGAAACAGAAGGTGAAAAGGTTAATTCACAAACACAAAACAGTAGAGTGAGATGGAGAAAGGAGGAAAAATCAAGATGGGGTAATGGTAAAAAGGATAAGATCGAGGAGAAATTGATGATGAAACTAGAGAAAGAGGAGGGGGTAAGAGATGGTCTTAACTTGGACTACATTTAAGTGTAATTAAGATAGAGATAAATAACATTAATAAATCATTTCCTGTAACTTGTAAAGCTATAAAATATTGGTTGGAAAGGAGGAGGGGGACGAGATTGTTGAAATTTCAAAGCCATAGAATTAAATAAGCGTGATATATAGAGAGTGAAAGAAAATGCAGGGGAAAAGATGAGAAATTGAAATAAGAGGGTGGAAGAGATGGAGAGTCTAAAAAGACTATTTTTAGAGTGTAATTAAGAATAAGATAAAAACCACTTCTAAAAGAAAGAGAAAGTGAAAGTGAAGGTGAAAATGTTAATTCACAAACACATAACAGTAGAGTGAGATGGAGAGTGGAGGAAGAATTAAGAAGGGGTAATGGTAAAAAGGAGAAGATCGAGGAGGAAGTGATGATGAAGATGAGAGAAAGAGGAGGGGGCAAGAGATGGTCTTAACGTAGACTACATTTTAGTGTAATTAAGATAGAGATAAATAACATTAATAAATCATTTCCTATAACTTGTAAAGCTATAAAATATTGGTTCAAAAGGAGGAGGGGGGCGAGAATTTTGAAATCTCAATGCCATAGAATTAAATAAGCGTGATATATAGAGAGTGAAAAAGAATGCAGGGGGGTAAAGATGAGAAATCTATACCCATTAAAAAGCCACAAGTTTGACTACTATTCCTTAGGAACAGTGCTTTGACGTTCCTGCCCTTCACTCTTCACGTAACTGCATTCCTGCCACGTTACTTGAACATTCTCTCGATTTCGATTCGATGAGAGAGAATTTGAGGTTCTGGAAGAGAAACAGAGTGATGAAAATGAGAGATACCGCCGGTTACAACTTACAACTCCGCGTGTTTGCTGCAAGATCAAAACAGCAAAACCCTAATAAAGCTCCTTCACGAATCAGCTACTGAGGTATGTATTTTCTTTTCATCCCATTTTAATTGTCAAATTTTAGGGTTTTTTGTTTCAATTTTGCTTATATTTCTGGATCTGGAAGTTTTTGGATTAAAAGCTTGAAATTTGTGACAGATTCTTTATGTTTTTTTAAACTTGGCATATCATTGGACCCTTTGGACCTTGGTATATGATGCTCTTGGTTCAGTATTGTAGATTTGATTTAGCATTGTATAGATATGTTCAAGTTAAGTTGTACTGCGATTACTGCTCCTATAAATGTTTTTTTATATACCTTTCTTGGGCCTTAGACACGGTGCTTATGTTCATGTCCCTGCACTTGCTATTTACTAAGGATATGTGAAATATATTATGCTTCTTCGAACGTCCACTAGCTTATGAATTATTTGTTATGCAAAATCCTTCTTGAATGGTGAGGGCTTGTGTCAACTTATGATACTCCTTTCTCTTAGTTTTGGTAATTTACTAATTTTCTGTATGTGTTCGATGCACTTTTTGGTGACATTTGCAGGATATTGTCATGTATGTGAATTCTTCGGGACGGTTAGTTACAACTGGTAATCTTTTCTTATTATATTGAGTTTATCTGCTGATAAATGATGGCAGCTCCTCCCTTTTTTTCCCTTATCAAGTTATATGGCTTTAATCATATTCTTGTTAGGTATGGCAATATTTGACAGAATGAGGCACATCCGACCTGATGTCTCCACTGTATGTGTTGGACTTGCGGCAAGGTGACAACAAATTTCTTGATCATTCAACATTTTTTTCCCTTTGTTTATGGACTTCTGAGTTTTAATTCACTTTTAACATTATTTCTTTACCGTGTTTTCTTTTTCATCTCTCTATGGTTTCAATCTGGTTCATAAATTAAGAATTTTGAAGAGAGTTGCATACAATGTCTCGTGGTGAGAAGAAACCAGTTTCAAGTTACAATTTTAAGTCGAAAGAATTGGGCGTTATTTGAAGACACGGTGTGGCCAAAATTATTGACTATGCTTCACTTGCATTTTTCTTTCATTTTTCATTTTCATTTTATACTGCTTAGCTCACAGCCCTTGTGAACCTACTCAAATCCTCAACCGTTTGTGCTTTACTATATAGAACTCTGGTTCTTGTACTACTTTTTGCACCTTCCTCATCTGTTTTTTGCTCTAAAAATCAAGAAATTCATAAGGTAAGGTGCTTACATTATTATTGATATTCGTAATTCTGTTCTTTTTTTATGTATTATTTAGAAGATCTGTTCTAACTACATTAATGAAATTGATAGATGTGGTATAAGATATAAGCAAGATCTCATGGTTACATTGATGAAATTCCTAAATGTGGTATAAGATAGCTGTGCATGCTTATATTCTCTTGAATAGGCAGAACCTCTTGTGTGTAGAAGTGTTGTCCTATCTCCATAGCTTTTTTCGACAAAAGGAGTGATGATATACACAGAAAATTATAATACGGTAAGGAATATATGACAAAATAGACATGCAAATGTGAAACTTCAATGCTCCACCAAGGCACCACTTAGTATGCACGTTGTGGAAGAAAGAGCTATATGAGAAAATATTTTGCTTATTATCGCTAGATTGTTGTATATGTCATAACGCATGCCTTTGTGAAATTATGAAATACTTCATGTTTTATATGACCATGTATTAACACTCTGGTGTAAGAACATGGCGTTTTTCATCAAAAAGGCTGATTATGCTAGATGGTTGAAGCATGTGTCTGTTTTTTGTATATGCACCTCTTGAAATGTATCTTGAGTTTGTTGTATTCATCTCAAAAAGTAACAACAAAGCCATTACATGACTGCACAATGTTCTAACTAAGGCAAGATCGGGGGAGGGGTGTCAAGATTTTATTTACATGAGCTTTTCTGGCTAGGTTATTTCCTTGATTGAAACATGCATTTTGTAAATGGTAACTTGACTGGGAATGAGGTTGACCTTTAAGGAGTTACTAGAAAGATAAATGAGTGGCAGATGATGATGGTTGACAATAGGCATCTGTAAGGCAAGTAAAGGAAGTTATACATCAGGTCAAAGGGGATACGAAAAACTCGAAAGCATAACAATTATGGACATAGTAGTTTTCATGAAATAATGAAAAGGTGGTGCCGAATGACGTTGATGTTTGTTGTTGCTAGGGATACTTATTTCCCTATATTAAGCATGTAAGGATAAAGAGGGGAAAGGGGGGTAGAAACTTAGGAAAGGGAGTGGAAAGAGATATAGAAGTTCATTTCCTAATCGTAGCGTGTTGGGTAGAGTGATAAAAAAAGGAGGAAGGAGGACAGAGAGGGAAGGTGAGGCAGAGAAGTCTTTGGCTTTAGTTGAAGAGCTTTCTGTTCTGATTGATCCTGCCATCATACTCATGGGATTGGCATAGAAAACTGTTCTACAGAGAGATGTCATGTAATTTTTTTAGTTCTTCAATTTTCTAGCATAAGGCTGTGTTTGGTTTGGATGAGAATTATATTTGTGGAAGATACACTTAAACAAGTTAACTTTCAAACTTCATTTTGCTTTATTTGGCAAAGTTAGGTTTATTGTGGGTTTGCTTTTTATTGCTTCTAGAATATGAGGTATCATTCTCGATGCTTCCTAAATATGTTATCCATAATGTATAGATTTGTGCACCATTTAAAGAAAAAAGAATTTCACTAAATTGGCCTCCGAGAGAGTATAAAAATGTCAGTTTGTGTATTTCATGTTATGGAACCCGTCTTCTTCTTAGAAATATTTACTCCCTCCGTTGCTCTATAAACTAAATATTTGATTATTGTCAAAGATTGTAAACTGGACTGTGTTCTTCTCGCTATAATTTTAATAATCTAAGGCATATCTTGGACTTAGAGACTGTCAAAAGTTCAATGTTTCATTTTTTGAGAAACAAAAGGAGTAATATTGTTCTGATGTTTAGTTGTACTCATAGAGCCAACAAATAACTAGCTCTCGAGACAATATATTACTGTTGAAGCTAGGTAGAGATGAGGGTCATATACTATGTTCATATTCTCTTGAAGGATATATGCTACCCATGCTTGTCTTAAATGTTCTATTTAGGTATGCTTTCAGTTTAGCAGTTTAGCTTAATGGGAAAAGCCTTAATCTGGCAGCCAGGCTGATTTTTTACAACCTAAGTCTTAGTTCTCATCCACACCACTGTACAATGCCTGTTTTATATAGAAAAATATGGTGGTGAATATGATGAGGAGAAAGTTGAGAGAGGAGGTTTGCAAAAGAAAGGAGATGAAAGGGTGGAGGAGGCTGAGGAAAGTGATACACCGTAAAATAACTTGAGAAATTGATCTTTTGATCTGTTCTTGAGACTATTGGCAAGTACACAGTTGATATGATAACATTAATTGCAATTGAAGATCTTGTTTTCTTTAGCCTGCTGTCATGCAGGCCGTTATTAGAGACATTTTACAAAGGGTCCTTCCAGACGATGCTCATTACAGGTGCAATGGACGAGTGCAAGGTAACAACGTAACCTCCTGTCATTATGTTTTAACATTCAACTAACTTTACTTTACTTGGTTTTGTTTGTGTGAGGCTGTGGCTGTGAATCGGTGAAGTGTGTAGAAGTGCTGCCTCCACTGCATATTGTTACTTATTTTCAGTGCCACAAATGTTACGGAAGTATAGAGTGTAGAAGTTCTGCATGTACGGTTCATGTAGTTCAGTAGCCTTAGACTTTGTCATCTCCAGATAGTCAACTTGCCAAATTCCTTTCTCAATAGAAAAACTTGATAAAATGTCTTGTCGCGAGAGCACCACACCCGGCCAAAGATAAAATTTCTCCTACTCTCTTTTACACTAAGCTAGTATAATGGAAGTAGGGGTCGTATCCACAGGGAAACAGGGACGAGCTTAATACTCAGCGTGATTCAAAACCTAGATTAAGCTAAGGGCCGAGAAACCTAATTACAAAGGGGGGTTTCAAGTAGATTTACTAACAAACTAAAACTAACTAGCATATAAACAAGATGAGAAATCAATATGGGAAGATCTTGAATCCGATTAACATCCACTTCAATTCATTATCGATCCTTGAACCTCAACTCTAATTATTTCCATAATTATCTATTGTTGAGAATTAATCTCGCATTCTCCTTATTCTTAGTTGAATAGCACGATCAGCGTGACTATAAAACCCTAACTAAAGGATAACCTAGTCCGATCGCGTCTAAGTTCAATCCAATAGCAGCAATAAACACAGAGAATCAATAGACCTGCTAACGTCATACAAGCGATAAACATTCAACAGTTAATTCAATTTCCCCAAGAAATAACCAAGACGATCTGCATCTAAGTTACTCCCTAGTTTGCTACCAATTGATAAAAGAATAAAACAATCCGATTCTATTCTTAAATCTAGCATTAGATTAATTACACAATCAAACTAGTAACGTTCCTAGCATAATCATGCAAAAATCATAGAAAGCAAGCATAGAAATTAAACCATAATCAAAGGAACTAAATAGAGAGGAAAGATCTCACAATAATGCTTGAAGCTCCATATTAATCTCGTTCAAGAACGGTTCAAGCTACAATCGGCATAGCAATAGCCAATTCCATAATTGAAATCCCTAAAAACTAAACTAGAAAATAAAAACTAAAAAGAGAAGACAACAAGAGAGGAGTGGAGTTTTGGAGACTCCCTCTCCTTGTGACTGCTGCCCCCCTAGGTCCAAAAATAAGTTTAGTATTTATACTAAAGCTCAAAAATCAGCCGACAATTAGACCGACCTAGGGGTCGCGAGGTGCGAGTCTGGTCGCACCGTGCGAAGAGTGTTCTGCCTTCCAACACGAGCTGAAGAACTGGGCCAAGCCAAGAGGTCGCACCGTGCGAGGGATCTCGCGAGGTGCGAGCAAGGCAGGTCGCGAGGTGCGACCATGCTCGCGAGGTGCGAGCTGCGAGCTGGGCAGGCTTGCTTCGAGCGCTGGGCGAGCATGCTGGGCGTGCGGTGCTTCGAGCGCTGGGCGAGCATGCTGCTGGGCACTGCTTGCTGCGATGGGCGAGGCTTGGGCTTGCGATGCTTGGCATGCTTGCTGCGATGGGCGAGGCTTGTGCTGGCTTGGGTGCTTGGTTGTGGCGGAGCTTGTGGTGATGCTTAGCTTGGCGAGCTTGGTTGTGGCGGAGCTTGGTTGGTGAGACGATGTTGTGGAACCATTCATGCTTCCAAAAGCTCGGAACTTACAACTTTAACAATAATTAATATATAAAATTCCGAACTTCCGCTAAGGTCGATTTACATGCAACATTAACAATTACAAATAAATCCCCTAGCAAAGTGTACCTAAAATACCACAAAAACATCGTATAACTTGAGCGTATCAAATACCCCCACACTTGAACTTTACTCGACCTCGAGTAAACTCAAAAATGAGAAATACCAATTAAATCATCGCCAAAGTTATCGACACCAACCTACACTCCCCATCAACTACATCATCATCATCACATCTTAACAAAATACGCTCAAAACCTAAACGTAAGGGATGATGATTCCCCCACACTTAGATTTAAGCTCACCTGAAATATATAAAGATGTAACAACAACAATAACCAGCAAATGACAACCAAAATGTGAGCTCAAATCCTGAAGGATTTCAAAGGAGTTGAACTCACTCAAACGCCACAATGAAAATGACAGCTCGCCTAAAACCTCAAAAGATAAACTAAAACTACTACTACTACAACTAATTTAGAATAGAAAGCCATGGAACAAAGACAAAAAGGGATAAATTCCATGCTTACTCCCAAAAACAAACAATCAACCAAAAGAATGTGAAAGCCAAAACAAATCTTCACAAAATCAAGGATGAAATAACCAACCCAACCCGAAAACGCTTTCCACCTTATGACACCATCTCCGGCAAATGAGTTTTCATAATTCTCTCTTAATCTCTCATTTTGCCTAGGAGCCCTTTCGGGTTTTCATCCTAGCTTCATACATTTCTTTTTGGTTGCATCTCACCATCTTACCCGCTCAATATAAGCCACTTTTTTGCATAGGTTGCCCTTTCGGGTTTTCAACCTATCCGGGCCCCCATTTTTGCCCGAGTCGCCCACCCTTGTGGGTTTTCAACTCAGCGGGTTTCATTTCATCACTTTTTTTTAATTTTTTTTTATTTTTTTTTTAATTTTTTTTTCATTTTCATTTTTTTCAAATTGAAAGTAATATATACAACATAGATACATGAGAATGAGAATACCCTCCCCCCTACTTAAACTACACATTGTCCTCAATGTGTCGACAATTAAAAGAAAAAGTAAACTGAAAAAGGGGGGAAATTTGAAAATCGGGTAAATCGAAGATCGAATGCTCAAAACTCATGAAAAGCAATCCGTCAAACTCAAATTTCTTAACAACACCAACTCAAATCTCCTAACTCAACTCACAACCCTCTCCCTCGAATCACTCAAACAAATGACAAGTTCAAAAGTTTTGAATTTGTGAGATTTGCTCCTAGCTTAAGAGATCGAAAAGATACATTAACAATCTCAACCCTCTAGTTGTACCAACTCCTAGCTATTGAACTCCTCCCAACGGGTTTTCTTTTGTGGATTTTGGTTCCAAGCGGATTAAGATTGGTTGTGGATCTTTTTAGTGGGTGGGCGGTGGGTGAAAGAAAATTTGTTGTGGTGGTGGAAATTTGATGAGAAATAAAGAAAAAGAAAGAAAATAAAAGGGGTCTCGGGTTGCCTCCCGAGAAGCGCTGTTGTTTAAAGTCGTGAGCTCGACTTAATACCTTAAGCTTAATCATTAGGTTGTGCTCCATGTGTGACAGTAGTGGTTCCATGTCAATCTCCACTTCAAGTACCTGCAAAATTGATTGAGAAGAACTCTTGCAATGCATCGTTAGCGCTATGAGTGTCAACCAAAAACAAAGAGCACAAACAATACCATCCAAAAATCACACTAAATACAAACAAGTAACACCGTTTCCCCGGTAACTGCGCCAAAATTTGGCGGGCTGGTCTTGTCGCGAGAGCACCACACCCGGCCAAAGATAAAATTTCTCCTACTCTCTTTTACACTAAGCTAGTATAATGGAAGTAGGGGTCGTATCCACAGGGAAACAGGGACGAGCTTAATACTCAGCGTGATTCAAAACCTAGATTAAGCTAAGGACCGAGAAACCTAATTACAAAGGGGGGTTTCAAGTAGATTTACTAACAAACTAAAACTAACTAGCATATAAACAAGATGAGTAATCAATATGGGAAGATCTTGAATCCGATTAACATCCACTTCAATTCATTATCGATCCTTGAACCTCAACTCTAATTATTTCCATAATTATCTATTGTTGAGAATTAATCTCGCATTCTCCTTATTCTTAGTTGAATAGCACGATCAGCGTGACTATAAAACCCTAACTAAAGGATAACCTAGTCCGATCGCGTCTAAGTTCAATCCAATAGCAGCAATAAACACAGAGAATCAATAGACCTGCTAACGTCATACAAGCGATAAACATTCAACAGTTAATTCAATTTCCCCAAGAAATAACCAAGACGATCTGCATCTAAGTTACTCCCTAGTTTGCTACCAATTGATAAAAGAATAAAACAATCCGATTCTATTCTTAAATCTAGCATTAGATTAATTACACAATCAAACTAGTAACGTTCCTAGCATAATCATGCAAAAATCATAGAAAGCAAGCATAGAAATTAAACCATAATCAAAGGAACTAAATAGAGAGGAAAGATCTCACAATAATGCTTGAAGCTCCATATTAATCTCGTTCAAGAACGGTTCAAGCTACAATCGGCATAGCAATAGCCAATTCCATAATTGAAATCCCTAAAAACTAAACTAGAAAATAAAAACTAAAAAGAGAAGACAACAAGAGAGGAGTGGAGTTTTGGAGACTCCCTCTCCTTGTGACTGCTGCCCCCCTAGGTCCAAAAATAAGTTTAGTATTTATACTAAAGCTCAAAAATCAGCCGACAATTAGACCGACCTAGGGGTCGCGAGGTGCGAGTCTGGTCGCACCGTGCGAAGAGTGTTCTGCCTTCCAACACGAGCCGAAGAACCGGGGCCAAGCCAAGAGGTCGCACCGTGCGAGGGATCTCGCGAGGTGCGAGCAAGGCAGGTCGCGAGGTGCGACCATGCTCGCGAGGTGCGAGCTGCGAGCTGGGCAGGCTTGCTTCGAGCGCTGGGCGAGCATGCTGCGCGTGCGGTGCTTCGAGCGCTGGGCGAGCATTCTGCTGGGCGCTGCTTGCTGCGATGGGCGAGGCTTGGGCTTGCGATGCTTGGCATGTTTCTGCGATGGGCGAGGCTTGTGCTGGCTTGGGTGCTTGGTTGTGGCGGAGCTTGTGGTGATGCTTAGCTTGGCGAGCTTGGTTGTGGCGGAGCTTGGTTGGTGAGACGATGTTGTGGAACCATTCATGCTTCCAAAAGCTCGGAACTTACAACTTTAACAATAATTAATATATAAAATTCCGAACTTCCGCTAAGGTCGATTTACATGCAACATTAACAATTACAAATAAATCCCCTAGCAAAGTGTACCTAAAATACCACAAAAACATCGTATAACTTGAGCGTATCAAGGACAAAGATAGATTTCAAGGATTTTGTACAAAAACAAAAAACTCCAGCGCTCTTTGGATTTAGAACTCAATGTAGGTTATGTTAAAGTTTACCCACAGTTTTCATTTGAGCTTGGATTTTAAGTTATATTCTTGTCGAATCTACTTGATTCATGGAATTGTTTACTCGGTAGTCGCAGCAAAGGTATGGACTTTTTTTCTACATCTTATGCAATGATCGTTCTTATGGTAACGGCTTATAAATCCTACATCCTCAAAGCACCATTTGAACATGCTTATCAGGCTCACATAACCAAGATAGCTCAAGCACTTCCACTACAGAGCAGCAGATTCCGGTATGTTTTCTGCCTGTACCTTATGTTTTTAGGTATAGGAAATATTCTATCTTAGGAACAACTAATCAGTTAACTCTAATTACTGCATTCTCAAGTGTTGGTGAATTCCTCAATTCTCTTTAAATGACCGCCTTCATACCTTATGTTTTCTGCCTATACCTTATGTTTTTTCTTCATAAGATCAGCATTAAGATCGGTTTTTAAAACTTGCTTGATAGAGAAGTCTCCAACTTGGAAATAAACAAAGCAATCCTGTCTAGATGTATGAGAATGCTCATAGAAAACCTCCATGGTCTGATTTTAAATTTATTCCACAAACACCTTTGCTATAACAGTAGAGTAATTGATTGTATGTTAGCCATCCTGAATGATGTAGGAATTACTCACCTCTCATATGGTACAAACTTTTCAGAAGGAGTCGAGCAGAAGCAGATGGCGCAGTGACCGGCTGAAAGGTCTAAATATGTGGTTATGAAAGCTGATCAAGAGAGGCTTGCAGCAATCATAAGGACTGAGGGAGAAAGTTAGTCTGCCAAATTGATTTCAGATGCTACTGCAGCTGCAGGAATGGGACTCATTTAGTTATACTTTTTCACATAATTATAACAATGGAGATGTCTGGTACTCGAGCCCAAGCATCTGGACAAACAGAAATTCATTTATACAGCCCAAACATCAATAGATGCTTCACTGCTCATTTCAGGAATCAGGTAATTTTTTGGTCCATTTAGCACTTGTTCATGTATTAAAGTCTGCAAGCACATCTGGACTCAGATTTTATGAAATCGAAGTTCAATACAATCAATTATTCCACTGTGGGGTTTGTATGTCGTGTGGTACATGATCATGAGGGGATTGTGAGTTAAAATCTACTAATCTTATTAGCATTCACTTTATTTGCTCATTACAGTTTGATACGCTCAAGTTACACGTAGTATTTACGTAACTTTGGGTGCACTTTGCTAAGGGTTTGATTGTAATTGTTAACGTTCATGTTTTATTTAACCCTTAGCGGAAGTTCGGAGCTTTGCTAGATAATTGGTGTTAACGTCATGTATTCCGAGCTTCCAAGGTGAAGTGCATTTGAGCCGAGCAAAGCCCAAGCATCACCGCAAGCCTAAGCATCACCGCAAGCTCGCCAAGCCAGGCTCTCGTGAGCATCGCATGCCCAGCAGCCTTCGCCCATCACAAGCGGCACCAAGCATAGCCCGGCAGACACAACCAAGCTCCAAGCCTCGCCCATCGCTCGCCTAGCTCGTCGCCCAGCATGCTCGCCCAGCTCAGCCCAGCGCTCGCCCAGCGCTCAGCAGCAGGCATGCCCAGCGCTGGCTCGCACCTCGCGAGCTAGGTCGCACCTCGCGACCTGCTTTCTCGCACCTCGCGAGGAATCTCGCACGGTGCGACCTGCTTGGTTTGGCGCTGGGCTTCAGCTCATTTTGGAAGGCAGAACACCCTTCGCACGGTGCGACCAGACTCGCACCTCGCGACCCCTAGGTCGGTCTAAATGTCGGCTGACTTTTAAGCTTTAGTATAAATACTAAAGCTTGTTTTTGGACCTAGGGGGGGGCAGCAGCCACAAGGAGAGGGAGTCTCCAAAACTCCACTCCTCTCTTGTTGTCTTCACTTTTAGTTTTTATTTTCTAGTTTAGTTTTTCGTAGATTTCAATTACGGGATTGGCTTATGCTATTCCGATTGTAGCTTGAACCGTTCTTGAACGAGATTAATATGGAGCTTCAAGCATTATTGTGAGATCTTTCCTCTCTTTCTATTTCCTTTGATTATGGTTTAATTTCTATGCTTGCTTTCTATGATTTTTGCATGATTATGCTAGGAATGTTACTAGTTTGATTGTGTAATTAATCTAATGCTAGATTTGAGAATAGAATCGGATTGTTTTATTCTTTTATCAATTGGTAGCAAACTAGGGAGTAGCTTAGATGCTGATCATCTTGGTTATTTCTTGGGGAAATTGAATTAACTGTTGAATGTTTATCGCTTGTATGGCATTAGCAGGTCTGTTGGTTCTCTGTGTTTATTGCTGCTATTGGATTGAACTTAGCCGCTATCGGACTAGGTTATCCTTTGGTTAGGGTTTTATAGTCACGCTGATCGTGCTATTCAACTAGGAATAAGGAGAACACGAGATTAATTCTCGGCAATAGATAATCATAGAAATAATTAGAGTGGATGTTCAAGGATCGATAATGAATTGAAGTGAATGTTAATCGGATTCAAGATCTTCCGATAATTGATTTCTCATTTTGTTTATATGCTAGTTAGTTGTAGTTTAGTTATAAATCAACTTGAAACCCCCCTTTGTAATTATTATTAGGTTTCTCGGCCCTTAGCTTAATCTAGGTTTCGAATCACGCTGAATATTAAACTCGTCCCTGTTTCCCTGCGGATACGACCCCTACTTCCATTATACTACCTTAGTGTAAAAGAGAGTAGGAGAAATTTTATCTTTGGACCGGGTGCGGTGCACAACGACGACACATCCGCGCCCGCCCAAATTTTGGCGCCGTTGCCGGGGAAACGGTGTTACTTGTTTGTATTTAGTGTGATTTTTGGATGATATTGTTTGTGCTCTTTGTTTTTGTTTGTGCTAACGATGCATTGCAAGAGTTCTTCTCAATCAATTTTGCAGGTACTTGAATTGGAGATTGACATGGAACCACCATTGTCACACATGGAGCACAACCCAATGATTAAGCTTAAGGTATTAAGTCGAGCTCACGACTTTAAACAACAGTGCTTCTCGGGAGGCAACCCGAGACCCTTCTTATTTTCTTTCTTTTCCTTTATTTTCTCATCAAATTTCCACCACCACAACAAATTTTCTTTCACCCACCGCCCACCCACTAAAACGAACCACAACACATCTTAATCCGCTTGGAACCAAAATCCACAAAAGAAAATCCGTTGGGAGGACTTCAATAGCTAGGAGTTGGTAACACTAGAGGATTGAGATTGTTAATGTATCCTTTCGATCTCTTGAGCTAGGTGCAAATCTCAAAAATTCAAAACTTTTGAACTTTTCATTTGTTTGAGTGATTCGAGGGAGAGGGTTGTGAGTTGATTTATGAGATTCGAGTTGGTGTTATTAAGAAATTTGAGTTTGACGGATTGCTTTTCATGAGTTTTGAGCATTCGATCTTCGATTTACCCGATTTTCAAATTACCCCCCTATTTTCAGTATACTTTTTCTTTTAATTGTCGACACATTGAGGACAATGTGTAGTTTAAGTAGGGGGGAGGGTATTCTCATTCTCATGTATCTATGTTGTATATATTACTTTCAATTTGAAAAAAAAAATGAAAATGAAAAAAAAAATGAAAAAGAATAAAAGAAAAAAAAAAAGTGATGAAATGAAACCCGCTGAGTTGAAAACCCACAAGGGTGGGCGACTCAGGCAAAAATGGGGGCCCGGATAGGTTGAAAACCCGAAAGGGCAACCTATGCAAAAAAGTGGCTTATATTGAGCGGGTAAGATGGAGAGATGAAAAAGAAATGTGTGAAGCTAGGATGAAAACCCGAAAGGGCTCCTAGGCAAAATGAGAGATTAAGAGAGAATTATGTATTTTGAAGACTCATTTGCCGGAGATTTGTTTTGGCTTTCACCTTCTTTTGATTGTTTGTTTTTGGGAGTAAGCATGGAATTTATCCCTTTTTGTCTTCATTCCATGGCTTGCTATTTTAAATTAATTGTTGTAGTATTAGTTTTAGTTTATCTTTTGAGGTTTTAGGCGAGTTGTCATTTTGATTGTGGCGTTGGAGTGGGTTCAACTCCTTTGAGATCCTTCAGGATTTGAGCTCACATTTTGGTTGTCGTTTGGTGATTATTGGTGTCGCGTCTGTATTTCTGATAGTAGCTTGAATCTAAGTGTGGGGGAATCATCATCCCTTACGTTTAGGTTTTGAGCGTATTTCATTAAGATGTGATGATGATGATGTAGTTGGTGGAGAGAGAGGTTGGTGTTGAGAACTTGGGTGATGATTTATTTGGTGATCCTCATTTTGAGTTTACTCGAGGTCGAGTAAAGTTCAAGTGTGGGGGTATTTGATACGCTCAAGTTACACGTAGTATTTACGTAACTTTGGGTGCACTTTGCTAAGGGTTTGATTGTAATTGTTAACGTTCATGTTTTATTTAACCCTTAGCGGAAGTTCGGAGCTTTGCTAGATAATTGGTGTTAACGTCATGTATTCCGAGCTTCCAAGGTGAAGTGCATTTGAGCCGAGCAAAGCCCAAGCATCACCGCAAGCCTAAGCATCACCGCAAGCTCGCCAAGCCAGGCTCTCGTGAGCATCGCATGCCCAGCAGCTTCGCCCATCACAGCAGCACCAAGCATAGCCCAGCAGCACACAACCAAGCTCCAAGCCTCGCCCATCGCTCGCCTAGCTCGTCGCCGAGCATGCTCGCCCAGCTCAGCCCAGCGCTCGCCCAGCGCTCAGCAGCAGGCATGCCCAGCGCTGGCTCGCACCTCGCGAGCTAGGTCGCACCTCGCGACCTGCTTTCTCGCACCTCGCGAGGAATCTCGCACGGTGCGACCTGCTTGGTTTGGCGCTGGGCTTCAGCTCATTTTGGAAGGCAGAACACCCTTCGCACGGTGCGACCCGGACTCGCACCTCGCGACCCCCTAGGTCGGTCTAAATGTCGGCGACTTTTGAGCTTTAGTATAAATACTAAAGCTTGTTTTTTGGACCTAGGGGGGGCAAGACCACAAGGAGGGAGTCTCCAAAACTCCACTCCTCTCTTGTTGTCTTCACTTTTAGTTTTTATTTTCTAGTTTAGTTTTTCGTAGATTTCAATTACGGGATTGGCTTATGCTATTCCGATTGTAGCTTGAACCGTTCTTGAACGAGATTAATATGGAGCTTCAAGCATTATTGTGAGATCTTTCCTCTCTTTCTATTTCCTTTGATTATGGTTTAATTTCTATGCTTGCTTTCTATGATTTTTGCATGATTATGCTAGGAATGTTACTAGTTTGATTGTGTAATTAATCTAATGCTAGATTTGAGAATAGAATCGGATTGTTTTATTCTTTTATCAATTGGTAGCAAACTAGGGAGTAGCTTAGATGCTGATCATCTTGGTTATTTCTTGGGGAAATTGAATTAACTGTTGAATGTTTATCGCTTGTATGGCATTAGCAGGTCTGTTGGTTCTCTGTGTTTATTGCTGCTATTGGATTGAACTTAGCCGCTATCGGACTAGGTTATCCTTTGGTTAGGGTTTTATAGTCACGCTGATCGTGCTATTCAACTAGGAATAAGGAGAACACGAGATTAATTCTCGGCAATAGATAATCATAGAAATAATTAGAGTGGATGTTCAAGGATCGATAATGAATTGAAGTGAATGTTAATCGGATTCAAGATCTTCCGATAATTGATTTCTCATTTTGTTTATATGCTAGTTAGTTGTAGTTTAGTTATAAATCAACTTGAAACCCCCCTTTGTAATTATTATTAGGTTTCTCGGCCCTTAGCTTAATCTAGGTTTCGAATCACGCTGAATATTAAACTCGTCCCTGTTTCCCTGCGGATACGACCCCTACTTCCATTATACTACCTTAGTGTAAAAGAGAGTAGGAGAAATTTTATCTTTGGACCGGGTGCGGTGCACAACGACGACACATCCGCGCCCGCCCACAGTTCCCTAGACATTTTTTAAACAGAACTAGCTTAATTGATTATCAGGCCACCTACGTAACACAATCACTATTATCATAAAACATCTTGACATACTGAAATTTTCACCAATGGCTTAAAAATTAATACGGTTTAGTAAGTTCTAAGGATGCAGTTTAAACTACTCTTATTTTACACTAATTATCTTTTTAATGCACAGCGAAGCCTACTGAATATCACACTGAAAAAAGTAACCAGGCCAATCGAAAGATGTCACTAAGTCTCTGGATTACAACCCTGATGAGCATGAACTTGCTGCACGTCAGTCTGGTCACCTCCTACCCGGATATGTTGATGACCCACAAAAATAGGTTGCTGCACCACCCACGCAAAGAGCCCTTTTATTTTTTTTTTGTTGTGCACCCTGTTGATATCTGTTATCAATATGTCCTCTCAAGTTAATTAGTGCCTAAGCTAAACTACTCTCTTTTGCTGCTAGGCATACTATTATGCTTGTAATATATTTAGCAGTTAGACAACATCTCAACAACACTAGAAAACCTTGTGCATTTTGTGTATCCCAAAAACTATCTTGGCACAAACAAGGCTGTTATGTCATCTAAGTTATATGCTTAATTAACTTCCCTACATATTCATATACTTTGCACTGCCTTTAGTTGATTCCATCGAGGTTTGGATTAAGCTACTCTTAGTAGTTTTCGCTTTCTTGGGGGGCCGTGCGCGATAGCGCGCGGTCCAACAACTAGTAAAAGATAAAAACAAGGGGTTCCTTTCAAAAACAAAATTTGAAAATTCTAAGCCCATTCTAAATACCTTCCTTCAATCCAATTCAATCAATCCAATCCACTTGCATTCATTTCTAGGCCCATATGCATTAGAGTCATTTTTGCATTCATATTTTTGAGTCCATGCATTCATATTACATTCGCTAGTATTAGAGTCCATCTTAGGCCCATATAAGTCTAGCCCATGTCAAAATCTAGGCCCATTTGCATCTTTATGTGAACCCTAGACTATGTCAAGCCCAGTCCAAGTCTAATCCAACTCTAGTCCAATCCAATGTCAAGCCCATGTACACTTTCAAGTCTAACTTCAAACCAATATAGGACTAAGTCCAAAATTAGGTCCATATAAGGCCCAGCTCATTTCCTAAGTCTAATCCAGTCCAATTCCAAACCCATATAGGACGAAGTCCAAACCATTAAGCCTAGCGAAGCTAGCATCCTTTTAAGACCATAACGGCACCCCTTGACTTAGCTAAGCTAGTCGCCCTTAAGACCATAACGGCACCCTTTGACTTAGCTAACTAGTCCCCCTTAAGACCATAACGGCACCCTTTGACTTAGCTAAGCTAGTCATCCTTAAGACCATAACGACACCCCTTGACTTAGCTAAGCTAGTCATCCTTAAGACCATAACGGCACCCCTTGACTTAGCTAAGCTAGTCACCCCTAAAACCATAACGGCACCCTTTGACTTAGCTAAGCTAGTCACCCTTAAGACCATAACGACACCCCTTAGCTAAGCTAGTCACCCCTAAGACCATAACGGCACCCTTTGTAATACTACGTATTTTTTTAGTTATAATTTTTAAAAGGTTTTATTTACTAAAAAGGCTTATTATTAATTATAAAGGTTTTTAAATAGGCTTTCATAATAGATTATGGGTTTTTCATATAAATTCTAGCCCAAATTAAATGTTGGGCCTAAGTTCACAAATTCTAATCCAAGTAGTTGGTTTAATAAAATTAAAAATATTTTTATTGGAAAAATTAAAAAAGGATTTACAAAAGATTTACCAAAAAAAAAATTATTATTATCTCCGGCGCAAGACAACTCACGCCAGAGTTGTATGGTTAGCACAAGTTGGTTTTATTTTCACTTCTTTTATCTTTTAACTAATATAAGCTCCTAGATTATATATCGTAAGAGATAATTTATATTTTCCCGCAATCCTAGTTAGATGATCGTAAAAAGTAGTTGGATCTTAGCTAAACTTATTTATCTTTTCTCTTAAACCACTAGTGGAAAAATAAGGAAGGGCTGCGTTTTTGGCCAGCAGCCCTTTCTGTAGCAGCCCTTCACTAGAAAAGAAGGGTTGCAGTTTAGGCCAAAAACGCAGCCCTTGTATAAGTGAAGGGTTGCGGTTTTAGGCCAAAAACACAGCCCTTGTATAAGTAAAGGGCTGCGGTTTAGGCCTAAAACCGCAACCCTTTCGTATTCGGAATTTTTTTTAAAAAAAAAAATGCGCTAGCAAAGATAGCACCCCCACCCTGGCCCTCGTCGGCCCAGTACGCCCACCCCCGCACTCCCCCCGGCCCGGCCCACCACCGCCCCCGCACCCCCCACCACAGCCCACCCCCGCACCCCCCACCCCGGCCCCGCCCGGCCCGCACCCCCACCCCGGCCCACCCCCGCACCCCCACCCCCACCCCACCCCACCCTCGCACTCCCCTGCCCCCGCACCCCCACCCCTGCCCACCCTCTCGCCATCCCCAACCCCCTGTGCCCGGCCCCTCCACCCACTTCGCCCGGCCACCCCAAAGACCCCCACCAGCCCCCTAGCCCAACCCAAGACCCCACCGTGGCCCTCCCCCCACCCCCCACCCAACACCTCCCTTCGACACAAAAAAACCGATCGAATTGCAATATATGACAAGTTTTTGAACGTAATAATTAACTTTAAATATATATATTTAATAATGTAAAAAATGTACATAGAATTTATACCAACTAGTAGATCTAGCTAATTATATCACGAAATCCACCAAATTGTATCATAAGCAATCATCACAAAGGTAGGACGTCAACTTATCCCGAACTTCATGTAATTCCTCTATGGTGAAGGCCCTCAAACTTGGTGTGTTATTCATATAAACCTTGCAAAACAACCAAGGAATAAACACATAATATAAGAATTCAATCATTTACCGTAGTTAGTAGTTCTAAAAATGACATATACCTTCCCGAAATTCAATCAAAAACAAATGCAAGCCTAAAACTCTACACACTAGTTATATTATACCTCATATTATCATGTTCAAAAAGAAAATGGAGTTAAATGACTCGAGAAATAGGAATTGGACGCGAAAAGGCGAAAATAGGCCTAAAATCACATTTACGTTCCCGAAATTCAACCAACAACAAATGCAAGCCTAAAAATCTACACAATAGTTACATTATACCTCATATTATCATGTTGAAAAAGAATTTGGGGTTAAATGACTCGATAAGTACGAATTGGACGCGAAAAGGCAAAAATAGGCCTAAAATGACCTTTTCGTTCCCAAAATTCAACCAACAACAATTGCAAGCCTAAAAATCTACACAATAGTTACATTATACCTCATATTATCATGTTCAAAATGAATTTGGGGTTAAATGACTCGATAAGTACGCATTGGACGCGAAAAGGCAAAAATAGGCCTAAAATGACCTTTTCGTTCCCAAAATTCAACCAACAACAATTGCAAGCCTAAAAATCTACACAATAGTTACATTACACCTCATATTATCATGTTCAAAATGAATTTGGGGTTAAATGACTCGATAAGTACGAATTGGACGCGAAAAGGCAAAAATAGGCCTAAAATGACCTTTTCGTTCCCAAAATTCAACCAACAACAATTGCAAGCCTAAAAATCTACACAATAGTTACATTATACCTCATATTATCATGTTGAAAAATAATTTGGGGTTAAATGACTCGATAAGTACGAATTGGACGCGAAAAGGCAAAAATAGGCCTAAAATGACCTTTTCGTTCCCAAAATTCATCCAACAACAATTGCAAGCCTAAAAATCTACACAATAGTTACATTATACCTCATATTATCATGTTCAAAATTAATTTGGGGTTAAATGACTCGATAAATACGAATTGGAAGCGAAAAGGTAAAAATAGGCCTAAAATGACCTTTTTGTTCCCAAAATACAACAAACAGCAAATGCAAGCTTAAAAATATTCACACTAGTTATATTATACCTCATATTATCATGTTGAAAAAGATTTTGGAGTGAAGTTACTCAAAATCTAAGAATTGGAAGCGAAAAGGCAAAAATAGGCCTAAAATGACCTTTTCGTGCCCAAAAAAATGCATGTGCTACTTTGGTTTCTAAACCAATTAATACCTATTACCAATGGATCTAATCTAAACTAACATATATACTAATAAATTACATACCTTTTGAAGATCATCGACGTTAGTGCAATGGTTGACGATATCGAATATGTACCTCAGCACGTAATAGCCACATGCAAGTCCATCATCTTGTTGCGGACACTAAATGTTCACCAAAGGATGCATCCAATGACATTCATGTTAGATGTGTAGTATGTGGCGAAAAGTGTTTCTATATAAGGACAAACAAATTAGTCATGTTACCTCGACTGATATCCAAGCAGGAGCTTTTGGTGCTCGAAGTCCTGTTGCACTAATATGCTTCATCACACTACATCAATACATCATTATAAGATTAGATGTACTAACTGTTTATATATATAAATATGATGAATAATGTGTAATATTAATAAGTGCGCATATATTGAGTTTCGATTAGGCTACCTATTTAACAATGATTTGATTAGTAAGGATCGTGGTGGTTGTTGACGCAAAGAATCAAAGTGGTAGACTTCGTTACGTGACAAACATATCGCAAGCAGTGTCCAATGAGCCCTACAACAAGAAAATATAGTTATTATTAATCATAGAACAATTAATAGGTGAATTTAATTATCGAATAATAAAAGTAAAGCGAGTTTAACAAGCATACTGTTCAATATAAGGGACAAGGATGATCTGATGATATCGAAAACGAGATGATGCTTTGAAACTCATATCGAGATACTCTTTCACTTCGACTTTGTTTTTTAAGCAATTGTCATCTCGTAATATGTTTGGACATAACCAACCAAACATTGACTCATCACTTGATGTTGCAATAAATTCATTGTATAATAACCTGAGAAATCATATTGATTAAAAGTAAACTTACTTATTATGGAAGTTGAATTGAAAACTACTTAAGGCATATGTATATGTATATTTAATTTATAAAGTTATGTATTACCTCATGAAAGTTTGTATCATGGAAACATTCAATTGTACCACACATAAGAATTCTTTAATATCGAGCTTAGAAATGAATGTCGATGACTCCTCAAAGTAGTGGAATTGTTGCGCCCCCAAAGGAACCTCTATTGTACTATCATCGGGTAAATCGCTAGCGCACTCATGTAACCAATAGCATGGAATACTAAGGCCTCACACCACCTATGGCTCGATAATAAGTGGATTCTTTATCATAGAAACATTTCCCTTCAACACATTTCGTTCACCTTCATCACGTAAACTTGCCTTCTTATCAGGTGAACAGGCCTTCTTTGCCTTGCTGTCATGTGAGCCGGCCTTTCCCAAAACCTAGTAATTAGTTAAAAATAAAGATATTACTGACTATCATAGGAACTATAAAAGAAAACACGCATATATATATGTATGTTAATCATTGTACCTCATCTGAAAACCGCACCAATGCACGCGGCCATAGAACATAACTGCCAAGGGCATCATTCAGTAACTGTAGACCAACTTCTGACTTCGGCAGCGGAAGAGGTAATTCTTCGAAACCAGACACAATTTCATTGAGGGTGACCACATAGTGATTATCATCCACATACTGGTTATGCAATCGTACTCGGTCACTAGGGGGTTGTGCATGGCCATTAGCTACCAGAATGAAACTATCATGTTCCCGATAAGTACGAAAGGGACGCGAAAAGGCAAAAATAGGCCTAAAATGACCTTTTCGTTCCCGAAATTCAACCAACAACAAATGCAAGCCTAAAAATATACACGATAGTTACATTATACCTCATATAATCATGTTCAAAAAGATTTTGGGGTTAAATGACTCGATAAGTACGAAAGGGACACGAAAAGGCAAAAATAGGCCTAAAATGACTTTTTCGTTCCCGAAATTCAACCAACAACAAAAGCCTAAAAATCTACACAATAGTTACATTATACCTCATATAATCATGTTCAAAAAGAATTTGGGGTGAAATGACTCGATAAGTACGAATCGGACGCGAATCGACCAAAATAGGCCTAAAATGACCCGAGAATCAGGTCACATGGCAATGGAATGCCCATCAGCTGGTAGCGGCGAAGATGGTGGGAATTGTTACAAATGTGGAGAGCATTCCATTGCCATGTGACCTTATTCTCCACATTTGCAAGGAATCGAGGGTCGACGGTTCTAGGACTTTGCTGAATATTGTATGGAAAAATGAACAAAGTTCTGTAATGGTGTGCCTCACATGCTTTGGAAGTATCCCACGAATTGCAATCGGTAAGAATACTTGCATCATGACATGACAATCGTGAGATTTCATATTCGATAACTTCAACTCACCATTTAAGGTAACAAATCGCTTCATATTCGATGAGTAGCCAGTTGAAACCTTAATGCCATACAATGACTCGCAAAAAATTCGTTTCTCTGCACGCGACATCGTGTAGCAAGCTGGTGGCAAATAATTCTTCTCCGAATCCTCCACCTTCTTTTTACTTTTCTGAGTTTCATCATCAACCCTTTCCTCCACTACTTTCTTCTTCCTTCCGTCCCTTTTCTAAGCCCACAACTCTGGTCGAAGCCCCTGTTTTTCCAACTAAAGTCGTGACGCCTTAACATCTTTTGTCTTGCCCGGAATATTCATAAGTGTCGCAAGAATAGCTTCACAAACATTCTTCTCTATGTGCATGACATCCAAACAATGTCTGACCTTTAGATCTTTCCAATATGGGAGTTTCCAAAAAATGGACTCCTTTTTCCATAATCCTGTAGGTCGATCAACCTCACTAGCAGGTTTACCAAAGATTGTTTCAATGCCCTTAACCTGATTATAAACTTCAGTACCAGTTAATGGTCTACGAGCAACTTCTTCTTCAACCGTCCCATCGAATGCCTTCTTCTTAAACCGATAGGGATGGTCGCGTCTGAGGAGCCTTCGTGTGCGCATATAGACATGTTTGCAGCCCTTAAGGTGTGTAGACTTCATGTCATCAACACAAATCGGGCAGGGTTGTTTTCCTCTAGTCTTATACCCAGATAAGTTCCCATAAGCTGGATAATCGTTCATAGTACAAAAAAGCATGGCACGCAGAGTGAACATCTCATTAGCATACGCATCAAATACTAACACTCCTTCGTTCCACATCTTCTGTAAATCTTCAACAAGCGGTTGAAGGTATACATCTATGTCATTTCCAGGTTGTTTGGGCCCCGATATAAGAAGCGACAGCATGATGTACTTGCGTTTCATGCACAACCAAGGAGGCAAGTTATACACCACTAAAACTACTGGCCATGTACTATGCTGCGAACTAAGATTGCCAAAAGGGTTCATGCCATCCGTACATAATCCAAGCCTCATATTCCTATCCTCATTACCAAATGCCTTATGCATCCTGTTGATACTTTTCCACTCAGACGAATCAACCGGATGCTTGAGCAGACCGTCTTTCTTCCTACGATCTGCATGCCACCTCAAATTCTTCGCATCTCCTTTAATTGAGAACATGCGCTTAAATCTAGGTATTATGGGTAGATACCACAACACCTTAGCTGGTGGTCCTTCACTACCTCCAGCTCCTTCACGCTTGTACCTCGACAATCCACAACGTGGACACTCATGTAAATGCTCATACTCATTACGATAAAGCACACAATCGTTAGGACAAGCATGTATCCGCTCGTACTCTAAACCGAAAGGACACATCAGTTTCTTCGCATAATAGTACGACTTTGGCAGTTTTTTTCCATCAGGGAGCATATCAGCTAAAACTTCCAACAACGATGTGAAACTAGAGTCCGTCCAACCAGCTTTCGACTTAATGTTGAACAGTGTTATCACGGCGGAAAGTTTGGTGTACTTTGTACAACCTGGATACAACGGCTTTTCAGCAGCCTCAGACATAGACTCAAAAATACGAGGTCGTTTACACGACTAATCTTCAACCTCGTGTATCATCTCGTCTACCTGATCCCTATCATCATCTGCAAACTCATCATCCCAATTCTCATCCCCGAACTCATCATCCTTCTTTTCTTCACATACATCGTTCATTACTCTAGAGCTTCCTATATACTTTCCCTGCTCACCATGCCAAACCCATACGTGGTATTGAGGCCTAAACCCACGGCGAAAGACATGCTCCCTAAGCAAATGTATACTACTAACCTTGCTCACATTTCTACAATCGACACAAGGACAATAAAAGTCGATCGCTCCGAGAGGATGCTTGATATTGTAATGCAGATGTACAGAATTCCGAGACCCTATTCACAAACTCAATCGATTCACGACTACCATACATCCAAGTACGATCCATCTCATTCAAGAAGACCTCTAATAATTAAACACAACCAATAATTATAATGCATCAATCATTATTTAAGTACATACACTGACATATTCAAATCACACACGTATAGAGCAAGCTAAGATAGTGACATGTTCAAATGTATGCATGCAGCCGAAGGTCCTTATCACTCCAACCTAACCCTTCCTTGGACGTCTAATCTCACTAGTGAATATATGCCAACTTTTCAATTCTAAGGAAAATCCGGCCGCATTTCCCTACAGTTCTCCAAGTACACAATGTAGATAATTGCTTATCTACATATGTACCAGAGAACAATGTAGAGAAACGATAAGCCAAGAATTTCCTCGAATTGAAAAGAAGACACACATTCACCACCTAAGTGAGATCAAACGTCCAAGAACAATCCCAAAGGGGACTATTCAAGACTTACTCCTAATGAGTAAGTCTTGAACGGGTATCTAGGCATATGATGATGATTCAAACAACTTGTAGATTTCATAGCTAAATTACATTGCGTTTTCATACAATCTCATATCAAGAAATATACATGCACATTATCATATATCTTACTCAAATTGGAACACATGACAAAGAAAACCATGACAAAGAAAACAAGAGAATTAGGCTAATTACGTACCTCTCAACACCAAAGAGGAACAATTATGAGAAGAGAGATAGTTTTTCCTTCCTTAGCTTCTTTTTCCTACAATTAACAAATCACACACGGCACATTAATCACATAATTCAATTAAGAAAACCAAAACTAACTAAAAACCTAGATTAATTAACCATAAACTACACAAAATTGATAATGTGCCCACCCCGAGCCCTCCCTAGCCCTCCCCCACCCCTTGCCCAGCCTCTCCCCAACCCTCCCTCACCCCCCCGCCGCCCTCCCCCACCCCCCGCCTAGCATCCCAGCCCTCCCCCACCCCCCCCGCCCAACATCCCCACCCCCCCCCCCACCCCCCGCCCTCCCCCACCCCCCGCCCATCACCCCCACCCCCTACCCACTATCCCCAGCCCTCCCCCACCCCCCTACAATCACATTTTACAACACAAAATAGAAGAGAAATGAAATTAAACAAATTAATTAGAGAAATGAAAAAGAGGAGAGAGAGTGAGAGGGGAATTACCGACAATGCAGTAGTGGTGGTGGCGGCGTCAAGGTGAAGTGGAGGAGAGAAGAGAAGAAGAAGGAGTGCGGTTCCGGCGATGGTGCGTTGCTCAGGCGACGGTTCCGGCGATGGTGCGTCAACGTCGGTGCTCCGACGATGGGTCGGTGCTCAGGCGAGGGTCCGGTGATGGGGTGTTAGGGTTAGATGCAACCTCAGAGTGAGTGAGTGAGAGGGAGGGTTTTTCGCTCGTCCAAATTTTTCTAAGTAAGGGAGGGAAATTTGGGTGTCTAAGCTACTATGTGTATGCGCGCAAAACTGAAATGTGGGTGGATGGGATGTGAAGGGCTGCGGTTAGCCCAGAAAACGCAGCCCTTCGTGTATGAAGGGCTGCGGTTTCTGAGCTAACCGCATCCCTTCATTAATAGGGCTGCGGTTAGCCTTAAAACCGCATCCCTTCATACAGTACGAAGGGCTGCGTTCTCTAATTAACCGCAGCCCTTCACTAAAAGGGCGCTGCGGTTTCCTTGAAAACCGCGGCTCTTCTTCACACACGAAGGGCTGCGTTTTACAAAAAACGCAGCCCTTCCAGCGCAACCCTTTCTTTTTTTTTCCCCTAGTGAACCCATCTTTTAGTTTCCTAGTCATACTTCGACTCTACCTACCCAACTAGTATAAATAGGGGTCTCTACCCATCATATTCTTCACACCAAATTTGAGAAATACATCTCTTTTCTCAAGTTTAAACTCTCTCTCCCTCTTAGCCTACACTTTCTCTTCTTCCCTAGTAGTTATTAATTTTCAAGGTGCGTGTATATGTAGATCTTTAAATATTGTTCTGCATGCATAGTATCATGTTTTAGGGTTGTTATTTTAGATTGAAGTACATATTTTATATGAGTTTTATTATGAACGCTATGAGTTTTACTATAAACATTTTGAGTTATTCATGAGTATGTTGAATTTATCGATTATGACATATGATTAATCTAAAGTTAAATAATCTACTCAATCTCTAGCACTAATGACGCATAGTTCTCACATTTTTATGCTTTAACCGCCTAATAATAACTAGATCTGACGTGGTAAAGGGTAACTTATCTCTAACTATATTATTGCCTGTAATATACCACTTGCGTCAACTTCATGAGCTACTACTGTAGCAAGGGCATGACAAATTTGCTTCATTATTATGATCTCTAGTGTACTCACTATTAATATTATTACTACCTTGTTTTATCAAGTATAATTGTTATAGTGTTATTGTTATTATTAAGAGTTTTCAAAAAGCAAGATTTTAGTTACACCACTATTTGGCTAAAGTTTTGTATTCTTTTTAAAGGAGGATTATTTCCAAAGGATTTTTATTAGATATATGATCTTTTATGATCACAATTATAAAGAGGCAACGACTTGTTATTTATTAACAGGAACGGTAGCTATGATATTTTACCCATGTACTTTTTGTATAAGTCATGTGGACAAGGTAGCTTGTTATTATAGGAATTTTTTTTACACGGATATTTTCTACGAGATGAATTTGGTTATTTAACGTCTTATATGACATGTATGCATGTGATCTAATTCATGCAAAGTGATTTATATGTTTATTTTGCTGATTATTAAGTGTTACAAGAACCTATGACTTCAAAGTAACCCTAGTTGTTTTATGATCAAACATAATTGTGTCTCCCCATTTAAGGATCCAATGATGAAACATACCGCGGTATTAGTTGGCGCGACCCAACGGAAGAGCAATCAAAGAACCAATCCAAAATTGTGTTTTGAAATGATATTCTAAAGCCCAATTAATTGTTCATGATGATTAATTGTATTTTAAGCCCGTAAAATATTTTAAGTCCATTTTAAAAGCCCAATCGAATATTTATTATTTTAATAAGTATTTTCATAAAAGCTTTTATTATTATCTTTAGAGCATAAATCAGATTTTCATCCCGTAAAATTCAATCTCCGAATTTTTAGGGATAAAAATAGCATCTTAAAAGCACGCGTAGAATAAAAAACGAATCTACTGGAATATGCGCCGGACGCGGCGGCTGCGCTCAGCGCGCTACGTGCGTCCAACACATTGGCCAGATCGCGTCAGGCGCGCCAATGAGCGCCTGACACGTGTACTTGTGACTCACACAGAGTCCTGCGTCTGACGCAAGTTCAGTGTGAGATGCAAGCTACTTTTCTATCTTTTCAAAAACGCGTTTCCACGTGTAAACTTTTAACTGGACGGACCACGTCAGGCGCGTCAATATGCGCCTGACGCGTGTCCTTGCGCCTGCCACGTAGGCCTGCGCCTGGCGCAGGACTTGCGTGGAGCGCACGTGTAACAGCCCGATTCCCGAGCTGCTAGCTTAACTCGCTTAGAAATCACAAATCTCAATCAGCACCAAAATAATACTAATCACTTATGAATTAGATAACATTCGCAGCGGAAACAACCTGAAATATACGATCCTGGACCTGTGGGTTATGGGCCCACAAAACAATATCCTTTATATAAGACTTCAATTACATAGTCATTCAATCTCAATTTCCATGGCAAAAGAATAATCTATATTGTAAGTAATTCTAAATAAACTCCTCTATATACAAACTTAAATCTCAGAATTTAACCCATAATACACAATTCGAATAATAACTTTGCTCTCAACTCGCTTCTAGCTTCCAACACAATCCTGCAACAAAGTTTGACTCTGCCACCCACCAAGTGACAGGCCACAGAAATGACAACACTATCAGCAAAGCTGAGTACACACTGTGTAATAGAAAATACAAGTTTAGGTGTATTTTGAAAACTAATTGATAACACATCATCATAATAGCAAGTAGTCATAATCACTTCAATTACTTAGAGATGTCATAAGATCAATCTTTTGATATGACCGCGAGTGTAGCAAACTGTTGAGGGTCGTCACCCCACCTTTTACTGTTCTGCTTGCAAGACTTAACCCGGACATGTCCCACTTCCGCCAGGATTTCCCCCTCCTGGTTGGGTAACAGTTAGGGAATACCCGCCCTAACCCGGGTGTATGCTCACGCCTCGCTTCCGCGATTAAAATCAATACATTTAGTGTTTCATTACCATACAATTCCATATACTTTACAAATTCCATTTAGAAGTATAAACATGGCAATTTAGTGTTTGAGCCTAGTTTAGGATAAGTAAAATATCTCAAGTGAACCATAGCATGCCAAATCCATGTCATATACTCAAAGCACACATACTAATATGCATATCAGAAGAGATTTCATTTCATATTCATGCTTCATAATAGAAAGAAACAATCATCTAACCATAGGTAGGAAAATCTCTAGGTTACAATCCAAACTAAGTGTGTACCTTCACTAAGGCTGCTTAATGTAACTCAAACTCCTTATTCCAAGTGGTTTATCCTTCCTACAACTTCCCCTGAATATGTAAAGTGCTAAAAATTAGTTTACACAAGTTTTAGAACATAAATAACAAAGCTAAGTACAAGAGAGATGTAAAGTTGTACTTACAGCAATCTGTTTTATGTTCCTATGGAGTTTTCTACAATTTCCCAAAGCTTGAAAACTCTAATAAAAGCTTGAAACACTAAGGAATTATGTCTAGAAGAGTTGTATGTAAAGATAAGTAGGTGTTGAAGAACAAGAATTAGGAGAAAAGGACGAAAAACAATGACACCCTTTTATAGTGCATTTCTGGCGGTACCCCCAAGGGAGGGAAACCAATTCTGGGTGAGGTCCGTTTCTTGGAGTTTCTGGGTGATTCTTGTTGGAGATGTTAGCTTAATGTGTTGGCTTTCATGCATGCAAAGATCTTTAAGAGATCGACACTCAAGCAGCTGCTAAGAAGCATTCTTTGAGGATAGGTACGAACTGATATATTAGCTGGCCAGATTTTACTAAGTAAGGAACTTACCATATTAAGCCACGTATATTTTGGGAACAAATGACCATTTTAACCTTACAACATCCCAAACATAACATATGTCAAGTTTGATTAGGTTCTGAGCTCGGATTTAACCCAAAAAGGCTCTTTAACTAGAGGTTCATTGTTACCCGATAAAATGTCTCTATGCGATTTTCATAGTCTTAAAGAATAAGGCTCTCAAAGGCTTTCTAACTTATCTATTGGTTCTCAAGGCTTTCTTAACCACTAAGAATGATAGTGTTTATCCTCTTTGACCTTTCTTAACCATTAAGAATGATAGTGCTTATCCACAAGCTTTCTTAACCACTAAGAATGTTAGAGCTTATCCACTTGCTTTCTTAACCACTAAGAATGATGGTTCTTATCCACTTTTGTCCTAGTATGATGTTGGAGAGAATTCTAACTACTTAAAGGACCAAAGCCTGATGAAGACTTAATATAGCTAACAAAATAATTGAACCTGCTTAAAAATTCAGGCTGTTACAGCACGTCTCTTTTTGCCTATAAATACGGGCTGATTTCCCGAATCAAAGACGGCTTTGAATTATTTTTTTACGAACACAAAATTCTCTCGAATACTTCAAATACTATTACGAATCTCAAAATATTTCAATCCTTTCAAGTCAATTTCAATTCCTAATCATAATGTGTTCCTGGTTCCACGATTGCTCCGCCTAAAGATCGTTGCGCTCTTCAATCTAAGCCGCATATGTATAATTCCTGAGGATCCTTGAATAATCAATTATATTTATTGCCTTGAAGTTACTAACAATTTATTTCATGATGTAGATCTTTAAGTAATAATCGTTCTACTGTATATTCTAACCCCTTTTCTATACTTTATTATTATTATTATTATTCATACCTTTGTATATTATATGCCTGCCTGATTATTCTATGCATATTATATGATTGTCCTGCTTTATTGTTTTTATCACCCACATGTTATTTTTGATAATCAAAGACCTAAAGAATTGTTCTTACATTAATCAGATTAATTTGGACAACCTGTTAGATTCCCTATAAATTGATTGCATAATAATTTGTCACTAAAAATAGTATTTTTATGTGTTTCCTGAACCAATTTAGACTAAATATTTTTAGGGTGTTTACAACGTTATATGATTATTCTTTGGCATAAAATCTGTAATGAATCGATATTTAGTAGAGGCCATCAATGGGCAATATGGTTCCTGACTGTATTGTACCCTCACCCCCGAACTCAATCTTTGGTTCATTTTGACCATCTATGGAGTCAGGACGGGGAAATCTACATTGGATAATTTGTCCCTATGGTTTTTCGCATATCCAATTAGGTTTATGATTCTTCCTAAAAAGAATTGTTGGCGACTTCTTTGAAAACAATTTTCAATAAAACATTTACAATGGGGTAGTCAAATATAATACGAGCTCACACCGCGTAGGCGAAATAAAAACACGCCTACAACAAGGTTTAACATGCAAGTGGCAATAAGGCTTTGTTATGATCACTTATATAATTTAATCAACTTGAGGATCAATTGTTTGAAACACCAGGTCTTAGGTGCACCAATAAGATTTAGTGTACCATTGACAAGGTACAATGAGAATTTCCCATATACGACATTCAATTAATTAATAAGACACTTTATAAATTTAGTACGTAATCAAGTTAAACTTTAAGTTTTCCTTATCAGTGCCGGCTCTTAGCATGAGCAGGCGGAGCGACGGCTCCGGGCCCCACTTTCAATGGGGCCCCGGTTTTCTTATCAAGGTATATGTAGTTGTTGCAAAGGAAACATCCATTGTTGGATACTTGAAGTAATGGTAGTTGATAGTTTGCAAAGTTTTAAGTCTTGTAGTAGTGTAAGGTTCGAATCTTGTAAATGGTTTTTTAAACTTCCAACATTTTTCTTGTTTTCCCATTAATGCGTTGTGGATGACAAGGGCCCAAGTCCCAACTGCCCAAAACTGTCCATATTCTTCTCCCCTCTTCCTCCTTTTCAAAAGTTAACTATTGCTGTTCTCAAAATCTCTTAATTAAGCAATTACTTTTATTTTCTTCCCCCTATTAAAGATCTTCAACCTCCATTAATATCAAGTTTGGTCATTACAGAGACCTTTGAGAAGAGGAGATAACTCCAGAAATGTTTTTGTTCTTTTTAGAGAGAGAAAAGTTTGTAAATCTAATATTACAGGATGATAATATGAAGAAAAGATTCTATGTATAACTTCTTTGCTGATTATCTTATAATTCTATAAAAAGATTGAAATTGTTAATTTCTTTATTCAAATATAATAAATTTTGGCATTTTTATGTGGTCAGTTTTTATTTGTAGGTTATACTTGAGGGCCCCATTTTAGCTTAATAGCTCAGGGCCCCCTAATTCATTGAGCCGGCACTGTTCCTTATTATAAATAATGTTGACAATCATACAAAATTTATATATGGAAGTCTCACGTCATTATTTATAGTAATCCTTGTTTAATTACTTTTAATCTCTTTTCTCATAAATTTTCATTCTATCTATTACTACTTTACATATGCTATTGATTGATAATGACAATTCATGCAAAAGAAGATGTAATTAAACATATTAAATTAATTAAAAGATGAAGTTAAATAACCACATATGTCGACATAAACTCTTCTAATCAAGTTTCATATAATCTCATTACCTTGATCATCCATCCCTTTAATAGGCCATCCATGATACTCTTTGAAGTCAAAACTAAGACTTTTGAAGTTAATAGTAATGTATACTATAAATAATTTTCATGTCGAACATTTGGCCATCCATGATACTCTTTGAAGTCAAAACTAAGACTTTTGGAGTGAATAGTAATGTATACTATAAATAATTTTCATGTAGAACTTTTGAAATATACATGTAAGATTCTTGAACATCGAAAATTTCTACCTATATATATATATAAAATCTAATCACTGTTGATGTACATGTTTTAACATTAATTTTTTTTACTGATAAGATCAATATCCATTCATTGTCGATCGAGATTAATTGTAAGATATGTTTCTCTATATTCAATTTTTTTTGGTCGTATGGTCAAAGACTCATTTCTATTACTAATGCGTTATTAACGAAATTTCTTGATCTATATATTCAAAAAAGTTCTTTAATCTTTACTAGCTAGTATGATCAAAACTCAAAAGATACACGTACGTACATACATACTCCTATATATGTATCCAACAATTATAAATTTATAATCCGGAAGCATGAGTAGTGGAATCTAGCTAAGCGGTGAAGAGATGAGAAGGAAAAGATGTAAACCTGATTACATCAATTTCCCAAAAAAAGCACATACCCAAGAAAAATGGGTAGAAACTAGAAAGACCATGAAATCAAAGCCAATTTTGTAAAACAAGTCCCCGTTTCAACAGACGTGTCCTTAGGGACCGATTTACATGACACGTAGCTCTCCTTTCCAATGACACGTAGATCTCATTTGTAAAACTTGATCTCCTTAATTTTCTCTCATTATATTAGTTTTTCTACCATGCATGTAGGAGTGGTATATAAATAGAAACTGAAAGAAGTTGGAGTTTTTTATGTGTGTAATGTAATACATAGCTCAAAAGAACTATAGGTTTATAATCTTTTTGTTGGGTTTTTTTGTATGTTTTTACGTGGAGTGATACAATCCAGGGCAGTAGCAGTAGCAACAAGCACAAATATAAGTGTTGGTAGAGCTTTTTCAAGAAGCTATTCCTACACCTTGTACCGGAATCGAATAGTTGGTGGTGGAAGAAGAAGGCAACAACAACAACAACACGAACAGCTACAGAAGATAAGAATGGCGTCGGGCGGCGACAAATTTCCGGCACAGAGGCAGCAAGCTCAGCCTGGGAAAGAGCATGCCATGGATCCTATCCCTCAAGCTCTTCACCAAGACTATAGACCCGCCAACAAGCTCCAGGTGTGTTGTTTAGGGTCTTATCATATGAAGTTTGCTTGTTGGCTTAAGCATTTACTATTTTTGCTTGTTTATAATGAATATATACCTCTCTCTCTTTTTAATTGCATTATTTGGTTTTTGACACTATTCATCAAGCAACCTTATCAAGCTATGTCTCATCATTATATAAGGAAAAAAAATAATCAAGTGTGGTCTTGTTAGGTTTATTTCAGTGTAAGGATTTTAAATATTAATTTTTTATAATTTTCACTTATATGCAATTAGAGCCATTAGAGATTTTAACCTTTGAAGAAGCATCTCGCTAAACATAAAAAAAAAATTTGGTGCAATTAAAAAGCAGAGGTATGTTCTATACTCCATATTTTTGTGACATAGAATAATGTAGACGAGATTTAATTTAAGTATCAAACTTTACATGATCAATATAATTATAATATATATGCTCCCTTGGTATTTAATCATCACCGCCAATCTTACATAATTAAAAAAATTTACATGTTCTTTCACCATGCAATCTCCTCTTATTTTTAGATTGATTTCAGAAATTTACAACAGTAAAATTTCATATATATATATATATATATATATATATATATATATATATATATATATATATATATATATATATATATATATATATATATCAGGTTGGATTGTGTATGTTAAAATATTAAATTATTTAACGAATAGATAATTAGTTAGTTAAAATTATTGATGGTAAAATGAGTAATTAAGTTTTAACCTTTGATGGTCATCAAAGTTCACTAATGGTTTCTAGCTAACATTATATCTAATTACTTAATGAGATAAGTATATTATCGTATATTTTGCTAGCAAAAATAAGATGGTTGATAACTTGATATTGTTGTAGAATAAGATGGTTGATTAGCAACTATTTTATAATGGCAGGGGAAAGTGGCTCTAGTGACAGGAGGAGACTCAGGGATAGGAAGAGCAGTGTGCCAGTGTTTTGCAATGGAAGGTGCAACTGTAGCTTTTACATATGTCAAGGGTCAAGAAGACAAAGATGCTCAGGACACCCTTCAAATGATCAAGAGTAACAAAAGCTCCGATGCCAAGGATCCTATCGCGATCCCGGCTGATCTGGGGTACGACGAGAACTGCAAGAGGGTCATCGATGAAGTGGCGAATGCTTTTGGGCGTATTGATATCTTGGTCAATAACTGTGCAGAGCAGTATGAGTGCACTACTGTGGAGGAGATTGATGAGCCCAGGCTTGATAGGGTGTTTAGGACTAACATTTACTCTTACTTCTTCATGACAAGGTAAATGTCATCTAGCTCTTTCTTTTTTGTGGTACAATATTTTACACACACATAATCATCCATTTCATAATTTGTACTGATTTTTCTTGAAGCAATATATCTCGTCATCGAACCCACGAGCTCGTGGGTTAATTCTTAGATCCGCCACTGTTTGAAATCTGAATTATGGGCGGTTGTCCAAATTTGTTGGCAAAAAATTGTACATGTTTATGACTAGGCATGCTCTCATGTTTAAGGCATGCATTGAAGCATATGAGGGAAGGGGCTAGCATCATCAACACTACATCAGTGAATGCATACAAGGGAAATGCCAAGTTGCTTGACTACACCTCCACCAAAGGTGCAATAGTGGCATTCACCAGAGGACTAGCTTTGCAGCTTGTGCAGAAGGGCATCCGCGTCAACGGAGTTGCCCCAGGACCCATTTGGACTCCATTGATTCCAGCCTCCTTCAAGGAAGACGAGGTCAAGAGTTTCGGTGGTCAAGTGCCTATGAACAGGGCTGGGCAGCCTAGCGAGGTTGCACCTTCGTTTGTTTTCCTTGCTTGTAATGCTGACTCGTCTTACATAACTGGGCAGGTTCTCCATCCTAATGGTGAGAAATCTACTCTAGTGTTCCCTTATTCTTGCTTGTTTGGGTGTGTTGTTTTGGGCTAATATGTATGGTGGTGTTTTTGTTTGTGGTGCGCAGGTGGGACTATTGTGAATGCATAAAGGGTCTGTTGATCGTGAATGGCTGCGTTTTGCGGCCTCTGGGCTGTTTTTTTTGGTGTTGGGGTTTCTGTAATACAGAAGGTTTAAATCATAGCAGTACTTATGAAGATGGTGAAAAATCAGGGATGTAGTGGGTCCTTTTTGTTGGTGTATCTCCTAAAATAAGTGACATAAAAGTACATAATAATGATAATAATATAATAATATGGTTTTCTGGTTGTGAAAATTTTTCTGTTTTGGGTTTTATCCGAGTGCTGGAACTCAACCGTGTATGAAGCAGCAAAAGCCAGAAAGTGACCTTTGCTAACTGAATGAAGTTTTACCTGTTCCTAGAGATGCATTATCTGGGATCATGTTGTACTTGTCCTCCATAGTCCATACTAAACCTCACATGCTATATTAAATGTGCAATGGCCAATAACTTTAGACCAATAACAATTAGGGGAAACTATTTTAGTGACTTCTGTTGTAATTTTCACGAACTTCTCCAAAGAGAAATCTAAATTTTGAAGTGCAAGAGTTTCGGAATGGAAGGGATGCTCTCATGCTGAATTACACTAAATTACTTCCAAATATCTATCTTGCCTCTACTGATGCTAAGATTTTCAGAAAATGTGCTTGTGCAGGGATAGATTATTATCCCACCACCCCTAGTTATATTTTGAACTTATGGGACGAGTTTGTACTAAGGCTTTTAGCCATTAATGCTTAATCTATTTTCTGTATTTCACCAAAAAAAAGAAGGGGATAGATTATTATTCCTATAATTGCTTAAGTAACAACACATTATCCTTGCATCGCAAATTTTATTACTCCATAGTCAAAAACATTAAAATCTGACCAATAAATCTATTAGCAAAATTTGCAATTTTTTTTATAAAAGTTCTCTCAAGAAAGAATCCAACCAAATTACCTTATATAAAAGTTTTCTTAAGAAAGAATCCAATCAAATTACACTATTATTACTACTGTTCTTTGACTATTAAAAAAGCATATATGACTGTATGAGTAATAATTCTGAATATACAAATATATTTTATTACTTGGACTCTTCATTTTACCTGAAACTAGTATCTGTTGCACGCGATGCGTGCGTGACATCGTGTGTAAGTGATTTTGTGGAAGTTTTAATTTAATCGTCATTCAAGTAATATTGTTCTATTTTTGTTTTTACTTGTGCAGATCTAAAATGTAACGTAGGGATTTTTTTAAAAAAGAAAAAATGAGAGAAAGCAATTAGTAGTTTTGTTTAGTTATTAGGGGTATTTTGGGTAAAAAGGGTGGACACCAAAAGGTGAGGAGTTCCCATATATAATAGAGATACCAGTATCGGTTCCTCGCCACTTTCACATTAATATTGACACTTCGACACATCAATTTAGACCAAATTAAAGAATTTTTTAAATAAAAACAGACGACTCGAACACTTGGACACGTACGGCGTACCTATATCTAAAACAAAGGCGTACCTATATCTAAAACAAATACCCGAATTCAAGTAACATAAGGTATATTAGACTGAGAACCACTCAGGAATGTGGATACTACTGTATGACATCTAGAAAGAAATCTCAGAAACTCACTAATGAATCAGTCACAGTACGACTGTACTACAGGACGACTGACACTAATATCTTACAGATAACTAGGATTCACTATTTCCCCAGAAGCGGTGAAAGGAGATGAGAATGACTTACTATGAGAAAACCCAAGAAGAACCTTCACGTCATAACATTAGCCTTCTCATACTTCTAATTAAATTTGGTCTTCAGACTTCAGCGATCAGACGTGTCTGATGGCAGTGATCTGCAGGACACACACAGACTCCGTGCACACTGCCACGTCCACCCCCAACCTGAATATGCTCTATATAAACAAAGATTCAAGAGTTTCAAACTACTATCACAAGTTTACAACAAGAGCTTTCTAACTTTGTGCTTTTTGTCACCATAAAAGTGTTCATCTTCTTGTTTTTCTGCTTCTTTGATCGTTGCTAAGAAGCCTTTAACATGGCGACTAATGGAAGAAATTTCCCGGCACAGAGACAAGAGACTCAGCCTGGGAAACAGCATGTGATGGATCCTGTTCCCGAAACGGCTCGCTCTCAATACAAGCCTGCCAACAAACTGCAGGTATATAGCTGATTGTTCTCAACTATCTTATCTATTGAGCTCGAGATATGAAAAAGGCTACTCCCATCGTCTCGAATTTTAATCAAGAGTCCTTTAGATGTTAGGACTCTTGATTGAAGGGAGAAGATTCAGCTTATAAGTTTCTATAGAACAACAAGATCTTGGTTTTAATCTCTTCTAGACATGGTCCATATGTACACAATTATATCCCAATAGAAACTGTTAAACACGTTTATGAAAGGGTGCAGCTCTGAATGCTAAACGAAAAATTAAGAGATTCAATATCACACATTCAGATAGTTCTTAATAATTATTATTCTCTCCTAAACCCTAGCCTCTTCTTCCTCTCTTCTCTCCTAAACCCTAGCCTCCATTGTCAATTTTGAAGGGGCTTTCATCGGATCTTACCGGTGGGAAGCCCCAAATCTTTGTTTCTTTGGTTATAATAATGTCTCCCTCGAAAGAAGGTTGTTCTCCTTCGAAAGACAAGGTTTTTTCGATCTCCTTCGAAAGACAGGGTTTTTCGAACTCCTCGAAAGACAAGGTTTCATTTGCGTTTAATAGTCTCCAGTTATGCGGGGCTACGATTGATGTTTATTGGTCGGATTCGGATTACGAAATCAACACAAGAATTTTCTTCCCCACAAAATTATGAAGCGTCGACAGATCCACTCAAAAAGTTGTATGAGACAACAAAACAAAAATATGTCGAATTGTTATATCTATGTATTTGGATTCTCAACCCTTCACCAGTTAATTCTTGTTTTATTTTGTTCAATCTGTTTTCAATATCGTTAATTGTCAATTGTAAATGCCGTATGGCTTTAATTAATGAAATATAGTGTCCTTTGGGACTTCTTTCAAAAAAAAAAATATATCACACATTCAGGGACTGTTCGTTATTTTTTTTTGAAGTTTTTAATTATCAGTTTTTCGGAGAATAAAAAACAGACTAAACACTAACAATGGAAACTACAACCATGGACATAATCTAACTTGAGTGAATGAAGCACATATTTTCAAAAAAAAAAACACAGAAATATAGAAATGAGGTAGTTTCCAGTAGAAAGAAACAAGTTTAAAATGAGTATGAATACTTTCTAGTTGAACCTAATTATATCAAACTCTGAGTATGACTTCCAGATATAAAGCCAAAAACTGAAAACTCATCCTGATGCCCAACAGGCCCTAAGTAGTCATGTTAGTGAAAGCTAAGGAAAGATAGCTAAGCTCAGGAGTTAGAGATCCATTAACAAGTAAATTCAAGGTGGATACCTTATATTACATGCAAATTTGTATTCCATTAATTTATGCCATCTTAAGATGCAAGCTACTAAGGGAATCTTTCAAGCACTTTCAGCTTGTTAGAAACGTTTCATACACAAGTACTTAGATTTTTGTCTGAATTGGTCTGATGCCAGGGGAAAGTGGCTCTGGTGACTGGAGGGGACTCAGGAATAGGGAGGGCAGTGTGCCACCACTTTGCTCAGGAGGGTGCAACCGTAGCTTTTACATATGTCAAGGGTCGCGAGGACAAGGATGCTGTGGATACCCTTCAGCTTATCAAAAGTGCCAAGGGGACTGGTGCAAAAGACCCCATAGCAGTTGCAGCAGATTTGGGTTATGATGAGAACTGTAAAAGGGTGGTCGACGAGGTGGTTAATGCCTTTGGGCGCATAGATGTCCTGGTCAATAATTGTGCTGAGCAGTACGAGCGCTCGACCATAGAGGAGGTCAGTGAGCAGAAGCTTGAGAGGGTATTCAGGACAAACATCTTTTCCCACTTCTTAGTCACAAGGTGAGCACTAAATCACATGGTTAATTATTTCATACTTCATAGAATTGTCCAGCTACTACTACAGGTCTACAACACCCACTGAGGACACTGTTGCAGTTCACTTCTGAGAACCAAATTATTTTTGTTTTCTTTTGGTAATTGGGGTCCGTTTAAGAAGATTGAGTTGAGAGTTAATTGATCTAGTTCACTGTTTTGTTCCACTTCTGCTGTTGAGACAAATTTTGCTTTACAATGATATGACAGATTCAGTGAAATATGGAATGTTACAATTCCCAATTACATAGTATGAATACCTCTGTTTTCCATTGACTTTACTGCAACTTGATTATCAATTTATGTAAAATGCAGTTCTGAAGGATTATTCATAAGTTAAGTAAAAAAGCTAAACATCTAATGACCCCAAACGACACCTAATTTTGTCATATATATTTCCAACTTAATACCATTTCAAAAAAATTAGTTACTAAGTTATCCCAGACCATTTTGGAAGTTCATAAATTTTGTCAATATCACATGGTAATTTTCTGTGTGCATGGTTGCATATGTATAGGCATGCCCTGAAGCATATGCGAGAAGGGTCCAGCATCATCAATACTACATCAATCGTCGCATTTAAAGGCAGTCCTTCATTACTGGACTACACTTCTACCAAAGGTGCTATTGTGGCCTTCACCAGGGGATTGGCCCTCCAGCTTGTACAGAAGGGCATCCGAGTCAATGCGGTAGCCCCAGGTCCTATCTGGACTCCCCTAATTCCAGCCTCATTTAAGGAAGATGAGGTCGAGAGCTTTGGGTCAGAGGTGCCCATGAAAAGGGCGGGGCAGCCTAGTGAGGTCGCGCCTTCCTATGTGTTCCTTGCTTGCAATGCAGATTCCTCCTATATTACCGGGCAAACCATCCATCCTAATGGTACACTCTTCAACATTCCTTCAGAATTTGAATGTTATTTGGTTTGTTTCCGGTTCAGGAAATATGTTTCATTCTCTTTGTGCAGGTGGAGCTATTGTGAATGGCTAAAAACTTTCAGAATGGTGTTTTTTCTGTTTCACGGGGCTGCAGCAAAGTGAGCATAAATCTTTTAAGATGGCATCCACGGTTAAGTAGTCTTCCTGAGTTTTTTTTTTTTTTTTTGTAACTGTGTGTGTTTAAGTGTGTTGATGTACCTTTCGAAACTCTGTTGTACAGCTGTATCAAGAGTACATAATGGTAATAAAAGCTTTAGGTTTTATATGATGTAAAAACACAAGGCATACATTTAACACCTATCTCCCACATCCAGGTTCTCATACATGAATGTTTGAAGAAATTTTGAACCAATGTAGAAGAATAAGCATGCAGACTACAATAATGATATTAATGTACATACATATTGTACACTCGGAAAGAATGACTTAAACTAGAACAATCAACATAATTCAACAACAAAATTATAGACTCAAAATAGTACATGGTATTGATCGCTCAAGTTTGGGCAGAATCGTTGAAGCATACCTCCAAGCCATTGCCACCAATTCCAGCTATGAAGCATTGGAAGCCACAGGATTCTAACTCAGCAACTACTTTATCAACCACAATGTTTGACAAAACTGAGTACATGGTCAAGGAAAAAGGACATTTGAACTACGGTAAATTACTAAGAATTTGAACATAAAGTTAACAATGCCAAAGTAAGAATTAAACTTAAATTAGGGTGGTACTCTCTCCGTCCCACAATCTCCTTCCCATTTGGTTTTCCATAGATTTCCATGCACGTTTTTGACCATTGATAACTTCAATTACATACTTGGAGAAAATTGTTATTTTGGAAATAAAACATCAAAACGCATTTAACATATCTCACAAGACTATATACCAATTACGTGAATGGGAAGTAGAAAGATAATTATGGACGGAGGAAGTACTAACTTACAGAATACCAAATGGTGCAAGTATTTAGGCAAATCAATAAATTATAATGTTTGAAAGGATACGTGCTGGTAACAGTGTCAATACACAGCCTCCACCACCAGCTCCTGTCAGTTTGGAACGTAACTTGTATTTAAGCGTTGTTCGGAGAACAGTCTCTATAGAAACATGGCTCACTCCCATACACTGAAGCAAGCCCTGGTTCATTTCCATCAGTTCTTCCAACTTCTCTTCTTGTTCAGTCACCTCAATCTCATTAATAGCTGGTGTTTGGATGATAGTAGACAACTCCTTGCTGATAGAATCAACGGCATTAAAAACAGAAGCCATCACATTAGGATGGTGCAGTGTCCTCTCTGAGACACCAGCAACTAATGCTTTTGTGTTTCTTCCAACCTTGGTATTTGTTATGAGCATTTTTAGTGGCATACTCGTCTTCATCCGTGTGAGTTCTCCTGACCTGAACTGTATCATATTTCCTGTGCAATGAAATCATACATCATAAGTGGTGCTTCGAGGAGTAAGTTGTCTCACATTTTATGTTACAGAATTTCTGCTTAATGTTCGACTTCTTTTGCCTCCAATATACAACGTTGACATATTATGTTAGTTTTCGTGAGTCAAAAGATGACATGACATTATATACCTAAATGTTCGAGTTAAAACATGACATATTGACATCATGATGTAGAGAAATGACCTTAGTTTAAAATCACTAACACGAGTTCTACATACTACCAATTATGGTAATGCATAGTCTCATATAGAGGGAACTGAATGGAAAGTAGATCAGCGTGTCAATGTGAAACGTTTAGGCTAGGTCGCCAGGACATTCAACTGTAGGATAGCCACATTATCATTTAACAACCCGAAAACAATGTAAAACAATAGTGTGTACCAAGTCACCTTTAGTACCGACTATTGGTATGGGAGTTCCCCATACCTTTGTCAAAAACCTTGGGTATCTATATAGGTGGTTTCCAACTAACTCTTAATCCAATACACAGTGACGGTCTGCTTTAATCGTCCATTGCACTTAAGTCAATTATAATCTAAAATTACCACCTGATGCCACATCTAAATTGGTAATGGATGGTATGAAAACTTGTAATGAAAAAAATGACAAGCATTAACAATTTACCATGGACATCAGCTTGAGATTTTCTTCACAAAATATCTATGAATTCGTCACTACCATTTATTACCGCCCACCAACCGCGTCATGAGATCAATCGATTTTGACTTCATTGAGATCAAAGAAAGTGGGATTTGAGAGGAAGACTCTAACTTTCTAGAGTCACATTAGACTACTTGAAAATAAATAATGAAGATATCATGTCGTTTTTGCTTGATCTTCATTGCATCTTCAAAGCTTTAAAATTGATTCTTTTCGTGTGGTCATTGGCTCATTGCCACATACCCTAAATTTTTGAAGTGCTTCGTAACCTAGGGCTCTTCACCAACAATCAAATAATATATTAAAGCTTTCCAAGAACTTCAAATATATTCAGCATCTTCTATGCTTTGAATTAAGAATTGACATAATAGGCAATGCAGAAATTTCAGCTCAGAGTTACAGAGCACACTTCCACCAATGAATGTTGAAGGTTTGCTATAATTTATCTACATATTCAGGAGGTAAATATGTTAAAGATTGGATAAACACACATATCTGTTTACATTTCAGCACATGCACCATTGTTGTTATGGTCAGTTTTAAAAAAATTCTTTACTAAAAAAAATAGTAACTGCAATTAACAAGATTTTAGTGAAAAAAAGAGGCAAGTTAATGCATGGACACTTTAAATATAAAAAGTCTGTTATTTGATAAGCTTCTATCAAATGTAGTTATACACGGGGCATTAAATTTGGCAAACAAACAACCGCTTGAATAGAATGGCATACCATAGGTGCTTACTGTGTTGTCGATCCCAGATGGCTTTCCATGAATTATCTTTTCGCCTTCAAAAGCCCATTTATTTACAAGGTCGAGCTCACTATCCTTTAAAGCTACCCAACTCTGCTGGTTGTCGTCAAGCTCACAGCACTTTGACAATGCAAGAAGGGCACCAGAAAGTGACACGCAAAATGCAGCAGATGAGCCTAAGCCAGCGCCTAGAGGAAGTTCAGATGTCAGAGTCACTATTGCAGGTTTGTACCTGATAAACCAAAAATAAGTGGAAAACAAAATTATATGAGGAAGGAAACAGCTTATAAATGCTATATATACTAAAGAAACACAATAAAAAGGGCATTGAGAATACAACACTTGATTCAAGAGTATCAAGACAGGCCAACCACAAACATTCTAACTCCCTGTGTACCATATTTATGGGCCACTAAACAAACTTTTCTCATTCCATGTCATATTATAGTCTGTTGTTTAAATTATCGATGCACTAAAATTGTCGCCTTTGAATATGCATTAACTTCATTTCGGTTATAAAATTGCATTAGCTTATATATTCTTAAAATTGTGCACAACTTCCCAATGGAGTTAAAATAGGGAATGGAGGGAGTACTAATTGCATCAGTATAGATTGCATTCAGAAAATGAATTTTTATAGCGACAAAGTTGGGAGTAAGAAGACAAATTCACCAAGACATACCCTTGGATGCAAGTGTATAGCCACAGAAAGGCAGATACTCCAGAAGCCAATGTTATTTTAGCTTCTGGAATATTTTGCTCTTCTAGGAGTGATGCTATGGACTTAAGCGACTCTGTTGAACAAGATTTAGGTGCTGAAGGTGATGGACTGTCAAAATCTGGCAGTACTTCTTTAAGTCTCTCTATTGGCCAGGAAAACTCTAGTTCCATGTCCTTGAGCTCAAGCTTAAGCACATTCTCACTATCTGTACAAAAGCAAGACAACCACATGATATAATCCCTAAAAGTCAAATGCATTTGACAAAACAAAACATGAGGGCATTAGCAACATGTCGTGGAAGTGAAAAAAGTTTGAGTGCATAATCGAAACCATACATTTCGAAAGATGGTGAGAGGGATTCTAGAAAAAAAAGGGAAGTGTTAGAACCTCCGGACACATGTAAGACTCAACAAATAAGAACATATACGAGCATAGCAAAAGCAAGTATCAATATTCAACACGGCCTATAGTACGGAAATGGATACAACTATGAACTACTACCCAAGAGAGTTGAGACCTTCGATTCAATGGAGAAATCTAGATTTTCAAAAATACTTCATAGCAGTCTATCCTTAATTGATAAATTGGACGTCTTTGAGCAAGCACACAAACATAGCTTTCAAAGGCATAGCCACTTTAGAGGGAAATCCTCGTAGCCCGGACCCAAGACCTAGACCTAGTGCCAATGTTCTTATTCACGTCGATGCTTCCTTTGTGAGTACCTTGGTTCATATGGGGGTAGGAGTGGTGAGAAATAATCAGGGGGAGTGGGTACTTGGGTTTGGGAAATACCGTTTTACGTTCGACATCCTCTCTTCGGAGTTGTGGGCCATTCATGAGGGTCTTCTTATAGTGTCCATATATAACTATGACCATGCTATCATATTCTCGGATTGTATTAATGCAATGAAAATTCTATGTAACCCTGACTTCTGACAAATATATGAGTGTGATATCTGAATGCAGAAAGTTGTGGAGGGACATTCCGGGAGTGAAGATTGAGCATTGTGGTAGAAGAGAAAACTGGGTTGCGGATGTATTAGCTAAAAATAGTCGCTATGGGCTTAGTAGAAGTAATGTAACTAGGATTTTCCCCCATCCCCCTAGTTATTGTATGGATGATTTAATATCGGATTGTAAAACTCTGTTCAATTTCGTAATTTAAGTTGGTTGCTTATTTACCAAAAAAAAAAAAAAGTATCAAAAGAGACTAGACATACCCAACATTAAATTAAACCTTGACCAATCTCCGGAATCGGATCATTAGATCCAACATTCAGAAATAATTATCCTTGTTCACCAACAATACGGAATCCCTTGATATTTCCACGCTGGAGCCTGGAGCGCGATTCTCAAAACCTTCTAAAAACTTAAATCAACCTTATTGCATCAGTAAAATCAGCTTATGTTCTTCACAAACTTATAAATCTCATAATGAAGAAAACAACTAGTCCTTTTGTTTTTAGATAGATGCTCCACTCTGACTTGTGCACTATTCACTAATTCTACTTTGATCATATTTTTCTACATATATACAAAACCAATGTTAGCATACATGATCTTGTTGAATTATCTAATTTTTTTATTATTTTATACTAGTACATAATCAAAGATATTAAGGTCAAAGTTGCGGCAAGTGTGCAACTTAAGATGAAGCATCTATTTAATGAATAATTGTTTGGTATTAGCAATTAAGTCTTATGTTAATGTGATCACCCAAATGTCAATCAGCTCAACAATTAAGGCAGATATCCATTAATAAGCAGTAATTTAAACTAAAAAAAACGCAAAAAAGCAGAAAAATTGAGGGAAAATAAATCACATTATGCTAAATAAAGTAAAATTAAGATGAGAATGAAAGACGAAAGAAAGAAGGAAAAAATAGTTACCGGAAGAAAAGCGGAGAGAGACTTGAGTGTAGAGATTGATGGAGGAAGCGACGGCGGTGGATCCATGAACGACGGCGTGTTCGCCGGAAAGTATGATTTTTCCGGGAGCTCTTGCTCTTACCTCCGTTGTTCTCCCCATTTTGGTTTCACTGTGATATAGAGTTTAGAGTTTAGAGTTTAGAGTTTAGAGAGAGTATATCACAATTCACAAGGTTGTTTTTCCTGTTACGCCTCGTTTTGTCTGTTAAAAATACTTCTTCATGTGCAAATGCAACTATGCAACTTGCAAGTGCAACCCACGAGGTTTATTTTATTTGGTGATATAACCCACGAGGACTCCATGGCATAGGGTAGCGAAATCGTCTTTTGAGACAGTGTGGGTGTTTGGCAATTAGAGTTTTGGAGTAAAAAGAGAGTTTTAGATAACATTTACGGCCCGTTTGGTAGTCGTTAATAAATTGTGGTAATGGGAATGAATTTTAAGTGTAGGGTTACAAGGGAAGCATCCTTAAAATCTCCATTGGGAGGCAATTTCAACCCCCAAGTTTGTGTCTTTTCTCCATGGGGAAGCAATCTCACCCCTAATTTTCATTACCACTCATTACCACCTAACAAGGTGGTATTGGATGGGAATGAAAATTCAAGAAGAAAAATACACACTTTAGGATAAATTAGCATTACCATAGAAATGAACAATGACTTTCTTCACAAATTTACATACAAATTCATTCTCATTACCACCATTTATAACCAACTACCAAACGGGCCGTTAGAGTTTTGACTAATCAAAAACTCTAAAACGGGTGTTTGGTAAAAGAGAGCTTTAGACAGAGTTTTAGAATAAAAACTCTCAAAATGAAAAAAACTCCTACTATGAGCTTTTTGTTTAGAGGATTAGGTAACAATATGTTCAATGACTTTTTGTCTCTAATAATAATACTACACATATGTATTAAAATGTCTAAAAATGTTGTTTTACACAAATAAATGGCAATAAGCTTTTACCAATCAGTTAATTGTTACCAAACAAATTTATGGAAAAAAGTTGTCAAATTAGCAATCAAATCTGCTGAACAAAGTTAAAACTCTAACAACGAACTCTAAACTCTAAACTCTATTTACCGAACAGGGCCAGTGGTTTTCTAGAGGGTATCAACTCTGTTTAACAAGATACTTTCTATGTTTCTTAATAGACGTATCATATTGACTGGATATACTTGCCGATGCACATCTTTGATCATCAATATCTTAAATAACTATATATTATTGAAAATTGTAAAAAAAATATTTGGAAAATATACATTGAGATTAACTCACCAACAATTGAAATTATGACATTTATCTTTTTAAATTTAGAGTTAAAGATTGTCAAAGTTGATATTCAAATAGTGTAAAAAGTCAATATGATGCATCTATTAAAAAATTTAGGAAGTACTTAGATACGGGTAATTTATTGTTTTAATTGCAACGTAATATGTATATACTATATAGATGTACAAACTTCATAAAACCTCTTGCACCCATGACCCAAATAAAGATAATCAAACTTAAGGTATACAAAGTGGATTTTGTAAAACCTCATGCACCCAAAATGATGATTTTGTAATCAAGAATCAAATCTCAAGTACTAATATAATATTATGAGACCGACAAAAAGTGAAGTGGACTCAAACTATTATCATTGAAAAACAAACTTATATAAGAATTACTATTTTACATTTGCAACTTCTCAAATAAGGTCGTCTTCCAATGATTTATAATAAGACGGGGTAACTTTTTGACCTAAAGGGATCACTTCTCTTGAAAGTGACCCCTTTAACTTAAAAAGGGAACCGTATAAGCTAAAAAGTCACCTGTTTTGGACAGACTCGACCCTGAGGGTTGGCAAGGAGGGCCACCGCCCAGGGCCCAGGCTTGAAAGGGGTCCATATTTTTTTGATGGCAATAATCCCACCTTTGAGCGATCCTCCCAAAACAGTCCCACCTTTCATAAATTTGGGAATAATCCCACATTTAGGATGTATCTGTTCAAAATGGACCCTTACCTGTTGGTAACCTGCAAATGCAGGTTTTCTCTTTTCTCCCTCCTTTACTTCTTCTCCTCCACAACTACCACCACCTAGCCACCCCACCCCTGCAGTCCCCACCCCCACCCTCACCCCCACAAAAAAGCCCAGTCCCCCCACCTAGGGGTGTGCACCGGTCCAGGACCGGACCGGTGGACCGGAATCCGGGGTTTTCTTGGGCCAGGGACCGGACCAGGAAAAATTCCGGTCCGGCCGGTCGATCCGACCTCTTGGACCGGAATTTTTTTTTTCAAAAAAAAAATCTTTTTTATTTTATTTAAATATATTTATAAATTATATACATTAAAAATTAATAATTTTAATGTCAATAATCCTAAAATAATAAATAGTAGGTTTCAAGTTTCTAATTTTCTACCTTTTAAATTTTTTTTAACATATAAAATTTTTTTTTTACTAAAATAATATAAATTCCGGTCCAACCGGTCCGGACCGGAATTTTCCGGGTTTGGACCGGACCGGTGGACCGGAATCCCGATCTCCGGTCTGGTCCGGTCCCGGTCCAAATTCCGGTTCGGTCCCGGACCGGTTTGTGCATACCCCTACCCCCACCCCCGCCCCCACCCCCCGCATCCCCCACCTCGGCCCCCCCTGACCCTCACCCAACCCCCCACCTTGTCCCCACCCCCTCCGCCGCAAACCCCTTCCCCCGCAAACCCCCCAACCCCGCGAACCCACCTCCCCCGCAAACCCCCCCCCCCCCAAACCCCCAACCCCGCGAACCCACCTCCCCGCAAACCCACCCCCCTGTCCCCTACAAACCCCCTTCGCAAACCCCCCTCCCCCGCGCTTCCGGCGAACCCCCCCGCTCGTGCGCTTCTCGGCGAACCCCGCTCGCGCGCTTCCGGCGAACCCCCACCCTTCTTCTTCTTCCTCTTTCTCCTTTCTTTCTCTTTCTTCCTAATCTGGAAATTCAAATGGGAGGGGCGACGGGGGGGGGGCGATGGGGAGAGAGGGGTGGTGGTGGCCAAAGACGAAGATTAGGGTGGGCGGTGGCCGCCTTCTGTGGGGGTGGGGTGGGGTGGGGTGGGAGAAGGTTTGCGGGGAGGGGAGTTTGCGGGGAGGGGGTTTGCGAGGGAGGGGGTGGGAACCGGGTGGGGGGTAGGGGCGGGTGGGGTGGGGCCGCAAGGTGGGGGATGCGGGGGTGGGGTGGTGGAGGCTGGCGAGGGTGGGGGTGGGGGTGGGGGGTGGGGTGGGTGTGAGGGTTTTTTTAAAAAAATAAAACATAAAAAGGTGGGTCATCACATTTTGAGCCTAGTGACTGGGTTAAAGGCCCGTTTTTAACAAATGTCCCACAAAGGTGAAATTATTCCCAAATTTATGAAAGGTGGGACTGTTTTGGGAGGATCGCTCAAAGGTGGGATTATTCCCATAAAAAAATCCTAAATAATTTGCATTCTTCAGTTTTTTTTTGTTTTAAAAAAAAAGAAAAGGTTTTAGGTTAAGCATTCACGTGGAGTCATAAATAAGTAATCAAACTAAAAGGTAACTTTCCTAGTTTCCTTGCCTATTTCACTGTAGCTGGTACAACCACTATAGATGTCGCCTGTCAAAGGAATTTTTCTTCAGATATGTAGCATGGTAAAGATACTGCTCTACAATGAAGTTTAACAGAGCTCCTTCACATCCTTGGCAATCACAACAGTGATTGATGAGACAGGAGCCAAGGATGAAGTTTTGGATCAATTTCGTTCTAAATTTTCTTTTCAAATGAAAATTTAAGGTCTCAATGTGAAGCATCAACACCCTTTTCTCTACCATCATCTCCCTGCATATATTAATTCCTCACGCCTATAGCTTCATTTAGAGAAGATAGAAGACTCATCAATAGAAATTTTTTAGTACATTGTATATAAATTAAAGATGTGTATATATATAGTTTCCATTACATTTCTTCATCATGTTTCAAAACGATAGACTCTAGACTCTAGATTATTATTATCATAATTATATTATCCTACCTAGTTTCAATTATTATAAACCTATACTTTTCCCTTGGGTTTAATAAACAAAGCAAAAAAACTCATTCCAAGAATCAAATAATTGATGGCGACACGGTTAATCTAGAAAAATTAGAGAAAGTGTTGTGTAAAAAAAAAGCACTATAATTGGCGACACCGTCTGTTCTTTGCTTTGTTTTTCTTTTCTAGTTTATTTTCTTTGTTTGGTTAGGGGTTCTCTTTCACACAAAAAAAAAAATGGGAGGAAAGAAGCACTATATTATCCTACCTATTCTTTCAAATTCTATTGTTTTTACAAAAAGCACTTATCTGGAAGTAAAAAAAGAAAAAAGAGAAAGTTTTAACAAGAGTTAGTGAAATTACAAACAAGTTTTTAATAAAAGTTTGCTAATATTTCATATCGGATATCTGGTTCGTGTTCAATAATCCTAACTTAAATAGGTTGATTCTCGTGTAAATAAATTGTTTATTTTCTATTGCAATTATATAAAAAAATATTGACGTACAATTTAAAATCAGGGGCCCTTATTTATTATGTCGCCCAAGGCCTATGAATTGTCAGGAACGGCCCTGGTTTTGGACAAAGTACACTACTATCATTATAAGGCGGACTTACCTAACACCTTTTTACATTTAATTCACTGTATATTACTCCCTCCGTCCCATATTATAGTGCTTCTTTCCTTTTAAAGTGTCCCAAAATGTAATTCTTGTTTCTTTTTTTGATTCTACACCTTTCCATGATTTTCCTAGAAAATTTGTGCCACCATTATTTATTTACTTATTGGAAATAGATTTTTGCTTTGTTTATTCAACCCAAGGGTTGAATTAGTTATGCATTTAATGCTCTTTCACCACCTATTGTCATTCTCTCTCTTAAAATCAGCTTTTTCCCCATAAAATTTATTTTCAATACACAAACTCTCTTTATTTTCCTCTTAGATTCTATTGACCTTAATATCCGTGCAAAAACAGAATCATGCACTATAATATGGGACGGAGGGAGTATTAACCTATAATTAATGTTTAATGAGAAAGTTAATATTTTTCTTCTCAAAAGAAAAAAAAAAGTTAATATTTTGTTCTTTTGAGTTTCGGATATTTTTTCTGTGAACTGAAAACTGGATTAATTTGATACTCGCCAAGCAGATGAGGCATCTTTAGGAATTAGGATGATGATTACTGATCCGTGATCAGTGATCAGTGACCAGTGAGCCCCATGTTCACACTTCACCAAACATGATGGCTGATGCATGCATGGCCCTTTTCCTCGTGCACCACGAGTTAAAATATGTGGGACCACGTCCTACATATTGTGAGAACCTTGAGTTGCAACTTTTGCTATTTTGTACACATGCCTTGCTATGTAATTTTAATACTCTACTTATTTTGATATATACTGTTAGGAGATAAGTTGTTTCATAACTACTCATATCTCATAATATCATGTAATTACTTATGTTTCATACAATTTTTGGTATGTTTTATGAACCTGAAATTGACAGGAAAACAATCAAGAAACCAGGCCATCAATGGAATTGCCAACTCTAGAGTCTAGACATGCTATATGGAATTGGTACCCGCCGATGAATTCAATGGCTGACATTTCAGTTAGCAATTGGCATAAACACAGATCATATTATACATTAATTCTATGGTGAGATGAAAATGTAGAGAAAAGGATACTATACATCAAAAATCAAACTAGGATTCACAGGCTAGATCTTGTAGCAGCATCAGTATGCTCCTCGAGAGTTGGACAAAGAGTCTCCACGAGATTGAGTAGGAACATATCAGAACCATGTTTAGCCAACAATGACACAGACACAGGAAGATCATCATATAATCCTAGCGGTATGCTTATCTGCAAAGATAAAGGAAGATTCTAACCATGAAAAAAGGACGGAACAAATACATGAATGAAGCTTTTGATGCCTTGTCTTTGCTTAGGAGAAAGGAAGAACCTGACAAAATCCAGATACCCCGGCAATGGAGAGTAAGCTAAAAGCTCTAACTCGAAAGGTTTCCAAAGTAGATGGCTCAGTTTGCAGTTTAGGTGGTGGACCAGGAACAGTCGGGATTGCAAGGATACCAACATCCTACAAAAAAAATACTAATCTATGAATAATGTAATATGACGGAAAAGAATGCTGTTAACATTCAGGAAACAAAAAGAGGAGCTAAATCATTCACCAAAAGCTGCAAAAATTGGTCATATATAATTGAACTAAGAAGGGCTGAATGTGATAGAATTTTGTGGTATCAAATTATCAATACATTCGCATTTCTGAATGTTGAGGCAATGTTATCAAAGTGAAGGATGGAATTATTATAGCAAGTCATAGTAAATACCCCTAGGAGAGAAGCAAGAGCAGCCTGCAATTCAGTCCTGACAGAGTGGCAAATGTCGATCTTATCATCAGTAGCCCGCACAGCATCCCAAACTCGTTCGTTTATTCCTGGTCCCAGAATAGGTTTTGTGGAAGAGACCCATTCACCATGGTTAATCTTAAATTCATATCTACACTTCAAATTATAATGGAGAAAGAGTAAGCCACAGCAAAATGTAAACTTATGGCAAGAAAAACAATAAGCCCAGTTACTTGGTTAAGAAAAACTTAGATAATCTCAACTTTGACTCATCTTCCCAAAATAATCCCAATTTTCAAATTGTCTTGGAATAGTCCCAAGTTCCATTGCGGCTTTCTCAAAAATATCCAAGTTACTTATTTTGTTATACCAGAATTAATGAAGGCAAAAAAGATAAAAAAAAAAGACAAAATTTGGATCATTTAAGAAGGTCCCCCCTAAACTTGAGATTATTCCCGATATAATCCAAAGTTGATATTATTTTAAGAAGATGGATGAAAGTTGAGATGTTTATGACTTTTGATGATCTAATTGTATTGGGTTAATTTACTAGTGAGTTGTACCTTTGTAGCAGCCGCATGGCACTTGAAAGGGCTACCAGAGATGGTATGCTGTATTCTTTTGCATCACCACACTGGCTCATGAAATGCTTTAGACTTGAAACATTTTCCTCTACATAGATCCCAATATCCATATACTTTAAAACCTGACCTGAAATAATGGTTAGAGAAATGACAAGACAGTTTGAGAAACAAATTCACGAGTGCTGAAGCTTCACTCACCAATATAGAAACAAAAATTCCTCCTACAACTCATATCAGACTACTAGCTTATGGATAGTATGCAGACTCTTTAAGAAAAGCACCTACATTTCCCAAAACCAGAAACTACTATGCAGCAGCAAATTCAACGGACTTACCTCCAAACAATTTCTCCAAAGTCTTGACTAGAACTTGTTTTACTCTATCGATTGGAATGTTTAGAAGCTTGAAACAGTCTTCGGCAAAAATTATTGGACTAGGATTCGCTAGAGGTGCATCAACGGTCGGAAGTAGCACATTCCCTACTCTCTTCAAGATTGCTGGATCCCTAGCAAACCATCCTGAGAGATAGCTTAATTTTCAATATATGTAAGATAGCTTAATTTTCAATCTATGTACTGTAATATTACAATCATGTCAATTTGGATTTCTGATGATCACATATGTAATCAAGCTTAGAAAAAGTACGAGTATTGGACATCATAATAAAGTGTGAATCTACTGATGCAGTCCAAATGCAGGAATTGATAGACTACTGAAACTTTGCATTTTGGTATGTACTTAAATCTCGTTTAGTTCAAGACAAAATGCTGACAGCAAGATACTCTATCATAAAATCAAATTTCACTTTGGAGATAAAAGTGAAACTCTGAAATATGCTCAAGATGTCATAATTGTTGCATCTTTTACCGACTGTATCAAAGCTTTGCGCCATCGGAATAACACCATCGACAGAGACAACCCCATGAGAAGGACGAATTCCATAAATTTTACAGAACGCTGCTGGGACTCTTACGCTTCCTCCAGTGTCAGTACCTAAAAAAGTGAGAAATGACAGTTCCATCATTGCTGACGTATAATAAAACTACTTTTTCAAAAAGAGAAAAATAACACACCCAAAGAAAAATCTACAATGTTTGCACCAACTGCAACAGCAGATCCACTAGAAGATCCTCCGGGAATTCGATCTGCTGCGCAAGGGTTTCTAGGCGTACCATAATGTATGTTTTCGCCATTTATGCTGTCAAAGAAAATGGCAATGTATTTGTTTAGAATAACATCGTATAATCTTCTGGATGATCATATAAAAATGAGTCAAGACCAGTAGGCTGTCCTAGGACTCTTGACCAATTTAAAAACTTCTGTTTTCATTCCGCATATTTGAGGAAAACAATTGCCTCTAACTTCTCAAGTATACACAAGTATCATACATTAGTTTCTTATATTGTGGTGACAGAAATACATCCTCCATCTTAAGGAATCTCTAAAAGTTGAATCAATTTCCACAAGAGAAGACACTTTAGCTATACCATCACACTTCATCAGAAAGAACACAATCCAATGGAAAAGAAACTATAAACAGATTAGAAATCTGAATCCAACGGATTTCTAACATGTTCACAGGAAATATATTTAGCAAATACTCCCTCCGTTTGCAAGTAGATGTTCCTCTTCTTTATGGCACTTAATATAAAAGTAAAAAATTAGATGATGTTGATAACAAAATGACCCATCTGATGAGGTTCAAAAGTAAGAGAGGGAGTATATGGATTTGCGGACATTATAAACAATAAAATTAGCAAGAAAGACGAGTAACGTTATCTTCGAATGTATGCAGTTGAAATAATATTAAATACTACCTAATTTTCTTTTATCATACAGCAGTGGCAGAGCCAGCTAGGGGCATGGGGGTGCACGTGCACTCCCAAATCAGGAAAAAAAAAATTCACTACATCTTATGCGCTGCTTTGCGTGCAGCGCAGTACCTTTACGCGCCACGCAGAGGCTTGAAGTAGTCATGTGGTTGGGCGAGAGGATGTAGTGAATTTTTGTTTAAGTCAGTTCAAACACATATTTGTCACATAAAATGCAGTTTAAGGCTTTAAGCACAGGATTGATATATGTTGGTTTCCTCCAGTTGGTTGGATTAATGTAACACTAATCGCTGAAGCCTAGTTATGCTAGGTGTGAGGTTGAGGATGTGCTTTCAGTTGATTTGAATATGTCTGATTCGTAAAAAATGAGCTTCATGGACTTGTATCATCGCTGCTATCATATATACTGAAACATCATCTAAAAAGTTATTTTCTAAATTAAGTAGTAACCGCTTAGTTGTTATTTGGATCATGAGAAAATATTGGAAATAAGCCTGCAATATTTATATCAATCATGAATAATTAGGTAGTAGCATAATTGTGAGGTGGATCATTAGCTAGCAAAGAAGGACTTTGCGTGCATGGGTCATCACAGCATATGGATAGGGATAAAGCTTTGCCCCGGCCCCTTGGAAGTTATTTGGATTTGATCAACATGCCCTGTTCTTTTGGGCACAATTTCGGTTTAGTTTAGCTAGTTTCCTCTCATATATAGTTTTAGTTCGGTTGAGTTCAGCCCAGAAAAAAAAAACAAGTTGAGTTCGGTTCAGTTCGGTCTATAGTCGTGCACCCCCGAATTGAAAATCCTGGCTCCGCCAATTGTCATACAGTACATTCTATATACAACCTCACCAAAAACGGCATAATCAGATAGATTATTATAATCCCAACTGAAAAAACTAACCTGTAAGCCATTTCATCCATGACCGTTCTGCCAACACAAGTAGCACCTGCCCTTAAGAGAGCCAAAACAGCAGGGGCTGTGGAATTGGCTGTTGTATGTGTTCTTGCCCAATCAGGATTTCCAAACCCAGTTACAAACCCTTCCACATCAAATCTGCCCAAAGACAAGTTCTTTAAAATTGTGCTTGTGACTTGTGTATACTAACTTGCTTCTAATGGGAAAAGAGAAGTTGCAAATTGCTTGTTTGGTTGACAAAAAAAATTAAAAAATTAAAAATCATGAAAAGTGGAAATTCCTAGGGGTGAATAAACAGCGAAATTATTTGGTTGACATAAACACAGGAAAATTTCAATAAGTGGAGTAATTTACATAGCTCCCCTAAGGCCCTAAGTAAACAACTTTCTATAGTTCCCATGAGATAAAACTTCAACACTTATGGAAGTTACAATTCCTATGTTCAACCAAATGACCACTTACAACTTACAGGTATCACATAATATCAAAAGTGTTTTTTTT